>OW679197.1:25139808-25202735 GCA_940337035.1 Agriotes lineatus | reverse complement strand
GATCCACTTCAAATGAACGGCAGTGTATTAAACACTCGTGAAAAAACGCTGGACGTAATATGTGTTGTAACGAAATAAAAAAACATAGTGTATAATGCATTCCTAACCAATCCAACCCCATCACGCAAAACAATCTAGTTCAAATGGGTACACGCCAAGCAGAGACAATCCTGAAATTACATATTTAACGGACACTTCCGACGTTAATTCCATAGAAATGAATAGTGAAAACACTCAAGATAAGGTAAAAACTAAACATGCATGGCTGGTCTATAAAAAATGAAGAGGAACGTGCCTCTCTGAATAACGTTATCAACATACATAAACACATCCAATAAATATCAAATTCTGTCGCAAGTCGAAATAAGTAATAATCATGAAGAAGTCAGTACTCATACGCAACAACTAAAAATTTCTAAACCCCCACCAATTTATATATACGGGGTGCAAGACTACAACCAAATGATTAATGATGACTTTACTAAAATCTTAGAAAAAGTTCAGCTCTATACAAAAGCAATGACCAACGGCACAATAAAAATTAACGCTCATGCTAATGACTCTTACAGAAAACCCGTGACCAGGGCCGTTCCTACCGGTGGGGTGTTGCGTGTCGAAACCGATTTTATACAAATTTAAATTAAAAAAAAATAAGTAATTTGAGAATAAAACATCTCTGAAAAATGCAAACCACGAACAAAAAACAAACACTACTTTATTGTTAGTCGAAATCCCAATTTTTGTTTTTTTTTTGCGTTTATTACAGATATTTTAACACAAAATCAATAATAAATTTGAAACTATTACCAATAATTTGTGTTTTCATTTTTCCCTTTCAAATAATTAGCACCCTCTATCAACCAATGTCCAAAATACGACAAAAAACTAAGATATGAATCTGTAAAATCATATCAAATCTTTCTTGTGAAGTCCCGAATTGGTTCGTATTAATTCAAGTAAATCCCCGGGTGACGTATTTTACCCAGAGCTGGGCAGTAATTAATTAAATTACTAATTAAATTCCTTTTTGTTTATTTGCCTTGGAATTGATTTACTTTTCAAAATGCGGTAATTGTAATTGGGAATTGCCATCTTTGTTAGAAAGTACTTGATAATTACTTTTTAAAAGTAATTAATTACTGCATTCAATTACTCAATTACTTTCGTGTAATTAAATTGCTCTAAAGTATTTAAATTACTTTATAGGTATTTGAATTACTTGTGGTAATTGAAATTACTCGAGGTAATTGAATTATTTTGTGGTATTTGAATTACTGAATTACTGACCTCGATAGGGTGCTAAATCTCCAGAACGTATAAATAAGATAAGGTCTTATTATGTTACATATTAAGCAAATCGCAAGGTTTCCCCGCGCAATATAAGCCTAATTTATTATTTCCTCTGACGAGTCGAATAACAGCAACTTCTGCATTTTGTATGACGCGTCCACGAGCATTAGTGCGTGTATCTCTAGCTTGTAAAAGTGACACTAATATTTATTGTGAGAGACGCTAAGTGTAAGACGCTATAAGAATATTTGCGGTAAGTACATTACAGATTACAATACCTACGGTAAAATAATAATTTTTTCTACTCATGACATTGAAATCAGTCATTTTGACATTGATTCCGGTGGTTGAAGTTGCATTTCAACCACTAGAGATTGAAATGCTTGGACTACCGGGATTTCAAACTGTTTGACATTCAATTGATGACAAGAGAAATGTCACTTTATGTTTAATTTTTTCTAAAGTGCATTAATTTGTTAAAATGAGTGAAAATTCGTAGAAAAAATAGTATATGTGACTCGTGGATGATAAAATTTCAACCACTTGTCCCATAATATACTATTTTCTACTCATGACATTGAAATCAGTCATTCTGACGTTGATTCCGGTGGTTGAAATTGCATTTCAACCACTAGAGATTGAAATGCTCGGACTACCGGGATTTCAAACTGTTTGACATACAATTGGTGACAAGAGAAATGTCACTTTATGTATATTTTTTTCTAAAGTGCATTAACTTGTTAAAATAAGTGAAAATTCGTAGAAAAAATAGTATATGTAACTCGTGGCTGATAAATTTCAACGTCTCGAGTTACTTTTTTCAAGTAGCTTCGCTCGTTGAAAAAAACCACTCTCAACGTTGAAATTTTATTTCAACCACTTGTCCCATAATATACTATTAAATAGCTTCATGAGACGATATTGGTTCATAATGATTATTTATTCATTTCAATTTGCTTGTTTTAAACGATCCGTGCAAGTGTAACAGACGTTAAGTCCAGAAAATTACGTTTTGAGTGAGGAATTGAATTAAACTGACAAAATCCGATAACAACATTTAAACAGCCGAAAATACATATATATAATGTACTTAATTGCAAAATCCCATGTCTGGTTGACTCAAAAATGCATTATGGCGTATGGTAATTTTAAAACGCCGCCGCATAAGTTTACAGCATTCTTGCATTGAACGTTTTGTAAATTATCCATTTTTTTCGCTTTCTGTAACTGCTGCAGCATGTTAGCTTCGATTATTATTAAAAACCCCCTTGCTAATTACGAGACATTCTAATATTGGCTTCTTAGTGATTTTACACAAAATTCCATTTAGTTTTTAAAAGAACAGTGTATTTACGTAATTTCAGATATTTTATTGCCCTATACTTAAAATCAATAGTTATTATTAAAGATGTTAATAACATTTTGAAATTTGAAGTAAAAATATGAAAACAACCTGAGCAATTTAATTGTCCAGCGTTCACAGTAATTTTCTTATTCAGTGTGTTCAAAAAGAAATTACTTAAAGGTCGGCCATGGAATATAAAGTATTGGCAACAGCAAGCTTTAGAATTCATTATCATATTCACTGTTGTTGCTGTCATAAGTTTATATTATACGCTGATATCGCCATTGAAAATTCTAAAAATTGCCATATTCAACCCTTATGTAATTTCTTTTTGAACACATAGTATACAGGTCACTTGAATGTAAAAAAGACTTCATTGTTACGTGCTTCAGCAAATGTCTTTTGTTTTTGTATCTAAAGTACGAATTCTTATTTCAATCAGCCGTTTTCAACTAGGTTTATCAGTCATCTGTCAACTTTCAACGGTCCCTGATCAACACCAAATTGATATTTTGTTTTAAAATGTCAGAAGTTACCTAATACATTTTTAATAACTATTTGTATTACTAGGGAGGAAAATGTATCATTCCCTCCCGCAGATGTAGTTTAGTTCTTCAGAGTTTGCGAGAACAGTACCTAATCCATTTATTGTAATCATGCAAGGGATGAAATGACGTTTTAGGTCAGAGTTATACATACAGCACGTTTACATTTTATGATGAGACTATCTCTTGTAATCAGCTGCATTCAAAAATATTTAAATATGAAAACCAGGAGGCTAGTTGATTTATTATTAATAATAATCACATTGTCTCCAGTCTCTAATGGCAACGGCAGTCAATGTATTATATTTCCTCCCACTGCCATTGGAAACCAACCAGGGACCCACAAGTATATTTTTCCAATACCCCTAACAGGCGACAGAAATTGTCACTTTTGTATAAAGGGATAAAAAATTATTTTCGAACAGAGCCAACAAAAAATGCTCAAGTTGCGCCAATTGGATCGTTCTTCTACAAAATCTAAATAGCTGTCAAACACTTAAGAAATCCAATGCTCCACCATGTATACTTAGGTAAGTTACATATTTTCGTCATTCATCCTCATGTTAAGCGTATTTAACAACAGATTGTTCTACAAGTTAAGAAAAGTGAAGTTTTTCAACGTTTAATTTACGAGCAAGTGATGCAAGGGAGTGGATTAATTTATCACGAACATGGAAAAATCACTTTTATAACATATTCAACGTGCTATTTTTTCTAATATCATTACAAAATCTAGCCAAAAATTAAATTCGACATTTCTTCATATTCAAAAATGTTTTTTTTAATGGCAGTGAAGAACGTGGAAATCGTCAAATAAAATACGAGAAATCGACAGTGAAGTAATCCATTGTTTTACAACTTTTTGTAGGCGGCTGGGCGATAGGTAAACGTCAACCGACGTCAACGTAACCTAAAAAAGTTGGTTAAAATGTTGTAACTTCGCGATTTCTCGATTTAAAAAAACAATGTACCCCTGCTGGAAGTTCCATTTCAATCCTTGTGTGGTTTATTTGCTTTGGCCCTTCGGGCCTCGGCAACTATATACACAATCGTGATAAAAACCTCAACTTTAGTGATAACTTATGTGGAATCTAATATAAAAAAAAATATAGATTTGAACTTCCAAGTCCCTATACCTTCTTACTGAAGGGACTTTGTACTAAAGTATATTAGGTTTAATCGGTTTACTATAACCTAAGGAATCTATGCCAAATCGGTGTCCCATTTTTTTTTGGGACACCTTGTATAATTGTTATCTTTGAATTTATTTATTTACTTACATCTTACATCAAAACAAACTAAAAACTTTTGGTTTTGGTGAACGGTGCATGTAGCTAGAAGATTTAATTATCAAAAAACCTTCAAGAGTGATAAAGTATTAGGTTACTATAGTTAACAAAACATAAAAATTAAGCATTTTTAGAAAACGCTTACGAATCGACACGACACTAATGATAGTTGCAACTTGCAAGAAAATTCTACTAAATACAGCTATATGACAATAATTTTTATTGAAAGTAATTGAAAAAGTAATTGATGTTGTACAATTACAATTACTAAGTAATTGGTAATTGAATTACTATTTCCTGTGAGTAATTGAATCTCTGGTAATTAAATTACTACATTGGGCGGTAATTGGTAATTAGTAATTAATTACTTTTTAAAAGTAATTTGCCCAGCTCTGCTCGACATTCTAGAAGAAAGTACAGCTCTTTAGAGAGTTTAATTAGTAATATATACCCGTAGTGTATTTAAACTTGAGCTCGAATCAATGTAAAAACCTAAACACTTCATTTCTTGACGATTTCTATTTTGTCATTATTAACAATTCTTTCTAATCGTTTATACAGTTTTTCTAAAAAAGTTCCGTTGCAATATAATAATAATAATATAATAAAATATTTTTTAACAGTAGGTATAGTTGGATGATAATTTTTACAAATTTTAGCCTCGGTTTTAGTATTATTTAGTTCTAAGAGCCATTTTCTGAATCACTCGTTAATTATGTCCATATTCTCCTATAATTGTCTGATTACCATGTTAATATCATTTTGCTTGGATTGATGATGGCAGGGTTATTTTCGAACATGGTCAAAGCTGCGTTTTCTAGTTGGGGAATGTCGTGCACGTATATGTTGAATAAGATGAGCTCACTTTCTACTTATATCAAAGAGCATATGCATTATATGCCCTTTGCTTATATAATATTTTTGGGTATATTACAACTAGGCAATTTAGTTTTCCTAAGTTTGTAAAAGAGTCCCTTGTGCCACATTGAATCGAACGCTTGCTTGGTATCGAGAAAGATGGTAGCTGATTAATGCTTAGGATTCAGTTAAACAGTTCTAAACAAATTTCGGGATCTATTAACAAATAATACATTTTCTACTCTAGTACTGTACTAATTGCGGGTCATTATTTAAACAGGGACTTTATAATACATAATAAACAATTAAAAACGCTATAAGTCTAGCTTTTAACATACAGACTTTATGTTCTATAAAAAATATTTTATTTTATTTTTTATTTTATTTATTTAAAGCTGCGACCAACAGTTACATGACCAATTACAAGTCACAGCATATCATGTGTATGTTGTATGTAGCATGTGTTGGGTGTGGTCAGGTTACGCTTTCCCATAGACCAGTCTGCCGGGAAGAGCGCCGTTGATTCTATCCTAACGGCGAATGGTGACCGAGCTCGATATCGATCCAATGGACTGTGGAAAAATTCAGCCTGTCCATGAATTCGAACCGAGAACTCGCTTATTGCAAGCCTGGCGCCCTTACTACTGCGCCACGCGGTACTACAATATATACAATTACTGTTTATATTTTTGCTGATAGTAATTGTCGATAACCGCTTTCCATCAATGTTAAAACACAGTTTCTATATCTGCAGATATTAGCGTATCATATTACTTTAAAAACATTTTTAGGTGATGTCAGAAAAAATAACAGTAAAATGAATATCTAATAAAGCAACAGTGGGGTGTCGTCATTAAAATTCACTCTGTATAGTTAATAATTTGAAATTAGTAAAATATGCATTCATCGCTTCAGAAATTAATGAAAGAGCAGATTTCCGAGACGTCAAATTAATAGTATTCATATCACTTTATGCCTTACTATTAAGCAATGAAGGTGAAGCCTATAACCGGGATAGGGATTATAAACACCCGAGATGTGGCAGTAATAAAATTAATCTAAAATTCGATACAATAAGGCACGAAATATTCTCTAAAATTTAATGCTAGTAAATTTCAAAACTTTCCAGGTTGAGCTTGTTGTTTATGTAATATTAAAATAAATTTATTGTTTCATATATATATATATATATATATGTCCTACCCAAGACACGTATAATACGAAAAGCGTAAGAAGTATATGAGTAAAATACATTAAAAATTAAGGAATGAAACGTAAATATATGATGTAATGGAAATACGTGGTTTGTTTATAAATAGCTTTACAGTGTTAATTTAGTACTTCCTTTCAGAGCGACGTTAGTTGATATATTAGGTAGTGTAACACAAGCTTATGAAAACAGCGAAAATTGCTATCACGACGTTTTGCTTAAAATTTCTTTCACTACTAGTACATGTATTCCTATTATTACCAATTTCTATATTGATAATAAATTAAAAAGTTTAATATAAATGTTTGGTTTCAAATATTCTCGGAAAACGGTGGGGGGGGGGGGGAGTTTTTGAAATAAGAAGAAAACAAGATTATGGTAAGTTTTAAAGCCAGCAATGAGAAAAGTAACTAGGTACTTCGAACACAATCGGTTAAAAACACCCCTAACTACACAAATATTTAATAGACGCTAAATACGTATGTCGACAGCTAATCTGTCACCTCCGGTAGCCTTGAAAAGAGAGAGAGTTGGTTGGAATAAACATCTGAAGATAATATCTCCACCATACTTTTATATTTTATGAAACGCGAAATATGTCTAATAGTGCAATTAGATTTTTGACCCATTTCAAACGGTAAACATGCCACCGACTAACCCAGGAAAATGGGTCGAATTCGACTTACCTTAATAGGTTATGAAATAAATTAACGGGCGCCACGTTCATTTCCAGATTCTTGATATGCCAAACCACTAAGTGACTCAAACTAAGTCTAAAATCAAATAAAATCCAAAGAACAACGAATATTATATAGTCACAGTTAATAGAATTTTGGTAATAAAAAATATACTATAAAACGATATGCAGTTACTGATATTAACAAACAACGATAAACAGTTAAGTGTGTAAAAACTAAGAACTTACGCACAAAGAGGTAGGTATCAGAAAACCATGCACAATTACTAATTATACATATATTACATACTTAATAGAATCCTTGATGGAAATCAGTGCCTTATGAAATTGTACGGGAGACAGTTACTGCTGGGAGATTCGAATCGTGTAACAATACGATTTTCATAAACGAGCATTTAGAATAAAAGTTTTCACTGACTGATTATGTTTTACACTTTCTCCAAATTGATTGTAAGTTACTTTATAAGGGGTGTATTTCATCCAGGCGCCTGTATATATTTTCCCTACATTAAATTAAAAATTACTAGTGGACCCGTTGCAAAATATTTTGCAAGTTACAAAACTTCTCTGTAACGTGTGGCAGGATCCATTAAGTAACATTTAAATTCTTTAAGTTGCTCACACGTGATATGGCATATACTTCACCATTTCTAAATACTGGTTGTGGCAAATACGATATATTCCCCACTTTATCCACAGTTTGTTGTTATGATTTATGAATTGTCATGGCAAATGACAGGCGCACAGAACAATGTCTTTTCCGAAAGCAAAAATGTAGTGCAATATGAGAATGTGTTAATCTATACGCGGTAATAATTCTCTTCTGCCTGGCTGGTAGCTTGTCCATTTAATACCAAATCTAAGCAGTTTTCAAATAAATTGCCTACCATTAATCTTATCTCATCTATTGAGCCAGTAAACACATTTAAAATGTTCAAGGGAATATCTATAGATCCTATTTTCGGTGTTAAGCAATGTGGATATATTCCACTGCAATTTAACGAATCTATAAATTTCATAGAAAAGTATAAAATGTCATTATGTCGTATAATTGTATTCAAACTTAATATTGCTTTTCATATTCAGGCAAGAGAGATATAATTTTGTTATTGATTTCATCGCAATGTTCGTGTTTTAGGGCTAAAATTGAGAATTTTGAGGACCGCTGGTAGGATAGGAACGACTAAAAAATCGTTTAAATAAGGGACATGCGCTTCACGCGAGAGCGGACAAAACTTCAAAATAACTCGCCCCAAGAATATGGGCCATGTGTACCGATTTTTTTGTAGAAGCTTGTTTGTAACTAACTCCGCCAATTATGGCGGGCTTAAATGTCCAAATATTCGTTTCTACACCAAAACTCCGCCAAACGGCGTGGGGCACACAAAGAATCAAAAGCAGACTAACTCCCCCATCAGATTATAAAATGCGAAAAACAGTGCAAGCTGCTAGCTTGGCTGTTAAAATAAGACGAAGGCCGAAGCGCAATGAGTTTGCAAAATCCGAGCACCACCACAAAAAATAACCGCCAACCTAACGAATTTCGATACGCGCGCGAACCGAATATCGGCACTAAAGGTTTGTTCACACAGTATCAACCGCTAAGAGACTATTTACACCGTAACACCCTTTGGTGGTAAATTCCAAAATTCTCTGAAAATGATTTGGCCTATTTCTAATACGATCTAATATTCCAAATGTCAACTTCCTGTCTGTAGTAGTTCGCTCGTTAAGGCAATCTTTAAAAAACAGTTTTATCTCATTTAACTCTTTTGAGCAGATGCATTCTGCAAAACCCTGAAAATGGTTTGACATGATTTGTAAAACGAACTAATATGACGAATTTCAACTTCCTACCTGTATCTATCCCGTGACAATCTTTAGAAAAACACATCAACCTCATTTAATCCCTTTGAGGGGATACATTTCGAAAGATCCTGAAAATGACTTGATTCGATGTGTAAAACGAACTACTGTGCCGAATCAACTTTCTACCTGCAGCAGTTACCGTATTATGGCGATCTTTAGAAAAACACATATACCGCATTTAACTCTTTCGGGAGTTATTTTTGAAAAAGCCTGAAATTGATTTGACCTAATTTGTAAAACGATCTAATATGCCGAATTTCAATTTCCGGCCTGTAGTAGATTTTTTCTGGCTATTTTTAGAAAAACACTTCTGGCCTATTTAACCACATTGAGGAAATGTATTTCGAAAAACCCTAAAAATGATTTTCGATCAGTAAACCGATCTATAATGCCGAATTTCAACTTACTGTCTGTAGTAGTTTTCCCGTGGCGATATTTTGACAAACAGATTTGTTTCATTTAACCCCTTTCGGGGATGAATTCTCCAAAACCCTAAATATGATTTAACCTGATCTGAAAAATGTTCTAATATGCTCAATTTCAACTTCCTATACTTGTAGTAGTTTCCTTGTGGCGATATTTAGAAAAACATATTTGTCCCATTTAACCTCTTTTACTGATGAATTCTGCAAAACCTTGAAATTTACTTGATCTGATTTGTAAAACGAACTAATATGTCGAATTTCAGCTTCCCATCTATAGTAGTTTCCTTGTGATAGATCTTTAGAAAAACTGTTCTACCACAGTTAGCTCCTTAGGAAGGATGCATTTCTAAAAGAACTGAAAATGATTTGACCTTATTTTTAAAAAGAACTAATATGGCAAATTACAACTTTTTACTTTCCCTACATTCTATTATGTAACTATCTGTGAAGTAAAATTCAATCTCTTCGAATAGAGGGTAAAAAAAACTTCTTTGTAGACGATATTGTATAGTCTTCCTTCAAGTCGGCCCCAGCCTGATTCGGCCGACTGTCTCTGCACCTTGTTGATCGACATGGCGAAGCAGGTTTGACGGTAAATTGCAGTCTCTTAAATTGAAACAAATAGTCTGAAATAATAAGGGGTGCTCGAGAAATGAAGACTGTGTCCCCTTCTCCAAAACTTATGAAAATTGTGGCCTCAGTGACGTTTCGATGCGGAGCTTTCACCTGCAGTGGAGTTTGAGAGTCTTCACGTTTCTCAGTAGTATAATGGGTGCTCCAACTTTCAAAAGTAAGCGATTTGAAAGAATTCCGGGAGGGTCGAGAAATTCAACATGGTAGTGCACTGTTTCCTCTGCCTTCATCACAGTGTTAATCGACTGATAGATCTTTTCCTCCGAATGAAAGGCTCCGAAGTGTATGTTGTTGATTTCTAGTGTCTTATCATTCTTCAGACGGATAATCGCCCTTTTTCGAAGCCAGGACACAGGTTTTGCTGTTATGTTCTTGATGTCGGAATATATTATTTATGCTAGTGAGGTTGGCGATATTTGTCACGGCTTGACATAGGTTTTCGTTGCCGAGTTTCAAGAGAAGTTTGGAAAACTATTCGGCCTTGGAATATCCTCTCAGGTGAACCCTTATGTAAATGCAAGACAATATGCCCTTATTGTACTAATACTGCATTTTTAAAAATCACTGTTATAACACGCATTTGTCTTGAGAGCAACTGCCATTTAAATATCATCGTCGAGCGGGTAAAATCACAGTAAATAAAAAAACCACCCATTGCAAAATATTTTGCAACTTATAAAACTTCTTTGTACACAATGTTTAACGTGTGGCACGATCCATTAGGTAAAATTTTAATTTTTAAGTTTTTAAAACAACGCGCACGTGACTTTGCTACATATAATTGACCATGGCTAAATACTGGTTGTGGCAAATACATTCCCACTTTATCCAGAGTTTGCGTACAGGAAACTGTCTTCTCCGAAAGCAAAAAGGTAATGTAATATCAGAAGGTGTTTAATCTATACGCGGTAATAATACTGTTCTGCCTGTAGCTTGCCGATTTAAGACTTCCAGATCTAAACAGTTTTCGTATAAATTGCGTACTATTAATCTCGTCCCATTTATTAAACCAGTACACATTTAAATTTTTCAAGAGAATAACAGTTGTCGCTATTTTTAGTGTTAAGCAATGTGGAGGTATTCCACTAAAATTTAACGAATCTAGAAATTCCGTATGAAATAGTAAAATTTCGTCACTATCTGCAATTGTAATCACACTATAATTTGGTGGTTAATTTCATCGCAATGTTCGTTTTCTTTGGCGCTAAAATTGAGAATTTTGAGATACTAAGGATGTTCTCAAGAGTTGACAAACTATTACCAAATATTGCTGTAATGATGTCCTCTTTGGCAATTAGTTGAGATGGTATTTTAATTGTATCCTTTTCACCTGTAATCGTGTGATATTCCGTTTCCAATTTGCAAGAAAATGGGCGATCTGTAGGTACATTAGATTAATAATGAACTGATGTACAGTCAAGATTCACTCATACACGCTACTTTTCGAAAGGAAATTTTCTTAAAAATTTGCTGTCACTATGCATGTACTTTGACGTTTCTCATAATATAGCAGGCGGTATTTTACTTGTTCCACTGCTATCGCGCTGCAGCTACGTCACTTGCGCCCTAAAATATTTTGGTTTTTCTCTAAAATGTATGTAGTTATTTGCAATTTAGGACTTTTGTGCACATCTACACGGTGGCGGCTTTCATTTAAAAAAATAATTATCGAAATCGGCACGGTGGAAGTCTCAAAATAGATGTCGAAAGAAAACGCTTCACGTTTTAAATATATAGATAATAACAGTGCGACAGAAATCAAATATGAAATTATTAAGTTCTAAACTATTTGAGTACCAGTGTAAAAATTAGATCAGCCAAACAGCGACTTAATGTAACTCAAACATATGCCAATTTTAATCAATAGAAAATGTTTTTCCATCACAGCAATCACACCTAACGTGCTAAATTCATTTATCTTTATCGGTGTTGTTATATACTATTTACCAAATTAATGTGATTATCATTAAAAGCTTTACTACTGCACTGCCGTAATAACACTCTTTTTTATAAAACATACAATATAAAATATTGAACAATAAATTTTTGCTTATAGTACGTAACGAAACTGTAAGATGCTCATAATCAAACTTGTATCGTTAATATTTATAACGAACTTGATTAAATAACATTATTTTACAAGGTTACGCCTCAATTTATACAACTTGGAACGCGAAAGCCGAAAGTTACACAACTTAAGATGGCGAAGAGGCAAATATAAAATCTGGATTTATACAACCAAAATGAAATGGACTGGACTAATGTCCTTGGTAGCAATAGCTAAACTCAACCTCTAAGGGCAAATATATAATCATACTATGATTAAATTTAGAGTAAATATTACTATTAAGTGGACAATGCGCGTTTCTCGAGAAGCCCCAAATTATGCGAACTATCGACGAAACAAAACGAGTCCACAATTCCATAACGGATGCACTAATTACAAGAGATATCGTTCTTAAATAATTATCTATTATTAAAATAGATTCCAGTCGAGGTCCAGATCATTTATACGCCAACTTTTATAAATGCTGTACCATAAGCTTAGCCGAGCCAATTGCAAACTTAATGAAATTATCACTTAAATAAGAGGTGCTCCCTCCCAAATAGAAAAAAATCGATTATAGTTCCTATATTTAAGAAAGAGGATAAAAATTCTGCCAAAAATATGGAAGGATAATTGTTAGAACTCACCGAATTTCTTATTTCAAATTTCGTTATTCCCAATTGTCAATATGGCTTTGTTCCAGATTCCAGGAACGTAGACTCGTTTACTAAATCTATCGCCAATTGATGTTGCCTATTTGCACTTCGAAAAGGCTTTCTACAGGATTCGACGTCGTATGCTATTGTTAAAACTTAAACAATATGGTGTAAGAGGAAATTTGCTAACATCTTGACCGATCGAACGTACCAAGTAGGGGTTAATGATTTCCTTTCTGCATATCAACCAGTTATCCAGTAAAAAGTGGAGTGCCCTAAGGATCAGTTCTTGGACCCATTCTGTTCTTTGTTTAAGAAGCAAACTTAACTTTAGATATCGAATTTCCACCTAATGTTTTTGCTGATGACGCTAAGTTTTTCAACAATCCTTTGCCAGCGTCTCATACTCTGCAATAGGAATAAATAGCAAAGAACAAAGGCAGCAGACTTCTCAGCTGGAGCTGGTCGTTGGTTGAACAAAAGACTCTAATCTTAAGATGAAACAATATGGGCGCCAAGTAGCAAGTAACGTGGCACTTTGTTAATAAAAAAGTATACATCTATCCCTGAAAGAGAAGACGGCAAAGACACAAATTAAGTTCCCAGGCATAAAAATCAGGGCAGAATGAATCAGTCAAAAGTATTCCGTAGTACATACACAAGGACAACAATAAAACACGACAAGCAAGATCAAATATCACAGCATTAAGAGTTGTTTTAAAGGTCACCAAAAAATATATAATTAATTTAGGAATGCATACTTAAATAGTATGAAAAAATGCAAGTTGACTGTAATATTAGCAATATGCATTACTGGTAGGCTGCTCTGTAAAAGCTCATGACCGAGATAACGTTATTAGTTAAATTTTTGGGTTCGGATTGAATTTGACTCTAAGTCCACATATACAAGGACATTCAGATGTTCATAATAATTAACAGAATGGTCCTACAGACCCCAAGATAATGCCCAAGGGCATTATATAACCCGTAATACGCTTAGTAAATAAATTCATAAACATTATCAGTTACATTTTGTCGGGTAAAAGGAATTATTAACGCAATATCTTGCAATAGAGGAATAATTAAGTTTAATTTAACCGAGAAGTTCGTCATTAACATGAAGTGAAATACACAAACCGTAAATTTCAAATACAACATGCAAAATTGCTTTACAAAATCCAAAATTAGAAATAATAAATTGAATGGTAGGTGAGACACATTCAACATTTCAAGTACAACATACATGTGAGTCACGACAAATTAAACTTTTCCTACAAATGCGGCAAAGTGAATTCATTACTATTGCGACAATGAATAATTTCCATCCACCATGCTTTATGCGAGTGACAAATGTCGTATCAAACGACTTTCTAAAGCAATGTATGATGCAGTGATTCGTCAATTTCAAAAATTCGATTCCTATTCGATATCTAAGTAGCAATCTTGTATTTTTTATGTCATTTTCTTGATGATGGGCAAAGGGAAGAAAATATTCTAAATATTTCCAGGAGACCCAAACTACTTGAAATTGTAAATTCCCTTCTTAAGATTATTTAACATTCACTTAATAAGAGAAACTAAATAGCCCTCTTCCGTAAGATATTATAAAACCAGCTGTGTTACAAAATTTCGTTTGTTATGAACATAACAACTATTCTTTAAAATGTTCAAGTAATTCACTGAATATAACATAAGTAAACATGATTATATTCTTTAAGTCAATTCAGTTTGCATATCTTGGAGTGCCTGGATGAAGTAAAGTTTGCCTTTGGTATGGCAGCGATACATTTTTTACATTAAGCTTTTTCTTCAACTACGCACTTGCACCTCATTCTTGTTAGCTCCGCTGCATCTAGGCATTGGACACTTATATTTCAGAATGATGTAAATATACACAAACACTTGCAAAAATATTTCTTCTTCGTCCTCTTAATGTAAGTTAAGCCCGCTAATAACTACACGAAGTGTGATTTTTATAAGACATTTTCAGTTGCGTCTGGGGCTGGTGGTTCGCCTAACCCCATGGATTAGGAAATAATGCCCTTCTATAGGGGTCACGGTCACTAAAGGTATTGGTATGATGGCCGGGGAGTGTAGATGAAATGAACGCCCGGGTGTGGGGTTCGAATCCACTACCTGCCGATTGCGAGCGCAATCTCTTTACCTCTAGGCTACCAGCCCTCTACTTGTAAAATATGGTATATAATTGCGATAAACTACTATGGCGTTTATTCACCGCAAAGTGCTTTGGAACACTAGGAAATCGCTCCATGCGGCAATAATGCGTTTATTTCACCACCTCTAACGGTCATTTATTAAGTGTTTATTTGTGAAAAACTGATAGTAAACAAACACGCGCAGCACTCAACACTAACGAAGGCACAAAGTGACTTATCTATTACAAAAATTTCAATTATAATCGATAATAATTGCAATCAACGTGTCAAGTCCACGTCGCGGCATTAACTGCCTACTTTAGCTGACGTCACGAGCCCGTCAGAGTGGTATTGATTAAGCACCTCAAGGAAGACAAAGCTTAGGACGGTCTAGGCATGTATACCTAAATACGTTTTGGTATACTTTTCAAACGATAGTAGAAATTTTTGTGTGTGTATTGCACAGTGTTTTTCCGTGCACGGTTATGCCTCGATCAAAAATCTCAAGCCCGGCATAGATTTTTTTTTATCTGTACCCTGTCCGACAAATGGCTATTTCAGCTTTAAGTTACCCCTCAACAGTTTCAAATAGTCTACACTTAAGGGTTAAAAGCTTAGTTAAAACTACACTATTCAAATCAATCGATCTTAGAACTTACTGCTGTGGCAAGTTTTATTCTCACAGAAAAAGATATAATTTACAGAAAATATTGAAAACAATTGTAGACACTATCTATTTTGACTAGTGTACAATACCTGTTCTACACTTTCTAATATCTTTAGTTCAACAACGCAACCGAAACAAAAAGAAATATGTGTACAAATAATAATCAATAATGCTAAAAGAAAAACATATTCGCTACACAGCAATTGATCTTCTCAAAAACTGTAGCTGTAGTTGTTGCAATTGATTGATGGGCGGTTTAACTCTTGCAAAGTTCGAAACAATATGATCTACTCGGCTTCTAATCTGTTATTAGCGCTTGTTGCTAAGACTGAGTAACAAGTTTGATAGGTTTAACACAATCGCAAAACCGTCTTTTGAAATTAAGAGTTACGAGGACTTACTACTTTCCACTATTACAACAAGTTGCGGTTTGCGATCTATGTGAAAGTAAATTATTTGAAGGAAAAATTATAGTTATTGGTCTTTTGTTACTGTGGTTTGACTGTGATACTTAAAACAATGACTATACAGGGTGATCATAATTAGTGAATCAAACTGAAATGGTAGAGACCTTATGCCAAAAGAAGACAAAAAGTCTATATGAACATACTAGAACTCGTGGCCAGCCTACGTCTGGCCCGGCCAGCGTAAAGAAACCGTTAACAATAAAAATGCTTGCTCAAGGCGGCAGCCAGCCTACGTCGGGCACTGCCAGGTTAACAATACAAATGCGGTCTCGCCATTCGTGCGCGCGCGCCACTTGCTAGCATGCAGGCCGTTCATGCAGCGTGTGCGCGCGCCTGCTTACGTCCGTACGGCCGGCATCGGCTCTTATAATATAAGATGTACTTAACCAAACGGTTACCTAGATACAGAATGTGGCTTGTTGCAAAAGCAACATAGTTGTTTCCAATTATTAATAATAACAAGGCATATCAAGTGCAGTCAAAACAAAATGTGCGTTAAATCTGACAGATATTCATCAGTAGTACGTCATTTGTGTTTTGTAAATGTTCTAATAATCGATTTGTTTTGATTGTTAAACTGTACCTACGTCAATTACTTCATGGAGGGGTTTACTTCAGAGGAGTATGCTGATATGGTGTTTATTTATGGGTATTGTGACGGTAACGCACCTGGTGCAGCTAGGAAATACCGCTAAAGGTATCTAAACATCTATTGCTGCACTTGATATGCCTGGTTATTATTAATAATTGGAAACAATTATTTCACTTTTGCAACAAGCAACACCCTGTATATAGGTAACCGTTTGGTTAAGTACATACGTTCATGTAGACTTTTTGTCTTCTTTTGGTATAATGAATCTATCTTCTCAGTTTGATTCATTAATTATGAATCACCCTGTATAATATGTACTTTCAAATATTACAATTTAGGAGCGTACAAGTGTTCTTTGTTTAAAACTAACACATCCGGGGATGTTATTTTGTTAGTAGCAGGCCGCGGATGCCAATAAAAATAAACATTTTCTAAATTAGTACAGTAAAATTGTCGTTTTACCTTAAAAAATTGGCCGCGGCGATTCCTCTTGGCCAGTGGTGTAGGGTGTAAAACCAAAAAGCCGTGTCCCCACCCCTTGTCAAATAGCCGCCATCTTGAAAACAATTAAATTAGTTTTTCTCGCGACCCATTGGTCACACAGAAAAAGTTGTTGAACAAAAAATGTTGGAAATGAAATTCTATACATTTTTTATCTTTACCGCGATACCGGGAAGTTGGTATTCCGAACGGTAGAGGGCGACAAAGTTACCAAAAATCGGTTTCCGCCATTCTAGCTCTGTGGGGGTGTTTTTTCAGAAAATTGCGCATGTGAAAGTTGTAGTGCTTGAAAAAATGTGCACGAATCTCTTTTAATAATGTGATTGATTTAAATAGTCTCCGAGTGACAGCCCTTCAAAGTCCGCGCGGCGTGGGAAATGTATATTCCGGCGCAGAAAAGTAACGATTTCTCTTTTGCGAGGTAAAATCGTCGCGTCACTCAAGTAGTTTCAATGTGAATAGATTTTCAAAACCTACAGAAATTCTACAAATTTTTGGTCATTGCCGTGATACCGAGAAATTGGTATGGGTAACAAAAATGAAAACAATAGGAAAGGAATGTACGAGCCCAAAATCATATCATTTGGCCCATATCAGTAAAGCTCTTAAATTTGCTGGTGTAATACTTGTAGTTCGTCCCAAATTTAGCTTTTCTGCTATGGATTCTTTTGTTTCATAGTTTCGCAATATTTTATACACTATAATACGATAATTGCAATTGTTTGTAAATTTTGCCACAGGAACGACCAAAATTCAACAAATTGACAATTGCTTTACCACGTGCCATTTCTGCAAAAATAATACAGACTGTCTATATGTTATTAAACACCAAACAGCCTATTTCACTTCAACCAAAACATGCTAAGATGAACGAAATGATATTTTGATCATATGGGCCAAATGAAATGAATCGGTAATTTATTTTTAAGTTAGTGTTTTCTGACTTTTTTTTTGTAATTTGTTATTGCTGAAGCTGTTATTATATTGCTAAAAACTCCTACAGTTATGATGTAAGAATATTGACCAAAAAGATGTTCTTTTGTGGTTATAAGATAAAGATATGTACCTGAAAAATCTTAACTGGGCCAAATTATGTCTAGCAATAAATGGGTTGCAATCTCGAACCGACGAATTGGGGATGGAAAATATTTTCCTAAGGATTGGAGCCTGTGAACACTCTCATAGATCCCGCACCTGCAAGCCTCTTGAACCTCGTATCCTGTGGATGTACGAACATTGTGGGCCAGCTTGTGGTTGCAGAAAAGCTGTCCTCAATTGTTCCTTAATGTGCAAAAATTGCGGCGAACAAACCTGCTACAACTCAACCAATACCGAATCAGACAGCGAGGATGAAAATTATGACACCAAGGAGGAATTACCTTAACAAGTTGTGGATTTTTTTAAAAATAAAAGTTCAAGCAACACTCCTACCATGGTCGATAATGACTCGGTTGTGTCCGAGGCTCCGAACCAAGACGAAAGAACAGCTCCAAAAAACAGGAAACGTGTCCGAGTAAACTACAATATATCTTAGGGTTTATGCAAAAATAAATTACTTTCAATATACAAGCCCAGAATCACATCATTTGGCCCAGTTAAGATTTTTCAAATATGCTTTTTGGTTAATATTCTTACATCATAATTGTAGGAGTTTTAGCAATATTATAAGAGCTTTAGCAATAACAATTTACAAAAAATAGTCGGGAAATACTAACTTAAAGATACATTATCGATTCATTTCATTTGGCCCATATGATCGAAACATCATTTCGTTAATCTTATCATGTTTTGGTTGAAGTGAAACAAGCTGTTTGTTGTTTAATACCATCTCGACAGTCGGGTGTCTGTATTATTTTTGCAAAAATGGTACGTGGTATAGCTATTGTCAATTTGCTGAATGTTGGTCATTCCTGTGGAAAAATTTACAAACAATTGCAATTACCGTATTATAGTGTATAGAATATTGTGAAACTATAAAACAACAGAATCCATAGCAGAAAAGCCAAATTTGGGACAAACTCCAAATATTACACCAGCAAATTTAAGAGCTTTACTGAAAAATTTTACACTGCATTAAGTTTAATTGTATCGAACAAAGTTGTAAATAAGATGGCATGAACACAACAACAATGAGTGTAATAATGATATTGGTCAATAAAAATTGTTTTTGTTAGGTGTTTTGTATATTTTTGGGAAAATAGTTCAAGGTCAAGAGGTAATTTAGTTCTCTCTGACTTGGTAGTTCATTTGCATCAATGGGTATATCTCAAGTTATGGCAAACTTCAATTTGATCATAGCTTTTAAACACACGATATATAAAGACATAAAGAAAGAAGATGGCGGATTGGTGTCCGTAGTCGGAGCCTAAGCTGGCGTGGTCCTCCGAGGGCGGCGGCTAAAGTGGCGCGGCGTTCTGGAAACGGATTGGGCTGCAGGAGCGGGTGTTGGTTGTCCAAGATAGGCAGTAGTCCAGGCTGGCTTCCTTCTGGCTGGAGTGGCCTCATGGTGGATGGTCTTGGTGACTAAGTCCGGAGCGCTGGTTGGTTCTTGTCCTACGTCCTGAAGCGGCTGAAGGATCCTGGTGACTAGAGCGGCTTTCTTCTAGGCTGGAGTGGCTCCCTGCTGGCTGAACTCCTGGAGATGGCGGCTGATGATTCTGGAATGGTTGCTTGTTCGACCCGCCGAGGCAGAGTGATTTTCTCTGGCCCTTGTTCCTCTATTTAACGGGCCCAGTTCCTTTGTGATGCACTCCCTCGATGTTTATTGGCCAGTAGAGCAACGACACATTTCTGTGGGTGCTAATTTAGACGATTGTGAATTCGTAATGCTAATTACTTGGCGCGTCTAATTAGCTATTTAATATTACGAGCGCGGAGTTGCTGACAAATAAACACTCATTTCGATATCAAACACGGCTGGTTTAGTTTGATATTTGCTGGCGCTTTTTGGACCCGGGGTAATAACTTAATTTGAGGTGTGTTCAAGCCGCGTTCCATTGGTTCATCCAATTCGGAGTTGGGCTGGAGTTTATCGCCTCCCTGGTACGTTAACGCGCATTTCGATACCCAATACTCGATAGTTAAATTGAACGCTACGTAATTACTCAAATTAAATGGACATATTTCGGCATTTTAGCTAACCATTGTGCCTCTGTCTCCGATTTATGCTTCCAGTATATTTCACAAGCTGTCCCGACTTTCTGTTTTCTTAAGCCAAAATGAATTACGTCTGAGGGTCGGTTTAGCTTTTATTCTCGGAACTCGGACGCTAGCCATCAATTTTTGATGACCGTGTTTTAAGCTTTGATCGGCGCGCACTCTATGCCTGTAGACATTCATTTAATTGCATACACCGTTAGCTTTATAAAAAGTCCACATATGACTGATTGGGAAGTTTTCTAGATTTTTTAGCGGCTTTTAGTAAACGATTTTGATTTGAATATATTTCTTACATGCCGCTATTCAGGCGCGGCTTGAGGCGGTCGACTTCATCTGCCCCTTGGACGTTACGAATTTACGACTGGGCGGAGCACATCTTGACCGTTGCATTGCCGTGTGAAACTTCTCCCAGGTCGACGTTGGTATCAAGTTGTTTGAGTGGAAAAGAGAGTGCAAACGTACTTATATTCTTGCCGTTTATCCAGACCAGGTGTTCGTTCAGCTGTACATTTTTGTGTGAGAAAAGCTTTTTCCCTACCCATGGCGTATTTTGTGCGACAGAGATGTCTGCACCTTATTAGTTAAACTGAGCGCACTCGCGTCCTGTCCGTGCGTCTTCCCTCTCAATTCAGGTAGCGCGGCTTCTTTTC
Source organism: Agriotes lineatus (assembly GCA_940337035.1). Lineage (NCBI taxonomy): Eukaryota > Metazoa > Arthropoda > Insecta > Coleoptera > Elateridae > Agriotes > Agriotes lineatus. The sequence continues at coordinate 25,181,679 of OW679197.1, read as the reverse complement.
TCGTGGCAGTTGACCGTACGTAGCCAGGCCAAATTGTTTTGTGTAAGCGTCCCTCCACTACTTCGGCCGTTGGAGCTTGTCGTGGGTGTTTTTGAAAACGTTTCTTCAAAGCCTCCCCCCTTCAATGTTGCAAACTATGTGCCGGGCCCTAGGGCTCTCTTGAACTTAGTTGTGTGCCCGTTGGCAGTCGAATCCTCAAGGAATGTGGTTCTAAATGTCGAACAGTTCAGTGGTGCACCGAGTGACGGAGACGCGGTGACAAACCCGTCGGGGAAGGTGACCGTACGTTTCGGTCCAGCATAAATGGTATAATTCGGTTTGTTGTATCGTTTCGTTTCATAAGGTATGCATTAACCGTTGTTACGGATTTAAAAAACAACCGGCTCGAGGATAACTTATTAGTCTTTGTTTCGGGGCACTAATTCTTGTTACGTGTTTCCATGCAAGTACTCTTCCTACCTTTCTGATCACAAACTTCCCGCATGCGTCCGCTGCTACCGGCTTTCGACGCTACCCTTTTCTATATTTTATGCACCAGGTCCCGTCGCTCCACCTCAGGTACTTTTAACTACGTTTTAAGTAGTTGTAGCATTAGATAAGACAGTGCCGCACCCCGTTTGCAGTGTGCGCCGTGACGCCGTTACCGTAGTTAAGTGCTTCAGCTCCGATCTAGTTTACCTATATTACGCGCTTGTGTTTAAAAATAGGCCAGTGCATAACACCTTCAGTGCGGCGTTGCTTAAACGTTTTACGCTTTTACCTGCATTGCTCTACGTTGTTCTGCACGGACACGACCTCAGTCGCGCTTCAACCGATTGTTATCTACACTTAAGTATAACCCCACTAACCCCAATAATTAAACTTTTATTAATCCAGATGTGTTTGTACATTCAACTTGATTATCATTAATAGACGTGTACTTAATTGAAATCTGTTTCTGTATGATTTGTACGTGCGTCCTACGACGATTTTGTGTATTTTATCCTAGCTGTGAGGCTTATGTAAAGCGGATCGACGAGAACTGCTTCAACAAGCAAAGGTAGGTCCCCAAAGCAATTGTAAAGCCCTTGAAGGAGCGCTGCAGATATCTCATAACTCCTGCAATTCGAGTTTATACAGAGTATTGCGAACATTCTGTCCCCAGCCCATTTAAACTCGTGGCGCCCTTACACCCCCTTTCTTTTTATTTGTCTCAAGTGCAATAGGGGTGGTTATCCCTATTGTAACGGCACTTCGCTCTAATTGTAATGGTAAAAGTCGATTTTGCTGTAACAAACTGTCGTAAAGGTCGTTTTAGCGTGTGACACGTTTAGGTAAGATAAAACGAGATCCAGACGGCCCCCAGTAGCTGTTTGTGTTGAAAACGTTAGTACCTACTACGAAAAACTGCTTAAGGAAAGACGGAATATATAGAGATATTCAATAAGAACTAGACATTACATAATCTACAGTTAGTAACATTTTATACTTTTGTTCAGTCTTACAAAAATCCAGATCAGACTTGTGATTAGTATACAGAAGTTTGCTTTCTTCAAGTATTTCACAAATTGTGTAGTAATGTAACGTAATGAAATGTTGTACTGTAGTTTACAATGCCTTTTGGCTTAGGGTTTACATACAATGCTTACGTTGATCTAATTAGTTTACTATTAATTGTTTTATTTAAAATGCACACAGGTAGCTCATAGCCAAGATCTGAGTTCGAAGATCGCTGAAGTGCGACCTACGAGTCACTTTTACAATGTTTGATTCTTAAACTTATGTTACAAAATAAATAGTGTTCCTTACCAAATGCATTTGCAAATTAAACTAACTAAAGGAATTCTTTTGGGGATTCAAACTCCAGCGGGGACGCTAACCCTCTGGACACCTTGCGAAGCTTTCAACAACGGCCGTCGAACAATTTGTGCTCTGTCTTCAGTTCGCTTGTAGGAACGATTACCTGGAAATAAGCGTCATAGTGTACGCAGCTTTTATTATCTTCGCGGAGCATAATTTTGCACGTTCGAGGGATAGTACGGTCAAGCGAGTGAAGTGAACACCTTTTCATGCACTCGGGTTAATAGTCCAAGGCTCTGACATCTTTACTCTGTGAGCCTGCAAAATGAATTTGCAGCGGGCATGGCCTCGAAGGCCGTTGCAATTTTAACCGGCTCGTGGTGTCAAAGCAGGGCTTCGACAGTTCGCTTTTCGAGGGCGTAGTCGATTTTTGGTGTAGTTAAGTTTTATGGGACTTTTTAGCGTAAATATCGGCGGACTTCGCTAAAAATGGCAATTTTATGCTTACGTTTGACTCTAAGCTTAGTAAATCATGATCTTCCGTGCGCGTTTGGCTTAGCAATCTAGGTATTTCCTGTTAGTCAATACGATCTTTCCGTGAGCCTTGGACTCGGAAACGAAAGTGGCTGTGGGCAGGAGGGTACTAAAAGCAGTTCAACTAACTCAAGAATGAAGGGTGGTTTCAGGTCAAGTTTAGCCATTCAGACAGTTCAATTTCTCAGGAGAAAGCTAGGAATAGAGTATTTCTTAAATGAAACCGCTTTGTGAAATTAATCAATGACGCGGTCGTCTCAGGTGCTAGTTATTGGGTGCTGGTCATGTCGCGTTTTGGAATGGCAGTTCCTTGCTTATCAGGATTCCTTTTACGTTCCAGGTGCTGAATTTGATTACTTGTTTCTTTTTCCTCATTTTCTTATTTTGCTTCTTTGGTGTGTTGCAGGGATTATTTGACTGTAGTTTCTTTCGAAAACAGAATTTCTCTCTCCCTCCATGTATGCGATGGAGTTCCTTGCACAGTGGGACGTGTGGATTTCCACCCGGGGTATGTCTGGCAAAGTTAGAAACTGTTGCCGTTGGAGAAAACATTTTTATGAGAGAAGGGCGTCGACTGTTTAAAAAAATGCTGGTAGTATGAGTGTCACTATCAAAAGAAATTATAAAAAAAATCATAGCCACTTAGAAGTAAACATGGGTTCTGTACTTTATTTTACCGGAACATGAGTGTTCGGTCAAATGTGGTAGCGTTGAAAACCTTCTTGCCAGGGGAGTTCAACTCTCAACACGTTCATGGCTATCTTACGGAATTTGATTGTTTCTACTACATAATGAAGCAATTTAAAGATATCTGTATTTTAATATTAACTACTCGTCTACTTAAATCGAACTCGTGGTATGCGTTTCTTGAGGTTGCTTTATTGCAGCTATTTAGTTGGATTGCTTGGTTTGCAAAAAATCGCGTACACCGATTTTTCGTTGTATTAAATACGAAGATTGGCAAAAAAACAAGACTTTTAAAGTGTATGCGATTATCTTGCAAGCCAGTGTATATGATACAAATTAGCTTGTTACGATCCTAAGTCGGTCGACGTAAATTTTTTGCTGTGTTCGCTTCAGGCTCAACGATCCCTAGGGTTGGTGCGCGTTTTGAGCCGCTTATTTGAGACATGAATCAAGAATCGGTGTGGTTTTGGTATAACAATTCCCGACGCGCATAGTTTGGTGGTGGGAGTTAGCTTCTTTGACTGCCGGATCCTTTCCTTTCACGTTGAGAATTCTCCCTTTTGGGTACTTTATTTTGCACACACGGGTTAGCGTTAATTTTAATTCTAACCGTCGTTTAACACTATTAATTTAAACATTTATAATTTTCATATTGCCCCTGTCTCTCCAAAGTTGCTGTAAATAAACGAATGATTGTTGTTTGTTACTAGCAGATGCTGTTTTTTTTCTTTGGGTGTTCGTTATTTCTCTCAGCCTGTTATGTCGTAACTCACCCGTTCCTCTTGTTTCTACGTAGTCCAACTCGGTAAGTTATTGAACCTGTTGCGTTTATTGATTGACTTATAATTGCTTGTACTGCTCTTTACAAGCTAAATATGTAAATATATTTGGATATACTTTTATATTTATCTTTTTAATCTTTTTACACGTACATATTTAACAAACAAATTGAACAACAGAGTTATAAAAATAACGTAGCTATGATTAATTACCTAACAGAAATTGGATACGCTGTAAGATAATCTTATGGAATAAATAAATCACATTTTAGATAGACAAACCTATTAACTAATTAGTTTTTTCATAAAAATAAACAACAAATAAAAATATTAAAATATATCTTAATTGAAGGAGAGCTTAAGCTATCAGTCCACATGTTATTATAGATAAACAGCTCCTAAAGAAAAGAAAATAGTAACGAAATGATTCAAAAAGGGAATTTTATTGTTACTAACCTTTTTTCTGGTTTGTTGTGACTTGATGTTTCACCTTTTCCATTATCTCCTTTTGAAGGCGTCTTTGTTTTACTTTGTTTTATATTTCTGTCTTCCTGTAAAAGGATAATAATACAATTTTGGCGGCAATTTTAGACGATTTTAATAATATAAAAAATACGTTTATTATAAAGGATGGTTGCAAGCAGAAAAAATATTTGCTTTTTTAAAGTTATCAAGAAACTGATTGATGCTATATAGGGCGTTTGTGAAGTTGACCATCTAGATTCTAAAGTTGTAGATTAAATTTGTCTTAGAACCATAGTTTTCGAAATACAGAGTGTTCAAGTTTGGAAGTCCCGTTTGAATTTTGCTTAGAACAATAGAACGCCTGGATCGATTTGTAGTATAGTCGGTATAATACTCTATTTGGAATGATGAACTACTCGTGGATGCAAAGCGGTATTCACGACACAGATAAGGCAGTAACTATTTAATGGAAATAACTTTTTCTTTCTTTTCTAGTAAGAGACATTCATTGAATTTTTTTGTCTTTATAGTTCTTAATATCTCACAATTTAGACAAAATAATCTGTGTGACTACAATATGCTTTTTGGAAACAAGTGTAATCTAGTTGTTTGCGTGTATTCTGAGAAACCAATGACAGAGAGACACTTGGATAGGAAGTATTATTAGTTATTAATAATCGTAAAGTTAATACTCAATATTATCAATATTTTTCTAAGTAAAAGTGTTAATTATATGCAAAAATTGTTGCCGCAATTAAATATTAATTCGTAGTAAATTTTTTCTCGGAATATATTATTACTGGATTGCATCTGCTTCCAAAGACGCATTTACTCAAACTGTGTTTTTTGTATTTCTATATAAATCATACGAGATATTTAAAATTATGAAGACACGAAAACAAATTACAAATAATGTATCTGCTGGAATTTTTTTAGAAGTTATCGACTTTGTCATGAAATAGTTACTGTCTAATTTGTGTTGCGGCATCTTTGTTTCATCTACTGATAGTTCACTATTGTTATAAACAAAGTTCAAATGTGATTTCTTTTTATGTTATTATACCTCCAGCAGCCTGACGATCGACGTAAGAAACACCCTGTATAGGATGTATCAGGTAAGGTGTTCTAAGCATACCTATGTAACGATTAGTTGGGGGCTAGGAACAATATTTATTAGCAAAATTAAATAAGGGGAATGTAGCTACTCATGTACGGTACCAATACTGATGGGGCATAGTTATATAGAACATAGGCAGTCAAATAAGCTAGAATGCAGTTTATGGGTTTGTATGCGTTAGACAGAAATAGTCATGTAAGACTTAAAACCTAGTATCCTAGAATTCAGTGCTTTTTAAAAACAAAACATCTTGTATATGAGTCTATTTCTGTCTAACGCATACAAAGCCCATAAACTGTATATTTGCTCATTTGATTACATATGTTCACATTTTCCACCACCAATCTGTATATAACAGAATTGAGATAGCATAAAAAACAAGATACAATGAATGAGTAAGAAGGAGATAAACACAGCAGCAAATATTTGAGTAGATTTGACTCTCATTGACTCTCATCATGACATATCTCAACTAAATATGCCTAATAAAATAACGTTGTTTTGCGGTTATCACTTTCGTATTCAAGCATTCTGTTTTTTTCTTGTTCACGCTATCTCATTTCTGTTACATATAATTATGGTCCCATCGGTATTACATTTTGAAAGGAAATAAAATCAACTTTTTATTTTTTTCACTCAACCATATTAAATTATTACACCTTCACAAAAAGATATTTCTGAGAAAACCCCAAATAAGTGTTAGGAATAGACGTCTCTGGAATTTCATTTGTCGCAAATGATTGGTAGTTTGTATTAAAGCAGTTGTGAATGAAGTGTTTTTGTTACAAGGTAACCTTATTCACTCGCTTTTGTTAATTAGTATATACTAATTGAGTACCGTCAATTATACCGGGTGTCTTAAAATTAATTACGTCTAGTATGTTTTGAATTTCCCATAATGCAATCTAAAATTTTACTTGAAATTGGCCAGACTGTAAGTCTGTGTCAAATTCGAGGCTAGCAGGTTATGTTTTCCGTCAGTTTGTGTCAAAAGACTTACAGTCTTTCCAATTTTAAGTAAAGTTTTGGATTGCATTATGGGAAATTCAAAGCATACTAGATGTAATACTTTTTAAGACATCCGGTACTTCATATTCTATAGCAGTTCAAGTTGATGTCATTTCCTTCGTAAACGGAAGTCAAAATGGAATATTGATATCGCGTATCTATATTCATTTCCATTAATTTTACTATAAACAGTTTTTGTCGCTTTTTCATTAATCGATATATGTATACCCGTGAGACACCTTAGCCTTAGCTGTTACACCCTGTAGGTATACAAAAATAACAAACCATGAAGATACTGCTGCGGTCAGACAGATTAATGAAAAAAACTAAACACACCGGACAAAAGCATTAATCTTTTCTTACAAACTGCTTATACCCTAAGTTATAAATATTGAGCAACGTTGACTTCACCCCACCACCGACGTGGTGACCATCTTGCAAAATGTCGATCAAAACCCAATTAAATACAGTTTATTAAGTTTTTCTCTGTAACCGTTAATCTATATATCAATACTTTTTTGAAGGCCCTGCCACAGTTGCAACTGTATCGTTCTGTGCACAGTCTTTTTTACATGCACATCTTGCAATACCTACACAAATTTGCACTCTTTCAGTTGCATCTCTCTAGCTCGCTGCATAATTGGGTGTCTCGCTGTCTCCATTAAGACTTCAGCCCCAACTTTCTGGAATAGATGGATGTTGCTCACTTTTGATCAGTGGTGCACTATATTTCAACCCGATAGTGTACCCGCTTTGAGTGCTACAGTAATGCATTTTGGATTAGTAGTAATGTCTCCAACATCCTTCCCTTGGGCAGAATAGTTCCCGAAATGAGGCTAGAGTTGAGTAAGCATTATGTTTCTTCAGGTTATTCTTTCTTCAACAGTCAATCCCTTTTCTCTGCTTGCTCGTGTGCTATGTCGTGTTCAACATTTTTTGGGGTATTTGTCTTTTCCCATACGGTGCATCAGAGTGAAACCAAAGTCTAGTACCATCGTTCTAAAGCTGCATAGAACATCTCAGTAAAGTTTCATAAAAATTCATACGTAACTTTCGCCGCTATGTCTTGGTGCGTGTATTGCTCAAATTTGTGTGTGTTTAGTGACCCATCTTTATCCTTCGAGCATCACAGGAATGCGGGAAATTTCAACTTAAGCAGCAGTTGCTTGCGGGCTTTGCCCAAAACCACCTGTCTGTAAGCGGTTCAGAGCGAATTGCGCCTACGGCTATTTAAATATTAAGCGATTGAAAGGCTCGCAGTGCTTACATTTTTTTCCATAACTGTTTGTGTATAGCAAGCAGTGTTTGCGTTTCATGTAATCGCCATTTTAATCGTGTACTGGGTAAGTTCACAATTGCAAAGCAGCCAAGCAGTTTCGTGGCGTCCATATAGTTACGCGAGGTCAGCCGCCGTAGCACCACCAGAGCTAGCAAACAAGTGATTCCTCCTCATATTTTGTGGTAAATTTTTACGCGTCGCACAGTTGAAGATTTGGAACGCACTTCATTCCGAAGGCAACGTTGCAGTTCTCAGGCCCCCATCTCAAGGTACCTAATACAGGAGATTATTGTAGCTTGGATGGTAAGCCACCGCCTTAGGCTGTGGAAGTTTCAGTGAGCGTAAATAAATGCTCTTAATAGCCAATATATACGTATGCAAAGCGAAGCGGAATTTTCATCCACGAAATCACAACGTCGGCCATGTACGCAGTTTATTAGTTGAGTATTAAGAACCCTTATTTTAGCCTTGTATAATCATATTTAAATGTAAATGCAATGGCCTCAAGCTACCGCACGTAGATTATCTACTATTGTTTAGGAATGACCATTAATTTTAGGTTTTAATCTGATTTTATTTTGTATTATTTATGTGGTTTGTATGTGCATTTTAAAGATCAATAGATCTATGTTTATTTCTGTAAGCAAATTGGCATTTTTTGTTTATGTCTGAAGCGGGTTTCAGCTCCAAGAACACTACAAGTACAGGCCAGCTTGCTGTTTTACGAGATATTGACAATTCATATCCACGAACTGAGCTAAAGTAAGAGGTGCATGTATACTGAGCTAGCTAGGTAAACGAACAGGGCAAATGATTTGTAAAAATACTAAGACGTACGGTGTCTAATTTAAATTTAAAGTCCCGACGGAGGGGTGAAATAAACGACTTGCTACAAGGTCTTTTAGAGGATTTTTATACAGTTGGTGCAATTCTGACGATTTACAGCAGTAACATTTTTCACATACTTTTTAATGTATGTATGTAGCTCCAAAGATGATAATACGTTGATTATATTTTCTTGTAAATAGCCATCTAATTCTTGATTTTCTGCCATATTATGGATCTCTAGCGATCCTTAAGTGATCTTAAGCACTGCAAATACAGTAATGTAATATGAAATGTTATATTGCACACGATTCGCTCCTACGGAACGATATGCTAAAGCTTCATAGACTTTCACTAAGTGTTCTCACATTTAACAGACGGTATAATTTCTTTCTATACTTTTTTGACATATACACAAATTCCAATCCATTTCAGTATTTACCTGCAACAAATAAAATGTTAATGATAAAAAACCTACCGGGGAGCAACTTTCTTTGTAGGGCTTTTAAACTTAATGTACTTGCACATTTATCTGGTTCTTGGGCGGAGTTCTTTAAGATGGCTACCATGTAGGTGGCATGGATGAAATACAATAGATCGCATTCAAATTTAAAAGCTTAGGGTATGTGTAGTTTGTAAAAATAAGGGTGCTTTTGTCTGGTTTGTCGACATCTACATAAAATTTGGTGTTAAGCTAGCTGCCTGACTGCTGACATATTTTAGTGTAAATAATTAAAACGATTTCATTCATTTCAAATAAAATTTCTAAAGGGTAAAGGTTAGCTATCACTTTGCACAACATCCACAAAGACACTTTGGGCCGGTTGCAGAAAGCAATGTTAAGTCTGGTGTTAGCTAACGTCGCGTCAAAGTGAACAAAATCGCATCAAATTTTGTTTACTAATGTATTAGTTACCATAAGCATTTGAGATTTGATGCGTTTTTGTTCACTTTGACGTCGCGTTAGCTAACACCAGACTTAACATTGCTTTCTGCAACTGGCCCTTTGAATACTAAGTAATTTCAGGTTTTTTCATGTATGCAGTAATTCCTATTACATAATATTTAATACACTTTATTGCATTGGGGTAACTGTAAAAAAAATCTAAAATATTAGTTTATATTAACAAAATCAAAAGTTATTATGGCAATACTACATTTACTCTACGTTTTTATTCGTATAAAATCCTGAAGTAAACAAACAGGAAGCGTCAGAATAGGCTTATCTGAGCGACCTTTAGTATTCATACAAAATTCTGTTTATATAGATTCAAGTACCTCAGCCAACTCTCCAATCTTGAATTGCTTTAAATGAGCTTTAGCGTCCCCTGAGTGTCCAACGTCGTCAAAGGCTCTTGTAGCGTCCTTTCCGGCATATTCCTCTATTAATTCAACGCCTCCGGGATGCTGAAATCAATTTTTTTCTGTATTAGTTTTAAATTGAATAGAATTGTAAGAAAGCATAATCTTGGAGTGATAATCATCTTGTTGGTACTACACACTGGATTTTGTTTTTTATAAAGTCGAAATTGAATCATGCAGATGCAGTCACAACATACTAGATTCAGTTGTAGTACTAATTCATTCACGAACAAAATATCTGGACTATTATTATAATATGTAGTACAGAACACATTACTGGGGGTGCTGTTTATTTAAAAATGACAAATGGCAAAAGATATAATTTATCAGTAATTGTTAAATATACTTTATATAAAATAATAATATAGGAGATTAGAGTGAAAACTGCAATGAAGGAAAGAGATATAGGCTCCCGGAGATGCGCAGTCGTACAGAAAGTAGAGGGGAGATGTCAACCAATCCCCAATGGGCCTAGTTAGAAAATCTATCATGGCCGCGATCATGGTGTAACCAGCGTACATAAATTGTATGTAGGCTGGTGTAACCATGGCCGCGATCGTATATTGTTGCTGGCACTGTCAGTCGATGTCAAATTCGAGGTTAGCAGGTTAGGTTTTTCGTCAGTCTGACAACAACTGACGCCACTTTGAGAGCGAACCCGTGGGCCGAATTGGCTGATTTTGGTCTCAATCGACTCAGGGCGACGCAAGTAAGCCAGTAGTAGGGTTTTCAAATTTTTATAAGTGACTTTTTTATGTGGATTTTTTGTTGATAGCTAACCTCAAAATTAACTCGACACACAAAATGGATCACTCTTGTACAAATTGCATTAAATGAATTATTTCGGGCCCAATTTGGGTGTAGAACGCTAGTAAACAATAATTACAGTGAAAAAGGTAAATAAAATCTTTAAATAATCTGAAGTAAATGTTTTAATATACTAAACAGGAAACCCAATGAAGCCATTATAGGATAATAAGTTTAACACAAACATATTAGGGAATACATTAAAAAACTACATTTTACATCTCTATTTTGTTATACCAACCCTCTTTTTTGTTTTTCACCATATTAATATATTTTTAAGTTGGTTCCTACGTCTGTGAATATATTTACAAAAAAATAATATTTGCAGAATTAAAACTATAATTCTGGCTATGTTCCATGCTGGCCAAAATACTAGTACTAAAGACAATAAACATGAAGGCAACTTCAACTCTTAATCTACCGAAAATTAGTGAAAAATTGGGGTTATTTACCAGCAACATAATATTGTTCATTTTCATCATAGATACAAAATACGAAAAGCTATTCATAACTCCCTAGGGAGTTTTCAAATTATTTCTCCCTCAGTCTTATGATAACCATACAAATAGAAACAACGTCTTAGCAACCATACATTCAGGTAATGCTTGATGTTAGTCACAGATTCTTATTTTAAATATGACATATGACACTTATGAGATTTTGAAATGTCATACTATCCTTTATCTAATAGACGTGTCTGTCTGGGACGCAGTCTTGTCTGTCTGAGACGCCGTTTTGTCTGTCCGGGACGCAGTTTCAGCAGCCAAACCATAAGAGATAGAGAAAAAAGTTATGAAAGTTATATGTTTGGAATGGTCATGTCAGGTCAGGAACCGAATTTCAGTCACGTGACACTTCCGGTTTTCGAGACATCACAAAAAAGGCCGTTTTTCAAATAGAACGCGTATTAAATAAAAACTGTTTCAGCAGCCAAACGGAGCTGCGACCCTCTGCGCCTTAAAACGTCGATCAGCTAGGCAACCACTTTGACAGCTTCCAGAATGTTCCGATGCCCTCTGCGCCTTCAAACCTTGATCGGTTAGGCAATCACTTTGACACCTTCCAGGTCTGGGTACAGTTTTTATTTAATACGCGTTCTATTTGAAAAACGGTCTTTTTTGCTTTTTTAAATGAGACATTTGTCTTACTGGACTGCTAGTTTTTACTAATATGCTAGTAAATAAGATATTTTATATTTTGTTGATAGGAAAGATAAAAGCAGCCAACATGATTTTAATAAAGCATCCAAGGTTTTTAAATTTAAATTACGTACGTTTCGTTAACATAGCAACGTTCTTCAGATTCATGTTTAAATATTCATATTAAGATGATTAAATTACGTAACAGCATCCTGAAAGTAAGAGAAATAGGTTCAAAAACTTATTAAGCATGTGGTTTTTTGATAAAAAATTCTTACCTTGGAAAAGTTAAAAATTAGACTAAACAAAACATTGAAATTAACATTTGTAAAAGGAAAGAATTAACACTCCCTAAAGTTTGGTTTAAATAGCACATATTATGCAGAAACAAAAATTATTTATGCGTGTTCACGACAATTAACAATTTTGATGTGAATTATCTAAAAGGATGGATCCCGTTTTATAATTAATTGATTTTGATTTTTGTTTTATTGCAATCATTTCATAAACAATTCGTTTACCCAAACGTGATTCTCTTTGTAATACTTTAGGAGTTAAAATTGTGATAATTCTCAACAGCGTGATCAGATAATGCAGTGTTTGCTTTATTCGGAGTTAAAGTTTTGGTTTTTATAGATGTTTTATGTTGTGACATTCTCTTCCTTAGATACTATTTCATTTGACCAATATAATTAGCATCACAATCGTTGCAATTGATTTGATAGACAATATTTAATTCTGATTGAATTTCAGTTTCATCTTTTAAATTATTAAAAAAGAGTTTACCAATGGCATTATTATTTTTAAAAGACACATTAATGTTATAATTTTTTAAAAGTGAACTTAGCTGTACTGATAATTTGGGTATGTATGGAATAGATATGTAATTTGATTTTTTAAAAATTGATAGTGGTTAAAATCTTGCTCTAAGCAATTAGGGTATAAGTCAATAGAAACGTTTCTATCGTTTGTGTTTTTGTATTTAAGTTTATTAATTCCCTTTTTAATTTTTGAATTAATGAAATCTATAGGGTAGTTATTATGTATTTATGAGTATGTTTTTAATTTTTTAAATATTTTCACTATGCTATTTATTAGTTGAAATTAAAATGGCACGGTCTGTTAAACTGTTGATTACGCTTATTTTATATTTTACTGAAGTTTGAGAATTATAGTGTAAATATCTATCCGTTTTAATTTCTTTTCTAAACCAGTTAGTTTCAATCATACCAGAATCAGTTCATATTAATGTTAAGTCAAGAAAATGTATAGAGTTGTTTTTCTCATTTTCAATTGTGAATTGTAATCTTGGATGGTAGTTATTAAAAGTTTTAAATATATTATTTATGTTGTTTTTATTTGTACCAATATCTTAAAAGATATTTTATGCACCACAGTATATATTCATGTTTTTTACCTTCAGTTGACTTACAGACCGAGGACCTCTCGCCTGGAAAAAGCATATTAATATCTCCCTTAATGCATAAATATCTATTACTAACCGTTAATTTTTCATCAATGCATGCATGACTCACTTTAATCCCTACGGAGTAATTTTATTCCTTGGAGATTAAAGAGTTATTTATACTGTGTGTAATGAATAAACGGGAGTTATTTGATATAAAACAAAAGCGCACATTTTTAGAATAATTATCATGTAGTAAAATTAACAAAAAATTGTACTACCAGTTAAAAACATCTGTACAGGGCTTTACTCAGAACTTCATTCGCAAGTGAACGTTGTCACACTAAACAATCTTAAAAATCAAAGGAAACCGGGGGTAAAAATAAGTTAATGTTCATAATAATACTGAAACAATAAAAGAAAACACTTGGTAATGCAAATTACTTCAATTTTCAAATAAAAAAATACCGATTGTGGGATTCGAACTTCAGCACCTGCGAATGCGATTTCAACCCTCGATCATATTTCGCACGCTACCACGCTCGACCGTTCGTATCTCTGCGATGCAGCTCCATTAAATACAACGAACTTATTCGTTGCCCCTTTTTGTCTCTTACAACATTCCTACTGTATTTGTTAGGGTCCCGGCGTAAAGCCTGACCTATGTAAAAATTATTACTTTTATAAATTTTTCAGTTAAAGCAAAAATAAACAAAATTTAATTTTTTAAGGTGCTCACCCTGTATATGTTCGATCGTATGCCCTTTTTCCTCAAGGGTAATAACCTGAGATATGTTCAAAATATTACTTTCATTTAAGTAATTTGATTTTTTTGAGGTGCTGACGGTATATGTTTAACTGACATTTTCTTGGTTTCATGCCACGAAGGCATATAATTCGCATGCAAAATATCGTCTTTCTCCAACAAATACTTTTTGAGCTATACCGCCGACAGAGAGACACACGGAATTGAAAAAACCTGTTTTTCGTCATCTAGGGACCCTGAAGATCTGAAAAAAATTCGGAAGGTGATGTTTTCGTGATTATAATACTTCCTTCGTTTTTTAGGCAAGGATTAATGGATCAATTAATGAGTATTGAACCATTATTTCTAAAAATTAAAATTTGAGAGCACGTTTTACTTTGGTTTGCTTTTTGACAAGGAAACGCATGTTTTCCAATAACAAAAATTTTAAAATAAAACCATAACCTAACAAAACAGAAACATTCCAATCTGAAAGACCAACAGAAAATTATACCAGCACAAGCAATTACATAATATGTAGAGGAAAACCATATTAATAGTACAAGAACTATACATATTAATAATAAAATACAAGTTCACAACCATAATTAATAAGAAAATAAAACCAAGTAAACCTATCGTAGAGCGTGGACATTTCACAGGTTTTTAACTCAGTTGATTCATCATTACCAAACCAAATAAATCTGCCATTGATTAAATTCCAAGTAATTACGTAACATGGCTGGCTTTCATTAAGTAACAAAAAAAAAACAAGGGGAAAAATAAAAAAGATTTAAAGCTGACATAGCTTACACATGGAAATAATAAACGTTTAAACTTCCAACTACACATATAGTCTGTTTTTTTTCTTTATGATTCAGAGCAGGCTTTGCATTTGCATTTTTGTAACAGTGTAGATAGTTGGTTGCAAAGAAAAAACACTGTTAATGTCAAAAACCTGTCATCACCGTCAATGTGTTAACTTATAAGCAGTATTATACTTAACAAGAGCTAAAATTACTGAACCATCGACATTAAATAAGGGATTGCTTTATTTTAAAAATGTATTTAAATATGATTGTTATCTAACAGTACAGTGACATAATAACATTTCTAGGCATCAATTTATTTTATAGGTACTAATGTAAAAATGTATTATTAGTAACTACTTATTAATGATTTTATTTGTTCCTCACTTGTAAACATCAATTTATCAAGTCACTGTATTCACCTTGAAAATGTTTCTTAACTGGCTAGCCAATAAAAATTTACTGGCTAGCCAGTTATATTTTACAAGCGTGCTCATAGATAAATGATAGCGTGCAAAGCCAGAGTTGTCTTACTTAGTATGTGTCATATTGATGAATTTAGTTGCTTGTCAGTTCGACATTTTGAATAAATGGTAAATTTCTAGTTATTTACAAGTGAGAAACAAATAAAATATTCACTTATAATACCATGAGTAGTCAAAGTTATGTCGACTATTTTTGCGGTGGTGTCACGAATGTCCATTGCGCGTTGGTAAGATTAGGACGAGTGCGATAGCACGAGTCCTAATCCCAAGCGCAATGGACATGAGTAGTGATACCACCACAAAAATAATCTACTTAACTTTGACTAAGAATGGTATTCGAGGGACTATTTAATGAACCAAACTACTTTTTCAAATTAGTTTTCAGTAAATCTACCAACAAACTACGCAATTTCTATAGTAACAGAACACTAATATTGACTTTTTCTAATAAAAATCACATTTGTTTAAAATAGTCACTTGAATACCGTCTAGGAAGATATATCCACTGATATTTTTTTGATTGGCCAAGAAACGTCAGAATTCTGGATTTTCATTGGTCACTTTTTGACAGATGACAGGTGAATTGAATAGTCAACAAAACACACCAGGTAACTATTTTTACTGGCTCAAGGATATGACAGGCTCGCCTAACGGCTCGCCAGTCATCCCAATCCTATCGCCAGTAAAAACTGTTTTACCTGGCTTGTAATGTTAAATACTATTTGTTTACAGATCTGTGCTGTGTTATTATTTATGCTAAACATATAACAGGTATTTCAAAATAAAGAGGTAAAAGAAACACTTTGGTAGAAATGACGTGACTCTTCTCACACAACAGTTTTCGGGAAAAATGCAATATCGTTGACTCGGTTCTCTTTGTAAAATCAGTTCTAAAACGTAACTACCGTTGCTGGAGCTAGTAATATAGGTGGGTACTAAATACATACAAATCTCAAACTGCAGCTAACCTAAATCCGTACATTTGTATGGATACTCTGCACATGCTGCAGAAGTGGTCGAACTCACGCCTAATGCATCATTTTTCGCTCTAGGTACATAAATAACCGTTTATGAATCCTGTATCACATTTAATGTAAAATATTGTCTGACAGTTAAAGTTTGTATTAAAATGTAAACTACACAAACACATTTTCATTGTGACAATTACAATAAAACAAAAGTCAAAGTCAACAAATTGTGACATGTCAACTACTCTCCATTTCCTATCAAATACAAGAACTCAACTCATACAACCTTAATCAAAGATACTATTATTGATAAACTCCTTTAAATGTTTTAATAAGGGAAGTTCATCCAATTGTCAGTACATTTCTGTTATCCAATAATTGAACAAATAATTCAAGAATCAGTTATAACAGATTGTTAATCATTCTTGTCAACAATTTGTCCTTTTTTATTTCAAATATTGGCTGAAGAAGCTAACGATGTTTAGCGAAACGTTACAAAAAAAACTTTTTACATGTTTTTAACAATAAAATTTTAAAGTGTCTTGACTAAAATGTTTTCTTAGTATCACATTGCTAAACCGATTACATTAGCTGAAATCTTTCTCTGATTATGCAAGATCGGTGAGAGGTTTCTGGTAGATGTGTGAACGCTTCATGGTGTGAACATAATTGCTAGTGACTACTCATTAACCTTACAAGAAACTTAAATAGAAGAACGTATTTGTTGCATTGGAATTCATTTTCAATGTCAAAGATTGCATCACATTTGCTATAGGAGCGGCGGTTGCCGTTACCTTCGAATTGCATTACATTTCGGGAGCACTGTGCATTAAGTATTGTAAGCCTTCGCGTCGCATAGAAACTGATGTATCGCTGATTCTGTAGCGACAGCGTTTTTTTCCCCATAATTGCCATATAAGTTTGGAGCACCTTTCGAAGCGCCCTTAGCAGCTGCCAGCTGCTTGCGAATAAGATACAAGCAACTCATGTTATGTTGACATACTTCTTGGATATTATTTTACATGTTTTAAGCGGTATTGAATACGCGTAGCTATCTCCAGATTTCAATATTTAAACCTTGTTATGTTATAACGGTGGGATAGATGATAAAATGTATTTTCCATTGTAGAATAGTTATTTTTTTCTAATGACATATAGGCTGTTGACTGCTGGGAAGCTTGAATCCTTAAGCCTTTAAGGAGCACCCGCCGCTAAAGGTTACATAACACGCTTCCAAGTTATATTATGAATAGACAATAGGCCCCCTGTGTAAAACTGCAAGCTTGCAACCTTGAACAATAATAGCTTCTTTGTATGAACTGTAAGTCTGCAACCTTGAACGCACGTGGCTTCCTGTCTCATGCTCCCTTTTAGAGATAACGCTTATCTTAGCTGATTAGGCATAGTATATATACTAGTAGCTTGCACCTCTAAGTTAAGCTCCAGTCAGTCGATAAGTTCCATTGTGTTCGTATCATAGCTAGATGTAAGAAATTGTCCGGCGGCTAGCTGTGTGCTTCCAATGTTATATTTCATTGTAAAATAAAAATAAACGTTTTTTAAAAAGTCGTTTCGGCGGCCTTTTAATAAAACTGGCGCAGTCGGTAGGATTTGTGGAGGAAAACCTGGAAAACTACAAACATCGAGTCGACCAGCTACTTTCCTTGAGGTTCAGCTCTTTGCCACAAATCGAAACCTACCACCCAGCGGATCTTCGGACATCTCCAACAGGGACAAACATCGCCCGATCGTGAGAAGCGCCCGTCGACCCAGCTCCTGCTCCTCCGTGGTTATTGGAACCATCTGGTCATTGGGACCACTCTTGATCATTGGGATCAGTCTCTGGTTTGGCAACGTCAACAACGACGACCCCAGGACAACTTTTGGATAACGCTCTAGCGCAAAGCAGACTATCCAAAGTCGGACTTCAGGACCTAGCTGTTTGCAGGCCGGCCGACATCAACAGGATCGACGCATCCTTTTTGAAGACAACAGGACGTAGCTTGATCGCACGCCGTTCGTCAATTTTAACGCACAATGTAAGTGCATATTTTTATAATAATTTTCAAGCTTTAGAGAAAAAGCAAAGGTATATTTTAAAAATAATAATTTTCAAGCTTTAGAGAAAAAGCAAAGGTATATTTTAAAGGCAACAAAGTAACGACTATTAAAGCGTTCGCCTAAGTAATAATTTACAAGTTTTAAAGAAAAAGCAAAATAATTAATTTTAAAGGCAACAAAGTAACGTAATATAATTTTCAAAAGTAATAATTATTAAAGCGTTCGCCTAAACAACAAAGTAAAAATTTCAAAGGCAACAAAGTAACGTAATATAATTTTCAAAAGTGATAATTATTAAAGCGTTCGCCTAAAACAACAAAGTTAACTAATATAAAGTTTTAAAAATTATACTAACATAGTTTTAAATATTTATTTATAAGTTCCGGCAGAACGTAGTAAGCCAGACCAATTGCTGCACATACTAGGTGTGCTTAATTTGCATTTGTGCTTGCGTTCTTGCGCGTAGGGCTCCTACCCCTGTTAAGCATCCCCTAGTCATATAAATTGTTTACTAACATAAAACAAAATTAAAAATCAAGTGAAACAAATAAAGTAAAATTAATTTTTGTCAACAAAATTTTTATGTTAAAGGAAATCTTGAATCATTAGGTAAAACACTTATAATTATATTTGAAATAATTGTAAAAATTTTATGTCACGAGATCGATCACGCTCACCAAGGAATTCTATCCCTAGAATTTTATTTTTAAATAATTGTAACAACCCAAATATGGTTGAACAAAACGCATCATTGTTTCCCCACATTTTAATGTAGCTTTACTAAATGAAATTCCCACATATGATGGTAATCAAGCCACTCTTTCGGAATTTGTCAGATCTTCAGAAATCATTGCAACAAAATTTTGCACAGAAAAATTAAACGATTATATTAACCAAGTAATTTTAAATTCGATAAGGAATAAATTAAAAGTCAAGCGTTAGAAGTAATTACAGGATACCAGTATGATACTTGGAAAGACTTAAAAAACGTCTTAATTGAAAATTTTGGCGACCAAAGGTCAGAATTGAATCTTTTAATTGATTTAACCAAATTAAAACAGAATAAAGACTCTCCCATAGAATTTTTCAATAAAGTTAGAACTCATTTGGCTATTTATAATTCAAAAGTTTCTCTGAGTCAAGATCAAAAGACATTATCACTTATAAATTAAAGGCTAACAAAGATTTAGCACTTCGCACTTTTACAAGTGGACTAAATGAAAATTTAGGAAGCTTCGTAAGAAGTAGAAACCCAACTTCACTAGAACAAGCCTTAAGCATAGTAAAAGAAGAAATTGATATCAGATATTCTCAAAATCAAAATAATTTTCAAAGTCAGAAATTAAATAAATCAAATTTAACTTCCAATATTCCAAACACGAAATTTATATCAACCTAAATTTAATAACCCAAATTTTATGCAAAGACCATTCCAACCAATCGAAGTAATTTTAACCAAAATCCTAAAAGTAATTTTAATCAAAATCCCAACTATTTAAAAATCCAACGAATTTTAATAATCCTAATAATTCTAGAATAACTCAAAATTCAAGCTTTAATGCATTTGCACCTAAACCAAATTTTTCACCAACAAATAAACCAGAACCTATGGACTTTAGCACTATAAAAAGACCAGCTACTCAACAATCAAATTTCCCCAATAAATATCGAGCAAATTCTCAAAACGTTAATAGAAATTTTAATCATTTAAATTACCATCAAGAAAAACCTCCGGATGAGTATGAAAACTTAGCCGAAAATTTATTTGAAAATAGAGAATTTTCAACTCCAGAAAATTTTAACGAAAACCCTCAGGAATATTTTGACCCTGACAATTTTCAAGATACAACTGAAAATTACGAATCACAAGACTTAGATCACACCCCAGATTATTTCGAATATCCAGATCCAGACGATACTGTAAATTTTTATTAAGAGCCTCGGAAAAGAATATTTTAACTTTTAATATAAATCCAAAATCAAACCTTCCTTATATTATAATTCCCGCCACCGGCGATAAATTATTAATTGATACAGGTAGCTCACAAACAATAATTTCTCCAGAATTTGTACAACAACATTTTCCAAAATTATATTTACGAAACAGAATTCGAGATAGTTACATCTCATGGAATTTTCTCAACATAACTTAATTGCAGATTTACCAATCCCCAGTCTTTTTTATGAAAACGGAACACATACATGTTATTTATATACTTTTAACCCAGACTATATAGGACTTATTGGATCCGACTTATTTTTCAAAATTATTCGCACGAATAGATTATAAATGGATGCATATTCAGACAGAAAGAGCTACGATACCATTTTATTACAACCCGTAAAAATTAAACAAAAAAAGTGAAACTAATGTAATTTTTCCAAACCTAAAAATTGAGATTTTTATTTTTCTCAACAAAACCTACAGTTAACCGTGTGTACAGAACTTTTCGTAAAATTTATCAGCATAAAAAAAATGTAACTAAAATAACTTCAAAATTAAAATTTAATGAAAAATTAGTCATGCCTTCAGCAATTGAAACCATACAATAATCAATTTAAAACAAGCGTAATTAATACTTTAAATGAAATACAAGAAATTAATATTTATAATCCTTAATCTTATAAAAATAAAAATTATGAACTCAACAAAAATCAGTCTATCAGATTTAACAACTTTAATATAAAAACTCCAAACATTAAAAGTATTTTAGATAATTATTTTAAATAACAATTTAAAGAACAATTTAAGATTAGACCATTCAAACGAAAAAAAAAACTCTTTTGACTAATTTATGTTTTCAACACAGATGTATTTTACTCTCCCGAAATACCTTCATCCGTTACGAAACTGACAATAAAAATCAACTCATAAGATTTAGTAATTCAAACATAAATTTGTAAAATATTTAGATTATATAACTACCTACTACTTTAGAAGGAATAAAATCAGATTCATCTAAAAATTCAATAATCAAAATTTCCCAGCACTTAAAAATTGAAATAAAATCATTTTTAACCAAATAGTCTATTAAAGAACATTTATCAAAAATTTTGCCAAAATAACAAAATTTTTAACCGTGTGTTTAAAGAAAGAAATAAGATTGTACACACCCCTGAATTTTTGAAAAACTTTAAGTATTGCAAATAAATTCTAATAAATAAATCAGTAACTTTAAGTATCAAAAGTATTTAAAAAAAATAACATCTTAAGAAAAAACTTAAGACCAAAATTATTTAAATCAGAAAAAACTCAAGTAAAAAATTATATTTAACAAACAAACAATATTTAACAAACAAACAAGGCCTAAGCTCGTATTTACAATTTTAGTAATCACAATATTTCTCGCGTTAAAACTAAATGTTCATAGCAACATACCTTTATAATTGATATTGCTAAAAGAAAACAAAGAAAAATATTTACAATTTTAATAGTTACAATATTTCTCGCGTTAAAACTAAATGTTCACAGCAACATACCTTTATAATTGATATTGCTAAAGGAAAACAAAGAAAAATCTTTACAACAATTTAAAATTAAATTCAAATTCAGAAAAATCAAACATTTCAATTAAATGAAAAAGTATTTGTTAAAACAAATTTCAGAAGTAAAAATGAAATTTAAAATTAAAACCAAATCGGAAAAATTTAACATTCCAATTAAATGAAAAAATATTTGTTAAAACAAATTTCAGAAGTAAAGTTGAAATTCAAAATTAAATCTAATTTAAGAAAAAAGGAAATATAAAACACCCCTGACTAAAAGGAATTATTGCTCTCCCTTTTTTTCAGAATAGAGGGTAGTACTCTTCATCGCCTGTACCCTGCTGACTCAATCACTAGTTATACAGAGCAATATTATTATTAAAAATTTAAAAGATAATCCTGGATTATATCCCTTAAACTTAGGAAACGTAGTGCTTAAACAAAGCGAATGGACGCTTATTAGAAATATAGATTATACCCCTATATTTGTTAATTATGACACACTTAGAACTAATTTAATGAAAGTAATACCGTTACTTGAAAATAAAAGTTACGTTATTGAATATACAAAATTTAAAAGGATTGACGATATTATTATCAATCATAACAATTTACTCATAATATTAAAACAATATCTTGAAAAAGCAGATAAACTCTTAAGTCAATTATTTCCTGATGTTAAACACAAAATTAATAAGAGAGGTCTTTTCGACGGACTTGGATCCGCCTTCAAATTTTTAACCGGCAACCTCGACGCCAACGATGGAGTCAGATATGAATCTATGATTACTAAACTACAAGAAAGCGATAAAATTCAAAATGACGTTATATTAGAACAAACTAAAATTTTAAATGATACCATCTCAGTAATCAATGATATAGGAAAGAGTCAAGAATTATTAGACAGAAATATAAATAAAATAATTTTACAAAATGAGGAATTAGGCAAAAATCTCGCTACATACTCCTTAAAAACAGTCTTGCTAGAAGCAATTCAATTTTTACAACTACTTATTAACACTTGTTTGGAACTAGAAAATGCATTAACTTTTGCTCAAAATCAACAGATGCATATGTCATTAATTGATAATGACGATTTAATTGAAAATCTAAATGAAATTTCGACGTATCTCAATAGCATATCAGAAAAAGCTTTAACTATTCCATATCCTGCAGAGTTACAGTATTTACATTTATACGAGTCAATTATCATTACAAAAGTTTACCAAGTTAAAAACAGAATTACATTTATATTCGAAATACCTCTTACTTCCAAAACTAACGATTATCAAATGATACAATTAATACCATTTCCGATTTTTATCCAAAATTATCAATTTCGTATGATTATACCTACATATAGTACTTTATTATTCAACGTTAAAAAACAGCATTCCCGTTGAAATAAGTCATTGTAAACTTATAACTTTAGACACCTACTTTTGTAATCAAAATAACTACTTTGAAATCCCTAACGACAAATTGTGCGAAACACAACTTCTGTCATTTAATAAAAATAAAACATGTATCCCTTATTTATTCAATTTAACAGAGATCAAAATATTACAAATAAATCCTGCGACATGGTTAATATCTTCCCCATCTGAAGCAATATTGGACGTCAAATGTAAAAATCAGAATTTTAGAAAAGGAATATCTGGCACTAACCTCTTACACCTCAGTTCAGACTGTCTTGTTTCAATAAATCAAAAACACATGTTATTCACCGCAAAAAGAACCTCAAATGAAATTGTTAATTTAAAAAATTTCAAACATTGACCGCTTAATAATTCCTGAATCAAACCACATAAATGTTTCAAAGATTGACTTGATACCTGTTGACACCCAGAAATTGGTGAGGACCGAATTAAGCTTAATAAATATGAAAATTTGTTAAAACCTGTTAATTATATTAAATCTGATAATTAGTGATGCAACCTAAAAAAAAACCGTTCGTTTTTTTTAAAAAAAACCTGTTTTTTTTTGTAAAAAAAACCCAAGCGGTCTGGTTTTTTATTTAAATGCGTTTTTTTTTCAGAATTAAAGTGTAGTGAATAACAACAAGTAATTTGTTTGGAAAAACAAAAAACAGATATTTTTAAATAAAAATAATACATTTCGTAGGTAAAGTGAATTATAGAATTTATAATAACCAAAAAAAGCAAATATTTCTAAAGAAAAATAGAAACAGCCAAAGTGGATATACAGGGCGTTAGGGAAGTCGACTGAAAAATGTCTAGGGGTGAATCCTTGGCCCAAAATATGATGATTTAACTCAACTTACCTATATACAAAGTTGCTTAGTTTAGCCGCTAGAGGACTTTAAAGATGATTAGCTTTTTTTAATTTTTTCAAATAAGTCGAAAAATCGTTGATGGATTTTATTCATTTTTTGACCATGCGTTTTTACCAGTAAACTTAAGCATTTTGTGGCATAAACCCTAATTTCAAAAATTACAGGGTGTTTAAAAACTTTGTCACAATTAATTATCCATCTAATGTTTTTTTATGGATAGCTATGTTGATTTATAAGCTATTTCCTCTCTTAAAAAAAATTAGTTGGGTAAACGGTTTAGCCACAAAAAATATTTTCTAAATCCCTACAAGGCTGAATCAGTAATTTTAACTTAGCACTAGGCTTTTGTAGAGATTTAGAAAATATTTTTTGTGGCTAAACCGTTTACCCAACTAAATTTTTTTTAAGAGAGTGAATAGCTTCTAAATTAAAGTAACTGTCCAGAAAAAAAATTGGTAGTGATTATACAGGGAGTTAAAACATTTAAAAAAGCTAGTCGCTTTAAATAATTGGGGACCTGCGTTCGAAGGAATAATGGGTAATAATGCGGTTGTCTAATGCGTGATGCTCACCACATCACCACGTGTCATGAATTTGACACGCGACAGCCAGGTGTGAGAGCGAGGATACGGAAGCTCTGACCTTCCGCCTTGCAGGCCAAGCTCCTTCATGAGGTGTTAGTGCCTCACCATTATTATTATTAATAATTTTTAAAGCCATCTAGCGGCTAAACTAAGCAACTTTGTATATAGGTAAGTTGAGTTAAATCATCATATTTTGGGACAAGGATTCACCCCTAGAAATTTTTCCGTCGAGTTTCCTAACGCCCTGTAGAAATTATAATAATGCAGAAATTACTCTCTAACAGACATGGCTGACTCCTCAACTGACTCGGAGTCAGTATCCATGCAGTTTACGTCGCCCATGTCACTGTCTGATGAATCGCTAACGTAACTTGATTCGTCGATCAGGTCGACAGTTTCAGAGCTGAGTCCAGCTTAAAGCAACTTCCAATAGGGGTGGGTACCTACCAAAACATGCCGCCAATTACAAAAATGAATAAAAAACAAAAAAAAACAAAAAAAACCGTTTTTTTCTGTTTTTTTTCTAGGTTTTTTATACGATTTAAAAAAAACGCGTTTTTTTACATCACTACTGATAATTTAAGTGTGTCTGCAATTATATTTACTCTGTGTACTATTCTTATGTTAATAATTTTTATATTGTATTTGTATTATAATAGAAACACAATGAAGATTAAACTTATTAGATTTTTAAATAAAGATTTTGAACCAGTTAACGTAAATGCATAAGTTTAATTTTCTTTCCTTTTTGTAAGTTCAATAGAGGCATATTTGAATACCGCTATTGAACATTTTATCGGCGGACGAGTTATATTATGAATAGACAATAGGCCCCCTGTGTAAAACTGCAAGCTTGCAACCTTGAACAATAATAGCTTCTTTGTATGAACTGCAAGTCTGCAACCTTGAACGCACGTGGCTTCCTGTCTCACGCTCCCTTTTAGAGCTAACGCTTATCTTAGCTGATTAGGCATAGTATATATACTAGTAGCTTGCACCTCTAAGTTAAGCTCCAGTCAGTCGATAAGTTCCATTGTGTTCGTATCATAGCTAGATGTAAGAAATTGTCCGGCGGCTAGCTGTGTGCTTCCAATGTTATATTTCATTGTAAAATAAAATAAACGTTTTTTAAAAAGTCGTTTCGGCGGCCTTTTAATAAAACTTCCATGTGTTATAAAAGTTAAATATTCGGTAAGCAATTATGTTCTTTCAATTTAGTAACAATAACATTTTAACATGCTGATACGAATAACAATTGTTTTTTAGTACTACAACCATTACAATGAAATGACAACGGATTTTATTTTTCAAGAAACTCTAAACCTACGATCATTTATATTATACTAACTCTGTATCACAAGAATATAATAAATCCTCTATAAATTTAATTTTTACGAAAGGAATAAGTGTTTACTCCAGCAATGTCAAGATTATTTCCCAGTGTTTAAAAAGTAAGACAGAAGAAGGGAATGTAAATTAAAAAAAAAAAAACAAGTGATTTTAGAAGAGAAAAACCTTGCTTACACAATATTCATTGTGTGAGCAATTAACAGAAAAAAAAACAAATAGACACACATGGGACCTTTAGTGGAGTCATAATTTATTATGATCACGTACACAGATGCAGGTTAAGCCAAGCAGTAAGAAGAATGAATATGCGTGAAAAGTGGATACAAGTATTTAACAAGGGGTATTGCAACACGGAAGCACACATTTATAATAGAATTTTTTTACAAAGGGTGTACCAGAAATGATCAGGTAGACATGTAGCGTCATTTATTTCGAGTGGAAAATTATAGTGAGAAGGAAGAGGAGATATTTTTAAATGTATTTTCGATATAATTGTAACATCAGATGCAATCCTTGCATTTCGATCCGGTTTGTATTTTATTTGTTAACATTATTTATCGAAGACAACAATGACTCAATGGTGTTTCATATGAGGCGCAAGAAAATCAATTATGGCTTTGATGATTGTTTTAATAAATGAATTTTCTTCAGAAGTTATCTTATAGTTGTAGTCCACGTACGGTGTTTGCAAAAAACATTGTGCTGTTAACATATGATGTCGTTCTCAGGTTTCTTGTTGCTGATGTCTGTTGGACTGATGCTGTCTTTGCGCGTACATTTTGATAATTGTCGCATTTTATGTAATTAGCAGGATGTTCTTCGCTACAGTTGATGAATTGCGGTTTAGTATTCTTCAATTTAGAATATTCCTTGTAGTAGTGATTTCCTGTGTACGCCCGTAGCGCTGGCATCTCAAACATTGAGGAATGTCTTTGCTTTTATTTATAGGTTCCACTATAATTATGCAATGATATAGAGTGGACAAATTTAAAATACTTTTGGCTTCGTTGGTGTTAGTTAGGTTGACTGCACATAAAGGCATAGGTTTTTTGTCCTTGTTAAGCATTCTCGCCACGTTAAGCACTGGAAATTGCTTTTCCTTGAGTTCTTGTTTAATCTTCTCTTCGGTTACAGAAGAAAGCACGTGCCTAATTATTACTCATAACGGTGCATCTTTAGGATTTCTAAAAGAGTGATATTTGATGTCGTCCTTGTTGCAAAACTCAGTAAGTATACGAAAATCTTCAATGGTAAGATAAGTTGATTTTTAAGAAAATTACTCTTAGCGGAAGTCGTGAATTCGAATTTTGTATTATTTTTAAGATCCTTGATAACCGCTTGGTAATTTGATGCATTACGCAGACATATTGGTGGTATTTTGGCTTTTGCTGATGATATCACAGTTTGAGTGGGAGTTTCTTTATCATGGTTGCTACTCTTCTAGGGATATTGAAATTTGAGAGGTAATATTTGATTTTATTGACTAATTCAGCATTGGTGAATAAAAACTGTTTTTGGGGCTAAGAATTGGAGGAGAATTATTGCTCCTTTTCTTTCTAGCAGTATCTATTTCTTTCGCAAACAAATTGTTCTCTTACGATAGCTCCTTTTTAATATTTGCTTCAGAGAGATGTTGGTAATATATTTTAGTCGTTGTTTACCGCAAAGTTAATCACAAGAGTGTTCTTACTTGTTTCGTAGAAATAAATTATCACTGGCAACTATAAACCGAGCACTGTGATAAAGCACAACCGCACGGAATAAAGGCAGATTTCGAACAAGAATAATTTAAAATTAACTAAAAAGTGCTGTTAAAAAAGGCCTACCGTATAATTAATCTCTTTTATAATTAGATGAACTATGGACACCACAAATAACAAACGTAATAAAAAAACATTAAATTGCATAGGTAACACAAGTAAATATTGATAAGAACATTAAAGACTATAAAGATAAAGCGGCTATACTTATGTTATATATGCCGAATAATATTCAGAACTTTGTTCTCTGAATGTCATTTTTGGCAGTGGTCTACTATGATATGCGATATGCTTTATCGGACTTTTTCCACTGTCTAGGGTGTATATCACAAAACGTTTCGGGAGTTTTCATCTACTTCCGTCTTCAGGCGTGCTTGGTTAGTCCTGAGAAGGACTGATATTGCACGTTATTCTACGTAAACTCGTGCCTCCCCCGTAGTTCGAACCCGGGACCGCTTATCGCTGTGATTACTAGTCTGCCACCCTTCCCACTAGGCCACCGGCGCGGTGGTAAGAGTGGCAGACTAGTAATCACAGCGATCAGCGGTCCCGGGTTCAAACCACGGGGGAGGCACGAGTTTACGTAGCAAAACGTTCAATATCAGTCCTTCTCAGGACTAACCAGGAACACCTGAAGACGAAAGTAGATCAAAACTCCCGAAACGTTGTGTGATATACACCCTAGACAGTAGAAAAAGGCCGATAAAACATATCATTCAGAACCTATCATTCAGTCAAATATATCAACCTGCATTTCCTAGTACGAATCTAATTTTGATGCAGTATCTGATTCAGAATCAGATTGTAAAAAATAAATTATAAATCAAGAAATCATGTAAGCTAAAACTGTAATTTTGTTTTTATAGCCTCACCTTATTTATTTTTTTTATTCCATGGTAGAAATTGTGTGGCAAAATGTATGAATTTACTTTCTCAACAAACTCTACTTTTAAATTTCTCGTCGGGCCATTACAACAGTTGCTACACCGAGAGTTGCATTTGTTGTTACTCTTTGAAGATCATAGCTGTCGGTCTAGCGATTAAACAATGTTAATTTTATTGGGGAAAAATGTTATTCAAGGCACGTACCTTTCCATATCCGGCTATAAATTTAGCAACGATCCCTCGTATATACTTATACAAATGAGGGTATGTAAAATAATAATATAAAAATACACTGGAGGGATGAAAAGGAATGAAGTAGTTAAATCTTATGTTAGAGGTGTCATTATTAAGATTACTTTTGTTCTAGGTCAAATCCATAAGTCATTTTATGCTCGCAGTTGTAACGGCAGCTTACGTAACCAACAACGTAGTTGTTTGTGATAATATATACGACTGGGGAATTTTTGTGTTCAGCGAAATGCTGTAACGGTTCGTTAAATTTCTATAATAAATTTTAATATCCATTAGCAGCTACAGAGACGGCTTCAGGATAAAATTTTAGATGAGTGATGCTAATTATTATCTAGATACAAAATATGTAATGCAGGCGACAGCGATGATTTAAATGTAAATTTAAATTTCTCAGATCAAATTGAAATAATTATTAAATTTTATCATTGTAAATAAACAGTCCAGATATTCCAACCGAATCAACCTCGTGATAACAAAGGCCTAACCTTTTTCCAAGCTCCTGATTATCATCTTGTCCAAAATGCTGAGCCATTGCTATTTGGGATAGTCTCTAACAGCATGTTGTAAATAAGACATGACTGTTCGAAAAGCTATTTTAATTATTTTTTAACGATTCTGTTTAAAAATATGATACGTGCCTAAAATAACAACTTTTTTGATAATATAAAAGTTGTAGATACTAAGGTGGTGCACATTAATAAAATATTTTTTATTACATAGGGTAGCTCAAAAAAGTGTGGCACACCTAAAACGATAAAGAAGCTGATCTGCGGTTAATTAATTAAAATAATCAATGGTAGTAAAAAATCGCAGATTAACCTCCTTAAAGTACGCACTACAGGGAAGCTCTAAACATTTTTACTTACCGCGCAGGCCAAACTAGCTCAAATTCGGCGATAAGGTCGTGAGTTCAAACCACCAGCTGTGTACCCTGCAAAGTAGTGATGGGCTTATTCGAATGAAAAATAACCGGTTATCCGGTTATTGAAATAACCTCTGTAACTCGGTTTTCGTAACAAGTATTCGAATGAAAAATAACCTCGTCGTGATACGTACTACGTGCCGTATCTCAGCGACCTGCGAGTGATCGAAATTCTCTGTAAATAATACGTTATTCATAACCATAAGCAAGGCAGATTGTACTGATTGACCCAAGTGAGGCTCGCGGCTGCTTGTTCATGTTATTAACACATTTGAGACTCCCAGTCGACCAGTTAAATTTATGGGGCCGTTCCTATTAAAGATAACGCTCTGCTGAGTATGAGATTTGCCGAAGCTGTGTTGGTATTAATTTATAACGGGCTAAATGTTTGCTTCGAAACGCGGTTGATTATGCCTAATAAGAAATAAACACAAAGCGAAATAAGATTTTCCAATATCGTAACAGATTTATATTTAATTTTTAATCACGGAGCAGTCGATTTCGATGTTTAAAATTTTAAGTGTGCGTCCTTAGAACCGCGGAAGGCTGAACGTAGATAAATTATGGATTCTAAAATATACCGGTATGATGTGCAAGCGAAAAGGGAAGGGTGGCTACTAGAGAATTTTAGGAACTAAAAATAGATTCAAGAGATAGATACTTTGTATTCGCATATTTATAATTTCTTTAGAATTAGTATTGATATAGCTATTCTCAATGGTTTAAACTCCGGCGAAATGGAAACGAATCGAGAGCCAAAATTTATTCGAATGATTGTTCAAATAATCATTCGGTTATTAATATCATTCGAATGCAAATAATTCGGTTATGAAAATTGCCCGGTTATGCCCATCACTACTGCAAAGTCTTCAAAAAAGATATGGGCGCCAGAAATCAGATGATTTCGAATAATATTACTAACTACAAGTGACTATCATTTATTTATTAACGCTAAATAATCTTGCAGTCTATAATGATAACTCAATATTAAATAATTAGAATAATTTGGTCATAAAGAATGTAATAATGATAGAAATGTGCAAATTAATTGAAGGTTGCGACACGCACCAAGATCAAGAACCCCTTTCAGGTTATTAAATTAATTGTAACCACAAATAAATCGAGTGATATTCATATCGTTGTCATTTAAAAAAAACCTTTCTGTTCAGGCTATTGAAGCCAAAAAACGTGAATGCGCCTTTTACAAAGGTTCGATTACACATATAAATTGTGGCTTTCAATATTAATTGTAATTAAGTATACGCATTTAAACTTCAAATATTGAAACTGAACGTATGCGTCTAAACTTTACATGTTAGTAATAACGGAAAGTATAAATTTAAACTTTAAATACTGATAGTTATGGAATGTACGAATTTAAATTTCAAGAATTGAAGATAATTTAATATAATATTAATCTCGGAATAGCCAGTCCGAATCGGCTTGAAAGCAGAGAGACCATCCACTTTTAATGCGGTATTCACCACAAAAGCAACACTAACCTCTAACCTTCAACGCCCATAAGTTGCTGACAGGCAAATGCTGGCCGGGGGTTGCTATACCCTGTATTTAAAAGCACCTTGGATGCGCCCGAAATTGAAGCAGAGCCACTCCCAAATTGCAGAAGCTAGGTAGGACATTAGCCGGTGTTGAAAATTACGTCAGGTAAAACTGTCAATTAAGAGCTAAAGAAATATAATTAATACAAGAATAGCAATCGGAAAATCTCAATCGTACCTGAATCAAAACCATCTGCTCTTCAAAAATTAATCGTCGTAGCGTAATAAAGCACGAACGGGACCGTTTAGAAACAAGTTACTTCGTCGAGGTGCAGGAAAATAATCCTAGCGTATTCGGCCACTAACGAAAAACAGCCGAGCACTACGACCTCGCGATAAGCACGTGAAAGTTTTTGGCTTTTCCAGAATCGGTACGAAATGAGCGAACTAATAAATTGAAATAATTCAAAATACAATGGAATATAATTCAAATAAAAATATACAGGTTAGACCAGAAATAAATGGATAAATGGAGAAAACAATTAAGGGGCCCGAAAAATGGTTTCAAACTGTACTTACTTTTTTAATAGCACATCCAATATTTGGGTATCTACTTTAAAAGTTTTGCGTTGGAATCTTAATTATTTTGATATAAATTGGTATGTGTGAATTACCTGGAGTATAAAATAGTGGCTCTGGAAACTAATGCTGTAGAGGGTGCTCAAAATGTGCAATTTAATAATTTGTTGGAATGCATCGTTTTTTTTTAGGGTACAATCCTATGCTTGCTCTTTTAGAAGTTTTAGCATTAAATCGTAAGTAGTATACCAATTATCGAAGGTTATATTTCGATTGGTACCAGATACAACTTGTATCAATCTCTCACTAATATCTGAAGGTAAATTATTAACAAAGTAGAAGCGTTCCGGCTGTTTTCCTGCATGAACTTCGAAATTGAGTACGCAATATCAACTAATGCCTGAACTTCAATTCCGTATTTAGCAGGTTTACTTGGGATATACTGTTTGAACGAGCATCTTCCACGAAAAGCCTCTAATTTTTCGTCGATTGATAAATACTGCGAAGGCGAGTACGCTTCCTTACAGATATTTACAAATCTATCTAACCTATCAGTTTTTAGTCGTTCTGTGCGATTTTCAAAAATATCAAAGCGAAGGCAAACCAGAATTAAACAAGTTTCAAGTTCATTGGAGTTCGAAACATGTCTATACCTGTTCCATCCGTCATCCATAGGTCGTTTAGATTTTGAAGGTTGGATCGGAAAATGCCTGCTAAATATAGCAAGCCAGTAAATGCCTTTGCTCTTTGTCTTTGACTTTGTAAACTGATTTTTCTTCTATTTTTTGTTCGTCCATTTTATCATATCATTGATCATTTCAGCATCAAAAAATCTACCATTACTCCATCACGTTTTTGGCATTCTTTGCATATTGTGTGTCTATACCTGTTCCATCCGTCATCCATAAGTCGTTTAGATTTTGAAGATTGGATCGGAAAATGCCTGCTAAATATAGCAAGCCAGTAACTGCCTTTGCTCTTTGTCTTTGACTTTGTAAACTGATTTTTCTTCTATTTTTTGTTCGTCCATTTTACCATATCATTGATCATTTCAGCATCAAAAAAGCTACCATCACTCCATCACGCTTTTGGCATTCTTTGCATATTGTTTGATTGTTTTATGCATGGAAGGAGCAAAACAATATTTTTTGCTCTGGTTCGGACACGATTGTTTCAGGCGAAGTGTTGTCCCACTTTATGCCGTCTTTACCTATGCTGTAAATATTTGTTTTGCTTGTTTGATTAGTAGTAGATTCTTATATTATTTCTTTTTCAATTTCTTCTACATGTAGATTAACCATTACCAACTCGTCCTCTTCTGCAGCCAAATCTTGTACATCTGTTATTTCTTGTTCTATATCCGCACTATGTTCGGATTCACTTAGATGGTCTTCTTCGATATCCCTTCCTGATGCAATAGAATCATCTTCTGCTTCAACGTCAGCCTAAAGAGCTAGAAGCCTCTCTTGCTCTCTTTTTTCCTGATTCAATAGAATCATCTTCTGCTTCAACTTCAGCCTAAAGAGCTAGAAGCCTCTCTTGCTCTCTTTTTTTCTGAAAAAAAATAGCAAGAAAACACTCGCGCAATTGGTAAGGCACACTTTAATCTCGTTCACTTGTTTTCACAATCAGTTTAGAGTAAAACAATCCCTAAATATGCTAGGATAGAGTGTGGGAGGTCGTGGGTTCGATGCCTGTGGCCATCTGATCTATTTCAGGTTTTTAGTTGGTTTTCCTGAGTCAGGGTACTTTCTCTGAGGTGAATGCCGGAGCAGTACTTTTCCACCTTTCTTAGACCCTCTTACATTCTTCATCTCTCCTTTCTCTCACCCATCCTGAAATTCCCGTTATTGGCCGAAGAGGGACGCGAGGTCCCTACAGCAACCCGCTCTCCAGTTGGGAGAATTGAGAAATGACCTTGAACCTTTACCTTTACCTTGTTATAGGAAGCTACTGAGAAGCGCATGCGAGTGGTATGCAGTTAAGCACTAATGAACAGACATTCAAAACGATTGGGGTTTATGAAACCCCACCTGACCAACGACGGGTTAAGCAGGCAATCTCAAACGCAATTGACATACTAAAACTTTGCTTGAGATCAATAGAGATTACCTGAAAATATAGTTATGTAAATATTTTTCAGTAATACTATACCGTGAACATGTGTAGGTTAAAATAAATAAAATCATAAATTTTCAATGCTTCATGTTTGGGGAACCGAATGTTTTAATTACTAAAGAAACTTAGATTGCCTATTAACACTAATAAATGGAATACCTTGAATTTACCTGATGTTATCAGCAATTATAAAAGCTGATGATAAATAAACACTGAATATTTGAGTAATATTTTAACATCAGTTTTTGCTCATATTGATAGAAATAATAAGAATTTTACACGTGTGCTCAAAATTGTCTGGCTCGATAGCATTCATTAAATTTTAATAACCATTAAAACCCCTGCAATTAAAAAACGAATAAAGTGCACCGTCATTTGTGACTTTCTAATGAGAGCCGAACAGTCAACTACTGCCGTTTTTCGAATACAGTCTTCTGGATTAGTTACTCAGGTCACTACCCTATATGCAAACATTCGGAACTATTTGACTATTCTGCACCAAGCTTGCATGCCTTATTAATTACCTCGTTTATCAGGCCGCTGTAGCCAAACTGCATATCCAACTGCACGGTAAAATATACGAGGATGGTTCAGATATGAATCGGAATTTAATTTTAAAATGTAAGGTAATTATAATAAACGCAAATTGTTTCTCTGATAAGTTACTATTTGGATTTTCTAAGCCTATGTTAAATTGATTGATGTCAAACTTATTGGCAAGAAGGTATTCATGTTGCAAATATTTAGAATTCATGACGTAAACTTCTATGAAGGTCCTAATATTAAAAAACAATGACATTATTGTACCCAATCCTCGAATCACATTTTAAATTATGTCTCAGTCTGTTGAAATAATTGTCAGTTGTATGGAAAAAGTAGGCACTCACGAAGAACATGGGTTCACAAATGTCCAAGTCACCTTACTTCAGAATAGAAACAACGTCGCATTGAAGTTTTAAGAGAGATGTTGACTCGGTTTGAAAGAGAAGGACTATGTTTTATTATCATAAGTAATTACATAAAAGATGATTCTAAAAGAAATTGGGTTTTAGGAAACTTGACGATATAAACCGTCCACAATTTTATCTGACGGTTTGTACAGTCAAGTTGCCGACAAGAAACTTAATTTGAGTTTAAAAGGGAACTATGTTTTTGTTAAAAAATAGACTCGAGCGTATTTTGAAATGATGATTCAACAAGTTTGGTTTGGTCTGAAATCACAGTTGTGGAAGTAGGGAAGGTAAGGCAGTCGTGGAAGGCGTGATGCCAACCACATCACCCAGTACGCCGTTAACGGTGTGCCAGATGACTGGGTTCCGGAAAGAGATATTTCGGCGAACCTGACTCTTCCTGTCCCAGGCCATTTACATTGATTGAACTGTCCGAACGTTACATTACCATTGTTATCACATTACACGAGTTCCAAATGAAAGTCAGTTAGTTCATGACAGCTAGGCGGTTAATGTCGAATAAAGTGTATTTTTGTATGTACTAAAAATCCACTAGTCAATTCATTGTAGCCCAGTAACTTTAGACGAAAAAGAGGTGTTATTTCTAAAAAATTAGGACCAAGCTGGATTTTTGCATACACCTTCATTTTGACGTTATAAATAACGTGTGAAAAGTCCCCATCGATATCGTGACCGCTAACAAGGTTATACGAGGTCAAAGATTACCGAAATCAGTTTTTCGCTTATATCTCGCTTGATATTGGTTGTATAAAAATTTTTACTGAATTAAAAATGTATATCGGAAAATTCTCTACAAAAATGTAACTTACACTTTTTACAGAGGACCGTCCATTTTCAAGTTAGAGAGCTCACAATGCGTCAACATCAGGAAATCGCGCTGTAAATGGTGGATGCATTCGTTTCCGCACCACCTTTGAGGTAGAATGCACGGCGCGCTTTTTTTACATAGTCTTCCCCATGTCTCTCTCAAAATAAAAAAATCAAACTTCCTCTTCCTCATCGTCTTCTAGAGGAAGTAGTGACTCATTATTAAAGTCATCATCAGCGATTAATGAGTCCTGTTGTGATCCTTCTCCGCTCTCGTGATTGAGGTCTATGAAGATGTTGTCTGTCTTATCGTCCTATTCCAATGTATTTTCAGATTCGGATGGACTTGCGTTGAGACAGGATTGACCATGACAGTATCCACAGACAACTGAGCATGGCGATCCAAACTTCCTGCAACCGTAGTTTGTTCCACAACCTTTTGCACAATTGCAGAAAATCATATAAAGGGGTTCATCAGGCGCTGGTGGTAACAAAGTCTTTACCGGTTCTAACACATTTTGTTTCATTACCCAACCCCACTGTTCAGGATATAATTCATTGCCCAACCAATTTTGAATTTGATAATAAACTCGAACTAGATGTTGTCGGGCGGCTTTAGTTGTTGGAGGAAGGGCTGGTAATTCAACAGGTTTATTAAACCTTGTTGATTTCGCAAAAACAAGGTAACGGATGTTATCAAGTGACTGCTCTTTAAGAGGTGCTCCATATATAGCCAATAAAAACTTGATTCCACTTTGTATGATAACTTCAGGAGAACAATTCTTTTGATGAAACACTTCCGCTGAGTGCTGTAGATCTTGACGATTTTGGATCAACTTCAAACCTTTTTTTTACCGCGACTGAAAAGCGCAGATGTTGTATCGCATCCCGTTATAGCGTGTACAAATAAAATATGTTGTTTGCAGTTCGTGCATCCACCGATCTTATTGGGAGAATACATTTTTGTTTGAACATTGCCTTTGCCGGGTTTTAAAAAAAATCGCTGATCCGTAGTAGCACGTGCAATAAGGATAACAAGCAAATCTACATCTTCTCCTACAATAACAGTTGTATTTGTACGTGATGATTCAATCTCTCTTTTTTTAGCTCACTGACAATCTTCATCATTTTTAATATAGTAATATAGGTATGTCGTCAATAACGATGAGATAGACAACATCTTCATAGATCTCAATCACGAGACCGGAGGACTCATTAATCACTGATGATGACTTTAATAATGAGTCACTACTTTCTCTAGAAGACGATGAGGAAGAGGAAGTTTGATTTTTTGATTTTGAGAGAGACATGGATTAGGCCTATGGGAGAGACCATGTAAAAAAAGCGCGCCGTGCATTCTACCTCAAAGGTGGTGCGGAAACGAATGCATCCACCATTTACAGCGCGATTTCCTGATGTTGACGCATTGTGAGCTCTCTAACTTGAAAATGGACGGTCCTATGTAAAAAGTGTAAGTTACAATTTTTGTAGAGAATTTTCCAATATACATTTTTGATTCGGCAAATATTTTTATAGAACCAA
Source organism: Agriotes lineatus (assembly GCA_940337035.1). NCBI lineage: Eukaryota > Metazoa > Arthropoda > Insecta > Coleoptera > Elateridae > Agriotes > Agriotes lineatus. The sequence continues at coordinate 25,144,374 of OW679197.1, read as the reverse complement.
TAGCAAGCGAGATATAAGCGAAAAACTTATTTCGGTGACCTTTGACCCCGTATAACTTTGTTAGCGGTCACGATATCGATGGGGACTTTTTACACGTTATTTATAACGTCAAAATGAAGGTGTATGCAAAAATCCAGCTTGCTTCAAATTTTTTTGAAGTGAAACCCTAAAGTTACTGGGCTATTGTAAAAGTGCGACATCTTGAAAAATAACTGCCACAAAACTGTTTTTTTAAATATCTCATGAACGATTAACCATACCAAAAAATGTTTCAAATAAAAGTTATATTGAAAAAAGGTCCGTACCAACATCTGCCTAGAATCAACCCCTTAACCACAATCGAGGGTTGAAATACAGGAACTACATGACAAGAAATACAGCCCATACAAGAAAAATACTCGATTTCCTAATACCCTGCCAACCGTTTCGAAACGGAAAAGAATTCATCAATATTGTAAATGGAGTGACTGCCGCTGATCATGTGAACGTTGAAGAAGCTAAGAAGGGAAAAAATCTGGGAAATATTCGTTCATATTTGCAAAAGGCAATTACAATGGTTTCATACATCTAAACAGCTCTTTGAAAGAATAAGTGTTGCTACGATGGACGGAGACATGAACTTGCAAGATATTATGTCGCATTAACTGTGTTCAATCTCTCTATCTTTATTTGAACATTTGAGACCATTAGATAAAGCATCACTGGCAAAAGCCGTTTGAAAAATGTAAAAACTATCTGTAGCCATACCAAGTCTTCAGGGTTGTAAATAATTATGTGATTGACAGTGGTTGGTTGCTTCATCAAGTTAATTGGGCAGTCAACGACATATTTAAGTCAATTTTTTATTCCTACATATCTTATGTGAAAACATATTTTGGTAATGCTACTATTGTATTCGATGGATACAGTGCAGGTCCATTTTTTAAGGATTGAACACACTTACGACGAACGAAAGGTTTAAGCCGTGCTGGGATTCATCTTTAACCAGAAATGAAACTTTCTATGAAAAATTTGGTGTGATACACGCACACAACTTCCTTGTACAGTGATCTTATAATTAGCCAAAAATGTTATTGTTAATTTTTAAGTATTCGTCAAAAATTACAAATTCTACAGAAACCGTACAAAATAGAGCGTTAATTGAAGAGACAAATGCTCTCTAAAATTTTAAGCTGAATTAAAAAATGTAATAATATACCGGGTGTTCCATTTAAAATAGGAGTTAAAACTTATACATAATATATGAAGTTTCAACGTCATACCTCCTTTCGTTTTTGATATATTCTGTTTACACACAGACAGACACACAGACAGATACACAAACAGACAGACCAATGAACAAAAATATAAATACGTGAAGATCACACTAATATACGGAGCCACAGATGAAGCGTAGGTAGTTAATTTGACTTGTAGCTTGGTAGGCAACACATCAAAGGCATTTTGCAACTGATGAAAACTGCCCTGTCAGTAGTATATTACGCAACTAGCTTAGAAAAATTCCGTACGAGTTCAGTAAAACATCACTTTTCTACGACTTTTAGACGATCACATATGAAACTAACATTATCGCGACAACAGTTTACTACAGAAAGTTGACAATTTCATACGGCACAATGTTAGTCAAATAATCCAGACGCTTTTGCTTTATTCGTTGCTATGCTTCCCAACATTTTTTATAATTGTACCAATAATAATATAACAATCAAGTTTGTAAACGAAATGAAAACAATTCTTAAAAATATAATTTACTTTGTGTGGTCGTCTAAAAAATAATGTTCATAACTCGCTCGAAAGTGCAAATACTGCTTTCGACGCTTGTTATGAAAATAACTATATTATATAAAAGTGACATTAAATGTCAAAATATAACCAGGCCGAGCAAAACTCTTTTCTATGTACTAAAGTACAATAAACAGCCCCAGTTGATGTTATGCGTTTGGCAGTACTGAAGCGTATTGTTGGTGGCACTGTAAGTGCATGTCAAATTCGAGGTTAGCAGGTTAGGTTTTGCGTCAGCCGGTGTCAAAACTGATGCAAGCCCTAACTCGCTAACCTCGAATTTAACATCGACTGACAGTGCCACCAACAATACACTTGATCATTGCCAAACGTAAAACGAATCACCGTTGCTATGCAGAAAAGTACCACATTTCTAAACGATTTTGAATGTAGAAACGTAGTACATTACCAACTGAAATGCGATAAAATAGTTTTTAACGTCAAATATACTTTAATGTTTTTAAAACTTAGTGTGCCCTGAATGGCTTAGCTGCCTAGCAGAAAGTTTGGCATCAGAGCCAGTGTCATGGCCTGGAACAATATAGACCGTCTTGACTAAACTATGTTATTAAATATAAATAGATAGATATTTTTTTAAAGAATAAGGCAGAAGTTATTCATGATTTTCATTAGATTTTTGCACTCACGGAACTGAACGACCTACTTTAGGCGTCATTTTGAAGGACCAAAGTGCTACTTTTAATTCCTGATGGATTACATTTTTATTTACAACATTACCTTAATTACTCATCTACATTTCCAAAGTCATCCATTTTTCCGAATCGAAAGTATACATTGTTATCAACTTTAAGCACAAACAAAGGGGGCTGGAGAAATGATACTTACTTTAATTGCTTACGATCCCAAGCTGCAATCAAAACACCAAATTGTCTCACTCGGGCACTGCCCAGGCGGGTCACTATCAATCGCAAATCAGGGGGGGTCGCCTGCCAACTGCAGTCGAAGACGGCGTGAGTTCTAAAGATGGAAAGATTGGCGCCACCGATTTATGATAACAAAAAAAAGAAGCCTTAACCCCTTGATTCAGCGATTGTTAGATTTCGCTCCAGCTAAATCGGAACACTGAGAAATTACTAGAAATGCGCAAAACCGGAGTCAAACAATCAAGTGTAATTAAATATGACAAGTTCGTTTTATTCACTCATAAGGTTGGGCACACACATAAAAAGATACACATAGGTAAAAAGTTTCAGGCCTGCATATGCATTGTAACTGACCCAAGGATCCTTGTTCACAAAAATAGGGTGGCCAAATTAAAACACCAGCTTATAAAATTAACGGAAATTCCTGCGGCTCCCGGATAGTGACGTTAATGTAAAATAGTAAAATTACAGCGGGCGTCCGCCTCAGGAATTTCTATACTGTTGTACATATAATAAATAAATAAATATCACAATCCGCAGCAAAAGTAGAACTGCGGCGAGGGGAAGCCTCTTACTTTACACATTAAAAAAAAATACGCCATCAAGTGATGCGTCCAGACCATTATCTACATATCTCGCGCCAGTTTATCGCGCTAATCTTACTTTAAAAGCCAAAATACTTTAGGCAGTCCTTCGTCGATTGAGCCGTACAACAGAAGCACAAATTAATAGGGCAGTAAGGTTACCTTAGGCTGATTTGAAGTTATCTTCGCGCGAAGAGCATTGCAGGAACGGGCTTCTGGGGACGAGCAGTTCGCCAGGTAAGCGCATCGAGATACGTTATCGCAGAACGCAGCGGCCACAAGGCGGGATTTCCAAGTCTTAAAGGAGACCCATCACGAGGTAATCGAGATATAACTGGGGTCCAGAACGTGATGTTCAAGTCGTGGTATTCGCCTATTTGGGGCCAAGTCCGAGATGTATGAGCGTACTTGGGGCCCAGCACGAGGTGGGGACTACATTATTAAGAAATAAACGTTAGCGGGCACTCGAAAAGGGGCTGAAAACGGTCCTACTTACAATAAGTTTCCCCAAATGGTTCGCTCGGAAATTTTGACGTCAAAAAAGGTCTGCACCTAGCAGAATCTCCAAATTCACATACGGAGAAATGTCGAGACGCGTACAAATCCCCTAACTGAAGGGTGAGAAGTGCCTAGACAACCATAAGCACCTTCTCCAGAATGGCGACGTCGACCAGCGCCAAAACTTCCGCGACCTTATTCGATCGAATGCCGGAACAAGATGACCCAATTTCGCATCGCGAGCGCTCAACAATGAGCCAAGGCTGCGTATCAAGAATGTGCAGTGCCCAAACGCAATTCGAAAAGCATCGAACATACAATAAATCGTAAATTATTGGTAACCAAAATCTTGAAAATACAGTAAGGCGAAAATTGACGGTAACAACATTTTAAAACCAGCACTATCAGATTTATTGCATAATTTGCGATCCGGGAAATAGCGTATATACCTGGGACCAAAGTGCCTTTGATCTCTTGATCCTTTGATCATTCGCTTGATATATAATACACTATTTATAGCGATTGATAGCTCATATGATATTTGAGAAACTCGTTTTTGGTAGCCATTTTCCAAGACGACGAACTTTTGCAAAACAGTTGGATAGTACACTTTTAAGACATAAGGAATCACACTTTTTCCAATATTATAGAACAATATATTCATTTGCGTTGCAACTATTATTTTGACAGACCATTATTTTTCATTCATTGCACACACAGACGGAAATGCAGATTTACAGACAGACTGACAGACAAACCAATAAACAAAAACAATCACGAAAGTGTATATAGGGACGCACCACTTTCCTTCACGATCA
>OW679197.1:25028278-25139708 GCA_940337035.1 Agriotes lineatus | reverse complement strand
CCTATGTCCACTTCCTTTGTTTTGTTTTTATTAAATGATGGGTACATTGCATATAACTGATTTTGTGTAATAAACTCGAGCAGTGTCGATCCTCTTTCATTTCTTTCATCAAAGCGGAAGTTTCCTAAGTTCATTTCAGTTTCGTCTTCTTGTTTCCCAATTTGAGAGTTAAGAGATACAAAGTGGTTAAACGGGATTAATAGTGCACTACACAGTACACATGCATTGCTTGCCTTGCTTAAGTTGCTTAAGCGTATTTAGTTCTAAGTGAAATAGGAATACCTGGCCATTTTTCATCAATTACCTAATACTTTCGACACTAGCAGCGAAGATATAAGAAATACATTACTCGCCGTGTAATTTTGTCGAGCAGTTCAAGAAATTCTCATATTAATACCACAGCCTAGTTGAACAATTGACCGGAAAGCCACAGAAATTTTAAGTTTAAAATCAATGACAAGAATGCAAACACACGTCATTATTAGAAAAACTATATTTAAAATTACAGCTCCAGTTTTTATACGCATTTTTATTCCGCCTTGCACATGTAGTGTAGTCACATTCTCAATTTATTTAGGTTTTTATCGGAGCAGCATAACAATATATATTCGGAATAGTACAACAGTTCTCATTAATATACTGAAATGTGAGGCTGTTTTATCAACCCGACTTCTAAAAAATTGTGATTCTTTCCCTAGCTAAGCTTATCAGTATTTTCGTATTATTATTCCACATTTTTTAAACACGGCTCTACTGGAATTATTTATCAGTTCTATGTTTGTCGAACATTTGGTAAAATATCTGTTAAAAATTTTCACTGAGCGTATTTAGTTTGATTCTGTAATGTCAACAGTATTTGTTTATACTTGTTTTAAAAATATCTAACCTATGAAAATGTATCTTTAATTTATAAAGCAACAAATAAACGGATTTTATTTATAAAGGAAATGATTTCTAGTGGCATGTTATTTTTGGCCATGTAAATATAAAAATAATTTATCTCAGAGATTTTGAATTATTGGCTGCTATAACTATTTTTTTAAAAAATTTATTTTCCAATGAGTTTTATTAGTCAACCCTTAAAAACTTTAAAGCAGCAGCCAAGCTTTTAATAAATACTCCTGCTACCCTACTACTGCAAGAGGTTTAGTACCCAAATTTTCTTTTGAGTAACACTAACTGTTGTAACTTCGTCCCAATTCAATTAACATTAATTAATACTGTTGGTATGGAGAGATTTTGGCGTTCTTTGGGACGGCCACTCCTTAAAATACATTGAGTTTTCGTAATCTGTTGAATCGGTGCTTTCAATGTAATATGGTCGTTATCATATTAATTATACACATGCTTACGCCATATATGCGACGACTTCTACTAAAGAAAATTTGCAAACGAGAATAACTATTGGGAAACTTAAACGAAGTAGATCGATTTAAAGTCAATTGGGCGATTAGAGTGCCAATGATGGGATAAATTCGTTTTAAATGGGATATGGGTTAGAAACTTGCATCTGCATCATTCGATAATTTTTCGGAAAATCTTTCAGGGACCAAACTTCAACCTCACGACTTCAGGCTCGACAGTCCAGCTCATCCTCAAGGGTAATGATGCTTTACGTCTATTACTGGTAGCCCAAATACAAATCGACAAACGCATACAAAAACAAATTATCGATTCTATTCAAAACCTTTTTAGGTCTTTGCATTAATATTCCCTCTTCTGGCCAAGAAGACCAATAAGTGTTTAAGAATCTTCCAACTAAACTAAGAAATTCCAATGGATGAACTCTTAGATGTTAAGTTCTTCACTATTAAACAGTGTGTTTAACGACATGCAGAACATAGAAAAAACCAATAATAAATTTTGTTAAAGATCCACTTCGCCTTTGCAGTTCTTTGTCAGAAATGGATCTTTGCGCACATAAAATGCACTCATTTCTATTGATTGCTCTCCTCAAATTCTTTATCGATGTACATTATCCAATTTTGGGTATGTTACAATGTACGACTGGTTTTCGCTTACAATGCGATGTTGTTTTTATTCCTAACAAATATTAACAAATTTTCGGTATGCCGTCAGACACACTATATTCATCACCTCTGCAGGCACCTACGGCCCATGACTTTCTTGGTAACTTCTCTCTATTATCATGCGTTTTTTGTCAGGTTAATCCAAATGGTATTGAAGGTCTTCTTTAACACATTTTAGTCAGATTTCCTTCGGTCTTCTTTTGCGGATGTGACCTTGTAGTTCTTCCAGTAGGATTTTCTTCGTGTTTCTGTTTTTTTCCATCCTTTTATGTGTTTTAGCCATTTGATTTGACTTTGTTTAATAATGATTAATAGAACGGAGTCTTTGTACTGTTCTTCTAGTTCTTTGTTCGCCTCCTCTAAGCATCGCCCTTATTCTTGCCACCCTATATTGCTCTCAGCACCTTTCTTTCCCAGACTTCAATGTTTCACATGTCTTCGTTTCTTAGGACCCACGTTTTACTATTAGTGTGGGTTAAAGATAAATTGCTCATTAGTTTTCTATTGCTCTCAGCACCTTTCTTTCCCAGACTTCAATGTTTCACATGTCTTCGTTTCTTAGGACCCACGTTTTACTATTAGTGTGGGTTAAAGATAAATTGCTGATTAGTTTTCTAGACTAATTGCAGTATTATTAAGTACATAAAAACTTTGTGTTGATTTCCATCCCATTCCAGTTTCTTAAAGATGTCCTGTATTGCCGCCGGCGCCGTTATGAAAAGTTTTGGAGAGATAGTATCTTCTCACCTTATTCCTCTCTTAATTGGTGGGATATTTGTCGTAACCTGTATTTGTATATTAATGTATATGTTTTTAAGTAGGATGATACACTTTCCATATATTCTACAGTTCTTTAGAAATTGCCAAATTTCGATCGAAACGAAGACTTTTTCGCAATCAATGAAAGCTGTATGCAAACGTAAGTTATAGCCCTTTGTTTTTTCCAGTTACAATCTCATTGTCTGTAGATGATCGCACTATGTAGAAATTGAATAAGTGACAACTTGAAGATATTTCATTAGACTGTAAACAAAACTAAACAATACAGATGTCAGATAAGAAAGTGCAAAAGATTAAAAATGGCAATATACAACGCAAGATCAATGCCAAACGATGATAGACTATAACAACTAGAAAAGGAATTAGAGAAAATTAATTGTAACGTAGTCGGCTTAGCAGAAGTAAGAAGAAAATGAGAAACCTCTCAAAGTATCTGGGCATATTTTGTACCATAAAGGAAAAGAAAAAGATCAGCTGGGAGGAATCGGATTTATAATAAATTTTATCTACGACCACTACTAAAAGTAGGCCTTTTAACGCTAGCTTGTTTCACTAAAAGTGACGTTTTATAGTTTAGCGTGGTTAAAGAAATCAGGTGTTGACTTTAAGCGCATGTGTGGTATAAAGTGAAGTGAGGATATAAAACTACAATTTCGAACTGGAAGTGAAGTTGTAAAGTTATTCTAGTTACTTCTTGCGTTACAGGTAAAGTGTTGTTGACATAATTAAAGCTTTATGTAATGAATACAGTCAGATTGTAGTATTAATAATTATCTTTCGTAACTGACTTTAACAGTATAGTAGAGAGGCCAAACTAAATTAACTCGTCAAATAACGATTTTCGTGGGACTGAGTAGGTTTATACCGACAAGTGGTATCTTCTTATTCGGTGGTGTTTCCTGAGTATGAAAAATCATGTTGTCGCTTTCTCAGCCTGTGGAGTTAGGAGCTATGACGTCACAAAGATGGCCATTCTTGGTTCCAGGTTTTAGTACAGAAAACCAGGGTTTAACCCAAACATACAAAAAGAAAGTTCTACCCAGCAGCAAACTGTTTAGTACCCTCCTCTTAGTAAGTGGTAAAAAGTTACACAACATTGCGCGTCGGGTTTAGGCGGCAGGGGGGTGGAAAGCTAGAAAGGTGGTAAAATGGTAGGTTTCAACAGTTTTTCGCGAATATCTCGTTAACTATGAGGTTTAGCGCAAACTTTATCTTATACAAAATTAATCTATATTTAATTTACAATAAAAATGGTTCTATGCATTTTTGACTTCTAGACAAGGGTTACGGAGATATTGAGGGGGCAATGTCATTATTTTTTAGTTAGCTTGGGATTCATCGTAATCACTTGAAAATGAGTAAGTATGTTTCGTTATAAAAAGTACTTAGTAATGCATCATTAACATAGGAACATTTGTATGCGAGTATGTATGTATGTACGCCTATGAGTATGAATCTGACAATATATCTACATTGCTCCCCTCCTTTGTCGTTTTTATCTTCATTTTGCCTATTTTTTCTTTTAGATAATTCATCATATCGTCTTCCACTTTCCCATTTGAGCTTTTATAATTAAAACTACTTGAATTACCTCCATCTTTTGTCATATGTTCCTAAAAATATAAAATCATGTGGATAGCATTGAAACAAGGTTGACTACAAACTTTATCTAATAAGCTTTAATAAAAAAATAATGGAATTTTTTTTTCTTCACAATACATGCGTTTCAGTAAATTCAATGTTCTTCAATGGAAAGTGGTATGTACAACGTACATGGTAATTACATAATAATCAATTACAGCAATCAGTAACCTAAAAATCGTTAAGCTCTTTTTCATGTTGAAGATTATCTTCATCGATGCCGTCGTCAATAATTAGTGCATCTCTGTTGGTGCACCTATGTCCGGAGCAATTCTTGCACATGTTTGAGCATTTCAAGCCACTCTGTCGACGCTGACAGTTTCTGACACACCCCGCATTACAAATGCAACCAATGAGGGAGAGCAATTTTTCAGGATCAGCTGCCTTTGTGGTTGCAACTGGACGAAAATAACCACCAATCCTTTTTTCCAACCCCATTTTAGTGAATCTTTATTGACATTGAGCCATTGCTGCACTTGATGGTAAACTCCACAAGAGTGTTGTTGTCCAGCTGCTAAAGTGGGGGAAAGTACAGCCAACCTCAAATTTGCTCCTTTGCGATGGTCTGCAAGTAACATTGAAGGCGCAGAGTATCCAAATTATCTGCATTTGTTGATGCAAATATCGAAAGCAAGAAATTGTTCCAGCATCAGCTAGCGCATCTGGGTCTGAATTTGGGTTGTTAAAAGTCAACAGCTTTGTGTAAAGCTCCTTGTCACTTTGCACTTTTTCAGAAGGCGGTATTTTTCCCTTTCTATAAATTGAAGAAACGGTATCACATCCGGCGAAAGTGTAAGCTGTCAAGAGAACATCCTTCATTTCCCCGATACCACGCTGTATGCACCAGTGCAGTAAACTTTTTCTTCTTGGTTACCTTTCTTCGGTACAATCATCTTCAACGGTTTGTTGGCTGGAGCATGAACAACCAGGACCAATAAATCAGTGTCATTGCCAATTACGATAGCCTCTGTTTCCTTCTTTGATTCGTCAATTGCTGTAAAAACGATATTGATGTCAGCACCACCTTCTGCCTGAATCACTTTGCAGCCAGCTTGCTGTTGTGTACAGTGATTAGAGCAATCAGTTGCATCTTTTTAGTATTAGTTAGAAATTTTGCTTGTCCAAGAGTGACATTAATTCCATCTTCCACTTTCACTCCAACATGTGTAGTAGTGGATGATCTGCGCAAATGTACGAGTATGTCGTCTTTGGTGCTGGGTGCTTCACCATAACCATCTCGCCTCCCCACTTCCTTGAACCCTTTATATAATACACTTGGAGCGAATATTACGAGTAATTTTTGAATTTTTGCCAAACAGAAAAAGTTAAATTTTTACCCCCTCCATATCTCCGTAATCCTTTACTGGACTGCAAAAATGCATAAGACCATTTTTATTGTAAATTAAATTTAGATGAATTTTGTATAAGGTAACGTTCACAGTAAACTTCACAGGTAACGAGATATTTGCAAAAAACTGTTGAAACCTACCATTTTACCACCTTTGTGACGTCATAGATCATCACTCCACAGGCTAAGAAAGCGACAACAGGAGTTTTTCTACTGAGGAAACACCGCTAATTACGATGGTATCACTTGTCGGTATAAACCTACTCAGTCCCACGAAAATAATTATTAATTCTCTTGGCCTCCCTACTAGTACTGGCTCCGCAAACATTAGCCCGCACGGCATGGCCTACTGTTTATTACGACATAAATTATAAGTGTCGTAGATGCAAACTTTTATTAAATCTATATTTATGGATTAATAACAGTAAAATTAAGGTCGTAGATAAAATACTGTATGCAACGCGTGATAAAAGTCGTGAAACGAAGCCGAATTCTGAGTTTCATAATTTTCATGTCTCGTGTATAAACGTCAACTTTTAGCACGTGTTGCATATAGGTATTAAAAACTAGCACCAATTGTAGAAAAGTATAAAGGAGCATTCAGTCGCGTGGCTCATAAATTACAAAAATGCACAGCTCATAATAATACAAATTAATATACCCACCAACAGCAACACACAACAATATTTAATTAATCACAACGGGAGAAATAAACGAAACTAACATTTGAGACTTTGAATACGGCGAGAGAAATAATAGAGCAAATAGATTACTGAGATTTATAAAAAAAACGAGCCTTTATGCGATGAACTCTTTCGTCAAAAAGAAGAAAACAGGAAATGAATGTGCGTAACCCCGAATGAGAGACCAAGAATCAAATATGTTACATTCAATCAACAAACAAAGAAGACGTGCAAGATGTGTCAGTATTAAACAGTTTTACAACAGGGAGCGATCGCCTGTTAGTAAGAACGAAAATATGTGTAAACAAACATATAAAAAACAAAATTACTAAAGAAAAACAACAAAAATTAAAAAGCAGAAGAATACAACACCAAAAAGAAGTAACACCTAAACTAAGGCAACAAAGACATTTAAGCGAAAGAAGTATTGATGAAATAAACAACAGTTGAAAAGGCAATAAAAAACTCGGCTTATAAAATTGCCAATAAAGAAATAAACAAAAAAGGGGACATCAGTGAAGAAACAAAAAGATGATAAAATAGAGAACAAAAATAGTAACTTCTGGAAGATGGAATACACCAGAGTACACAGAAATAAATAAATCAATACGGAAATCAATTAAAAAAGAAGTAAAGCTACAGCAAGAAAACTTGGTAGAAGAAATAATAAAAAAACATGAAGTACATCAAGAGAAAAACGGAAATAAATCAACTGTTTACACTAAAGAACAGTTAACATTTAAAACTAAGGAACGAAGAACAGATTCTAAAAATTATAGAATACTTTTATTAAGTACTTCGCCACTTGCCCGAAAACTAAAAAGAAACCATAAACGTAAATTCAGAAGAAATGTTACATATAAATGAAGTAGAGATAAACAACGCTCTAAAGCAAATAAAGAATAATGAAGCTTCCTGAAATTTTAACAGAAATGTTATAAGGAGGGGCAAAAGTTATAAAGGCAGTAACGATATTACTGAATGAATGCCGTAAAGAAAAACAAATTCCGCAAGAATGAAACGAAGCAGTAGCTGTAATAATATTTAAAAAAGGCAACAAGACAAATCTGAAGATTTATAGGCTAGCCACATTATCTTTCTAGTTATATAAGTTACTAACAAAAATTATAACAAAAAGATTATATGAACACTAACCCAAAGAACATGCAGGATTTAAAGCAAGGTACAGTGTACTTGATCACCTACACACAGTTCGAGTGTTGGTCGAAAAAGCGACGGTACAATATCTTACTGTATTTAGGATTCCGAAATTATGAAAAAGCTTTAGACAATACGAAAATGTAGGTTGTCAAGAATGGTGGTGAGGCACTACACCCCATGAAGGAGCTTGGCCTGCAAGGCGGAAGGTCAGAGGTTCCGTCTCCCCGGCTGTCAAGTGTCAAATTTCTGACACGTGGTGATGTGGTGAGCATCACGCATTAGACAACCGCATTATTACTCCTTATTCTTTCGAACGCAGGTTCCCAATTATTTAAAGCGACAGGCATCGATCTGGGATTTGAACTCCAGGCTTTCGCGCCGCAGCTCCGAGCCACGCTGGCGCTTTAGGTTGTCAAGAAAGCACTACAAAATTGTCGAATTGATTACAGATACATCAAGTTAAAACATAACATTTACGAAACAGCAACGACCATAAATATACTAATTCATTCCCAATATATAAAGGCGTACCTTAAAGAGACTCGATAGTTGCAGAACTGTTCAACCTCGCCTTAGAACACTTTTTTAAAACAACAACCCGGAAATAAAAGTGCATAAACATCAATTGACATTAACTTCAATAATTTAAAATATTATGCGGATGACGTGATAGTGATTGCAAAAAATTGTGATAAGTTACAATGTTAAAGAATTTAGAACAACTATCACAATCTGTGAAGGGCTTTACTCAGAACTTCTCTCGCGAGTGAACCTTGTGACACTAAACAATTTTAAAGTTTAGAGGAAACTAGGGGTAAAAATATCTTAACGTTCCTAATAATACTGAAACAATAAAATGAAACAATTGATAATGCGAATTACATCAATTTTCAAATTTAGAAAACATTACCGACGGTGGGATTCGAACTTCACCGGCTGCGAATTCGTTTTCAACGTTTGGCAGTAGCCCGACCGTTCTTCGCATGCGACCACTCAGGACCCTTCCAATCTCTGCGATGCAGTTGCATTGAACGAAACGCAATTATTCGTTGCCCCTTTTTGTCTCTTTTGCAACATTTACCCTGTATCTGTTGGGTCTCATTTTCGTCAAGGGTAAAATTTGAGCTATGTGCAAATTATTACTTTTATGTATTTCCACAGAAAATTTGGATAGATGTAATCTGCGTAAATATGGAGAAAAAGGAATTGAACGAGGACAACTAGCAATATTGAAGTCAGTGGAAAAAGGGAAACGGCGCGTGCTGTAGAAAACTATTGCTATATTTACAATAGGGAACACTTGGTAATAGTGCCTTTAAAATTAATGTTGAGGAAACATCTATAGCAATTCATAAAACAATGAATTATTTTTAAAACCAGCAGAAAGCTTGATATTAAAAATTGCATATAAGAAAAAACATCCTATTATAAAAAATTATTATATACAATAGTCTAGTGCCACTACGCATATGTGTCAAGCAGTAGGAACCATTAGTGGTGCGCAGGGCCGGATTTAAGATGTGGGTGGGCCGGGGCCCATTTTGGTGGGAGGCCCATTGTTTTGAGGTGTTGCAATATGTAATGCAAAAACACGAAATAAAACGAACAAAGGTTTATTTACAAAATTTATTTACGCAGATAAATTCAGTTAAGATTATTAAATTTTTTCATTAAAATAGCTATTTGTGCGACAAGTGCTAAACGTGGATGTTTATGCCTTCGGCTTCGTTTCATAACATGTCGCGTGCATAAACACTTTTAGCACGAGTTTGCATACAATATTTTTTCTACGGCCTTAAATTTACTGTTATTAATCCATAAATGTCTATTTAACAAAGGTTTGCACTTATGGCATAGTAAAGAGATGGCTTTGAAGCGCAGATGACTGTTTCTGCAGCGAGTAGCTGTCAAAGTTAGTTATCAAAGGTAATTATAAATGTACACATTTTACTTTATTCATTACATAATGCTTTAATTATTTAAAAACAATTTACCTCTAACGGAAGAAGTAACTAGAATAACTTTACAACCTCACTTCTAGTTAGAAATTCTAAATTCAACACCAACTGTTTACTTTATAACACATGTGTTAAAAGTAATCAGCTGATTTAACTTTTAACACGCTGAATTATAAAACGTTATTTTTAGTGACTATTTCCCGCATCTGTTATTAGCCAATCAAATGCCATGATTTTTCGAAATTCAACCAATCGCGTGCTTTTATAGTGGCAAAAAATCAAAATTTTCTCTTGGGATTTTATCAGTTTCTTTTACCACTTATATCCATGACAACAACTAAATATGTTGTTTTAATCAAGATGACATTTCAAAAACGTCATTTAAAACTGTCATTGTGCATCAGTATAAATGTCAAAATGAACCGATACTTGGGAAATAGTCCACAATAGCTATTTATGCAACAAGTGCTAAAAGTCGACGTTTATGCGCGAGACATGAAAATTATGAAACGAAGCCGAAGGCTGAGTTTCATAACATGTCTCGCGCATAAACGACTTTTAGCACGCGTTGCATACAATATTTTATCTACGACCTTAATTTTACCGTTATTAATCCATAAATATCGATTTAAGAAAGGTTCGCATCTGCGACACGTTTAATTTATGTCATAATGAACAGTAGGCCACGCCGCGCGGGCGATTGTTTGGCCACGCCCGTGCTGTCAAGGTGAGTTACGAAATGTAATTATTGATACTCGACATATGACTGTATTCATTACATAACGCTTTAATTATTTCAAAAACGCTTTACCTGTAACGCAAGAAGCAACTAGAATAGCTTTACTTCACTTGCAGTTCGAAATTGTAGTTTTATCACCTCACTTCACTTTTAGCCCGTGTGCTAAAAGTAAACAGCTGATTTCTTTAAACACGGTAAACTATAAAA
The DNA here is from genome assembly GCA_940337035.1 of Agriotes lineatus. Taxonomy (NCBI): domain Eukaryota; kingdom Metazoa; phylum Arthropoda; class Insecta; order Coleoptera; family Elateridae; genus Agriotes; species Agriotes lineatus. The sequence continues at coordinate 25,129,161 of OW679197.1, read as the reverse complement.
CGTCACTTTTGGTGAAACAAGCTAGCGCTAAAAGGCCTACTTTTAGTAGTGGTCGTAGATAAAATGTATTTCGGGCTCATGATTTTGCTTGGAAAATGTTTTACTCAAGATTTGTTGTTTTTTGGCAATGCCCCTCGACAAACTATGACAAATTTGATCAAGTTAGTTTGTCTTGTGCCATTGCCAAAACAAAACACTTTCGTAAAACATTTTTACTGGCAAAATCATTGGCCCTTAATACATTATTACTGACTAATTATAACTGGTGTAAATTAGTAAATTATCAGCCATTGTAACTAAATTTGATGTGCATTACTATGTTGTTGGAAAAACAGGCCAGTTCACCAGAACAATAACTTTTTGACTTTAAATAATTTTAACTTATTTAAAATATAAAGTTTGATTATTATATTATTTTCTTCAACCATACGAATAAGACGCCATATTGTCGACTAATTTTGTATAAAAAGTAAGGCATTTCGGGATGTTCACCAATTACCTTGGCAACTGTACATTTCTCGATTCATATTTGCACTAGTACAAAAATGGACGCAAGATAGGGTTTTACATGGTAAATTTTAAATAAAACACAAACGCTTCGTCAATATTCGGCAATCGCCGTCGTTGTAGTTTAATTTCCCCGTATAGTGATTGTTTATTTGCGCCATGACAGTTTTACAATATAACCTACAATGATTGATTTTAAATGATAAGTCATATTTCCGAATTTATGAGTAGTTGGAGAAAAAATAGTATGTTTCATTCTCACAAAAAATGCGTTTTCGGGACGCGTAAGACTCGCCGGACTCCGCTGCGCGTCGTCCGGCGATCTGTCTTATTTGCCGCGAAATCATGCATTTTTTGTACTAATGAAACAAATAACTATATGTCCTACCAATACATTAATTGAAATTAATGACTCTATTTTAAGGTATCTTAGATACAAAATAACGTTCAGGGCAATTATTTTCTTTATAAGAACACTAGGGTTATTATGAAAAATTAACAGTATTTGTTTCCATGGATACAACTTTATAATGCACCACTGTCACAATGAAAATTAATGACAGCTCAGCTAATGTCACAAATCTAACTTAGATCAGCTAACTAGATACTATATCATAGTAATTATATGAATTGAAATATGAATATGAATTAGGTAAGAAAATTGGTAGGACATAAAACCTTGAAGGCACCACGGGCATTATGAGCTAAGAGCCCGCGATTGTTGTACAGTGTACACACCTCGGGCCAAAGGCCCTCGGTTAGTACACTAACAATCTTGGGCTCTTATTTTACTCATAATGCCCTTAGTACCTTAATAACTATTCATATCAAGCTAGAGAAGTAAGATAGAATGTATGGAAATTTTTGTTAAATGTTCCATATCATTATAAACAGTTCACAGCAAAGAGACATGTATTTTTCCTGTTTTGTGATATTTACCCTGATATTGGTGGGAGGCCCACTCTTGGTGGGAGGCCCAGGGCCCGGGCCCCTTGGGCCCCCCCTTTAATCCGGGCCACATGGAGATCACAATAGCATCATTACAAAAAGAACTCTGTATCCGAACGAGTTGGTTGAGAGCTTTGGACTACTTTTCGAGCAATTTCCAAAGTGGTAAAAAGAGCAGCCAACACAAACAAAGCCATGGTGAAGGTATGGATGTAACCCTGTAAACAGATAAACTCATAAGAAGCAAGAAGATGAGGTAATTACTAATTGTGCCTTCCATTGCTGAAATTAGCTCAATTTCCGATAATCATCCGAGAGATTTCACTGAAATTAAAAATTTCTGAATACCGTTGAGCTTGGCACATCAGGCAGCAGGTCTATCCACCACAACTCAGATTTTACACCAGGGCCAACCATTATGAATACATATTTAGGCCAAATAACAGTATCACCATCCTACATCAGTGGCGTAAATTTGGGCAGTGGGGTAGCACAGGGTTAGCTCGCGAAACTGTAAGTGTTTGTTGACCCACGAAATAAATATAAAGTTGCTGTTTGTGATTAGTAAATTCAGAATTTCTGTTAAATTTTATATTTATAATCCCTGAGATACAAATTTTCAGTTATTGGGCGTCCTGTTAGACTATCGTAAAGTTGTGGTAATGTAAATAATTTATGCTTGTAATAATTTGAGTAACATAGCTTCGACCAATTTTTTTAAGCTTTTACACTTAAGTGACTCAATTATACTCCATATTTTGTCTATAGCAGCAAGCCTTCCACCAATTTTTTTTAGTTGTACCGGCAACAGGCAGACGGGCAGAGAGACAGACGGACACACAAACGGAATTGAGAAAACCTGTTTTTCATCATTTAGAGACACTGAAACATAAAGATCCGATGAAATCTCTAAAGACGATTTTTTCGCTATTACAATACTTTCTTCGTCTTTTAGACTACGGAAGTAAGAATAGAATTAAAAATAAATCGAAAGAAAATAAAGCTAATGATAAATAGGGAAGAAGAACTACAAATAACTTTAAGAACTGACATAATAGAACTAGTGGAAAATACATACATTTGGGACAAGAAATAAGATAGGGTAAAGACAACCAAACCGTAGAACCTTAGAAGTAAAGAGGGCGGCATTTGGTAGAAGAATAGCAACATTGCACAACACCTTAGAAGCAGAGCATTGCGCATGTGTAATATGTTAGAGTGCGAATCGCCCAGCTCCTTGCGCCGGCACTGTACATTCATCGCCTTCGCGGTAACAGCTGACGGGCGCGTCGACCTATAGAGGATCAGCGATCGCGGCTGCGCGCTGTGTGTTGTTTTGCGCTCTCGACGCCATTACCTGTTTTGTTGTTGTGCATTGTATTTCGTTTGCTTGTACTTCCTGAATATACGTTTTGTCGTTCGCAAGGCCCTGTGTTTCTTTTCACCCTAATAGGTTACGGGCCCTGGAACGCGTTCGCGTTGTACAGTGTGCGGTTTGTGAAACATTTTTCGTTAGTTGTTATCGTTCCGTTACGGCTGTGTTTTAGCGAGAAAAATGAGTGCGACTCACTTGGCTAGAATTGAAACCCTTAACAAGGAGAACTATGACACGTGGAAAATGCAAATGGAAGCTCTACTAGTGAAAAACGACGCATGGGATTTCGTAAGTGGCGAATGTACAAAACCCTGTGAAGCCGACTCGGCTGCCGCGGTCATTGCGTGGGAGAAAAGCGACAACAAAGCGAAATCGGATATTATTTTGGCAATTAGCCCATCTGAATTAAAGCAAGTGAAAGGATGTGTGTCGTCCAGAGATGTTTGGCTAAAGTTGGAAAGCATATATCAGTCGAAAGGTCCAGTCAGAAAAGCTACATTGTTGAAACAGCTGACTTTGCAACGTATGCAGGAATCTGATGATGTACGGGAACATATCAACAAGCTTTTCGACGCCGTTGATAAACTTAACGAAATGGATGTGGACATTAATCCTGACCTGTTGGCGATTATGTTACTGTACAGTTTGCCTGGTAGTTTCGAGAATTTTAGATGTGCAATAGAATCTCGCGACGAGTTGCCATCACCTGATGTTCTGCGTGTGAAGATTGTTGAAGAAAGCAATGCAAGAAAATCCGAAGTGCAACGTACACCGCAGAATGCATTGTTTACAAATAATAATGCGAATTGGTGGCGCAAGAAGTCGAAGAAAACTGAGAATACAGGAAATAGTGTTAACTGTAACTCGAGTGCTGGAGACAATAAACAAACGTTTAAATATCGTTGTCACAAGTGCAGAGAAATCGGACATAAGGCTGCTGACTGCAAGAATAAAGACAATCGTCGTGCCTCCGCGAAGAATGCTGAATATGTTTGTCTGCGCGCGTCAGAGTGCCTATATTCGAACAGTGCTAGCAAGAAGACAATGTGGTGTTTGGACAGTGGTGCAACGTCTCATCTGTGCAGCGAAAAAAGTGCTTTTTCGGAAATAAAATCTGAATGTGGCCAGTTAAACTTGGCGAATAATGCTTCAACAAATATTACTGCTCAAGGGAAAGCTGCGTTCACAGCCGATGTATTTGGTGAGTCAAAGAACATTTCTTTAAAGAACACCCTATGTGTTCCGGACTTACGTACGAACTTACTGTCGGTGGGAAAAATTACCAACAACGGCTTTGAAGTAGTGTTTAGAAAGGACGGTGCTTTTGTTATCGGAACCGATGGAAGCGTGAAGCTAGTTGCAGACAGAATTGGTGAACTTTACTACGCTCGCGAAAGCTTTAAAAGCCATACAAAAACGTCGACTTCGGATTCGGTTTTTGCGGCGGGTTCTTCCGATGAGACATTTGAAATGTGGCATAGGCGCTTAGGACATTTAAACGTAAGGGACTTGGTCGAGGCTATAAATAAAGGTTTTGTGCGTGGACTCGAAGCTCTAAAACCCGTGAAATTAGAAAAAGACTCGATTAAGTGCGAGGTATGTCTTCAGGGGAAGATGGTGCGTACCCCTTTCCCGAAACGATCTAACAGAATGAGCGAAATATTAGAACTGGTACACTCGGACGTTTGCGGTCCAATGCGCGTCGAATCGATGAATAAAGCGCGATATTTCGTGGAATTTATAGATGACTGTACTAGATGGTGCGTCGTTCGTTTTCTCAAATCGAAAAGCGAAGTGTTAGAAGCCACAAAGGAATTTATGGCATCGGTCGAAAATCAGCAAGAGAGGAAAGTTAAGTATTTCCAAACTGATAATGGTGGGGAATACACCGGTGACGAGTTTGACAGCTTCTTAAAGAAACGTGGAATCACTCGACGTCTCACGATTCCGTATAACCCCGAGCAAAATGGGATCGCTGAAAGGAAAAATCGGACTCTTTTGGACATGGCTCGTTGCTTATTGATGCAATCTGATCTTCCGACAAGTTTTTGGGCCGAAGCAGTTAATACCGCTAACTATATTAGAAATCGCTGTCCGTCTAAAAGTCTCGATGGAAAAACACCTTATGAAGTGTGGACCGGGAAGAAACCCGACGTAAGTCACTTTAAAGAATTTGGATGTCGCGTTTTCTGTTTAAATAGGCCACCCAATAGAGGTAAATTTGAATCACGAGCCAAAGAAGGCATATTTTTGGGTTACTCGGAAGAAAGTAAAGGGTATCGTGTGTGGTTACCCTGCGAAAGAAAAGTTGAAATCACTCGAGATGTAAAATTTATTGAAGGATCTAATAAGGAGATTAATTATTCGGTCGACTTTTTACCTGAAAATTTGCTCCAAGAAGAAACTGGTGAATCATCGTTTCCACAATTCGTAGAGGTCGAAATGAATCCGACAACTGCAGAAGAGTTACATTCAGAAAATGAAGAAGAGGATGAAGTCAGCGATGGGGAACCGAATGTCAGAAGAGAAAGAGGTAGACCTAGGATAATCAGAACAGGAGCGAGGGGAAGACCTCGTAAGGTATTTAGATATGCTGTGGCAGAAGCGAGAACTACTGAAATTGTAGAGGAGGCGTATATCTCTGAAGTTCCTATGAGACAAGCAATCAATTCTCAAGATGCTGATGAGTGGTATGATGCTATGGCCGTCGAAATTAAGTCCATCATCAAGAATGATACCTGGAAACTCGTCGAGCGTCCGAATAATCGCGAAATCATAGGTAGTCGCATAGTTTTGAGGAATAAATATGCAGCCGATGGAACACTTGAAAGAAGAAAAGCTAGGCTTGTGGCTCAAGGATTTAGTCAACGGCCAGGAATCCATTTTAAGGAAACTTTCGCTCCGGTTGCTCGACTCAGTACTATTAGACTGTTGACTTCTCTAGCGGTTCAATATGGAATGAGCATAAGACAATTCGACGTAACTTGTGCTTACCTAAACGGCGAACTCGAGGAAGAAATATTCATGGAACCTCCGAAATACTTATCGCAGCTGCTGGAAATAATTCAATCTGAAGAAAATAACGAAGTTGGTGCGAAGGCAAGGGAAATGCTAAAGAAATTACATAAAGGGGACAAGGTATGTCTTTTAAATAAATCTTTGTATGGTTTGCGTCAAGCTGGTAGAAGTTGGTATGCTAAACTAGATAGCGTGTTGAAAACTTTCGGCTTTACACCGACCAGTGCTGATCCCTGCCTGTATCAAATAGGAAAAGGGAACGAATTAACCCTAATTGCCATTTATGTCGATGATATCATTGCTGCATCGCGAAACTCTAATACCATTGACAACTTGGCGAAGTATGTTTCACAGAAGTTCGAAATGAAAGACCTTGGTGATATTAGGTACTGTTTGGGTATCGAGTTCAGTAGAACTGACAATACAATTTCTATGCATCAAACTGGATACATTAACGAAGTATTAAATAGATTCGGAATGATCGATTCCAACCTGTTTGCACTCCTATGGATCCGGGTGTAAAACTTATGAAAAGTGAAGAACCACCTGATGAAAATTTGCCGTACCGCGAGTTAGTAGGTGCTTTAACGTATTTGTCGATCTCAACTAGACCTGACATTAGTTTCGCTGTCAGTTACTTGGGACAGTTCAACAGTTGTTACGGAAAGGAACACTGGAGAGCTGCTAAGCGTGTGCTTCGATATTTGAAGGGCACAATCAATCTAGGATTGGTTTTCAATAAAAATTCTGAATGCCTGAAAGGCTTCGTAGACGCGGACTGGGGAAATTGTCCAAATGATAGAAAATCCTATACTGGCTTTGTGTTTATTCTTGGAGATGGCCCTATTTCGTGGGATGCAAGAAAACAAAAGACTGTTGCCTTATCTTCAACGGAAGCCGAATACATGGCGATGGCCGAAGCTGTCAAAGAAGCAACGTATTTACGGTCTTTTCTTCTGGAATTGGGATTAGAACACTTGTCTAAAACTGTTCTGTTTGAAGACAACATGGGAGCTTTGAAGCTAGCTGAGAATCCTACTTTCCATGCTAGGAGTAAGCACATTGACATCAAGTACCATTTTATAAAGGATGCCCTGAAAGAAAAGATTCTTGATCTCAGTCACGTTTCAACTTCAGAGATGGTGGCTGATATTCTTACTAAAGGACTTCCTGGACCTCGACATCAAGGTTGTGTGCGAATGTTGGGTTTGGGTTGTGCTTCGCCAGTGATAGCGAATAACGATCGCGAAGTGTTGGCGTACGATCGCGAGGGGAAGTGTTAGAGTGCGAATCGCCCAGCTCCTTGCGCCGGCACTGTACATTCATCGCCTTCGCGGTAACAGCTGACGGGCGCGTCGACCTATAGAGGATCAGCGATCGCGGCTGCGCGCTGTGTGTTGTTTTGCGCTCTCGACGCCATTACCTGTTTTGTTGTTGTGCATTGTATTTCGTTTGCTTGTACTTCCTGAATATACGTTTTGTCGTTCGCAAGGCCCTGTGTTTCTTTTCACCCTAATATAATATACCAATTTTGACATACGGTATCAAAACATGCACTTTCACAAAGAAAAATGTCGAGACATTGGCAAAAACGCAAATATCCATGAAAATATCACTAAAGGCCGTATAACAAACGCAAGTATTAGACAAAAATAAAAAATAACAGACCTATCGAAAAAAAATGGTATAACTTAAATTGCCACGGGTAAGGCATAACGAAAAAAAGCAAGATGAAAAATGGAACAAAATTTTTCATAAATGGGATAAAAAAACATAAAAGAAGATCACAGATCCGCTGGAAAAATAGGTGAAATCAGATGGACAAAAACAGCAAGAAACCGCCAAGAATGGACCAAATTGGGGAAGGCTTACGTCAATACTGGGCTTCCTAAAGGTTAAAGAGAGAGGGAGATAGAGAGAGAGATAATACCAAATAGTGCTCTTGAAAAAGAGGTCAATAGTGAGAATAAAGAATAGTGTTTATTAAATACAGACGAACATAGGGGTACAATAAACACACAAATGGAGAAAACTCAAAACACCCTTGCTAAAAGCTTAGCTCAAACGAATGTAGTAAACAAATGCATCAGTGGTGAGTAATTGCACACGTTTTGTGATACGCGCAACAACACGAGATAATGCAACCACTACACCGCCCTTAACAACGTTTTTATGTAAATTATATTTTTTGTCATTCCGATTTATTATTTCCTGCACTATCATTTGTTAAATACACTTTTCGAGCAGTATAAAATATAAACGAGGAAACTTTATACAAAATTTGTTAAGTAAGCAGTATGAATTATTATTCATTGAAGAAATTGTCATAAGCACGGTAGGTTTATTTCCAGATGACCGTCAAGCATGCTTACATTTGCTGCGTCTGTATTTACACAACTTAATGCAAACTTCTAAAATCCGTTGCTGAACAGCAATTAAAACTAATCTTATTGTTTACGCAAGCGAATAAAATCGAATTAATTCGTAATCCGAATATATTTTCAATTAAAACCTGCCACATTTTTAAATACGTCAACTCCGTGGCGACTACGTGTCAATGAAAATGCGGAAATTGTTTTTAAATTCGCCGAAAGCAATTCTCGCGATCCAAAATTATTGGTCTTCAGCATTGAATTTACATACGTTGCGGTGCGATGTAGCTCAAGGCAAGGGGATCAGAGTAAAAACTGGATGATCCCTGCAATTACTTGCTTTTACAAAGAACCTCGGTAATCTGCGAAGTGTGACAACGAATAAATGTTTAGAAGATTAATAGGTTGGAATTGGCGCACAAACACCCAGTATTTCAAATGAAAGTGCATAAAAGTTCGAAATAATATTACGAGGCACACGCGTTTACTGCTTTGTTCCGAAAAGATATCTCAGAGGAATCGTCGATTCGTTCCAGATAAATTAAGGCCCTTTGCGTATCAGTCACGCCAATCTGCCTACATTATCGTTTACTTGTTTCCACAAACAATGAACGTTATTCAAATTCCATCAGAGCTTTTCATATTTCACAAAACGTCCTCTCTTCTAATACAGAGGTTTTTACTTCGGTGTTTTTAATACGCTCTCATAGCTTTAAAGTCGGAGTACTATGATTTTAAAGATAGATGATTTACTTACTTTTTTGCAGTTTCTGATTTAAGATTACAAGAAGAAGAAAATATTTTTCAAAATTCCTAGTCCCGCTTAATTTCTCAAATAAATTTAGCATATTTACTTAGATACTATTTTAATATATCGACATACGAGATAAGAGTACACTGAAAGTTTCCGAATTAGGTTTAGCAAAATAAGATTTTGTTCTGAAAAAAGTCCCAGAAAACTGATTTTTAGTAGGAATAATAATATACCCATGATAATCACTTCTCTAAACCGCCTATAAGAAGTAAACTTTGACAGCTATCTTTAAAAAAAATTGCGGGGATTGGTGGCGCTCAACTAACTTTACCTTATTATTTCGTAAACTATCTATATCGAAACAAAACGTGTTACGTATAAATAATTTTTCATTTAAGGTATAATTAAATTGCAAGTACAGGGAATCTCTCGAATGACCCGCAGTTCCAGACTGTATATTTGGTTGCCAACCCTCATTTTTCATTTTTGGGGTATTTTGAAAATTCTTGAGCTTTAGCAGATTTTACTGAATTTTTAAAATAGATTGCTAGTATGATTTCCAACGGCTATTTTATAGCACTTATTTCGTGAAATTGTTCCTGGGTGCTGTGCCTGTGATTTTTTTTAAATTTTGCTTCATGCAGATTAGAATTCCAAAATTATGATGGAAATCATCGCTCACCCTTAAGAAATTTTGTGTGAGATCACCTACGCCTGGCCACCTTCCAACTTTGGTACATTTCTGTCATCCCGTTCTGAACATCGATTTCGACGTTTGTTATTTTAGGCCTCGTACCCCCTAGTGGCTCGTTAGTGCCACGCTCTGCATATGTTCCCACTTGGGCTCTGTCACTTTCTGTAGGACCTGGAAAACCAACTCCTACACAGTTCTGAGCCTCTCCGTTATTTTAACTGCTCCCGAGAGCTGATACCACACGGCCTTTCCCTCGTGAGACAAAAAAGCCTGCCACACCCTACTCTGCACATTTGCTTGGACGTCATCTCAGCAAGATCCCATGTCCGCAACCCTGCATAAGTTCTCTAAGGATGCTACTCTGCTATACATCTGCAGGTACCTTCGTCATGTAAAGCTCGCGTGTTTTGAGTCATATGAGTTCTCAAACTGAAAATACCAATCCCTCTAGTTTCTGTGATACTGGAAGCGTTTCTACAGCATGATCAAAAATTATTTTTATCTAGTGTGGCTATGGAATAGTTCCTAATTTATGAATGCAACTATAAGTCACTTAAAAGTCAAATATCAAGTTTGACATTTAAGTATAGATGTAGTTGCATTCATAAATTAGAAACTATTCCATAGCCACACTAGATAAAAATAATTTTTGATCATACTATAGTTAATATTACACTGTCGAATTTCTAGCCAATAGTAGAAAGAATTAGGGAATTGGTCGCCACAATATGTTCACCTTGAACGCTTGAGTTTTAGTTAATTAGTTTAGTTCTCTTAATATGTAATATATACTACACTAGCAGCTCCGTTAGAGCTTTTGATTGCGTTCAACTCGGGTATGGTCACGTTCCTCAACGTTTAGATGCGAGGGACTAATGGAGCAAACTAAAAACTATTTATTAACGCTGAAACACACCAACTAAAGTCTGGTACGCTTTCTGCTATCGCTGCGCTTGTATTTTAACTCACTTGATAGTTGAGCTACTTGTGCTCAAGACATAATTCCAAGGAAAAATCTTACAGCTTCTTTCTTTACTCCATTTATTATAACAACCATGTTACTATATTTAACTATACTTAAAACTAAATTAAACTTACAATCCTAACCCCAAATAAGCATAACATATCGCAGATTCGTTTCTGCCCCCTATTGAATATCATGCAGAGATGTACATACTGTAAATAAACATTTAGGTTATATTAACTTCTGGTAGTGTAACACTCCGCCCTTCTGCTATTAAGGGCGTTGAATAAATTAATCACCATCGGGTAGCTCTCAGTCGGAGTTAATTTGGTTCAGTCAGATATACACTATGAGACCAGCAAACAAACACCAGGATAATTTTAGACAGTTTAATTATATTGTAATGTATTCACAAATATAGTAAAATGTATTTTACAATAAAATCGGTATTTAAACAAGACGTCCTGTTGCGAACACCTAGTGTTACTGCAACCCGTCATGCATCCGTGCGTTTGTGGCCCTACAGTTTGAGCCTGGGAAAATCGACGGGACGCCACTGGTCAGGAAATCGGGCCGTTGAAATTGATTCCGGCGGTGCCAACTTTTAAGCTTGAATCTCGGTCCCAATGTCAAAGGCACGTGTAACTACAAATACAGGTTAATTCGGCTATGTCAGGGTTATTTACTTACAACATCGGGTCGTGCGGGAGATTCGGCAAGCCCCCTGTGAATTGGGCGTTGTGTTTGTGCTGGGTGCCATAGAATGAAAAGTCGACGGTGGATTTTACCTGGGGCACGACCTCGAGAGGATTGCAGACGTCGGGAATGCTTTCCACGATGCGGTGTAGTCAGGTGAGTGTGTGGACGGCTCCTCTACGTCCCTTGGGAAGTTTAGCAGGTAGGTAAATATCTGTGTTTAAAGGGATTAGCACATATACAGGTTGTTGTGAAAATTTGCAGCTTGAAGGCCCCCTTTTGAATTATGAATTCTAATATGTTTGTTTCGAGTTTAATTACGCTGAGAGGCTAGCTTAATTATTACGAGAAGCATGCGAAACGGCCTCGTGAACGAGTCGTCGCCTCCAACATGTCTTCCAGGAAATTGTTACAACTATTTGTTGACGGACCTTGGGCTAAACTTTTAGGCTGAATTCAGGTTATATTATTGACCGGGCAAACCAGTGAAGCGGTTCTCAATAGAGATCGTTGCCTCCAGGAACTGGTTTTTCAGGACGAGGAATCGTTTAGGTTTTAGCTAGAAACACGGCCTCCTGGTTTGGAGTCGTCGGTTCGACTTAGCTACAGGAAAACTCGAGATGCAGGATTCCAAAGTGTGAGGGAAGAAATTCTCTTAATCGGTCGGGACAGGATCAGGGTTCAGGGAAACTGGAATGGAGAACTCTGGGGGAGTTATCTGGAAGAAATCTCGGAAATAAATGCCAATGAATGCCTCATGATTCGGCCGTGAAGCCGCTTTTATGGGCCCCTCTTCGTGCTTCGTGCATCTAGCAACCACTTCGGACATTCTAAGTAGGGGAGCAGCGCATACGTAGAGCGGGGATCTCTCGATGACGTACTCGGCCGCGCGGGCCAAAAATTCAAACTCGTAACGTAACGTAGAAATCGCTAGGGGAGAACGCGCGAATTAATTTTAATTCAGAAAAACGCGTTCCCGCTGGGCGAAACGTTAGAGTAGTTTCCTTTATTTATTGTTTTATAAAACATGTAGTTAGGGATTTACACTGACACCTGTAGGTTTTCTGGTTTGGGCCATCTAGAACCAGTGGGGTTACGGACAAGCCCCCAATCCTGGTCAGGAACTAGCTGGAAAATTTTGCTACACCACAAGACAATTTCTGGACCACCGTGTTGTAAATCAATACGGATTATTTCATTTTAGTTATTTTTGTGTATAGAAATTCTCCGCGTACAAACGTATTCCAATTTTAAGTAAAAAATATTAAATGTTTCACAAACTTATTCCTATTTATGTTTTTAATGTTCGCCAATTCTTTATCTTTATTCTCTTTTACTTTGGGTAGTCAATCTCCATCCATACAGTGCTGGAAGTGCAACGGACGCAGTAAGTCGCATGAGACTTGTATCACGCTAATCTTGGTTTCGGCCAGATGTCTACCTGTTTACTATGTAGAGCGCTTACTCGCTTAACACAAACGATAAATTAATGCTAATATGTTTCTCACATAGAAATAAAATATGTATATTTATAATCGCATTTCCCTCTACCACAATTTTCCCTAATACGTTTTTTCATGTTTGCCATCGTATTCTTCTTCTTTTTGTTTCAGTTCTGAACTGCCATACTTATTTACCGTTTATAGAATATTCAATTTTTTACAGGGGACTCCACTAACTTAACTGTCGTTCCTTTATAAAACGTAGAACAGGTTCACTTACTATTTCTTTATTAATTTTATGGTTCCTGGTTCTATATTCTTTTGTAACTCATTTTACTCTGTTACAGATCTAATGGAGGATTAAGATAATAACAAAGAGCCACACGGCGGGGCGGCACTTTTGGTACAACAGGAACTAATTTCAAGTAAGGCAGCGTTTACACGATCACAACATCACAAAAACATGCGTATTAATCGAAGAACCAATTCTCAGCTATACGATTATTTTCCCACAAAATCAACCAGCCCTGCAACAATAACTGACTCCAACTAGATGCGATTGGGGAAAATAGGGTCGGATCGACATATATGGGTCTATGTTAGTCCAAAATTTAGATCCTAAGGCGCCACGAAGTTTTGATTTGGAGATTAATCAACTGTTGATTTACTCAAACTTCAAAACGAGTCAACCAGCTGTTGGCAAGATGAGGATTTACTAATTTTAACAGACCAGGGACCTACATTTAGAGCGCATCACTTGACATACCTGTAAAATATGGTTTTGGATTACTTTAGAAACCTTACCTGCAACCTGCTTCACAGAATAAAAAATATTTGAAAACCCGCCAGTAAAATTACTTAAGCGGTTCTATTGATTGTTAAGCCATTTTGCCGTCGGCAGTAATTTGATTTAAATTTCGCGCCTTTAGGGTAGCTTATTTATATTTAAAACCCGTTTCCCGCCATTTAAGCGTTTTATCGCAAAAACTCACAAATACCGAATCCTTCTCTCTAAATTTCGACCACCCTCTAGCAAGTCTGGATTTCGTTCCGCTTCGATAGCTCGCTTGTTAGCCAAAAATCTTAGCTGTCGGTGCAACTGCAAAGCTTCTAGCTTTCCTTGTCACCGCCACTTGCTTGTCTTGGCATCTTGTCGTGTGATTGGCTGGTTGTTGTCGCGCGCATCTTTTTTTACCACAGCTGTGCGAGTTTAACGGTCGTTTCTGGGCAGTTGATCGCAGGCCGTGAACAGGGCAGTTAGTGATTGTGTTGCCGCGTTGGGCGTCCTCGGGCGTTTCGGCGCTTGAGGGCGCCTGCCTTTGAGTTTGTGCCGTGGCCGAGTAGTCTATTCTTGTCGTCGTGCTTTCCCGCAGATGAGAGTTTCGGTAGGGGCTTGCTATACAGTCTACACGTGTGAAACGGTTGGTTCTCTCGGTGCAACGAGTCGTCGCAGGAATACAGCAACATGCCGATTTATTAGCTTAATAACCGCAGTTCTTTGAGTAAGCGTACGGGATAATAATCGCTGTGTCCATTTATTGCAACGGCGACGTCCTCAAGTTCTGCATAACCTAGGTAGGTCGTCGCAGACTTCTCCCGGCAAGAGGACTCGTGAGTAAGCCAGCCATTTTCGCCTTCCGCATCGTTTGAGCTTCGCCGCATTGCCAAGTCCCGCATACCATTTGCTGCCAGGGAAGTTTCCCCATCTGCAAGATGGCCGAGCTAGCCAGGTAACGCTTGAAAAATAACATTTGTGCATACCGACGCTTGCTTTGTTCAACTAATTTTGTGAGTACCGCTTCTCGCATACAAATTGCTGCAGTGCGAAGCGAGAGCGTGGTACACTCCTTGTAAAAATAGCATTTGTGCGTACTGACGCTTGCTTTGTTCAACTAAAGTTGTGAGTACCGCTTCTTGCATACAAATTGCTGCAATGCGAAGCCAGAGCGTGGTACACTCCTTGTAAAAATAGCATTTGTGCGTACTGACGCTTGCTTTGTCTAACTAACTTAATGTGTGCCGCTGCTCGCTTGCGAGCTGCTGCAGTGCGGTGCCAGAGCGAAGTAACCCCGTGGTGAGACTTACTGTGGCGTGCCCACGCCGTCTCGAATCATAATCGCACGTTGTAGGCGGAACACTTTGTGTGAAAGAGTGCAGTGAAAGTACACTCTGCTGGAAAATTCGGTGGTGTGCGTCAGCTCGCGCGCCGTTAGCCCACTTAATCGATAGCGCCGTCAGCGCCTAAATTTAAGATTAACTATCGTTGGTTTGTGCCGCCCGGCAATTTTATCACGACCTAGTACAGGGTGTTCAGAGGTTTCGGGCCCGAATTCAGGTTTTGTTTGCACGCGTAACGGCGACCGGCCGTTGGGTTTAAGCCCACGTTTACCCATTACACCTGGCTTGGATGAGGTACCCGACTCAACTGTACGCTAACCCCTTAGGCATTAAGCGCTTTTCCCCAGCTGGGCTTAACCATTAAGTTCCTTTTTAAAACCATGATGTTTTGTAACCTGTGTATATATGTATGTATTTAGATCACCCCCAGGGATCCAATAGACGTATTAATATTATCGCCGCTTTGTTTCGTCTTGACACTATTGTGTTGGTGTCTACATATTACAGGGCGACTGTGTCGCTGTGCCACTTCAGCTGTGAGGCGAGGACCAGACGCGGAGGGTAGGCCTTCCAGGTAGGTGGTTGCGGCTGGCATTGTACGGCGATTTTCTCGACATAGTTATTCGCGTATTTTCTCGAAATAGTTATTCGCGTATTTTCTCGAAATAGTTATTCGCGTATTTTCTCGAAATGGTTATTCGCGCATTTTCTCAAAATAGTTATTCGCGTATTTTCTCGAAATAGTTATTCGCGTATTTTCTCAAAATAGTTATTCGCGTATTTTCTTGAAATAGCTATTCAGGTGCTACTCGAAGTAAGACTTGATTGTAACCCCGCCCCGTTCCGCCGTCCAGTTCTGGCAGAACGTGGAGATCCCGAGTCAGAGCTGGTGGAGCCCATTCTTTGATATCCTATAACACGTATTAGGTGACGCTCGCCCTGTGGCGTATCGGTGTTAACCCCGCCCATCTCCCTGAGCGCATTTCAGCTGGGGCCTTTAGCCTGTTTTATCGATTTTCTAGGGTGAGCGCGCCACATTTCTTGGATTCGTCTAGCTATCGGTGCCTGCCCATCAGCAGGCGTCGTAAGAACCGTTTGATACCGTAACATGATTAAACACCAATTTATAAATCAGCGATTCTACACATAAAATTCAAAGTTAACAACACCTGAAGTATCGTCGCTGTATATACAGTCTAACTCAAAAATGCTTATTTACACCAGCAAGCCCCGCTCTATTACTCGACAAGTTTTAATTCAAAATGGGCCTCTCAATTCTTAATAGAAGCATTTGAGATGTGAATATATCGGAGAATTATCAGAATCCCATGGACACAACATTGCACCAACTACTCCGTTTTAGAAAAACTCAAATACAATCACGTTTCTCCGCGGGAATCACAGAGTCGTTCTTAAGATATTTTGCACATATAGCGAGACAAAGAAACGCAAAAAGTAGTTATCGAAGAAAAAGTCAATGGAAGCTGACCGAGAGGAAAATCTCCCAACCGTTGGATCGACCACATAAAACCTCTGACAGGCCTCGGTAATTTTTTTTGAAAATTTATATTCTAACTAGATTTTTTCTTAATTTTTTCGACCCCCCCCCCCTTCCCGCGTCACTTAAACTATCATATCTTAACTAAATGAAAACCGGAGCGCCCCGGACGGGAGTCGAACCCTCTTCCGAGAGCGGGAATTTTCACTGTAACTTCAACTACATCCGGTGGTATTTTGCTCCCCCCCCCCTCCCAAGTCTCTCTGTCTAGCTACCTAAGTCTTACAGCTCTACTACAGAGTGAGTATTAAAGAGTGAGGAAAAAGCGGGAAATTTTGAATTAAAACCTAGTAGCTTTTTGCTTTTATATTTCTCGAAAGTGTATCATCCCAACTTTCTGTTTACATGTCATTGGTGGCACTGTAAGTCTATGTCAAATTCGAGGTTAGCAGGTTAGGTTTTGTGTCAATTTATGTCAAAACTGACGCAAAAACTAACCTGCTGACCTCGAATTTGACATCGATTTACAGTGCCACCAATCACATGTAACCAGAAAGTTGGGGTGATACACCTGCGAGAAACATAAAAGCAAAAAATTACTAGGATTTAATTCAAAATTTCCCGCTCTTTCCTCACTCTTTAATACTCACTCCGTATAAGATTTACAATAATTTTAATAGTTCAGTGTTCTTGGTAAAATTGATTAATTTTGCAGTTGATTAGTCTGATCTGGTTGTATAGTATTCAGGACACTCACACAAGATAGCACAACACTAAGGTACACATTACACTCGGCACAGTTTGGTTTATGTGTTCTATTCAGAAGATAGTCGTGTGTTATTCTGGTATAACCAGTTTTCAGTGTGTTTAATACAGTTTCTTTCAATCTTGAGATACTTTTATTATATATAGGCTTTAATACATTGTTAGGTGAAAAGCACTTTTTTTCTCCACTGTCTGGAAACATTGTGTTATTTCAAAGTGCTTTTTATTTACAAAAACCAAAACTTATTTGCTAGTCATTAAAATAAATTTCATCCACCCCCATCATTAAAGTGTTACTTTAGCAAGGGGAATTTAGTGGGTAAAGTACTTAGACTTGGGGGTGTTGAAAAAAAGAAAATTGCTTCACTACTATAACGACATTCACTTAAGAAAACATATACAAACAAGTAACAAATGTGTATATTATTAACAAATGTATGTAACAGGTGGCGCAAAAGTAATCACCCTATCGGAACATACTCTCATTTTTGCAAATGGCATCTTAGGTCATCGCGACTTTGACATTCGTGAAGCAAACAGAAGCAGAATACACATAGACAAACCATGGATCGCTATACTCCTCAAAAACGTGAAATAATTTGTGTCAATGTTTTTGACAAATAATCGGTCAGTGCTTTTGGCTGCACGTGAAATATGTTGTCGATTCCCTGGTCGTGTCGCATCAAATGTGCAAACACTGTGGCGTTTAGCCACTCGCCTCGAGGAGACTGGCTCAATACGGGACAGTTACAGAGGTGACCGGCCCCGGAGTAGCCGTTCGGTCGAGAATATCGCTGCTGTGGCTGCAGATGTCCAAGAGGACCCTCAAACATCCATCAGACGACGGGCCACGCACTTGGGCATCGGTAGACGGTCTTTACAGCGAATTTTGGTGAAAGACTTAAAGATGTTCTCTTATAAGTGCACCCGAACACACAGCATGAACGACAGTGGATATTCTCAAGCAAGCTTTTCCCGACCGCTTCATCTCTCATTTTGGAGATCTGCACTGGCCCGCAAGATCGCCCGATTTGACCGTTCCAGACTTCTTTCTTTGGGGTTTTCTGAAGTCACGGGTCTATAAGAACAAGCCACAGACCTTGGCGGCCTTAAAAGAAAACATCTGACTAGACGTGGAGAATTTATCGCCAGAAGTTTTGAGAAAAGTCATGAAACGAGCCCGAATTTCCATCAACTCGGGCGATGTCCACTTGACCGTGTTACGGTATGAAAAGGAATTTACGACACCCACCCAAGGTGAGCATCGCACCACGGAATCAGTCCTGAAAACATGACACACTTGCCCTGAGATCGGTTCGAAATAGGCTAATAGGCCACGGCTGGAACGCTCAGGGAGTCGGGCGTGAGTCACACGATACGTTCTGGGCAAGCGCGTTGTGGCATAATATATACAGGGTATGTCGAAATTATGAGGGCGCCACCAAGCCTGTCTTAACCCGGCTAACCGGGCCTGGACGGTTAGACGGGAGCGAAGCATGCAAAAATACTCCGCCAATAAGATTATGCAAGAGTTGCAAGGTCAAACAACAACTTCGGGATTGCCTTAAGCAAGGATTGTGATTA
Source organism: Agriotes lineatus (assembly GCA_940337035.1). NCBI lineage: Eukaryota > Metazoa > Arthropoda > Insecta > Coleoptera > Elateridae > Agriotes > Agriotes lineatus. The sequence continues at coordinate 25,110,426 of OW679197.1, read as the reverse complement.
GGTGTCCATCCGACCACGACTACGCAGCTGTCTCACTCACCTGCACGCTCACAGCTTCCTCGTTCCGTCGTACAATAATTCGTACAATAAAGGGGGCGTCTATCTGTAACAGAACATGCACAAACCGAAACAAACAATAGTTCCCTTAACTAACCAATCATATATTTCACTTCGAGTTACTATGGGGTAGCAGAATGCGTCGCCCTGTATCTAACCTTACTCTATAATTAAGGGCACCAGCTGGCACGCGCGCTCTAAGCTTAACGACAGATGTTGCACATTAGTGAACAGCAATAATAGGTACAAAGATACACATTGCCTTATGCAAGGGCAGCGACGATTTACATTAGCCTTCACGGCCTGAACTGTCTGCAGTCTGAATGAATACACTAGCGTAGTAATGAATAGGTACAAAGATACACATTGCCTTATGCAAGGGCAGCGACGATTTACATTAGCCTTCACGGCCTGAACTGTCTGCAGTCTGAATGAATACACTAGCGTAGTAATGAGTAGTAATGAGTAACACTCGCGTTCACAGCGGTAATCAGGTTAAAGGCACATACCTTAATGCGTGGGCGGCGAGGGAGCCTGGTACAGCTGAGTTGCGACGAGCTGCAATCGTAGGTGGTAGGTACCTTCGGTGTTACAACGGCGAAAGGGGGTGAATGCATAACCGCCTCAATGGCGACGGGAGACGCGTCAAGACGCGTACAACGGGACGACGAAAATGATGGGGGCCTCACTCGTTCTGCTGAACCAAATCCTCGTAGGTCGAGATGAAGGGGGCACGACCCCTCACTAATAGTAGCAGGAACTGGGCTCCAAAACACCCACGTTACGCCGAAGATCACTCGACAAATTTCGAATCACCACCACCACACACAAGCGCTCTCTGCCACGGGCTCTCGAAGCCTCCACTTAAGGCGAAAACGTATATCACAAAGTCGCTGAAACAGCACTCGACGGGAAAAAGGCTGACGCCCCCGCCAAGGGCGGAAGCGCCGCACGAAAGCACAACCTCTGCGACCTCTTGTTCGTTCGACGGCTCTCGGCTGAATGCCCGAGGGAAGCGTTGGCAAAAGGTCACCTTGGCCGCGTCCCCCACGTGACTAAACCACAGCGAATCGCAAGGCGATGAAATGAAACCAACCAATGCGGGCCACGCTGGTATCACGCCGCCACAGCGTGCTAAATGAAACAAACCAATGCGGGCCACGCTGGTATCACGCCGCCACAGCGTGCTATTCAGAATTCAGAAAAACGCCATCAGAGGAGAGCTCCAACCGACGACAAATACTGCTTTTTAGGCTAACTATGTGCGAAATCGTGATTCTGGAATTAGGCGATGGAGCCAAATAAAGAGCTAAAAGGGCTTAGCATACGGGCGCGCTGCTCTAAGCTTAGGCGGCTATTCAAAATACCAAAATGACCTAACTAACGGCGTGAAATGCAATTAAGCATCTGAAACAGCAAAATGACTTAACACTCCCCTTACTTGAAAGAGAGTTCCCCGAAGTCTCTTATAAAACAACGAGGCATTTTGCGACAACGTAACGAGAACTCAAACGAAAACGCAACAACGAAAAACGAACGAAACAAAAAAAAACATTCGATACGATAGCGTGCACCCCCAAAGGGATTACGCACACTGGCCACCAGATAGGGTGCAAAGGTGGGAAGAGAGAAGAGGAAGAAGAAAGACTGGATACGCCAGTAGAAAATACGTAAATTGTTTGGGTCAAAATCGGGTAAAATAGGTCTTACACCTGTGGACACTTCCGACCAACCGTTCCAAAAGAACACAGGGAGGGGGGGTATAGAAATGGAAGTCCAAAGTCCCACCCAAGGGTTACCTGAAGAGGGCACGCTGCGCGTCACGAGATCGGCGCATTGTGTGGATCCCACAACTGGTATGAGTACCCAAGAGAAGAGGATGAACCACAAAAAAAAAGGAAAATAGTTGTGACAGAAACTGTCAAAAATAGTCATAATCAGTGATAGGAAAAACTCAGTCCACCGAAATCCTCAATCGATGCCAATGCCAGAGTCAAATCGACTATTAAACCGCAAAGCGCGAGCTCGAAAGTGACTCCAACACCGAACACCAAAAGAAAATCCGGAAGAACCAAGTCTCCAAGGGTGTAGGCGTTCGATGACGCATGCCCAATAAATCCTTTCCAGAACTCCATGCGGCCCAAAGGGACTACCTTACTACGACAGGGTCCGCACGAAACAAAATGACCAGAAACACGCTCTCTTTATGTAATCCCACACAGGTGGTTGAAAATGGCGACGGCCAACGGTACGGTAAAAGAGCGCTAGGCCACGAAAACAACAGGGCATCACTACAAAAAAAAAAGTCAAAAATCTTTAAATACTCAAACACTTTACACTTAAGAAACCTCATGCGGACAGCAGGCCATTACCGCCACACAAAGCTCAGAAGCTTCAACGAAACTGTTCACAAAGAACACGATACTTGACAACATGACGTCATCAGACAAAAAGGGTACGGTAAATGACAACAAAACGTCAACAAGTACGAAGCATTCCGACCAGCGGCAAAAACTCGTTAAATGCTAACGGAAAGTGTACAAAACACTACTATGACTGTTAGGGGTGTCCACGAAGAAGTCGGTAAACCAGGTTGGGCGGTACATGATAATAATGAGTATGAGATAAAGGCCAACGAAAATAACTACGTCAAACCAACTAAGAAGATGGCCTGAGGGACGTAATAACCGCACGAGCGAATCTCCCCAAGCACACCAACAGCACACCAAAACTTATCAACAAACCAAGACACGGTAATGAAGGTGAAAAAGAATTCCAACCTGCTTACCAAAAATCAACTCGGTACAACACCAAACGACAAAGAAAAAAAAATTGTCAAAATCGGTAATCATCAACGCCAAAATCGATAAACCTCGCTAACGTGAACGTAAAAATTGACAAACGTCAGTTCGGTACAACAAAAGTGTCAACTTAGCCCAAGGCTAAACAATGTAAACGACAGGGAATCGAAACTCCCACTAAGCCTTCGAAAAGACTTAAAAAAAACAAGGTCGGTACCTTCACTCAACAACATCTGGTACTAAATCCGACTAATACGGGATAAAATCTGCACTAAATGCAACGAGAGATCTCGGTAGTATGAACTGGCTAAGAAAAACAAGAAACGACGGTAAAAATGACGAAAAAGATACTCGAAATATGAAAAGACATGGAAAAACACAAAAAGAAAACTCAAAAAGGCGATAAACAACAAGAAAACACAAAACTACAAATAGAAAATAAGAAAAGACAAGAAAAAACATAAAGAAAACAAGAAAAGAAACGTAAAGACAAATGACAACTAAGAAAAAACATATACACGGTCAAGAAAACTAATGAAAATAAAGTAAGAACAGGAAAAGACAAGAAAAGACATATAGAAAACAGAAGAAAACAAGAAAAGACAAATAGAACACAAGAAAAGAAGCTCGGTAAAATATTCTACTAAGAAAAAAAAACGGTTTACCAATCCATACCACTTCGAAATGACGAAAAAAAACATTGGGCGCCAAAATTAAGACACACAGCGCAAAAAAAAGAAAACCCCAAAATGAGGTCGAGCGTTGTCGTGCACCAATAGGCTCCAAACGTTGGAATAGCCAAAATCAAGGCACAACGGGTGGCTTAATAAGAAAAACAAACATACAAGGCCTCAGACGTTGGAATAGCCAAAATTAAGACGTACGACGGGTGGGCTTAACGAGACTACTACCGTCCAACAACAACAACAAACAACAAGCCCCACGCGATTGGGCCGCCAAAATTAGCCTGTTACGGTATGAAAAGGACTTTACGACACCCACCCAAGGTGAGCATCGCACCACGGAATCAGTCCTGAAAACATGACACACTTGCCCTGAGATCGGTTCGAAATAGGCTAATAGGCCACGGCTGGAACGCTCAGGGAGTCGGGCGTGAGTCACACGATACGTTCTGGGCAAGCGCGTTGTGGCATAATATATACAGGGTATGTCGAAATTATGAGGGCGCCACCAAGCCTGTCTTAACCCGGCTAACCGGGCCTGGACGGTTAGACGGGAGCGAAGCATGCAAAAATACTCCGCCAATAAGATTATGCAAGAGTTGCAAGGTCAAACAACAACTTCGGGATTGCCTTAAGCAAGGATTGTGATTAGGTGTCCATCCGACCACGACTACGCAGCTGTCTCACTCACCTGCACGCTCACAGCTTCCTCGTTCCGTCGTACAATAATTCGTACAATAAAGGGGGCGTCTATCTGTAACAGAACATGCACAAACCGAAACAAACAATAGTTCCCTTAACTAACCAATCATATATTTCACTTCGAGTTACTATGGGGTAGCAGAATGCGTCGCCCTGTATCTAACCTTACTCTATAATTAAGGGCACCAGCTGGCACGCGCGCTCTAAGCTTAACGACAGATGTTGCACATTAGTGAACAGCAATAATAGGTACAAAGATACACATTGCCTTATGCAAGGGCAGCGACGATTTACATTAGCCTTCACGGCCTGAACTGTCTGCAGTCTGAATGAATACACTAGCGTAGTAATGAATAGGTACAAAGATACACATTGCCTTATGCAAGGGCAGCGACGATTTACATTAGCCTTCACGGCCTGAACTGTCTGCAGTCTGAATGAATACACTAGCGTAGTAATGAGTAGTAATGAGTAACACTCGCGTTCACAGCGGTAATCAGGTTAAAGGCACATACCTTAATGCGTGGGCGGCGAGGGAGCCTGGTACAGCTGAGTTGCGACGAGCTGCAATCGTAGGTGGTAGGTACCTTCGGTGTTACAACGGCGAAAGGGGGTGAATGCATAACCGCCTCAATGGCGACGGGAGACGCGTCAAGACGCGTACAACGGGACGACGAAAATGATGGGGGCCTCACTCGTTCTGCTGAACCAAATCCTCGTAGGTCGAGATGAAGGGGGCACGACCCCTCACTAATAGTAGCAGGAACTGGGCTCCAAAACACCCACGTTACGCCGAAGATCACTCGACAAATTTCGAATCACCACCACCACACACAAGCGCTCTCTGCCACGGGCTCTCGAAGCCTCCACTTAAGGCGAAAACGTATATCACAAAGTCGCTGAAACAGCACTCGACGGGAAAAAGGCTGACGCCCCCGCCAAGGGCGGAAGCGCCGCACGAAAGCACAACCTCTGCGACCTCTTGTTCGTTCGACGGCTCTCGGCTGAATGCCCGAGGGAAGCGTTGGCAAAAGGTCACCTTGGCCGCGTCCCCCACGTGACTAAACCACAGCGAATCGCAAGGCGATGAAATGAAACCAACCAATGCGGGCCACGCTGGTATCACGCCGCCACAGCGTGCTAAATGAAACAAACCAATGCGGGCCACGCTGGTATCACGCCGCCACAGCGTGCTATTCAGAATTCAGAAAAACGCCATCAGAGGAGAGCTCCAACCGACGACAAATACTGCTTTTTAGGCTAACTATGTGCGAAATCGTGATTCTGGAATTAGGCGATGGAGCCAAATAAAGAGCTAAAAGGGCTTAGCATACGGGCGCGCTGCTCTAAGCTTAGGCGGCTATTCAAAATACCAAAATGACCTAACTAACGGCGTGAAATGCAATTAAGCATCTGAAACAGCAAAATGACTTAACACTCCCCTTACTTGAAAGAGAGTTCCCCGAAGTCTCTTATAAAACAACGAGGCATTTTGCGACAACGTAACGAGAACTCAAACGAAAACGCAACAACGAAAAACGAACGAAACAAAAAAAAAACATTCGATACGATAGCGTGCACCCCCAAAGGGATTACGCACACTGGCCACCAGATAGGGTGCAAAGGTGGGAAGAGAGAAGAGGAAGAAGAAAGACTGGATACGCCAGTAGAAAATACGTAAATTGTTTGGGTCAAAATCGGGTAAAATAGGTCTTACACCTGTGGACACTTCCGACCAACCGTTCCAAAAGAACACAGGGAGGGGGGGGGTATAGAAATGGAAGTCCAAAGTCCCACCCAAGGGTTACCTGAAGAGGGCACGCTGCGCGTCACGAGATCGGCGCATTGTGTGGATCCCACAACTGGTATGAGTACCCAAGAGAAGAGGATGAACCACAAAAAAAAAGAAAAATAGTTGTGACAGAAACTGTCAAAAATAGTCATAATCAGTGATAGGAAAAACTCAGTCCACCGAAATCCTCAATCGATGCCAATGCCAGAGTCAAATCGACTATTAAACCGCAAAGCGCGAGCTCGAAAGTGACTCCAACACCGAACACCAAAAGAAAATCCGGAAGAACCAAGTCTCCAAGGGTGTAGGCGTTCGATGACGCATGCCCAATAAATCCTTTCCAGAACTCCATGCGGCCCAAAGGGACTACCTTACTACGACAGGGTCCGCACGAAACAAAATGACCAGAAACACGCTCTCTTTATGTAATCCCACACAGGTGGTTGAAAATGGCGACGGCCAACGGTACGGTAAAAGAGCGCTAGGCCACGAAAACAACAGGGCATCACTACAAAAAAAAAAAGTCAAAAATCTTTAAATACTCAAACACTTTACACTTAAGAAACCTCATGCGGACAGCAGGCCATTACCGCCACACAAAGCTCAGAAGCTTCAACGAAACTGTTCACAAAGAACACGATACTTGACAACATGACGTCATCAGACAAAAAGGGTACGGTAAATGACAACAAAACGTCAACAAGTACGAAGCATTCTGACCAGCGGCAAAAACTCGTTAAATGCTAACGGAAAGTGTACAAAACACTACTATGACTGTTAGGGGTGTCCACGAAGAAGTCGGTAAACCAGGTTGGGCGGTACATGATAATAATGAGTATGAGATAAAGGCCAACGAAAATAACTACGTCAAACCAACTAAGAAGATGGCCTGAGGGACGTAATAACCGCACGAGCGAATCTCCCCAAGCACACCAACAGCACACCAAAACTTATCAACAAACCAAGACACGGTAATGAAGGTGAAAAAGAATTCCAACCTGCTTACCAAAAATCAACTCGGTACAACACCAAACGACAAAGAAAAAAAAATTGTCAAAATCGGTAATCATCAACGCCAAAATCGATAAACCTCGCTAACGTGAACGTAAAAATTGACAAACGTCAGTTCGGTACAACAAAAGTGTCAACTTAGCCCAAGGCTAAACAATGTAAACGACAGGGAATCGAAACTCCCACTAAGCCTTCGAAAAGACTTAAAAAAAACAAGGTCGGTACCTTCACTCAACAACATCTGGTACTAAATCCGACTAATACGGGATAAAATCTGCACTAAATGCAACGAGAGATCTCGGTAGTATGAACTGGCTAAGAAAAACAAGAAACGACGGTAAAAATGACGAAAAAGATACTCGAAATATGAAAAGACATGGAAAAACACAAAAAGAAAACTCAAAAAGGCGATAAACAACAAGAAAACACAAAACTACAAATAGAAAATAAGAAAAGACAAGAAAAAACATAAAGAAAACAAGAAAAGAAACGTAAAGACAAATGACAACTAAGAAAAAACATATACACGGTCAAGAAAACTAATGAAAATAAAGTAAGAACAGGAAAAGACAAGAAAAGACATATAGAAAACAGAAGAAAACAAGAAAAGACAAATAGAACACAAGAAAAGAAGCTCGGTAAAATATTCTACTAAGAAAAAAAACGGTTTACCAATCCATACCACTTCGAAATGACGAAAAAAAACATTGGGCGCCAAAATTAAGACACACAGCGCAAAAAAAAGAAAACCCCAAAATGAGGTCGAGCGTTGTCGTGCACCAATAGGCTCCAAACGTTGGAATAGCCAAAATCAAGGCACAACGGGTGGCTTAATAAGAAAAACAAACATACAAGGCCTCAGACGTTGGAATAGCCAAAATTAAGACGTACGACGGGTGGGCTTAACGAGACTACTACCGTCCAACAACAACAACAAACAACAAGCCCCACGCGATTGGGCCGCCAAAATTAGCCTGTTACGGTATGAAAAGGACTTTACGACACCCACCCAAGGTGAGCATCGCACCACGGAATCAGTCCTGAAAACATGACACACTTGCCCTGAGATCGGTTCGAAATAGGCTAATAGGCCACGGCTGGAACGCTCAGGGAGTCGGGCGTGAGTCACACGATACGTTCTGGGCAAGCGCGTTGTGGCATAATATATACAGGGTATGTCGAAATTATGAGGGCGCCACCAAGCCTGTCTTAACCCGGCTAACCGGGCCTGGACGGTTAGACGGGAGCGAAGCATGCAAAAATACTCCGCCAATAAGATTATGCAAGAGTTGCAAGGTCAAACAACAACTTCGGGATTGCCTTAAGCAAGGATTGTGATTAGGTGTCCATCCGACCACGACTACGCAGCTGTCTCACTCACCTGCACGCTCACAGCTTCCTCGTTCCGTCGTACAATAATTCGTACAATAAAGGGGGCGTCTATCTGTAACAGAACATGCACAAACCGAAACAAACAATAGTTCCCTTAACTAACCAATCATATATTTCACTTCGAGTTACTATGGGGTAGCAGAATGCGTCGCCCTGTATCTAACCTTACTCTATAATTAAGGGCACCAGCTGGCACGCGCGCTCTAAGCTTAACGACAGATGTTGCACATTAGTGAACAGCAATAATAGGTACAAAGATACACATTGCCTTATGCAAGGGCAGCGACGATTTACATTAGCCTTCACGGCCTGAACTGTCTGCAGTCTGAATGAATACACTAGCGTAGTAATGAATAGGTACAAAGATACACATTGCCTTATGCAAGGGCAGCGACGATTTACATTAGCCTTCACGGCCTGAACTGTCTGCAGTCTGAATGAATACACTAGCGTAGTAATGAGTAGTAATGAGTAACACTCGCGTTCACAGCGGTAATCAGGTTAAAGGCACATACCTTAATGCGTGGGCGGCGAGGGAGCCTGGTACAGCTGAGTTGCGACGAGCTGCAATCGTAGGTGGTAGGTACCTTCGGTGTTACAACGGCGAAAGGGGGTGAATGCATAACCGCCTCAATGGCGACGGGAGACGCGTCAAGACGCGTACAACGGGACGACGAAAATGATGGGGGCCTCACTCGTTCTGCTGAACCAAATCCTCGTAGGTCGAGATGAAGGGGGCACGACCCCTCACTAATAGTAGCAGGAACTGGGCTCCAAAACACCCACGTTACGCCGAAGATCACTCGACAAATTTCGAATCACCACCACCACACACAAGCGCTCTCTGCCGCGGGCTCTCGAAGCCTCCACTTAAGGCGAAAACGTATATCACAAAGTCGCTGAAACAGCACTCGACGGGAAAAAGGCTGACGCCCCCGCCAAGGGCGGAAGCGCCGCACGAAAGCACAACCTCTGCGACCTCTTGTTCGTTCGACGGCTCTCGGCTGAATGCCCGAGGGAAGCGTTGGCAAAAGGTCACCTTGGCCGCGTCCCCCACGTGACTAAACCACAGCGAATCGCAAGGCGATGAAATGAAACCAACCAATGCGGGCCACGCTGGTATCACGCCGCCACAGCGTGCTAAATGAAACAAACCAATGCGGGCCACGCTGGTATCACGCCGCCACAGCGTGCTATTCAGAATTCAGAAAAACGCCATCAGAGGAGAGCTCCAACCGACGACAAATACTGCTTTTTAGGCTAACTATGTGCGAAATCGTGATTCTGGAATTAGGCGATGGAGCCAAATAAAGAGCTAAAAGGGCTTAGCATACGGGCGCGCTGCTCTAAGCTTAGGCGGCTATTCAAAATACCAAAATGACCTAACTAACGGCGTGAAATGCAATTAAGCATCTGAAACAGCAAAATGACTTAACAACCGATATTGTCTTGGAGACTTAATGGAAAAAAAATTAAACGTCTAAATAAACATAATCAACAAACAGAACCAATTATTTTCATTTACAAACAAAGTTACTGCCTTAGGAAATCGAGTGAGGACTTTTGCGCCACCTTTATATATAACTCATCCGCAGACCGAGCTTACAAGAATCGTGCTGGACAAACGCTGCAAAAAAGCCGCCATTTTAAATATTCAAACAATTACAACACTTTTCGACTACAATATATTTTTCAAAGTAAATGTGTGTCAAATGTTTTCATTAACCTGCAACACGACCAGGTTAATCATGTTGCAATAAGAATAATTAAAATTCAATTACCAAATATATGACAGTACAAGGTCTGCACACTTACCTGTGCTTCAGTAGCTATGAACTTAAATCTCACCCAAGATGACCAAAATCGAAGTTAAACCTTGTGATCTAGTTCGGCGTTGTGACCAAAATCGAAGTTGGACGTTATGTCCAAGTTCGGCGTTGTTACCAAGTTGGGAGTTCTGACTACAATTGAAGTTGGACGTTGTGACCAAGTGAGCGTTGTGACCAGAATCGATGTTGGGCGTTATGACTAAAACGGTGGTTTTAATGTCGTAGATAGCTCTTTCGTATAATACGCGTCTGTGGACGTTGTGACCAATATCGTAATTGGGTGTTAGGACCAAGTTGGGCGTTGTGGACTGTAGTCAGGCGTTATAACTACATTATGAGTTGAGGTTTGTGACCAGTGGGTGTGGTATCCTAGACCCAAACCACCCAGCCTCCCACTTTTCACAAATGTTCGAGCTACCAAAGGCCGTTGCCTGCCAAATCTTCACTCAACCCGGTGGTCAACTTTTATATGTGTCTTGCATCTTCTTCTTCTTCACGTGACATGTCCTTTCAGAAAGTTGGCTCAATATTGGCTATCTTGATTTTATTAATCGCTATTCTAAATAACAAAATTGTATCCAATTTGTACCAGTCGCGTAAGTTCTTCATCTTACCGTCCTTAATTATTGCATCTAGTTAAGTTGAACATGTTTTATTAGTTTAGTAATGCATGTGGTCGATTATTGCTAATTTTGATACGTTAGACCAGCGGTTCACAAACTCTGGGGCTTCGCCAAGCATCTCGAAGTGCTTCTCAAAGAGATTGGAAAGGCAAAGAAATAAAATTTAAAAAAACAGGTCTCAAAATTGTCAATTTCTGCGGCCTTCAAATGTGTATGGACACACATTGGGGAGAAATCTTATGGAAAAACTGCGTTTATATGTGTACAGCCGGAGTATGCAATGACTTCGACGAAAGAGTGGAAAAAATAATTTTATCAAATCACCATCTAACAATACAAGGCTATCCAAAATGTGCGATAATAGAGGAAGAGGAGCAATTGAGAATAAATTACAGACATCGCGCAAACCACAAATAAAATCCAAAGCACTGTAGAAGAAAAATGGAACACAACAAAGACATCAATTAATGAAGCGGCGCATGAGACGATTGGAAAACAAAAAAAAAGTATAGCACTTCTTGGTATGATGGTGAATGCAAAGAAGCGGTTGAAAGGAAAAAAATCAACATCCAAAATGCTACATACGAAAACACGATGCACAATAACAAACTATAACGAGGAAAAGAAGAGAAGCAATAAAATATGTAGACAGAAAAAGAAAGCATTTATGAAGAAGAGAATTGAATAACTGGAAAATGATCTAAGAAATTTATACAAGTCAATAAATGACACTAAAAAACGATTTAAACCTAAAAGCAATATGTGCAGAAATAAATGAGGAGAACCGGTATGTGACAAGAGGAAAATTCTAAAAGGCATGTCCAGAATACTTCGAAAACCTCTTCATTGAACCACCAGAAGGAGTTATCTAAAGCAAGAACAGGGGATGGAAGAAGAGTTTCTCCCAGACAGAAAGAGAAAGAAATCAAGAAGAAGAGTCGAAGACCCTACGCTAGAAGACGTAGCTTTCTCGGTGCAAAACTTTGACTTGGGTCTTCGAAATAAAGGCTGACATCAGAACGTTTCTGATTGACGACCATTTCACTTTGGAAGACAGATTGTGTAATAAACGTTGACTCATTAAAAACATTTAATGTTCTTTTTTAAAATAAAAGAAGTAACTGTTTTTGATGCCAACGATAAATTGCTTAAAAAGAAAACAGTTTTGGGCGAAATCAACGAAAAATTAAAAACAAGCTTAGATAACTTCCAAATCGTGAAAGAAATTAAAGAAAAACTAGTCATAGACGTCGCTGAACATATCTTAAATAAGTTTCAAGTACACTTATTAAGTTTGCGTAATACTTTCAACCGATATTTCTGGAAAAATCCACAAGAACAATTTAAAAAAATTGGTTGTAAATTCCTACTCTTCCTCCTTAAGCTATCGTATCTGACATCGCTGTTCCTACTTTAAAAATATTGTTTCTCAACAAATAAATCACTACCGAAATTTTGGTGTCCGCTAAAAGATAAATTTAAAGTTCTGTCAAAAAAGTGGATAATCATCCTTCTGCCCTTTCCAAAAACTTGTTTATGTGAATTATAGTTGTCTTTCTATGTGGCTACTATAACCAAATAGAGATTCTGCTTCATTGCAGAGCTAGATATTCAGTTGCATCTGTTCCAAACCCAACCATATATGTCTAAACTGTGCAAATCAAAACAGTCTCATCTTTCTTATTAGAAAGTTCTGGGGTTGTAATTTATCGTTCCTTTTCGATATCAAGTGACATTTTTGGTAGTGCAAGTGTAAAAATAGTTTGAAATACCATATATCTGTGGGCAACATATTGAGGATTTACAATATCTGATTTGAATTTGTTCTCAAATGCTTTGTCTTAGTACTTCATGTTTCTTGTTATTGTTTTTCGTGGATGTAGTTAAGTAAGTTCTTTATTTCTTAGAAATTAGTGGATAAAATAACATTTCGAATGAAATAAGACTGGATACTTAATATCCCAATGCTTACGGATACCTTCCATCGTCGATACTGTCATTCGGTTTAGTACCCATGTAGGTGTTGGATGAAAATATCGTCCTACTTAAACCAAAAACACTTATCTGCACATCTTTATCGTAACACTGGTCTAGTACAACCTCTAACTGGTAAAACAGACTATTTTGTCAAGGATTCAGCAAATTTTGTCTGGAAACTAAAGAACATCAAGTTAAACAAAGATGTCAGTTTCGACGTAGTATCACTCTTCACGAAAGTGCTGGTTGATGAGGTGCTAGTAATGCCCAAAGATCTCTTGCCTACAGACCAACTTGAACTTGCCGAAATTTGCTTGAAAAACACTTCAGTTGGAATAATAAAATATACGAACAAGTAGAAGTGGCTATGGGTTCACCGTTATCACCTGTAATCGCTAATATTTGAATGGAAACATTTGAAACCAAGACTCTCGAACAAGCGCAGTTAAAACCGACCTGCGGGTTTGGAAATGTAGACGATACCTTTGTCATCTGGTCACACGTACGCCAGACATTGAATCTGTTTCTAAAACACCTGAATTCTGTACATCCCAACATACAATTAACAATGGAAATAGACGAAAATTGCAGTATTCCGTTTCTAGACGTTCTGGTAAAACGTAAATCAGATGGTAGTTTAGGACATGCAGTCTATAGAAAGAAAACACACAGGAACAGATATCTAAATGCTAACTCACATCATCATCCAATGCCTAAAAGAACAGTTCTGCAGATTTGGCGACCAGAACCGTTCGTATCTTAGATGAAGAAAATCTAGAGAGAGAAAAAGAACATCTATTCGATTCTTTACAAAAGAACGGATACACGACTACTGCCATACTAAAAGCGCTAGACAAGGCTATGACACAAAAGGATAAAGAAGAATCCTTATCTCTGGAAGGCTTAGCATTTCTACCTTATGTTAAAGGCTCAACTAATAAGATAGGACGTGTCCTGAAATGATGCAACATCAAAACTGTGTTCACGAGCAAGGAAACTTTGGGTAACGGCTTCAGATCGGTAAAAGACAACATTCCAAGAACATAAAGGTGATTGCAAACACAAACGCATGACAAAATTATCCGTAGCTGAGCATACATTTACAAATGGGCACGCCTTAAAATTTAAGTACGTCAGAGTACTTGCCAGAATACCTCACTACTTCACGAGTGATACGTGAAGCCATAGAAGTCAAAAAACATCCAAATAATATAAACCGGGAAAATGGTTTTAAGCTTAGTAAAACGTGGACTCCTGTGATACACGATCTTACGCATTACAACTACTGTACGTCATATCGCCACGCCTCACGGATTACGCTGCACTTGAACGACCAGTCAGCGTTGCGTCGCTTCGAGCGGCTGGTACAGAAAACTATAAATAGCTCCACACCAGCCTTCAGCGCGACTTTCACTTTGCATGTAAACTGCAATGCCTTGCGAAACGTTAATCAATATGAGTGCACAAACAGCAACAAGGCCAAATCTGCCTAAGTATCCTCGTTCTCAAGGTACTTAAACAACACGAGCCACCAAAGAGCATAGCCATTGCGTGGATCCTTGCTCGAGTTCACATGCTAGGTGTTTATTCACAAAGACTACGTTGTCTAAGTCGTTATATGTTAACAAGAATAATTTGAGTAACCGCGAAATCCTCAAACAGTAAATTCCGACAAGTTTTTATAACATGTACAAAGTCAAAAAATCATAAACTTTCCTCCATGATCTTTGTAACTGAGAAATTACATTTATTTTAAAAAAATATCCCACTAAATGAGCCAAAATAAGTAATATCATATTGTTCAGTTTAATTAAAAATACGCAAGTAAAATAACAGATTTTATCCAATGATGTACGAGTATATATTAAATTATTTATTAATTCATCGAAACTCAAAAACTGAAATTAATTACAGCGGTTGATAGAGAACTCGGTACGAGTATTCAACCCCTTGTCCGATGTTTTCTAAAGTACACCTAATTTCGAAGCTTTTAAACTTAATTTAGTACGTTATGACATCAAATTTCAAACTGAAAATGTAAATATTAACTAACTGTATTCATACTGATTCTAACCACTTGCCGTAGATATGCCATGGTGAAAGGCTGCTTCAATTCAAATTTTAATCTAAAGTTGCTTGCCAATTTTTGTGTTTAATTGAAGCGCTGGTAAAAAGAGAGTTTAGTCAATATCAAAGCAAAGGCTTGCTAATTAGTTGAAGTAAATACTGAATAGTACCTTATATATAATACCACAGAGGAGACTGTGATAAAATATTAATAAACGCGATTCAGTTTATTGCAATTTTATAATTTTGATACACTTGATATAAAGGTTATAAGTTATCATTAATATTAAATTAAGTGTGTCGACTTCGGTTGCCTACTCAAAAATAAATAAATAAAGCATTAACCGCTTAATTCATGCTATCATAAAGTTCTTGGTTTTGGAGAAGAAGACTGGAAATTATTCAAAATCAGTCGTGCGTCTTTCGATAGCTTCAAAACCTTAACAAAACGCAAATCGAATAACATAAATCCATGTTAATTTAGTTATCAAAGAAAAACATGCGAGTATCAATAAATAGAATCCTGGGAAAGCTGTGTAAATTGTTATATTATTTGCTCATCTTCTACACAAATTTCCCCATTTATTTGTTCATTTTTAAGTTTTCCATGTATTTTTTACAGTCTTATGTAATTAAACTGTTCCTGTTTTTGCATAAATAAATATAAATGAAAAACTGTAACCGACATTTACCTATCTTCTACACAAATTTCCCCATTTATTTGTTCATTTTTAAGTTGTCCATGTATATTTTACAGTCTTATGTAATTAAACTGTTCCTGTTTTTGCATAAATAAATATAAATGAAAAACTGTAACCGACATTTACCTATGTAAGACTATATTTTCGTTTTATAATTTCTAACAATTTTTCTCGACTACTTAGCATACCGGGTCAAAGATTTTGAGTGCGAATATACGAGTTCAAATGTGATATCTTTAGTTCTATTTTAAGACCATTGAACTTTGTTAAAGTTCGAATATTTTTGTTTGGAACCAACTAATAGGTATAAAATAACTAGATCGATATGCATATAACAACTGCGAA
This sequence comes from Agriotes lineatus, assembly GCA_940337035.1. Lineage (NCBI taxonomy): Eukaryota > Metazoa > Arthropoda > Insecta > Coleoptera > Elateridae > Agriotes > Agriotes lineatus. The sequence continues at coordinate 25,094,446 of OW679197.1, read as the reverse complement.
GCGTTTGCACTTCACCAGCTCTTCTGCAGTTATTTTATTTTCTGTAAGAGAACTATTCAAAAAATTTAAGAAGAACGACGACTATTTTGATATACAGGGTGAGGCACATAAAGTGTTACAGAGCAATAGCACTCAAACTATTGATCATATCCAAAAATGTTTCAGACAAAAGTTTCAATGTTCGAGAAGGCCGTCATACTGGACCACCCTATTTTTTTATCGGTGGAGGCGCTGAAGCTACGTCAAGGTCAACTCCAGATTTTTAAATGGAACTATGTATTTTTTTTCGATGACATTATTACCGATTTTAAGACAAATTCAGCTACCTGCAACACAAGATCATTCTAGTTAGCAAAGTATAAAGATAGTCAAAAAATCGAAAAATATCGGAATAATCACTTTCAAAGGATCCACTAACCTTGGTTTGGTTCTACCTACAGAAGATGCTCGAAGTGATGACCCTCGACTTGTAAGCACTTGTTAATTCGCTGATGAAAAGACCGTCTAACTTCAGCTAGCATTTGTGGTGTAATTTCGCTACATGCTCGTCGTATTCTGTCTTTCATGTCGTCAGGCGTGGTAGGTGCTACCGCTATTACGCGATCTTTGACAAAACCCCATAAAAAGTAATCTGCTGATGTTAGATCTGGCGATCGAGATGGCCAAGCTACAGGACCGCCTCGTCCTATCCACTTTTCGCCAAAAATCTCATTCATCACTTGTCTTAAACACAGAGCATAATGGGGTGGTGCACCGTCGTGTTGACTCGTGTCTGTTGCACTGTTGCATTTTTCGATTTTTTGACTATTTTCATACTTTGCATGACTAGAATGACCTTGTGTTTCAGGTCGATGAATTTGTCTTCAAATCGGTAATAATGTCATCGAAAAAAAAATACATGGTTCCATTTAAAAAAGTGGAGTTGCCCTTGACGGTATGACGGCCTTCTCGAACACTGAAACTTTTGTCTGAAACATTTTTGGATGTGATCAATAGTTTGAGTGCTATTGCTCTGTAACACTTTATGTGCCTCTCCCTGTATAGTATCACAAACGTTCAAACGTACTGTTTCTTAAGACCTTGTTCTTAGGTCGAGCTATATTTTGACTTTATTTGTAATAATAAATATAGCTTTATGTGTACACAGCCCCTACAACAAAAAACCAGTCCGAATTAGCAAAAACCGCAAAATAACGTAGACATTGAAATAAACTACTCAACTACAGGTCTAAAGAGTAGCTTCAGAATGTGTAGTTCAAAACGTGACCACCGAAGTTCTGTAGATGGCGCCAAGTGGACAAGCCGCCACTGTGCTACAATGCTTGGAAATTTTGCAAAGTGGAAAATCGCCACCTTTCGCCAAAACCAAATAGCGCATGAAGGTGCTCGGGACCTTAGCAACAACTTTGCCCCCTTTCAAAATTTCGATATCTGTAGCCGTTCGAAAGTTACAGGCGATCCAGACAGACAGACGGACGGACGGACGGACGGACGGACAGACAGACGGACGGACGGGCAAAACGTTCGCATAAGTACGCTGAAGCTACTAATAACGTATAAACAGAGACTTTGTATGTATTAATTTTAATACAGCTTTAACAGCCGCTGTATTGGTTTTTAATGCGAGTTGTAGATTTCAACTCTAATCACCACAAACATCCCCTCAACAAGACTTCAACCTTCAGTAACTACTTAACATATTAACCTCCCAATCAACACACTATGTTCTCCGAACCACTTTCTAAAGTGCAATAATTAAAAGACTTCGGACAAACATCAAACAAGAAGAACAACGAAAAAAAACAGAAATACATTAATATCGCCAGAACAACCAGAAGAGTAGTCAACAAAATCCACCAGAAACCGTTCCATAAGGCAATGAAATGCAAGAAAAATGTGTTTCCATAAGCAGTAATGTTATTTTAGTAGTCTTTCTTATGATAATTTAATTATCGGCAAAGGTTTCCTCTCAAGAGCTTAAGTTGTTTTAGCATATTGTTTTCAAAATTTATTATAGTAAACCCAGAGCTTATCTAAAGCCCAGATAATCTAAAAGAATTACCATAGATTTTAAAATGGATAAGCAAATATCTAGTACGTGTTATTGGAAACTATTATATTCTAATCTATACATAGGATTAAGTCAAGTATGCGATTGCATACATATTCAAAAAATATATTTTGAGTGTTCAAATAGATCATTTTATATTGTATTGAAACAAAGAATTGATATGTTTCCAGTAGGAATCCAATAACTATTTTTAAGAGATAAAAAAGTTGAATACATCGCAAAAGTCAATCTATACCTCCATTCAATGGTTATTGATGAGTTAGGATATACGTGCACTTAACATAATCAGTGTCTCCTTAAGCAATTAAAACACTTAAGACTATAATCAAAATATTCATATATACAAAGTGTATGAGACATGAGGACTATAATAAGTGCGTTAATAGTATATTATGATACGAGTCTTATAAGAAGCACGCACGGATTTAGGGTACGACGAGCGAAGCGAGGAGTGCCCTAAAGGAGTAAGTGCTACAAAATGCCGTATAAACGAGGTATCATACAGTATTTTATCTACTTTGCCACTTTTTTAAGCAAACAAATGAAAATTTTTAGTATTTTTATTATAGCATCGCGTTTGCGTATCGTAATAGCCTCAGTGCGAACGCAAAGTAGATAAAAATCGTTATCAAGTGGCCCTGTGTCAAACATTAATTGTTGAAAGTCATGTCGTAACTTATTTTATGGATTGCGTATACACACAACCTCACTTTTTACATTCTTTAAGCGTGTACACTTGTTGAGTAGTAGAAACCATTTTACAGCAATTAAGTTGCAGTTCAGTTTTAAAATGAACTATTTTACACGCAAACAAAATAAATAACGTAAAAGGTAAACCCTATTTGACAGTTGACAACTGACAACTCAAGTAACTGAATTCTGGATAGAGCGATGTATTAATCATACAAGGCCGTAGCCAAGAATTCACTTGGGGAGGAGTTGACAATAAGTAACAATTTTATTATTTTAAAATAAGCATACATTATAATATTTTAGTAAATATGTATAAAACGGATATGAGACGTTCTTTGTGGTCCTGTTTTGATGCCGTGATGGAGTCAGCTTGAGCATTTTGTAAAGAGTCCAGCGGATATATGGGTGTGCAAGTGGTTATTGTGTAGTATTTGCCCTCACCACTGTCGGGGGATCGTTGCATTCCTGGCATATTAATTAGGAAATTCTGTTCCACGCCATATCGGCAGATCCAACTCTGGCTGGCTTATTTTTGCATGTGCCCAAAATCACCTTGAGGTGATTGAAGCTTTCATCGTGCTGTATCTAAATTTTTCGTTTTCTATTATGGGTTTTTCGTCTTGTAGCGGCCAGTGTGAAACTCCATTCCGTCCCCTTCCATTTAGTCGTGGAAGTATCCAGGGCATGACCTTGACCCGAGCTACTGCCGTTGAATTTCATAGCGCACATACACGTTTAATATTCCCTTTTATGTAACATTTACTGACGACCAGTGGGTGATGCTGCTAGCTTCACTCATGCATTTGGTGATTGGAATTTCGAAGTGAGCTCGAGATATACAGTTCGTCCCGCGAACTTTGCACCCGAAGGCATCAAACGTTTCCTCACCATCCACGAAGCCGACACCGCTTGCTATATTGCTTTGTAACTTTGTGTCTCATTTGAATTTGTGCGTTAAATGAAGTCGCTGTACTGTAAATTTTATAAGTCTTAAATTTATTAGGTGCCTCTTAATTTGTTAGTCTATATTTACCTGCAAATAATCATTTGTATTTTTTACCATATAGTAATAAACTTGTAATTATACTGTAATACCAGCTTTGTGGGTTTGATTTTGTTACGGCTACCTACGTTAACTGCAGCCTCTCTTTGAGGAAATGTTTGTGCTACTGGAGTTTATGAATTCTCTTTTGAACACATGAATACACTTGCCGTAATTTGGTAAAAAAGATTCGTTGGCACTCAAATGGCATTTTTTATATACTACCGTTAAGTACTTGCTGCACGCCGTCTTGCTGAGCTAGCTGCAGTTGGTAGCTGTATCCAAGTAGACATAAAGTTTTGTTTTATGAGAATTTTGGCCAACAAATTTAGTAAAGATAACAACTATTTTAGTATATCTGTCATATTCTTTCAAGACTGTGTGATTTTAATAACTGCAATTATACAAAGGTTGGTATTGCACTGGTTATACAAAGGTTTGTATAATCGATATCACCATACTTACTGGAATAACTGTTGTAATACATATATACTGAGGAAAATTACGCATTATTATTGATTTATAACCTCATGAATGGTATAGTCATCACATGCAGACAAAATCTAGTTTAAAGCCTTCTTGATAACGTCTTTTTAACGCACTTTACCACCACCTTTTGTTCTAATACTTAAAAACAATTTCCCTTTTCTCTGAAGATTTGCACTACGAAGATTTGAGCTCCAAAAGATATACAAATTTGAGAACAATATAATTAACTGATGCCTTAATTTGTTGTGAAACGAACGAAAAAAAACAAAACGCGTTTTAAATTGAATAGATATTACATTTTATATCTAAAACAGTGTTGCTGGTAAATTGTCAAAAGATATAATATTGTTCATGTTTGATTCGAAAATTTACCAAACCACCCCATCAAAATACTAGTAAACGAAACCTTCGAAAAAATACTACAGCAACAATAATGTTAATCAAATCTGGTTTGATGCCGTTATAGAAGCGGACTGGATCTTAAAACCGTCCCCAATATTCATCACTATCAGGTCGCCCCATTGGTTATTCTTATCAATGTTGCTTATCTGAGAGAATACAAAAAGTTCTCGAAACCAAGCTAAACAAAATCTACTTACAAATTAAATTTTGCTCCAGTACAGTAACACATCTCACGCCCAAGAAAGTATATGGAGACGCATTTTGCTGCTTCTGACAGTGAGTGTCAAGTGTCAAGTTTGACCAGGATTCCTTTTTATCGCAACAATATGAATGCCTCAAGATCTTGTGTCATTGTACTGCGCAGAAAGATTCTCTTCAAACCAGAAAAAGACACATACCACTTGTGATACAGGAAGCGTTAGCAGCAACTTTAAGGCAAGCCCAGTGCTCTTGCATCAGTGCCGAGGTTCAAGTTGAACAGCACCTTGTAGTAACAAAGGACTTATGAACATGTACTTGACAAAATCTTCCTGTCCTGTTCGGATTCATTTTCACTGTTCTCCGAATCTTCCTGCACATTATAAGCATTGGCTGCTGATTGTTTTAGTATTGACCACAGTTTTCCAACATTTCGTATTTATTCCGCAGTGACACCATTATCATTCATAGCTTCTAATGACACTTGATCAAAGTTGTTTGAGTGAAGGAGCGAGAGATTGGCATACAATGATGATCCAACAGATCTGTTAAACTGTTACACCATGCTGTACATAGCAGTCTCAACTAACTACTTGATTGTATACCTTGTTGTGATACTTATTCACTGGGTCAGAAGCTGATGAAGTCAGTTCGCCATCAATGCGTTTGTGCCTTCTTTGCCGTTTTATAAAAAGAAACCCTTTCAGCTAGTCATTAGCCAGCCCATGGAACAAACTTAACTTTCCAGCTGCATTATGATATACTTAGAAGTCATTCCACCTCATCTACGGATTCGCTAGCAATTCACAATTAGCAGATCTTGTTGCATAATTTGTAGATTTCTGTCTATTGTAGTGCGGGAAAATTCTTGTACCTATACCTATGAAGTCAGAAGTGTTTCAGTCTTCAGGAGACTGACAATATATGTCTTCACTTTGACCGCAAGAGCTGCTTAAATCTTGTCAGCAACTAGTATGGCATAAGAGGTGGTGATAGCTTCCATGAAAGCACTGCAGTTGGGTTGTTGAATGAACCAAAAACCGTCAGCAAGGCCACACCCTTTGACCACCATCTAGTTTCGCCGATAGTTCCCATTCGTTTCACAGTACCTAATAAAGTCATAACATTTCCAAAAGAATACTTTAATGTTATTCAGTAGTCAGATTGTAGCTTCGACCACAATGAAATTTAATACAAGCTCATGGCACCAAATATAAATATGCATTGGAGCTTTCTTTGATATCAGTATTGTCTTGAAGTATTGAAGCCTTTCTAACGCCCCTGCATCTTGGTTGCACCATCTTGAGGTCAGGCTTCAGTAATAACGATATGCACAAAAGCTTCACCAGTAGATTCTTCACTCACAAACATTTCTTTGATAGTGCCAGTGCTATCAATATGTTTAACAACAACAAAGCACTGGTCTTGTGTTGACATGTCTTTATTAGTATCAATTTCCAAAGCAAACATGTCTGTTACTATTCAGAAATCTACTGACGTATTTATACCGTATAACTATAATTTGGTGTATATTTAGGCAGGAGAAAGTTACTAAGGAACTTTGATCTTGTGAACTCCTTCGTGTTGCTTCTTCCTGTTCTAAACAGCGCTAAATATATAATCGGCTGTGCAGGAATAATCATCCGAAGTAGATTTTCATCTTCTAAAAATGTACCATGGTCAGTGTCCTCATTATCAAGTGTGTATGCTGCTTCTATATTACTTCCACTGTAGCTCAATTTTCTATTACTAATGAATTTGACCACATCCAGAACTCTTGTCTTTTTCTAATCTCATCGTACTGGCTACATGCGAGCAAGTGTGGAGCATCTCAAATAAAAAAGGGCGTTTATGTTCTTCAACACGTGTGTATATACATGTCGTTAGTCAGTCGTTCTTTCGATGAATATGGACTAGTCTGAGGTGGTGGAAAACTTTACGCACACTAGGCAGTAACGAGAATGACTGTCCTTGTATGACAACCACCATCTGGTTTACACATCTTTTCACACGAAATGCCTGTTGACCACTTAATTTTAAAACAGCAGACAATCCTCATCTGTACATGATTTCTTAAATCAGTTGATACAGGGCGAATCCGTTACAACACATGCTGTGAGCTAACTGCACCGGTTTGCATTCACCAATCTGCACTACTTTTGCCGATTTAGCTGCCAATTTGTCATCTACCAAGCTAGCTACTGATAGTCCAGTTACTGCTTTAGTATGCTTATTTCCAAATTCACTGACATTACCAAGCCCACTTTTAGTACTGTTGAACATATTCAAATCCAAAAGGTTTTTCCGCACTTTGAAGTACTAATTAAACATTTGTTTTTCTTTCTCAGCGCCTCTTCTTCTTCTTCTTTTCTGGTTTGCATCGTCCATTGTTGGTTACAGATGCAGATTCTAAAATTTAAAAAAAATTGTAACTGTTGTTTGAAAAATAATAAAAATGAAAATGTTAGTTTTCTTTATACATGGGTCAGCGTAGCGTCTACTAACAACTAAATGTAGTCTGAGTATAATTTAACTGAAGAGAACAGTGACTCAGTGTAAAAAACTAACAGCAGCACATCTCACCTCGAGTTGACCGCTGCCAATTGTAATGCTGCTTTTAGTAGCCCCGTCATTGTATTTAATTCTTGCAACATTACTTTACTTTATGCCCTGTTTGTTTATCTAGCCAGCGTAGTACACATAAAACTCATTATCTGCCAAAAACCAGGAAGCTGGCTGTAACTCGGTATTGACAACAAATTCTAAAAATATGCACAAGAAAAGCCAGTTTGTTTACACAAATAATATAGATATATTGACCCTTTAAATGCACACATGAAGCAATAAAGCAATCAAGATTGACCTTTCGCATTAATGGCCATTCTTAAACACAATGGTGCTAACTAAGAATGTAAAATCCACGGACATTAGCTAATTTCTACAAGCATCTACAAGTCAAATACTATTCGAATACGATATTTGAATTGCTATATTAGACAGTGCTCTGTTATGTGATGTGTTATGGCATATTGTTTAGCATTGTCATTAGACAGTGGAAAAAATCCGATAAACAACCAACTATTGGAATAACTGTATCTGAAATACACTTATATAGAAACACTATTAAAAATACACCAAAATAACTGACTTTCGCCGTCGCGATTTGACACATAGAATTCGGATTCGCTCAATTTCGGTACATATTTATTTGTCTATTAATCGTATTCCTTTACGTACCCGAAATTTTTACACAGTTTGGAGCGAACGCTTATCTCTCAGACGGCAAACATACCCTGTATCAAGTTACTTTAAACTCGTGGCTTAAAACTGTAACGTAGCCCTCGAACTGGATCATGTTGTCCTTTAAATGACTCATTGCATGGAAATTACAAAGAATATTGCAAAAACTTTCTGGTTGCTGGCGAAGTCGCCTTTCTGGCGGATAACGTCACAAAACAATCGTGACTCTTAAAACCGTCGCAAAGACGCATTTAATCAGTACACTATTACTTTTAGCGGCTTCAGTCGCTTTTGTTCAGCACGCTACAGGCGAGCCGCCAGGAACGGTAGCCTTGAGGCTTGGCACGCCCGCGACTGGCTTCAGTTGTCCCTCGATAACTGATGATTACACGTTTTCGCTGCACGTACCTAATCTGGCGCTTCACCCACTAAAACAAGACCGTACTCTCGCAATTTCAACTATACCAGATTACAATGATTAAACCTAATTAACAATTTAAAAACATTCAAAAACAAACCGGATGTATAATTTATTGTTTCCTCTTCCGTATAGGAAGATATATAGTAATAGTGGTATAGTACCTATAGCAATAACTACTATACTTATTACTTACAATGTTTGGAAAGGTACTGTAGATGTTTTTTAATTAATACGACCGTTCCACCTCTAGCTCGCCTATCTGTATCTAAATGTTTGGTATTATACCACTTAATTTTCTAGACTATATGCATTTACCTCGTCTTTAGGATTTGTCAAACTAGTTGCAATTCAGGGCCATTATTTTATGTAAATGTCTCTCGAAGTATTTTACTTTCTCTTGTCAGATCATTGCTTGTTTTTTGTTGTAGCTATGGTAATTTTCTATAGTTTAAATAATAATTACTCATTTTCTGTATTGTTGTAGTATAAACACCTCTCGCACAACTTTTATTTGTTCCTTTTTAAACTACCGCTAAAACTATTTGTAGTTTTCCTTTTTGGCGTTGCTGTATGTAAGATCTGACACGTTGGATAATTTGAAATATCCTTTCAAAAGATTTGTTACAATTAAACATTTTGCCAGTTTTCACAATTACAGGCACTTGGTGCAAAACGGCATTTTATCTTAAACCGAACCCGGTCAGTGACGCGAACACTTCGCCGTCTTGCGTTATAAGACCTCCAATTGCATTCTTCGGGGTGCTCTAGATTCGCCACGTGTAAAGCAATAGGCTTGCTTGACAGGTAAGTCGGCCTCGTGCTGAATTATGGAGAGGCCTACAGCCCAAAGATCCGTATTTTCAAGTATAAAAGATGCAGACGTAGAACGCAGTAACGTAATAACATATTCATTCGACGTTATAAATTGGTAGGGCCGTTGTAGCCACTACTGAAGAATCAACTTTACTCAGGAAAATTGATTCAGCAGGAAATTATGTCACCAAAAAATCGGTTTGACTAGCAAGGTCGATTCAGGAAGGTTTTCCAGGAAAATGCTCTAAACTCGGAACTCCTGAACGGGCGGTTTCAGAGCTTTAGGTTGTTCTGGGTGCAGACGTCGAAGCTGAGAGGCTGTTGAAGCTAGAGTGCTGTATTCAACTATCTTTCATGGAATGACTCTAAGGTGTATGCCCTCTACGCACACACCAAAGCGGGCCCAGTATGCACTAGGCAGGGCAACCCAAGAGGGCACAGATGGGCAATTGCACAGCCCAGTGTTCTCAAGACAGTACTCTTACCTTCCCGTGGCAGACCTGTCCTAGCTTGTTGAGCATAAAGAGACTGATTCAAGGGGCAAACGCGGGGCCGCCGTTAGAAGTGTCGGACCAGGAGCAGTCCTGGTCTAGTATCCGAGGCGAGGGAAAGATTTAGAACTGTCAGTAAAGGTGTTGGGCTCGTAGTCTATTCTAGTATCCGAAACGAGTCCGACATTTGACTGAGGAGCAGGGCCAAGAGCAATCCTGGTGTACGTTCCGAGACGCGGCAGGTGTCGGGCAGGCTCACCGATGACAAATATCCAAGATAAGCTACCCCGAGAAAACCGTTTTCCCAGTCAAACTGTCTGTAAAAGGTGATGCTACCGTGTCTCATAACCGCGGGGGCTTGTGTATTACATTGGAGTAGTGCTGCGCAATCGTGGGTGGGATGTCGCATACACATATGTCGCAACTACAGAAATGCATGGTAAAAAATATGTGTGGTAGAGAGTCCGCTCTCGACGGCTACTTATTTTATTAGTACGATTATGCTTCATGAAGGGAAGCCCCAAATGCAGGCGGCACAAGCGCGGCCCAGAAGAGCACGGACCGGTGCTTACACAGCCCAGTGCCTTCAAAACAATACTCTTGCTTTCTTATGGTCGATCTGCCCCGGCTTGTTGAGCAGAAAGAGACGGATCCAAGGAGTGAATATGGGGCCGTCGTTTGAAATGCCGGGCCAGGAGTAATTCTGCCCTAGTGTCCGAAGTGCGTAAGAGATAAAAGCTGTCATTTGAGGTATCGGTCACAAGTAGCCAGATGTACTAGTATCCGAGACGAGTCAGTTGGACAGTGAGTGAGGAGGTACAAAAGGAGGTGTGCACAGTACGGCAGACATTTTGAACCGAGGTACAGCAATATGTGGTAGAGAGTTTCTTTTAAACGATTACTCGTCGACGTTTAAACCAGCGCTACGGGTAATTAGCGCAAGAGCAGAGTGCATCGGTTAATGGAATTTCGATTCCCGGTTGACTGAGTGAGGACGGATTCGTAGTGGCAGTGGTTGACCGTATGCTGGTCAACGATCTCGGCTTCGGCTGGGGTTTTGTCGGATGAACACACATTATCAACGTTTTGGCGGGTGACCAGCACAGCCACCAAGTTGGCGGAATAGGCCTTCGGAATTCTACCCGGCTTAAAAGGGTACAGCAATTGCTGGGCGATGCTGAGCGCATTGTTTCCAGTGGCGTCCCTGACGTGCGAGCGGACTTTGCTGTCGCATGCGAGGGGTGATGATATGCTTTATTTCTCGGTGCATCCTAGTCTCAAAAGGCAGACCAATATGTGTCTTTCGTGAGACAAGCATCTTGCTTTTATACCCTGTTGACCGTCTATGGGCCAGGCTTCTTGTAAGGTTCTATTACAACTGCGTCGAGCGATTCGTATACGAGTAGGCGTAGGGTCTTCTCATTTATCGTAGTTCGCTCGGCAGAGGTCAAACAGCAAAGTGTGCTTGAAATTGAAGTCGCTCAAATTCCAAAAACATTAATTGTGTTCCAAATTCAACTCCAAGTTAATTTCCTATCTAAGTATATTCCAAGATAGTTTACTGCGTTGTCTTTCTGATTTCAGGAAGTAAAGGTGTTGTTGATGACTATGTTGATTGAGCGTGCAGGCCGTCAAATAATGCACATTTTGGAGTCACGTGATTACCAATTAGGTGCTTATCTGTAATACATGCTATATCTACGCCGTGCATTATTATAAACGAAAGGTGTTTTCAAACCATTCGCTGCCATTTAAAAATAGCATAAGCAAATAACGAACTTTTCAATTTGATACATGTAGGGGGTGATTATTTCGAGAATGGAGATGATGAGTTTCGCTATAAAGCTAGCGGGACTGGCTGAATTTTGCTATTATTCGGTTGATTAGGATTAGAGAAGAAGAGATTTTTATTTAGTGTTTTAGAATATGTCGGTTTGGAGGTGATATTTTCTGTTATAGAAACGTTGGAATTGATAGGTCGATTTGTCGTTAAAAAAGTTTTATGTTGACTTGTGATATATGGACATCCCCTATGGTTGGTTGTGTTTTCTTCCAGCGTTAAGACGAGCAGGTTTGACATCATTTAACTTTTTAAATTAGGTGTAATCATGATGCACAGTACATTTAACGCAGCCTGGAGGTAACTGGCAAAGGATTTCAGTATAGCTGACTATTAGTGCAAACATTTTAGATTCATCAGTTCGGCATAGATATTTGCCACAGTAATAGATATAAGGACATTACGAATTATTGCCGAGATGTTAGAATGTTCAGGGTAACGATATGTAAAGTAGTTTTACTTCTTTTGGTTGTAGAATTTTGTTAGCATTCTATAGTCATCATTATTATTTAAGAACGCACTGAAGAAGGAAATTTATAAAATCAAAGACGAACAAGGAAATATAATTACAGACAAAAATGAAATACTAAAAATTACCGAAAAGTTCTATGTCAATCTGTACAAAAAAACTACTCCAAATCCAACAGATATCCAGAAAAAAAACAGCAAAATTAAAGCTCGAATCATCAACGTTAACTCGGAGGAATTGCCAGAAATAGTAATCGAAGAAATAGAAATGGCATTGAAGCAGATGAAAAATAATAAAGCTGGGATAGAAGATGAAATATTACCCGAAATGCTTAAAGAAAGTGATCCATCAACAAAGCTAGCACTCCAAAAATTGTTTAACAACTGTTTATCTCAAGGAGAAATACCAACAGCTTGGGAAAATTCTATCACAATCTTAATCTACAAAAAAGGGGACCCCACTGACCTCGAAAACTACCGACCCATAAGTCTCCTCTCCCAGATATACAAGTTGTTTATGAGGGTCATAACTCACAGGCTAGAGAGAAAATTCGACCTATACCAACCAAAGGAACAAGCTGGATTTAGAAAAGATTACGGCACAACCGAACATCTACACACTGTAGGACAACTTGTAGAGAAAATCATAGAATATAACATGCAATTATGGTTAGCTTTTAAAGACTTTAAAAAAGCATTCGATACGATATACAAGGAAGCCATTGTTAGCGCAATGAGAAATTCCAGAATTGACCAAAGATATATTGACCTAATACAAAATATATATAACAACACCACTATGAAAATAAAACTTCATGAAATAACTAATAAAATCGAAATACAGAGAGGAGTCAGACAGGGGGATATAATATCGCCGAAGTTGTTCACTCTGGTGCTGAAAAACATGTTCAGGAACCTCCAGTGGGAAGAAAAAGGTGTCATGATACAAGGCGAAATACTTAATAACCGTCATTTGCCGACGATATTGTAATTTTCGCACATGATGAAATCCAATTGAAAGAAATGCTATCGGAACTAAAAACACAAGCAAATAAAGTCGGACTCGAAGTGAATACCTACAAAACGAAGATCATGACAAACCAATTACCGATTTCAAAAGCACTAACGGTTGATGGTCAACATATCGAAATATTTGACTCGTATATATACTTAGGACAGACCATAACACTCACCAAAGAACGTCAGGACGAGGAAATAAAGAGAAGAATGGGACTAAGCTGGGCAGCTTATGGAAAACTGAACTATGTCATGAAAATGAAATTACCTAAATCGTTAAAAACGAGAATTTACAACGAATGCATCCTTCCCATAACAACATATGGATGATAAACCTGGGTATTACATAAGAAAACACTTAACAAGCTACAAATACACCAACGAGCTATAGAAAGAAGGATATTAGGTATATCACTAAGATACCACAAAACAAATCAGTGGATAAGACAAAGAACCCACATAACAGATATAGTTCAGCGAATATGCTCTTTGAAATGGCAATGGGCCCGACATACTGATAAATGGAGCTGAAAAATAACAAGATGGAGGCCGTGGGAAGAGAAACGCAGTATAGGAAGACCACCACAAAGATGGTATGACGATATCAAGCGATATGCAGGGCTCAACTGGTATCAGAAAGCCCAGAATAGAACTGTTTGGAAAAAGGATGGAGAACGGCTAGAGAAGAAGAAGAAGATTATTTAATTCTTGATTGATTGTCTTTGTACGCAGTGGTAAAATCTTCCTTAACTACTCCTTTGGTGTCTTATTTGATTATGATCATGGGTGCCATTAGGTAAACATATGGAGGAATCTTGTATTTTTCTATCATTGGTGGAATTTTCTAAATTGTTCGAAATCTGTAGATGGGAGGGGTGCTACCGTGAAGACTGAAAATTGAAATATTTGCTTGAGAAATGTGTCCGAATTAAATAGATAGCGTTTGTCTATATCGTTATCATATGACGAGATAAAAGGTAGTTTATTGGGATTACACCGTTGCTTGTTGAGTTTTGCGCTAGTGTTAGCACTCGAATCCTCGTAAATTGTGGTCGATGATTTCAAATGACAACTACTCTTTTCATCCATATTTACTGCTAAAGTTCGGTTATTTTTTATGAACCAATTAAAAATTGTGGTGAAGTCATTTTTAAGCAAATTTTTGAATGGCAATTTAATAAATAAAAATAATAGATTATGGCAAACCTACTGTTTTGCTAAATAAATTACATTTTCACTGATACGTTACTGTCACTAATGCAACCGATAAACGAATAATGTTTATCAAATAATTTTCTTAGCGCTTGAAACACAAGATTATATAAATTTTAAATGAAAATGTTAAGCCATAAACTTTTAAATTCTTGTAAAGTCAATAATTGAAGTCAATTTTCTGAGCTCTGCTTCAAAGAAGTGCAGCTCTGACTCATATTAAAGTTGATAAATGTTTTCAGGCAGACTTTCTATACTACAAATTAATAGCAGATAGTTTCGGGTAACCTAATAATACAATAATAGTTATTTACTATACAAGTGGGATAACAGCATCATTAATATACGTGTGTAAGTTACAAACGAGTGCGTAGCACGAGTTATGTAAGCACACAAGTATATTAATGATGCATTATCACACATGTATTGTACAAAATTTTATCTACGACTGCCTAAAATTGAGAAAAGTGCATTAAAAGAAATGTCAGGTCTGTCATTTTCAAAAATATTTTAGTAGGCAAAATGTCATTATGTCATTCGACACTATTTCAGTTACGTAATGAAGTCATTACGCAACTCAGTTGCGTAATGAAACCATTACGCAACTGAGTTGTGTAATGAGCTTCATTACGTAACTGAAATAGTGTCAAATGAGTGACGTAATGAGTTACTTATCCCACTGGAGGAGATAAATATATTTTTTGTACTCATGACTTCAAAATTCATATTTCCCGGTTATTCCCGATGCGCCGAAAGTTACTTTTCCCGCACTGCGGTGCTATTTACTTTCCAACAAAAATTAGGGCAATTGTGTGTTCTTTGTAAATTTTCATAATTGCCGATCGTTGGTTTAATTGCGTTTCCAAACACCAGAGGCGCTGTAAACGTCGACAAAAGCTAACAGATGCGTAGGGTACATATAAAAGACGCTGTCAACTCAGTAAAGTAGCAAAACACTAAACATTTTTTTTTTATTTTTTAAAATATTTTCAGTTATTCGTTACAGAAAACATTGTACCTAACTCTTTCGGGAAGAATTTTCCAGAATTCGCACTACAAAAAAAGTGCTTATTCGAGAAATTTACCTTCTCGAACTTGTTAGGTAAATAACTATTTCTACGATCGCGTCAAAATGACAACTTTTTACACAGTTTCTAGTGTCAAAAGTGACGTTTATAGCACTCTTAATATTAGCGCTCGAATTACGTATTTTTAACACGTTGCCATTGGAGGCGTGTTTTAATACTAAATTAAAACACGCTTTGCCGTAAGTTTGAATGTCAACATAACCTAGAATATCTAACACATTGTGACGGAAAAAGTGTCACCGAACTAAGTTTTTATATTTCTGTTACGATCGTAGAAAAATAGCGTATGATACACGTGTATAAGAACCATTAAAGCAATAGCGACGTTAATAGCACTCCGCTAGCGCTTCGTGCTTTTAAACTCGTCGCACGTGCTTTAAACGCGTACGTATACACTAGTATCATAATATGTATACTATTATTTACTAACAACATGATGTTGTTCATTTTCTCCATAGACACAAAATATGAAAAGCTGGACTTATTTCTCCCTCAACTTCATGGTAACCATGCAACTACAAATAACGTCTTAGCAACCATACCGTCAGGCAATCCTTGATGTTACTTACAGATTCTTATTTTAAATATGACACTTATGACATTTTGAAATTTCATACCATTTTTACTAATATGCTAGTAAATAAAATATTGTATGCATCACGGGAGATATTCATGTTCTTTACTTTCGGTTGACTTACAGACCTCGGGTGAGAGCCCTCGGTCATTAACCATGTCAACCTCAGAGAAAAAACATATTCATATCTCCCTTAATGCATAAATATCTATTATTTTGACATTTAAAAGAGATATAATCAAACAATCAAAATATGCCTAGCTATAGAAAATATACTTAAATTTGTTTAAATATCCAAGAGACGTAAATTAAAGTTGGTGACAATAAAATATTATAAGAAGTGAAACGAAGGTAACATGGCAGAGTATCATTTCAACTGAGAATGCATTCAGCTCATGGTCCAAACGTAATCGTAGCCGCAAATGTGATGAGTTATTTTTAATTGCGTTTGGTAAAACCACTTTGTACTATAAATAGTATATCAGCTACTGCTTCATATTCCTATCAGATTTATAATTTGTTGTTTTTCTAAGTAATAAAAGTAATGCGTACTAAATATTTTTTCCATTTATATAAAACTATTTTAAATAGTTAAATTACTTGTAATAGTTTGTATATATAGAAACTATAACATTCAATTAATTTAAGTGCGCTATCGTGAATGGCAAGTCTTGCATTTTTGTCTCTGTTACCAAAAGTGTATTGTTGTGCCACGAGCTATGAGAGTGAAAGGTGCTACAACTGTTGAATTTTTATAACCGCATAAGGATCCTTTATCGAATATTAACTAAAGCTACGTGCTTTAGTTACTGATCATATTTTATTGTTTGTTAATCCGTTTATTAATCATTTTCGCCACAGTAAAGCTTCTTATAGTGTCTTTTAAGGAAAATCAGCAAAATAATGTGTTTGTTTCTCTGTAATACATTGATACGACATTTTTTTATTGATTACTAAGTTTAGCTATAGGTATAATACTATTATATCTATACACGTTGAAATGGGGTATACTAATAATATATAGAAATTAGTTGTGATATTTTAATGAAATCTTCATTTGGTTTTTTATTACTTGAAAACAAATATATTAAATGAACGAAACGAAGCTTCATTTCTGACTCGTAATAGTATACAGTGCTTATCAAAAATTATCAGTCAAAAATACTAAAATACTAAAATATTGGAGTGGTCTTCATGGGCCGCGACCAGCGATAGAAAAAAAATATTGTTTTTCAGGTGAAATACCTTTTCTGTTCTAAATACATCAGAATACCATCAATGAAGATTGTTCAAAATGTAAAATTAGGATCCCATGCAGACTTTCAGAGATATCAGCTTACTTTTATGAACTGTATTATCACAAAGGCAATTCATCTAATACACAACACAAGGGGCCTGGACACAACGCCCACTGGTCACAATGTCCACCACCTAGTATGGCCGCCATGTTGGACACAACGTCCACTTTTAAATTTCGTCATAACGTCCACCCTGGTCACAACGTCCACCGCCACAACGCCCACTCTGGTCACAACGTCCACCTTCGCATTTGGTCACAACGTCCACCTTGGACACAACGTCCACCGCCATAACGCCCACTCTGGTCACAACGTCCACCGACGCCTCTTGAGAATAACAGTTTACGGCGTCGGTCGTAACGTCCACTCTGGACACAACGTCCACCGCCATATCGCCCACTCTGGTCACAACGTCCACTTTCAAATTTGGTCACAACGTCCACCTAGGACACAACGTCCACCGCCATAACGCCCACTCTGGTCACAACGTCCACCTTCGCATTTGGCCATAACGTCCACCTTGGACACAACATCCACCGCCATATCGCCCACTCTGGTCACAGGGGCCTGGACACAACGCCCACTGGTCACAACGTCCACCACCTAGTATGGCCGCCATGTTGGACACAACGTCCACCGCAATTTTTGGTCATATCGTCCACCCTGGTCACAACGTCCACCGCCACAACGCCCACTCTGGTCACAACGTCCACCGTCGCATTTGGTCATAACGTCCACCTTGGACACAACGTCCACCGCAACAACGCCCACTCTGGTCACAACGTCCACCGACGTTTGTCGAGAATAACATTTTACGGCGTTGGTCGTAACGTCCACCCTGGTCACAACGTCCACCGCCATAACGCCCACTCTGGTCACAACGTCCACTTTAAAGTTTCGTCATAACGTCCACCCTGGTCACAACGTCCACCGCCACAACGCCCACTCTGGTCACAACGTCCACCTTCGCATTTGGTCATAACGTCCACCTTGGACACAACGTCCACCGCCATAACGCCCACTCTGGTCACAACGTCCACCGACGCCTCTTGAGAATAACAGTTTACGGCGTCGGTCGTAACGTCCACTCTGGACACAACGTCCACCGCCATATCGCCCACTCTGGTCACAACGTCCACTTTCAAATTTGGTCACAACGTCCACCTAGGACACAACGTCCACCGCCATAACGCCCACTCTGGTCACAACGTCCACCTTCGCATTTGGCCATAACGTCCACCTTGGACACAACGTCCACCGCCATATCGCCCACTCTGGTCACAGGGGCCTGGACACAACGCCCACTGGTCACAACGTCCACCACCTAGTATGGCCGCCATGTTGGACACAACGTCCACCGCAATTTTTGGTCATATCGTCCACCCTGGTCACAACGTCCACCGCCACAACGCCCACTCTGGTCACAACGTCCACCGTCGCATTTGGTCATAACGTCCACCTTGGACACAACGTCCACCGCAACAACGCCCACTCTGGTCACAACGTCCACCGACGTTTGTCGAGAATAACATTTTACGGCGTTGGTCGTAACGTCCACCCTGGTCACAACGTCCACCGCCATAACGCCCACTCTGGTCACAACGTCCACTTTCAAATTTGGTCACAACGTCCACCTTGGACACAACGTCCACCGCCATAACGCCCACTCTGGTCACAACGTCCACTTTCAAATTTGGTCACAACGTCCACCTTGGACACAACGTCCACCGCCATAACGCCCACTCTGGTCACAACGTCCACCTTCGTATTTGGTCACAACGTCCACCTTGGACACAACGTCCACCACCATATCGCCCACTCTGGTCACAACGTCCACTTTTAAATTTGGTCACAGCGTCCACCTTGGACACAACGTCCACCGCCATAACGCCCACTCTGGTCACAACGTCCACCTTCGCATTTGGTCATAACGTCCACCTTGGACACAACGCCCACTTTTGTTTTACTGGTTATTTATTAATGAATTTTTAACTGCCTTTGTTAATGCTTTTTGGGTGGACTAATGTTTTTTAGAATTTTAAAAAATATTGGTTTTAGGCTATTTTATGTATTTTTATTTTCTCGCATACGGTAGTATAGAGAAAGTATTGTAATCGTCAAAAAAATCGACTTCGAGATTTTGACGAATCTTGACGTTTTAGACCTCCTAGAGTCCGAAAAAACCATTTTTCGAATTATGTCTGTGTGTGTGTATGTGTGTGCGTGTGGTCGTGTGTGTGTGTGTGAACACGATAACTTAAAAACGAAATAAGCTAGACCCTTGAAATTATGTATATAGTCATTATTCAAAATTTGTAGATTCCTGTCAAATTTTGAGCGAAATCGGTTAACCGGAAGTGGCACTTTACCTAAACAGGTAGCGGTACCTATTCAAGTAAAGTACCAGTTTGCTTCGAGATATTTGAACAAAATTTTGTACATACATTTCTTATGTAGAAAAACTACCAGATATTACATTTCAGCATGATCGGTTAACCGGAAGTGGCATTTTACCTAAACAGGTAGCGGTATCCATTCAAGTAAAGTACCAGTTTGCTTCAAGGTATTTGCACGAAATTTTGCACATACATTTATTATTGAGAAAAACTCCCAGATATAAAATTTCAGTATGATAGGTTAACCTAAAGCGACACTTTACCTAAACAGGTAATGGTTACCTGAAAATGTAATTTTATCGCTGTATGTACTATATACATTGCAATAAACTTTTCAAATTTGCTAGAAAACAAGGCGAATGCGAGAAAGTCTAGGGGAGCACACTCCCGATTTTTTAATCAATGTATAGTTTCAACTATTTCCTTCCCGTGTCTCTCTTTTCTGCTGGTTTTTGTCTAGTATATGTATTTCCAGCTCATTTCTCATATAAATCGGTATACAAAGCATAAGGCTCATACCGGGTGTCTTAAAATGAATTACATCTAGTATGCTTTGAATTTCCCATAATGCAATCTAAAATTTTACTTGAAATTGGCAAGACTGTAAGTCTATGTGAAATTCGAGGTTAGAAGGTTAGGTTTTGTGTCAGTTTGTGTCAAAAGTGACGCAAAACCTAACCTACTAACCTCGAATTTCAAAGCATACTAGATGTAATTCATTTTAAGACACCCTATATTATAACACTAAATATACTTAAAGATTCATTGGTTTGCGTTACACCTCATTCGAAAAAAACTTTTCCTTCTTATTGTACCAGTAGGTAAGTATTTACAAGTCCCTAAAAACTAAAAATAAAAGAGAAAGTTGACGTCACTGAAAAAACGTGGTTTTACGTGTTATCATTAGTAATATAACAAGGGCGATCCATACCGATAATTTTGCACACGCCAAGGGTCGAGCGCTGATTGTAATCAGTTTTCTAAGAGCAATCAGCACGATGACTCTTGGGATGAGTACTCCTAGGAAGTGTCAAGTCGAAATGTCTATTTATATTATTTTTTCAATCAAAATTGGAACCCCCATTTGTCCCCTTTAGGGGTTGAATTTCGAAATATCCTTCCTTCTTCCTTGTATACATCATAAAGAGAACCTCTGCAAAATTTCAGTTTTCTAGGTCTGAATATTAAAAGCAGGAAAAGGATTTCTGAAAATGTTTACGAATTGCAGGAAATTGAAGTACCGGGTGATTATAAAGTCTCGATCCATTGCTAATTTGTACTAACTTTTAAGTTGCCAGTTTGCATTTATTTTCGGCCTAATTCATTTCGTAATCGAATATTTCAATCTGGTTCGTTTGCCAACACATTTTTTGCTTGCATGCAGTTAGACGGGCTTAAAAATGCAGTCAGTTAGCGGTTTTCTGGGAATTCCTAAAAAACTCGGGTATCCCCTTGAATTATTTTGGTTAACTAACACACACGCAGAAAACTCGGCCACTCCTCGTTTTGTATGATTTTAATTCAAAATACAAACAAGAGCAATACGACAGATCTGGGGATAGTTATACGCCTATCATCCTTTGTGTCAGAGACTATAATGAATGAAAATATAAAAACAATTAATTAATTTGTAAAGCTTGTATTAAGATGGTAAGAGTTTACAAACTTCTGTAAAATTATTTAAGTACTAAAATTCTAGATTCAGTGCGACAAAAAATAGGCTATTCCACATGTAAAAACCACTTTGCATCAAAAACAATTAAAGAAGTATAAAAATTAGCCAAAACAACAGACAATTGTGACTTAGTTTGCATCTACTTCAGGGCACAAGCACAGTTTAATTTCGATCTTTGTAAAACCTAACATACCACTGAAAAAATGACAAAATAGTTCCTTCAAAATGTTCCTGGATAAATATTTTCACATGCACGTTCCCGATCAAAGCACCTTGCGAAAAAAGTTTTTGTTAATAATTTCAAAGATGCTTCAATAACTAATGTTGACATAGAAAGAAGTTTTTTTTACATATAAGAACATTTTAAGTGAAAGGCGACTAAATTTAACAATGGAGCATTTACAACAATATTTAATAACTAATAGTTTTCTGAAAGACTAATTTTTTAGTGCCCAAGTTTTCTATTTTATTTTTTGTGTTACATTTACAGTTTTTCTATGAATTGTGTTTGCATTTGATATTTTTAGTGTCACATTACATACTTGTTCTTCAGAATTACTGTTATTAGTTAAATGAATGAATAGTCTTTTTTTAATTTATGACGTTTTTTATAATAAAGCTTTTTTGTAAGAGTTTATGCTTTTTTGCTTAAGTTAACGCTTTTTTAAACGTTTTTGAGGCTTTTTTAATAGCTTAACTCGTACTACTCACTCGTTTGTAACTTATACACACGTATATTAATGATCCTCTAATCCCACTTGTATAGTAAATAACTATTAAAATTATGTGAAATATATTCGGCTAAACTTTTCAACAGAAGGCATGTAAAAATCCAGTTTTCCGGCGAATCTGTTGCTCAGGCTGCACATTCGGTATATCGCTGAATTTAGTAGAATATTTGTTTTAGGGCGGGATAAATAAAATATTAATTTATGTATTATATGTGTCTTTATTGTTCTTGAACTAGCTTTTGTTAGATCATCTTTAAATCTTGTCGTTATTTTAAATTTTGGGCTCGATCCGGCCCTGCCTGTTCTCTGCTTTGCAGCGCGTTTAGGCATTTGTACCTCGCGGTCCGTTTATCGGTTAAAATTAATTCAGATAGTCACGCTTTGTTAGCAGAATTTCATTTTTAAATTCACCGTTTGTTATTTGTTGCCTGCAAGGCGGATGCAGATTATCTTTTCCCAGTATTTCGTTAGTCTGAGAGATTTAACCTTCGAGTCCCGTGTGAATCGTCCAGTCAGCTGTCCTGCGATTATGTTGAAATTTTCCGTTAACTTCCTTCGTTTTCGCATATGCAAGAGAAAGATGCATATAGGACGCGTTGATAGCCGTTGGGTTTAGCCGCAGTTTGAAATTCAGTCCCGGCCCGATCTTGAAGTATACAGCACGTATTCTAAGATCACCCCCCTGACGGCTTCGCGTGATGCAGCCGTTGGGGGTGGCTTTGTTCTCGTTTCCGTCTTCTGCGTTAATTTATGTATTTCGTTATTGTTGGTGCCTTATGAAGGAGTCGTATGCTATCGGTACGAGGGAATATCAGTTACAACAGCCGTGGGGAATTGAAGTGAATCAAGTTTTAGTTAAAACGTGGTCGGAGTTCTTTATCGTCGGAAGATTGCGAGATCTTCTAAGTTGTCGCCATGGGCGGATTTGTTCACGGACTCCTAACCAGACCATCGTTAACTAAGCATGACGTTATCGTTCTCGCATGTCGAGGGCTTTGCCCATTACCGCTACATACGTCGTCTACCCGTCGATGGGATTATGATTGCATTCTACCGACCCCGTTTGCAGTCGTTACCATCTTTAATATCGAGGCTGAGTTCCGCATTCCATCTACTCTGGGATTCCCCGTTCCCGTTTTCGTTCGTTTCTTCACGCATCTTAAGGCAGGTGCTTGGAAGGCAAAACACCCTACCGCGCCGACCGTCGATTACAGCCAGCTGAACTCCTACAAGGTAAACCATGCTTGTATTTTATGAAACTGTCGTGTATAACCTACTGTTCTTTTCATCAACGTTTTATGTAATTATCGTGCCTACTACATAAGTGTTCTTTTCATCAAAAAGTGTTGAACATTCCGGCTTAATATTACTGCTATAGTTAGCATTGTTGTTCGTATTGAAGTAACTTGTAACGTAAATTAGTAACTAAAGTTTATTGTTGTTCGTATTGAAGTAACTTGTAACGTAAATTAGTAACTAACCCCTTTGATTATTTTTCTTGTAACTAGTCAAACATTTCATGTCCATTGTTACCTGCTTATTTTATTATTTGAATAGAGCTCATTGTTAAGTACTGATGTCTTTGATTTGTGTTGACGATATTTTGTTTGTTGTTGTGTTCCTTTTCAGTTAGTTGTAAAGTAGTTTAGCAGCTGCTTCAGGAAGTGGTTTCGTCAAGGTAAGTCAGTGCCGTAGCGTGTTAGCCGAACCAAGCTTGCCGAGTTGTTAGTGGGAATTGAGCCCACACTTCTCCATTCAAGTGGGTTCGATTCAGTTAGTTAGAATGGAGTGGCGTCCTACATTTACCATCTTTACACCCTTTTGTGCCAAAGTACCGCCCTGACTTTCATGTAGTGTTTTTACCACGACCCTTCTCCTTTTGAGCAACCAATAGCCGGTGAGATTTTGTTACAACCATCTCGTAACGAGAGTCAGGGCTTGCTTTTCGGCATATTCCCGATTTCATCGTCGTTTATAGTTCTTTTGTAGCTAACTATCTGGTCCCTAAGCGTATAAGTTTGTGTGGCACGCTTGAAGGGCTGGAGGTTAGGCCGTAGTTACCGTTTTGTACTGTAACAAACGGGCTATCCCAACACGTGGCTCGTTTTTGTCGATCTGACGAGTTTAGGTTGTAACACTTTGGCTAGTTTGAGAACAATAAAGAATGTAGCGGCACAGATGTACATACTTCTTCTTTGATCACTCTGCATGTCTGATGTTGATTATAACTCCAATCACTGTCAATGTAAATACATAGTAGATCTATAAATAATAGTCTTCTTAATGAAATACTATACACAAATAGATATACACAATAGATTAAAGAATCAATATTAAACAACTTTTTTAGCGGTTATGTAATTTATTTACAATTTTTATATTACACAATGAGATCATATTAATAACGAATATCACAGATCATTATGCTACACTATCAACTGTTTCTGTTAGGAAAGGCATTGAAGGTAACACACAGGCAAATAGGACTATTAAAATCTTTGACAAGGATAACTGGATAAGTATATTGAACATGTTACGCTAGTTAGTTGTGGTCAGTTGTGTTCTGAACCAAATCATTATTTAGCAACTGAAAAATATATCGTTTATTAAATAACTAAAAATCGATTATTAAAAGACGAAACAGTTAAAACAAATTAAAAAATCGGGAGTGTGCTCCCCTAGACTTTCTCGCAAATACCTTGAAGCAAACTGGTACTTTACTTGAATGGATACCGCTAACTGTTTAGGTAAAATGCCACTTCCGGTTAACCCATCATGCTGAAATGTAATATCTGGTAGTTTTTCTACATAAGAAATGTATGTACAAAATTTTGTTCAAATATCTCGAAGCAAACTGGTACTTTACTTGAATAGGTACCGTTACCTGTTTAGGTAAAGTGCCACTTCCGGTTAACCGATTTCACTCAAAATTTGACAGGAATCTACAAATTTTGAATAATGACTATATACATAATTTCAAGGGTCTAGCTTATTTCGTTTTTAAGTTATCGTGTTCACACACACACACACGCACACACGCACACACATACACACACACAGACATAATTCGAAAAATGGTTTTTTCGGACTCTAGGAGGTCTAAAACGTCAAGATTCGTCAAAATCTCGAAGTCGATTTTTTTGACGATTACAATACTTTATATGCGAGAAAGTAAAAAAAACCGAAAAAATGGATTACGAAAAAAAATATCAATGCAATACCGGGTGATCAACAATGATTGAATGTGCCGCCTCCTTCAAATAAAGCTATTGCCCACTTAGCACATGCAGTGATCCCAACTATTTCCAGTGGCGTACAGGCGGGTATTTCAGATTGGGGGAGAAATTTAAAAGCTGATGGTATATTAAAAATAAATATATTATTGCAACGTTTTAAATTATACATAGTGCACGTTTTGTTACACAAAAAGTTAATAAAATTGAACAAGCATACAAGAAGAACTAAAATAACATATAACCAGTTTTAATTATAAAATTGAAATCACATAAAGACAAGAATGTTTCTTATATTAAAAACACACAATATAACAACAAAGATGAGACAAAATTAGCAAAAAAATACAATTTGTGACCATCGACCTGTGCTTATTAGTCTATCCTGGAAATATTGTGATAAATATTCCATCGTTGTATGGGTGCACATGCAGCTTTTTTCGGCAAGCCATCTGGCATGTTCCATACGAAAGCCCTACATTTAATAATAATCAGCATTTAGTAATAAAAACATATATATATATATATATGCATTACTAGGTTCAGCAGACAGTCGCCTTAAATATTTATTGGGGCTTGCTTCCAATCGCTCCTGAATATCTTCTAAGGCTTTTTCATTAAGCGCAGGCCTTTTGCCAGGAGATTTACCCTTGGAGACACTGCCAGTATCCCGAAATCGGTTGATAATGCGACGAACATGTGTGAAAGTTTCATAGCTAACGTCATTGCGGGAAAACCAAATAAACGAAAACTAGGTCTTGAATGGTTAGAGCAGTTCAAAGATGCACATGCTGGTACTCTCAAACCATCTAACCTTAATCTTTTAAATGATAAGCTGTGACGTTTCTCACTCTAATCGCGACGGCTTTGCCAAAAATTCATTGTTAGTGGGCACGAAAATGGCGGTTACTGAGATGACATATATTTCCACGCTTGCTATATTTAAGGACCTTGTTTGGCAGTACAGGGCTGTGTTCGACAATGTTCCACCATCGCACTGGTGTGTCGGTTAACTCTCTCATTCTCACAATAAAAAACAAGGATGTTCAACGGACCAGTGTGATCAGGCGTGATCACTGTAAGTTTTTGTCAAATTTGAGGTTAGCAGGTCAAGTTTTGCGGCAGTCTGTGTCAAAAACTTACGCAAAACCTAACTTGGTAACTTCGAGTATTATGTATATAGACTGACAGTGCCAAACGTAAAACGAATCGCCGTTGCTATGCTGTAATGGTTGCTATGGTGAAAAATATCACGGTACTCAACGGTTTTTAATGTAGAAATGTAGTGCACTACTTTATGAAATTCGATAAACTTATAAAAATTACTACAATATATTACCAACTTGAATAAAAACAGCTAAGTGTAATTATTATACTGAACAAGTAAGTAAAACTTCTGATCCGAAAGGCCTCTGGAAAACTGCAAACTGCAGTATGAATGTTCGTGCTTGTTTGTAAATCTACCATAAAACAAATATATCAAAATATGGTACACAACTCCAGAATGAAAAGGAAATCGCTGATGAATTCAATGGATATTTCAGTGAGGTAGGTAAAGATATGGCTGATGTACCTACTTAGGGTAAAATAGTATATTACATACCGAGGTGGGAAGTGTTTCATTACTGTCGAGAGATTAGGTAGTTTACCGAGACGCTTAGCGTCGAGGTTAACTTTATCTCCAGACAGGGATGAAACTTTCCACCGTGGTATGTATACTATTTTATTTGCAATCATCTAATTTTAAAAATAGCTACAATTGAATTCTGAATAATAGATATCTTGATGTAGCTAATATTTTTGTTACCATGAAAACAACCCACTCAATGTTTTGTTACCATGGAAACACCCCACTCTTCAGGTATGTAATATTTTTCGGGGTATGTAATAATTTCCTGGCTAGTTTCAAGTAATCATCTAGTTCCCAGCTGTTGTTATGTCATGAAATTGACACATTACAATGTGATTGCGAATAAAATTAATTAAACAATCAATACATTAATAATAAAAATGTTTCCCCAGGTAATTCGACCTTATTTTTATCCCTAGTAACTAAGGAAGAAATAGATAATTTAATGAACACCACATCATCAGAAATAGAGAACTTGACTGACGAAAACTTAAAATTAATAAAAAGAAGAAAACAGTATTTTATCGAACCAATGCAGTTTGTATTAAATCAAGTCCTAAACACTGATATATTTCCAGATGTACTGAAAACTGCCATTGTACATTCCGTACAAATATTCAAAATAATAGGAAGGATGTTGTGGAAAATTATGGGCCAATATTGTTGCCACCATCTCTAGCTAAAATAGTAGCAAAATTAATTAAAAAATGACTTATTGATTTTTTACAACGCACAAAGTAGTTTCATCTACACTGTTTGGCTAAAAAAGACTTTTACACTATCGAATTTCAATAATTTACGCAAGTTATACAGTATAAAATCCTTTGACCGTGTATACCATGACTTTTTAATAAAGAAATTGGTGAAATGGCATAACTTCCTCACTTTAAATAATGAAAAAACTAAATGTATACCATTTATTTTATACAAAAATTAATTTTCTGAATATACTTGCGGTAAAATTCAAAATTCAACTGTCCAAATAAATTCGAAAACGAACATAAAAGTATTTAGTAATAATTACAGATAACGATTTAAGATGGAAAAAATGATTGTTTTATTGGTTTTCTGACAACTTATGTTATTTATACATATAAAAAGTTAAGACGTAATTGTGTATGATGCAATATTGTTTTATTGCCTACTCTAGCACACTTATTAATATTTTAAGTTGTGATTACACGTACAAATTGTTTAATTTCGACTCTGTCAACTGGACATAAATGCACACCAGTGTCTTCGTCAGGCCTTTCAGAATATTGACAGCCCTACGAGGAATTCTTTAAACTCGCCTTATGAGATGTAAAATTTATAATAAAAAATATTATTATTTCTAAACTTCCCAATGTAGAAATGTTTTAAGAGTATATTTTACTATGTCGATTTGTAATGCTTCTAGAAAAATATGTCTCACTTTTAAAACTTAAAAATTATATCTACCAAACTGTATTGGGCAGAGCTTTAACGTTATCTATAATTCAGATAGAAGCAGAAGCAATGCGGTCTTTGAATTATGACGAGTTATTAAACGATTTCACTGAATTAAATTCTAGACAAAAAACGATATTTTCTTTATTAGTTAGGTATTGTTTATTACTTGTAATTTATTTTCATTTTGTTACTTTTTACTTCCATCGTCTGAAAGACGATGGAAGTATTGTAATCACGAAAAAATTACCTTTCGAGATTTCTTCAGGTTTCAGGGTCTCTAGATGACGAAAAACAGGTTTTCTTAATTGCATCTGTCTGTTGGAGGTATAACTCAAAAACTATTTGTCGGATGAAGATGATATTTTGCATACACATTATATACAGTGTGTCCAAGATAAGGAGGGCCAGTATGGGGATCTCGGTAATGGTAAGAGATACAAATTTGGTTAAATGGGAATAAAGTTGCGCAATTAAAGGACTAAAAAAATGACGTCTAGAAATCCTTGATATGATTTTTCGTTTTTGAATTATCTCAAAAAAACCGAATTTTTGGATTTTCTTTTTAATTTTTTTCTGGCGTTAATATTAAAGTTAGAGCGAAACTGATTAAACTTCTTTATAACAACTTTTAGTGGACTTAATGATTACGTTATCAATTTTTTTATCCGACGTTTCGTCTTCGAGAAACCATCATCAACTTCATTTTTTTAAATACGGTCCTGGTTTTTTTATGCTAAATTTGTGAAGTCCTTTTTATTCTGAATTCAACAATGTACCACATGTTATGGTTCAATTACGTTTCAAGCTTTTTTCTGATCATCATCAGAAAATTTTTTAGATACGGACCTGCATTTCTCATAATTTTGTAAAAATGAGTTCATACAGTAAGTTAGGCCTTTTTACGTGCCGTTAAAATATTAAAATGCACATCATAATGTCATAATTCTGATACATTAATTTAATAACCGACCAATAACTATTAACAATAAACAAAAAAGAAATGAACAAAAGACAGACAGAAAGAATAACAAAACGAACATCGAAACCATTTAATAGGTATTAAATTTACACAAGGTATTCAAAAAGGTTGCCATCATTCTCTATGCATAAATAACATCTAACTGTAGAATCTAAAACATTATTCAGCAATACTGGCGTTATACTTTGAAAGGCATCAAGAACCAATCTTCTAAGTTCTTCTTCTATTTCAAAACGTTAAATACCTATTACATTGTTTCAAGGCTCGTTTTCTCATTCTTTCTGCCTATCTTTTGTTCATTTATTTGTTGTTTATTGTTAATAGTTATTGGTTGCTTATTAAATTAATGTATCAGAATTATGACATTATGATGTGCATTTTAATATTTTAACGGCATGTAAAAAGGCCTAACTTATTGTATGAACTTATTTTTACAAAATTATGAGAAATGCAGGTCCGTATCTAAAAAAATTTCTGATGATGATCAGAAAAAAGCTCGAAACGTAATTAAACTATAACATGTGGTACATTGTTGAATTCAGAATAAAAAGGACTTCACAAATTTAGCATCAAAAAACCAGGACCGTATTTAAAAAAATGAAGTTGATGATGGTTTCTCGAAGACGAAACGTCGGATAAAAAAATTGATAACGTAATAATTAAGTCCACTAAAAGTTGCTATAAAGAAGTTTAATCAGTTTCGCTCTAACTTTAATATTAACGCCAGAAAAAAATAAAAAATAAAATCCAAAAATTCGGTTTTTTTTAGATAATTCAAAAACGAAAAATCATATCAAGGATTTGTAGACGTCATTTTGTTAGTCCTTTAATTGCGCAACTTTCTTCCCATTTAACCAAATTTGTATCTCTTACAATTACCGAGATTCCCATACTGGCCCTCCTTATCTTGGACACACTGTATATATACCTGGAATGAAACCGGGAAAATATCAGACAAACATATACAAGGTGAGCACCTTAAAAAATAACACTTTGTTTATTTTTGCGTTTATTTTAAAATAGAAGGAAGTAATAATTTTCACATAGGTCAGGCTTTACACTTGTCGAAAATAGGACTCAACAGATACAGGATAATGGCACAAAAGGGTCGAAACGTTTCAACAGTAAGACCGTTCCCTTAAATAGAAGCGCGCGTCGCACTCATTTCAATTAGGCTCAATGGCGCAGTTCGACTTTTCAATGCAGTCGATTGCTACGCAGGTGCGGTTACGATCGCTATGCAGATGCGGCGGGTTCAAACCCCAGCGGAATACATTTTTTAAAATTTGTAAATTGATCTAATTCTCGCGAGGGAAGTTCTGTGTAAACCCATTTAGATTTTTTAGTACTGGTCCTATTAAAATGACTTTTTTAAACAATTACATAGTACATTATACAGAAAAAAAGAGTAAAGCATGATTTTGTTCGAAGTGTAAGTTTAAAGCCTAAGGGCGAAGCCCGCGTTCACTCCTGCCTTGTATATATTATTTTGTCCACGACCTATAGTAGAAACAATTATTTTGATAAAGCGTTCCAGTCAATTGGAATTATGCTGCAATATTTAGTAGGCTTTGAATTGTATTATAAGTAACAACATACATCTTATATATTTTTTATAATGAATATATGCTTTAAAATGAAAATTCTGCCACAATTTTTATAACCAATCTAGAAACTGATTTTTACTCCCAATCGTGGAAAAATATATGTATTTTCTTCAGCTGGCTTTTATCTTTATTTGCTTCGGGAATTCACGTGTAATATATGTTTGGTGAAAGTGAAATGGGCCGCGCTGTCATTTAAAATCATGCCACCACTAAACCCCATGTTTGACTCTCTCGTCTAGGGTCCGCAAATATCTAAAATCGGCCCTGAAGGTCCTCTATCTGACCCAGTTAACTAACAGAGCTGCCTAATTTGTCAATGTCATTTAGAGACCCTAGGTAACATTAAGAAACTACATTACTATAAGCATTAAAATATTCTAAAGTATGTGGTAAAACACTAAAAGCAAATAAGGGATTTGTACTTAGTAGGACAGCACCGACAACCACGTTTTATTTTAGCGACGGTATCTCTTTCTCGTTTATAGTTACAAAACCAAAATTTGGAAATTTCTAAGTAAAACGTTGAAAATAAAAATATTTTTGACAGGGAAGGTTTGAATACTTTCCGATACAATAAGAAAACAGTTATTCATGTAAACCAACGAATCCTTATATTTAGTTTTATGACAGGACCATTATTCTTCGTATACCGATTTATATGATAAACGAGCTGGAAATACACTAGACAAAATCCAGCAGAAAATAGGACCAAAATCGTCAAGAATGGGGATGAAATAGTTGAAACTATACATTGGTTCAAAAAATACATAAAATAGCCTAAAACCAACATTTTTTAAAATTCTAAAGAACATTAGTCCACTCAAAAAGCATTAACGAATGCAGTTAAACATTTATTAATAAATAACCAGTAAAACAAAAGTGGACGTTGTGTCCAAGGTGGACGTTATGACCAAATGCGAAGGTGGGCGTTGTGACCAGAGTGGGCGTTATGGCGGTGGACGTTGTGACCAAATTTGAAAGTGGGCGTTGTGACCAGAGTGGGCGATATGGCGGTGGACGTTGTGTCCAAGGTGGGCGTTATGACTAAATGCGAAGGTGGACGTTGTAACCAGAGTGGGCGTTATGGCGGTGGACGTTGTGTCCAAGGTGGACGTTGTGACCAAATTTGAAAGTGGACGTTGTGACCAGAGTGGGCGATATGGCGGTGGACGTTGTGTCCAGAGTGGACGTTACGACCGACGCCGTAAACTGTTATTCTCAAGAGGCGTCGGTGGACGTTGTGACCAGAGTGGGCGTTATGGCGGTGGACGTTGTGTCCAAGGTGGACGTTATGACCAAATGCGAAGGTGGGCGTTGTGACCAGAGTGGGCGTTATGGCGGTGGACGTTGTGTCCAAGGTGGACGTTGTGGCCAAATTTGAAAGTGGGCGTTGTGACCAGAGTGGGCGATATGGCGGTGGACGTTGTGTCCAAGGTGGGCGTTATGACTAAATGCGAAGGTAGACGTTGTGACCAGAGTGGGCGTTATGGTGGTGGACGTTGTGTCCAAGGTGGACGTTGTGACCAAATTTGAAAGTGGACGTTGTGACCAGAGTGGGCGATATGGCGGTGGACGTTGTGTCTAGAGTGGACGTTACGACCGACGCCGTAAACTGTTATTCTCAAGAGGCGTCGGTGGACGTTGTGACCAGAGTGGGCGTTATGGCGGTGGACGTTGTGTCCAAGGTGGACGTTGTGACCAAACTTGAAAGTGGACGTTGTGACCAGAGTGGGCGATATGGCGGTGGACGTTGTGTCTAGAGTGGACGTTACGACCGACGCCGTAAACTGTTATTCTCAAGAGGCGTCGGTGGACGTTGTGACCAGAGTGGGCGTTATGGCGGTGGACGTTGTGTCCAAGGTGGACGTTATGACCAAATGCGAAGGTGGACATTGTGACCAGAGTGGGCGTTGTGGCGGTGGACGTTGTGACCAGGGTGGACGTTATGACCAAGTTTAAAAGTGGACGTTGTGTCCAACATGGCGGCCATACTAGGTGGTGGACGTTGTGACCAGTGGGCGTTGTGTCCAAGACCCAAGTAAGCAGATATTCCATAAATTTTGAATGGGACCAGAATGGACGTACTATCAAAAAAGAATCAAAGAACATTCAGCTTGCATTAGAAACAACAATTTTAATATCGACCAAGCTAATAAATCAGCTTTTGCTAATCACATTTTGGAACATAACCACAACTTTGATCGTAATAAAGATTTCAAAATTTTACATAAATAGCTAACAAAGGTAGGTTGTTGAATTTGCTCGAACTTTTTGAAATTATGTCTAATAATAATGAATGCAGACTCAATGAAGTCACAGATTTTGATACCAATTACATTTTCGTGAATATTAAATAGTAGTTTTGTCTTTGGCTGGTTTCTTGCTTTTATTGATTTTCACTTTGTTTTTTTTGCCCTCTCTGGTAATTTCAGTGTCGTTGAATCTAGGGACTTGTTGACCCATTTTCAGTTACTTCTGTATTAAAAATTCATTCTTAGTGCTACCGTCCTCAACGATAGCATCTATTTTACTTACTTTAATTTTAATTTTTATATTGTGATGTATTAACCAGTATAACGATCTGAATAACGTAATTTGCTGGTTAATTATTTTTTTCTTCTCCGATGTGGTGTGTTTTGTGAATTTTATTGCTACCTCGTCTTCAATTTTTCAACCTAACCTCAATTTAATTTAACCTACAAAAAACACGTAGTTTTTTACTACCAGTAAGTTGATTTCTTTACTATGTACACTATTGTTAACGATATGCCTCTGTAGATGATCATTTTGGCCCGAAGATGAAACCAGTCTGGTTTCGAAACATGTTACCAATTTAAATAAATGTACGTGGAGAAGACTACTGAGTTTTATTGCTTCTTATCAAGACACCTCCACTATTAGCTTGATGGATCACCTCCCTATTAGAATTAATCAAAGAATCGCTCTATTTTAAGCTTATGCGCAATTTTTGTACACCCTGTGTGTTTGATAGAAGCACTTGTATATTCTAAATTTTCCAAAACCATCTAAAAATCATAAATCACTAATTGCGTTTCAACCCATTAGTTTGCTCACAACAATCTCCAAGCTCTTTGAGAAGTCTAGTTCACCTTAGACTAACCGAAGAAAATTAATAACGTCCGTGCAATGCCCACTTTTCAGTTAAAATTTTGGAAACACTATTCCACGTATCACCAGCTCCAGCACTTAGTAGAAAAAAACTTCGAAAAAAACAATTCATCAATGGTGCCTTTGGAATTCTGAAGCCATGTGTATTATAGCACCAGAAAATATGCAGCTGTTATTTGACTTTGTTACAAAGTGAAGTTATAATCTTCTTCTTCTGCCTTTGGAAATATATTCGTTAAGTTTATTACGAGAAGTTCGGCTCATGGTCATGATCGCATTGTGATATTAGCAACTCTCTATAGAATATCAGTGACAAGGATTAGGTATAATTTTCTGATGTTATAATAAACACGACTTCAAAATTCCAAAAGCATCTTTGATGAACATTCTTTTTGCTCATACTATAATACCGTTTTTAGACCTGGCTCAGGTCTTCGACCAAGTGTGACATAATGGGTTAAAATACAAAATTAGTGGACTTTAAATCTTCAACTATCTCAAGGCGAATTGCTCATTACACAATTCCTACAATTAGAAAATTTCAGAAATAAGTTTCACGGGAAAGTATTTTAGGACCAATAGTGTTCAACATTTACACTAGTGATATACCTATCCATTCCAGCAGACCTATTGATGTTTGCTGACGATACGGCTCTGTTACTAAAAGACCCAGATATAAATCTCGCGGTAGTTAAACTTTAAGCAGCCACTAATATTATTGTTCAAGTATGAATGCAAGGTATCACACAAGGGTAAATTATCTGAACCTTTCCAAACTACAAGTGGTGTGCGCCAAGGTTGCGTCCTCACACCCCTATTGCTTGTTATTGTACTCGACGAAGTTCTAAAGTCGGTGACACAAACAGAACGACGAGGCTTACAATGGAACCTGCGTGAAACTTTAGAAGACCTAGATTTCGCAGACGACATCTGTCTATTAGCACATACGGCGAGCCATACTCAGGAAAAATAAAATAAAATACGTGTTGAGGCGGGGAAAGTCGGTCTACAAATTAATATAAAAAGGACTAAGTGTATGTGTATGAACATAGCAGTGCCCCCAAACTTCAAGATAAATAACATTTTAATAGAGAATGTAAACGAGTTCCTATACTTAGGAAGTACAGTGGCTGTAAATGATAGTGTAACAAAAGATGTGCTAAAAAGAATAAATAAGGCTCGCAGTGTGAACCTGGGTTTAAAACATGTGTGGCGTTCATATACTCTGACTCTCAAGACTAAAGTGCAGGTGTTTAATGCTATGGTTAAATTTGTTTTACTATGTGAATCATGGCTGGTCAGTGAAGTAATAAAACGGAAGTTACAAACATTTCTAAATAGGTGTTTGAGAGGGATAATAGGAATTTGGTGGCCCGACACAATATCAAACAAAGACCTATGGGACCAAACAAATCAAACAGACATTAAACGAAATTAGAAAAAGAAAGTATGGATGGTTAGGCCATACTTTGAGAAAAAACGACAACGAAGTCTGCAGAAAGGTGCTACAATGGAACCCGCAACGATACCGATGCAGGGGGCAACCGAGACGAACGTGGAGAAGAAGCATTGAACTAGAGACTGGAAAAACAATGTCGCAACTGAGTCGAATTGCCAAAGAGAAGAAAGAGTGTATGCACTAACCCTGTGTCCCACAGTGGAATAATGGGTCTTATTATTATTATTAATATTATTGTTCACTGGTCCAGCCAATATATGTATGTATAATCTGTAACCTCATTTACCTTCTGGTGTAGAGGCTGGTGCTTTATGCGCTGGCATCTGGCCGTACAATGCTCAACTTGCCCCGCATTCGGGATACCGAGTTGGAGCGCGTCTTTCGTGCAGCAACCATTGTGTTAGGTGTGTCTTGGTGATGTTTTGACCTTGTTACTCTATCTCTTAGGTCTGTGGCTCTGAGTAGAGCACAGTTAATTTGGTGCCCAACTGTGAATAGTCTCACCAAGCCCGATTCCAATCGCCAAGGCTGCGGAAAAATTCCGACCCTCGCGCGATTCGAACTGAGGACTTGCTTAATACAAGCCTGACGCTTACCCAACTGAGACACGCGGCTTCTATGGTCCAGCCTATAGAATTTAAAAATAAACATGGATGAGTGTGTCCCAAAAATTTACATTCCTCTTCTTAAAGTATCTTATGCTGATTATTTACATTTTTAATTTCCTCGTCTAAACGACGAAGAAAGCATTGTATAGCGAAAAAATCGCCTTCCGAGATTTCTTCAGATTTTCACATTTCAGTTAAATGACGAAAAACACGTTGGATCAATTCCATCTATCGGTGTTCCTATTGCCGGTATAACTCAAAAAATATTTGTTGGGGGTAGAAGGTATTTTGCATGCTGATTAAATGCATTCCTGGCAAAAAACCGATATCTATATACGTATATGTATAAAACTGAAAGTCCTGACTCACTCACTCACTCACTCATCAACGCCCAGCCCAAACCCTTGGACCTAGAAAGCTGAAATTTTGCACAGAGATTATGATGTTAACAAGGAATAAGGAAGGATATTTCGAAATTCAACCCCTAAAGGGGTGAAATGGGGATTCCAATTTTGCATGGAGAAATAATATTAACTAGACATTTCGACTTGAAACTTCGTAGGAGTACTCCTAAAAACAAATAAGCAAACACGTATTTTGTGGTTTTCCTAAAATCAACCACTTAGGGGGTGAAACGGGGTACTAAATAAGCCTAAAATACGATATGGGTGTCCTTAATGAGGTTTTTTGGAACGTTGAATGCGAAAATGGCATTTATTTTTAAGTCCAAGACGGTGGACATAACATAAGGAAAAGGACGGGGCGGGACGGTACGGAGACGCGGACGGAGAAAGGGACGGGGACGGGGATATGATGGGATGGGATGGGATGACAGAAAATAATTAGTCATTATTTAATACACAAATAACGAACGATGTCGCGGATAGCAGCTAGTATAAATATATACTGGGTGAGCACCTAAAAAAATTAATTTTTGCTTACAACTGAGAAACAGATAAAAGTAATAATTTGCATATAGGTCAGGCTATACCCCTGACGAAAATGGTACCCAACAGATACAGGATAAATGTTGCAACAGACAAAAATGGGCAACGAATTAGTGCCTTGTGTTTAATACAACTGCATCGCAGTTATCTGAAGGGTCTAGCGTGCTAGCATGCCATGAATTGTCGGTCTACTGCGAAGCCAAGACAATTTCGATTCCAACCTCCGGTATGTATGTATAATCGATAACCTCGTTTTACCTTGCGGTGTAGAGGCTGGTGCTTTATGGGCTGCATCTGGCGGTACAATTCTCAACTTGCCCCGGATTCCGGATACAAAGTTGGAGCGCGCCTTTCATGCTTCCACATCAACCATTGTGTGAGGTATCTGTGTGTGTTATGTTGACCTTGTTACTCTATCTCTTAGGTCTGTCGTTCTGAGTAGAGCACAGTTAATTTGGTGCCCAACTGTGAATGGTCTCACCGAGCCCGGTTCAAATCGCAAGGATGCGGAAAATTCCGGCCCACGCGGGATTCGAACCGAGGACTTGCTTAATGCAAGGCAAGCGCTTACCCATCTGCGCTACCTCCGGCAATATTTTTTTATTTGAAAATTGATGTAATTCTCACTACCAAGTGTTTTCTTACAAAGGGTACTTGCTAAATACCTAGAAATATTTCTATACACGGGCTTAACTTGGAAAACATATATTATACAAAAATTTATAAAGGCTACCCAGGCCTCGCCCAACTGTATCGTTTCATAAATTAACAATGTCTATAAAGTTGGCCCATTATTGTTGTTGAACGCACGTGTAATTTGGAGATGTGCATCACCAACTAATATTAACAAAGTGCAAGGTCTGCGGAAAACAGTTTTGTATATTGCTGTAAATGTTGAGTCGTTTGCTTGTAATGATCAATTACACCAAATACTAACAATTTCAGAACAATATTTCAAGCAAGTGGCCATTAACTTTCACACCAATAGTATTCAGTGCGATACTGCAGTGTTTTCTAACCTAGGACGTAAAAACATTTACAATAGCTTCCAATGTCAACTGCCACAAGACAATAGACTCTTAATAAGTATCCGCAAGGTAGTCCCCACTTCTGCCCGCAGAAAATGGTTGAAATAAAAGAAAACTCGAACGACCATAAAAGAATAATATCCACGCAAGTCACTTTTGAGTCCACTTTTAAGTGCAGCTTCCTCCGGCGAAGCAACCCCAAGCCAGGAGAAAACGTATAGTCCAATTACATTAGACGAAAAACCGCAGCATCTGCCGAAAAAATCCAAGTGAGCTGAAATTTCGCATAC
Source organism: Agriotes lineatus (assembly GCA_940337035.1). Taxonomy (NCBI): domain Eukaryota; kingdom Metazoa; phylum Arthropoda; class Insecta; order Coleoptera; family Elateridae; genus Agriotes; species Agriotes lineatus. The sequence goes on along the minus strand of OW679197.1, from coordinate 25,055,946 downwards.
TCCTTTATTTTGACATTACACATAATTAAGTAACAAACGACTTCCGGGATTGGACCGTGTCATGATTGAGATCGAAGAACTCAACGACACGCCCACTTTCGTAAGGGGCTTCATCAGGAGGAAAAAGCAAAAGAGCACGGCAACTCAACGTGTTAACCACGCCAGAGGCGAAACTCTTTGCAAGGGAAGGGGCAGAAGAGCACGGTAACTCAACGTGTGAACCACGTCAGAGGCGAAACTCGACACATAATGTCTCAAAAGTCCCCATTGCTATCGCGCTTGCGTTATGAGTTATTCAAGGTCAAAGGTCACAGAAATAAGTTTTTCGCAAATATCTCGCTTTCTATGGGTCGTATGACTTTTTTAGTTCTTACAAAAAATGAAAGCTAGGAAATTCTCTACAAAAAAGATTATACAGGTCTTTTACGTACAACTAACCATTCAGTAAATAACACACTGTTAGGTTTTGCAGACGGCCTTTACTTTCTTTTACGATAAAGGAAGTATTGGATTCACCCCAAAAATTCGAAATTCAGTTTTCAACAGATCTTCACGTTTTAGAGTCCCCTCAACCCAAAAAATATGTTTTTGCCCATTGGTCTGTGTGTGTTTGAATATCTCAAAAACGAAAAGACGTATGGCGTTGAAACTTCATATACAAGTTTTGTGTACTATCTAAATGCGACAGCAAGCTTTTGAAGAAAATCGTATAACCGGAAGTATGATGTTTACTCTTGTGTTTCAAAAACGGCTCTAACGATTTTTTTCAAGCTTCAAAAACATGTTTTTTGGGTTCAGGGGACTTTAAAACGTGAAGATCTGTTGAAAACTCAATTTCCAATTTTTGGGGTAAATCCAATACTTCCTTTATCGTAAAAGGAAGTAAAACCCGCCTGCAAAACTTAACAGTGTGTCATTTACTAAATGGTTAGTTGTATGTAAAAAACCTGAATAATCTTTTTTGTAGAGAATTTCCTAGCTTTCATTTTTTGTAATAACTAAAAAAGTCATACGACCCATAGAAAGCGAGATATTTGCGAAAAAAGTATTTCTGTGACCTTTGACCTTGAATAACTCAAAACTCAAGTGCGATATCGTTGGAGACTTTTGAGACATTATTTGTAATGTCAAAATAAAGGTGTATGCAAAATTTCAGCTCACCTGGACTTTTTTGGCAGACGGATCCTAATGTAACTGGACTAGTAGGGTTCCGCGAGCTTTGCTTCATCCAGCAAAGCAAGATCCTGCCAGCCTGAGAAAATTTGAGTGAAAGGCTCCATCAAAAGCCGATTCTCGGTGACAATCGTTCTTATAACTGGTCTATGCGATTCTCGGTAGCGAGCATCCGCAGGTCCTGTATTCGGCAGTTTCCAAAGAAATAGCCACAACCATAATTTAAAATACAATTTACTTGGTTCAAAAATCCCTGGGCTAACACCGGCGTAAGGAACTGGTCGAACTTTAAGACCTCTACAGGAGCGGCGAATACAGTCCTCGATTCTTCAAATATAAAGCAGAAGCCGCTGTGGCAGAGCAGTTAGGCATAAATTAGGTTCCCAGAAGCCAAGACCATCGAAATTTTAAATACTTCGAGTAAATTTTCCACCATTCTGCGTTTATATAAAATTAAAAGGCAATACCAACGGCAGTGCAACCTGAAGCAACACAGAGGCGCAGCTGTATCCAGTGGGTTACCGAGCTGACGCCTTTGATCCCAGTCTAGAATAATTGTTTAAATTCCATTATTATTTACACATTTTTAGATCGTGTTACGGTTCAAAAATCATCTACAACTATTTATCTAATTATTTGCCCTAATCTTGGTTAAGATTAACTTTTGCCATATCTTTCTTCAAATTTAATTTTTCCTACAGCAATACTGAGCATTCAGATCCTCTGAAAATTACATTTCAATCTAAGTAAGCCATATGATAAGAATTACAGGTCTGAGAGCCCCTGGTGTGTAGGCTTCACTTTATGCATATTGAGTTACTGAGTATCTGACCCCTTCCCAAAATTTGATTTTTGGTTATCAGTTTTTGGAAACCATTTTGGCATTCGCCATTTTTGTGCTGTTAAAGGCAGGTGCTTCGAAAATTCACGTCTTGGAGACGAAACTTTATTGGAAATATTCGGGCCCATCTTATGTAGGAGATTGCTTTTGGTGTGATTATGAATTTCGCGGTGATCTGGAATAGACCCCGGGAATGTTATTTGCGGTGATCTCCTAGCCCAGACTTTGTTTGGGGATTTTGCTTTAGCAGCACATGGTCCACTTTGGCGAAACGCAGCCGTAAAAATCTAAAACGGGTATGTGGTTTTTCTAAGTTCATTCAGTTCGATTCTATGGTTACTTGCCCTTTCAGCTTTTCTTTTCCCGCTGGGAACATACCTGCAGTACTCCCTTCGCTTGGCAACGTGCCAGCAGCCCTTTCTACTTGGTGGCGAATCGAGCTTTGCTCCGCCAGTCGATGTCGCTGGCTGTGGATCCTTCGAGCCTCCGTTACATGACGGGATAGCACCGGCAAACCTCCTGCGACAGCTATTCGGTGGTCACCTGGTTCTTGACCTCCCCATTGCCCTTCGGCCCTTGCTTACGACCACTGCAGCCGGAGAGAAACCCATCGCAAAGGTCTGTCAGATTATTGTTTCCGTTTCGAACTCCCGAATCTTCAGCTCCTCCATGGAGGCAATTGCGCGACGGTGCTGCAATGTGCTCGATAAACTTACGATTGTTTTTAACGTGTATTCTTAAGCGGAAAAATTACCTGTGGAATATATTTGTTTCTGCCATTGTAACTTATATATTAATTACGGTAGGTCTTTTAATCGACATATAGCGATTTAGGTTATACGTACGGAGATGCCTCCGATTTCAGACTAAATTTTACCAGTATTGTGCTTTGTCTCCGACCTCGGACTAATTTTTAGCGGTATTGTAATTCCGTTGTGAAGTCAAGTGCATGAAAAGTATTCTTTCATTTTCAAATGTCATCAATTACACCGTTGAATAATATCACTATTTGGGCCATGTCGTGCAAGAGAAATTATTGGTAATGCTCGCGTCACGACCGTTTTAATGCAAATTGCCTTGCAATATCGTGAATTCGCCCTTACGGAACCAAAACAAGATCTTGTAGGCCCGTCAATTAATTAATAATTAAATAAAGGCTAAGCCTTGCATACTGGGTGTTCGGTTGCATTCAACATGCATTCTAAATTTTGCTTTCAATCTTAACAGTTGTGTCAAAGCCACGATGCTTTCGAACTCTTACTAAGTGTTTATTCAGTAGTGCATTTGGCCAAGTTTAATATCAATCTTGTATTCTCTTTTTTATGCTACTGTTTTGTAATAAATACATACCGTTTATAATTATTTATTTAATTTGGGCTTGCTTGTCAACTACGCTTTTATGCCCATGTAAATGTAACTGGCAGTATTGTGGTGAGTTTAGCCTTATGCTTTGTTTGATAATATTAAGCTGTGATATGATCTCCCTATTGAGATTTTGTGTGGATTACTCCGTATTATTTGTTGTGTAAAATATTTGTGGAACCTCTTTATCATTTGCTTATTATATTGAATCGTTACCTAGGTCAGCGAATTTTATTTATGCCCCCTTGCCGTATCTCTTTTCAAGAAGTGTTTGGTAGCGCATCTTATCGTATACCTTTATCTGCGATTAGCCAAGAGCTGGGTCACCTGCTACCTGGCGCCCGTATTATTTTTATTCTAGCTAAATCTTTGAGTCTTGTATATGACCCACGCCCTCCTCTGGCTGAGAAGCCGGCCGCTCTTGCTTACCGCCCCCCTTTACCACCAGAGTAACGGTAATCACGGTAACAATCGTATACGTTGTTTTTGAGATACATTTTAAGTTTAAGTAACTGTTCGTAAAGCAACTTTTATTCTCATTCTAATTAATCAAGCAATTTCAAACCTTGGTTTCCGAGCTACATAGACAGAGCATATTCAAACCAAAAAAATAAATTTTAACTCCCCGCTAATAGACTCGAATAACTTATATTGTTAGTGTTGTATCTCATATCAACCGCCTTGTTATTTAATGGGTACCGAATTGTTTATTGCATATGCAGTGCCAAAATCCAGTATTTCATAAAACTCTTACGAATAGCAAAATGCAGTTACTGAACTGACAAATTGAAATATAATGCGATGACCCTGTTTGTTATTTACTTATTTTGGTACAAAATTTAATAAGTTAAATTAGGGCAAATCACCACACAATCCTCAGGTTAATTTACTATTGTGCTTACTTTTGCCTGTCAGTAGATTTAAGGCTAGTTAAAATGAAATGTATTAGTTAATGTACAAATAAATGGTTAAATGTTCCTTTCTTAATATTTGATTTAACTGCAATATTTTATACTAGCTCATGGCAAAACACATAAAACTCGTTTCTCAGGTGGGATCAGAATTTTACTATATTTAAAATGTATCCTTAATTTTAGGCTATTTGTCTGAAAGTAGCTCATATGCTCGCTTTTAGTACATAATATTTGTAACCTCAATCTGACATATACAACACATAAAGCTGTTTGCTCAATATGGCGATTATCTGAACGTTCTAATAGTGAAAATAGGCGAGGAAGCGTCAGGTAAATAATTTGAATATTTCGCTTGGCAACAAAACCTCGACTTATTTGTTATAGGAAGACGTAAGACCCACGCCAACAAGCAATTGTTTCTAATGCTTGAAAATTTTCCGCAAAAACGCAGATTCTGATGACGCCTTCCAATTTGTGAAGCCCAGGAAGTATTTGGACTCTTAGAAACGCGCTGGGCTTCTTTATCAAGGTTTATTCTTGTATTTAAATAGTTTTTCCGACTTCTGACACTTGAATTGCAGTTAATTGTTACCTTGTAAAAATTGCCGCAAGTTGGCTCGGAGATGGTCCTAGACGACGTTCTTGAAATTTCTCAGCCTGTAGACGCTTCCCTGGCCGCTAATGTTGATCGGGATGCTCTTGCAGACCCCGCTGATGTCCTGAATTGCTGACCGATGCTTAAATTGGTCGTAGACGAAGATCGGAAATTTCAGGTGATAGGCTGCCGTTTCCACTCGAAAATCGGATTGGAAAAATCTTTAATTTTTTATGGTAGAACTCACCACAAACACTAGTACAGCTGCCTGAACACTTAAGTAAATAAACTGTACGCTTTTTGTTTGGTTAAGAACACCTTTATTATATAAAAACATTAATTATTTGGGAGTACAAATTTTTAACAAGCTTTATTAATTTAATTGCCATTGTTCTCCTCTTATTAACAACAACAAATCATTACGTTGCTATGTTACCGTGATCTGCTATTAATTAGAAATTAGTTTTGATAACAAATAACTATGAACGGAGTAAAGTTTGAATACATAAATCTTAAATTAACATGTTCTTAAATCTAAATATTGTCTTTTGCTTATAACTAGTATTATTCCTTCGCGTTACACACACAAACGTTTTTTAAAATCACTGCTTTGTTTTTTGCACATTTTTTTATTACACTGGTATTTGAGTTCACCATTTTTACACATTACTTGCCTTTCGTCTCTTCCACTGCCTAATTCTGGATTGCTTCTTGCAATTTTCTATTCCCTTATCTTGCTCTCATCTACCTTTCAGATTGCTCGCCTTTTCACTAGCCTTTGCTTTTATTAATAACTGCGCTCATTTAGTATGCACATAACAAACCTTTTGTGTCAATTACTTTTGTTTGGTCTGGCTTTAAATATGCCCAAACCTATCATTTTGATTGTATTATTTTACTGAAACTTCAAATTCAAACCCTCTGAGATATGCTTTGCTTTTGCGTGCCTTTATCCGACTAATTACTGCTTCTCCCATCTCATTACCAATGCATTTAATACTTTTATTATTGTTTAAAATTGCAATTATATAAAATATCTTAACTCTGTGCTTTATTGACTTGGTTAAATATTTCGCACTGCAAACAAAGCCAAATTGTGGGCTTAAAACCACTTCAACAAAAAAGTAGTATGTATTTGATTTTCAATATAGAACACAATAATGAAATAGTATCTAACATGTTGTTCTAACCCAAAAGACTATCTTGACAAGTGAAAATAATTTACTTTTGAAAAGTGGTTTTTATTATGTTTCTGTAGAATAAAATTATTGCCAATTCTTATAGTATTTTATAAAATCGAATTCTCATACTTACGCTTCTCTCTACTCTTACAATTTTTCATGATCGGGAGCGCTTCTGAACCATTACACAAGTTTTGAAGAAAGATCATATGAACATAGAAAGGTTAATCATAAAGGAAAAGCAGATGTCGAGGCCGATCCTCAACCGAAACCTAAATTAACGAGCAACCATTTATGCCATTATCACGGAAGCCCAGAACAGCAATCATTGGCAAAAACAATTAAAGAAATAGCAGAAGCCACTACATCCCTTCAAAACAATTAAGACCATCAAAAATTACCCGTAATAACCAAATCACCATTCCATCTCGTTTGTGGCATTTCTTTTGTGAAAAAATCTTAAACTTGATTTATTCACGTTTATTTTTTAGCTTATTATTTTCTTTCCTCCACTTTGCTATTCAACATACAATATTAAGCAAAAAGCCCTAATCTCGGCAATACCATGCGGCGAGCAAGATCTAGTAATGGAATATACTACTACACATTTCCTTTATCTTGCTTTGGCAATTGTAATGCTTCAATGCCTAAGCTTCCTCAAAAAAAAAGAGACCGATATCTAGCAGTAAGGTGTTAACAAAACTGATAACGATGGCAATTGTGATGTTTAGCAACCATAAATTATAAATGACAGCAGGCGCCAATCAAAAACGTTACCTTTAAATATTATGCTTTGATATTCAAAGGCGCTAGGGAGTAGCAGGTACCCAGAGACCGACACTGTGTCACGGATGTTTGTACGAAGTTTTCAACCTTGGTCCGTCGATGGTAACATAAATAGGCTCGGCTGAGCTCAGCCTGGGTCGTAGGCTAATATGGACCTTCCTCTTCTGGACCAGCTGGGAAGTCCTGGGCGCCAGGATCCTAAAACTTTATTTCCGAGCCTGGAGTCTCTGATGCATCGGATGCCAAAATGCTCACGCTACTAGTGGAACACATTTTCTTAGGAACAAAATTTTCTAATGTTGATTATAAAACATCATAAAAACTTCTTACACACCCATTTAAATCGTTATTTGAAAAACGTGCTTCCCAATCGACGTCAGACAAATGGTTCTTGATATCAAAATATGGAGCATTGTTAAAATCAAAATAAAACGCATCAGCTGTTTGTAGTTCTTGTGCTATTGAACTAGTTAATATAAATGAAATTGCCGGATGGTGTACATTGCACGGAAGCAAAGGTAAAGGTTTAAGATACTGTAAGTAATTATTGGAAAATATTAGGTCTAAAATTACACCATTTGAATTTTTTATGCTATTAAATTGACGCAAACCACAGTAAGAAAAAATATCATAAATAATTTGTTCTTTATCGCCTGGCAGGTGTGTAGCAGATAATCCATCCAAATCATCTTCGGTTTCCCACTTAATATTGCGCAAATTATAATCACCAGCCACAACAAAAATAGAATTATCATTTCTAGTAATAATTTCTTCAACCAGAGCCGTATGTTCAAAATATTTGTAATAGTCTGATAAAGGAGGAAAATACGTAGCACATAAAATAACCTTCTTATTATTAAATTGAACCGATACCAAAGTTCCTCTCTGTCACGCGTGCATACTTCCATAGCATATGCTTGAAATTTCTTTTTCACTGCCATTAAAACACCGCCGCCACACACTTTTTCGCTAGTGACTTTCGAGCGATCATTACGGAACACTGCATATCGACTATCTATAAATTCACTATCACTAATAAAATCAGAAAGCCATGTTTCAGAGATAATTATTACATCATAGGCATCTGATAGCACCGCCAAGTAAAAATCACTTAATTTAGTACGCATTCCCTGTATATTTTGGTAGTAGATAGAAAGTTCAGCCTTGTTGTTCGGTGAAACTATTTTTAAAATTGCTTCCACCTTTTCGGGATCAGGGCGTAACCCATATCGATCAACAACATAACCCAGATACTTTAATTGAGGCCTACAAAATTGACACTTATCAACATTGACAATAAGCTTAGCTCGACTCAGGCGATCCAGAACTGTTTCCAAAGTTCGAAGATGGTTTTCAAAATTCTGCGATACAATGATAATATCATCAAGGTAAACCATGACCGACGGCTGTAAATCAGCGCCTAGAGCGGTGTCGATAATCCTCTGCTAAGTGGCACCAGCGTTCGATAAGCCGAAAGGCATCCTCTTAAAATGGTACAAACCGCGACCAGGGACAGTAAAAGCTGTACATTCTCTGGAAGATGGCGACAGCGGTACTTGCCAATATGCGGATTTAATATCTAAGCTGGTCAAATATACAGCATCTCGCAGTTTGTCTAGTATAGCAGATACATATGGCAAGGGATACGCGTCCTTTTTAGTAACTGCATTAAGTTGCCTGAAATCTATACAAAACCTGTAAGTATCGTCCTTCTTTCGAACTAAACACACGGGCGAAGACCACGCACTCTTCGACGGTTCGATAACATGTTGTTGAAGCATGTTTTCTAATTCGGCGTCTATTATCTTCTGTTTATACGGCGAGACTGGATAATATCTCTGCTTCATTGGCTTAGCTCCTGGAAGCAGCTCAATTTCATGTTGTCCTATATTAGTACAACCAACCGTAGTCGTCGGGTGCTTTAACTTTTCGTCTATGAGCCGATCCAACATACCCTTTTGCTCGGGAGTTAAAGATTTCTCATCCTGTATACTAGAAACGCTATGTTGCGGTTGTTCTGATGAAAACTGCCAAATATTTTGTCTAAGATCAGGTATAATGTCCATGGCTAACCAAAAATCTACACCAAATATTAAAGTTTGGGGAATACTGGGAATTACCAAAACGTCTAAAATTCGAACCTTTCCTTCAAGATCCATGGGTGTCGAAATAACACCGATACTAGAACATCGCTGACCATTGGCCATGGTACATCTTGACTCCTGAAAACGCAATTTAAAACCTAGGTCATTCAAAATTTTCAAACCGGGACCTCCAACTACCGTGCGACTGGCGCCCGAATCTAATAAACCTAAAATTTTATAACCTAATATAGCAACTTCCAAATAAGGACGCTGATCACCTTGAGCGTGACAAAGCACGTAATCCAAAAGAATATTTTGTCGATCATTTGAAGATAAAGTTGATTTGGTCGTCGAATAAGAAGCGGAGACAACCTTACGACCGGTCAGTTTCTCCGACACAAGTTTCCCGAATTGGTACAATCTGGACAATTCCTGGAAGTAAATCCGTGTTTACCTCAACGGTAGCATAACAACCGCTTAGATTCGGAGCAATTGCGTACTGTATGGCCGACCTTCTGACAATTCCAGCAAGTGCGGGTAGCAACAGCAGAAACAGCAGGCGACGGCAAATCTTCAGTATGGGAACTGGATACGTTTCTGGAAAAATTTGAATCGATAGCAGCTAAACGATGGGGTTTCTTGGATTTCTGATAAGCGAGACCTGGCTCTAAGGTATGATAGGTACATGGAGGAGGTTGACGAAATCTACTCGAGCGGGTATATGCGTCTTCGATCGATTTACATATACGAGTGAACTCTTCTATTGTTTTGGTAGTCTGTAAAGCTAATTGCGTTTGCTGAAACGGTTGTAAGTTCCTTCGAATTAAATTGACGCGAGCGGCTTTCGTTGGCGAAGTGGGAAAACGCCTAAACAAATTTTCAATGACACTATATAAACCGCTACAGGTTCTTCAGTTCCTTGAGTACGACATCGGACCTCTTCCCAAAGACTTTCTTCGTAGTCACAAGGTAAGAACGCTTCTTTCAATCGAATCACCAACTCGTCCCAATTACTAACTGAATTTCGAACGGAGCGATACAGATTAAAGCGTGTCCCGTAAACAGTTCAACGGCAGCCGTATACAATTGCTGTTTGGTAACACCTCGGGTATTCCTTACTTCGTCTAGTCTTTCCAGAAAATCGCATAGTCCAGCTTCTCCATCATAGCGGATGTTCCATTTATTAATGGCAAAATGATTAGAAGTCAGGGATGATGTAGTTTGAGGTATCATTGTGCTACTGAACACTGACGATTGTGATGTTACACCAAACGTTGCGCAGAATGCTTCGACTCCAATCGCGTCCTCGTCAAACAATGCGGTGCGATAGTAAAAAACAAAGAGCGACCTGACCTTATCTTCGGTGCGCGGGCGATCCAATTCCGAGGTCGGCAGTTGCTGCAGATCTCGAGGGCAGCGATAAGTCGGTGCTCCCCCCAGCAAGGGGATGAACCAGCGGATCGAGGAGCAGATCACGCTATCGGTCAGATGGGCCAAACGCAGGACTAGTTTGTGCGAGCTCGACAGGATACAAGACCCAAAAGTAACAATTAAAAGCCCTGAAAATGGACAATAAAATTACCCAAAACGTCCAACGAAACCTCGTGCTCATACGTACTAAGTTGTTGGGCGGCTTCTTGTACGATTTTGATATTCAGACTTCCCCTCGTTCTCCCAAATTATTTAGTTCAACAACGTAACTAAATCCAGTCGAAACTGTGCCTTATATTGCGAATAACAAATCTTCACTATATTCCAAATCATCACAATATAAATAGGCTATTTTGCGAAGTAGATCCCAAATTTTGGCACTAATAAATCTCCACAAAATAACTTAACGTGCCTCGCAAACTTTTCAGGCGAACAGTTGAAATCGAAATCCTCAATTCCTCGAGCTTCGCGGAAATGCCAGCCGAGTTATCGCAAGCCACAGGCGCGCAAGCCCCTCGGCAGCTCTTGCGTATTCGATAAGCACAAAATGCGACGGAGAAATTAAAATCAATTACCTAATCGAAGTTAATTGTTATAACTGCAATGGTCATATTGTCAGCCGAGACAAGTAAAACATCTTTCACATCACAGTGACATGTGATCCACGATTTTACAGCATCCAAAGAATGGCATTATGTACAGTTTTTATTCACATTTTTAAAACCTCACGTGGACTCTTACATACCAGTCAAGCGTTTTATATATTATTTATTAAAGTTGAAGAATAAACAAAAATAATTTAAGCATAAACTGGCACATACCTAAAATGTCGATAGATAATATCAGAAAAACCCCTACTAAGAGAAATAAAGAAATTATACAATTAACGCCTAAGAAACCCTAAAGTTTCCCAGAACTGGAAGGATACCTTGACAGCTTCGTTACACGGCAAAGAATATAAAAACCAATTATAGATCAATATTGAAATCATCGCTACATCATAAACTTTGTTACGTATAAATTTTACACCTAGTATAATGTAGATTAGGTTGCCGTTTCTTTGTTGGTATTCATTCGGTTACGTAATCTTTTTTTCATTTTTATATGAACTTTTGAAATCCTAGAATTTTGGCGTGTTTTAAATATTGCCAGTATATAGAGGCAGCTATTTCTGTGCCCATTTTGGAGATTAATTGATAGATTATTTCTAGTGCTGTGTATAAGTTTTCCGGAAATTCATTATATGTGGATACAAATCCCCCAATATTTTGGAAAGATTAACTCAGCCACTATATATTGTGTGTGTAATTTCCGAAATTAGTTTAGTTATGTCGAAATTAGAAAGTATTTTAGAAGTAAATTCACCTGTGGCTTCCGAGGCTGTTATATGCGTCTTTCCACCTTTCGGCTCCACATCTCCACCTGGGAAAAGCTCCGCACAACTCGATAATGCAATTTTGTGCAGCTTTTCCACAGTCCTTGTGACTCTTTCATCAACGCCGGCTATCTAGGATTGGACATCTCTTAGGTATTTGCGTTCACTCTCGCGGTCAAGCCACTTGTGACACACAGAACTTTAAAATACCTTGTGTGGAAGCTATATGTTGTTGTAAAATAGGTTTGCGGTGATGATTTTATGTAGATTGTTGGAAAAAACTGGAAACCTGCTGCAGTATTGCACACTGTACAATTATTAAGTTAGCTGTGGCTAAGTTCTTTTAATATTTTTATAATGGCTGCTAGCTTCGTCGATTTTGGTTGCGTTCAGCTCTTGCTCAGCAGACACGTTCGGCAAACTTTGTTCGCGAAAATATTATTTGCGAGGGAGAACTAGAGCATTTGAGGCCCATATTATCGGTCTTTCACTAATAAATGACATGTTTAATAATTCGGTCGCCTAGGCCTATAGCGCGAATTTTGGTTTATAACGTAATGAATCGCACAGGTGAGGATTTTACCTTCCGTGCTCTAATTTCACTAAGGGTTGGAAAACGTGTCCTATTGAAGGGCATTTCGAGGAAATCGCATAACTACTGGCTTTTTATTTAGTTGATTTTAATTTATTTTTGTCAACAAAGCTATGCACATACATAAACAATTTTACATTTACAACTGATTAAATCAATATAAAACTTAAAATTAAATCAACGTTACATTCACACCAATTACAACAAAATAAAAACTTTATATTAAAATAACCTTATCACAAATACAACAAAATTTACAACATTGAAGATTTATTTAAATTGATATGAGTATAAGCATTTGCCACTCTGTTAGAGATTGCCCTATTGAACATTTTCATTTATGCAAATATTTATGTTATGTCTGGAGCTGAATACTTAAATATAGGGTAAATAAACATTGGGTTCCAGCAATTTATGATTTTTACTTATTTCTTTGTGTGAAATGTGATGTGGTTTAGAGATTTACACCAACGGCTGTAGGTCATCTGGTTTGGACCGTCTCGAACCAATGGTGGTTTCGGACAACCCACCCCATCCTGCTCGGTAACAAGTTAGCAAAGGCGGATCACAATGTTTAGTTTTTTTGTAAAACATTTATTGAGTTTTTTCGTAAATTAGTCAAATGGGCTTCCATAAAAAGTGCATGTCACATACTAAGGATCAGAACAGTATACAGTTGACGTCCAACGTAAAGCGTTGGTGTAGCAAAGTATAGCAGAGCGATGGCGAGAGCGCTAGACCATTGGATCGGTACCTGGCCTAGTGACTATGCACCGTTAAGATAATTTAATAACGCTCTTCACAGAAGAGTCCTTTCTGCAGATCTATATTTTTATAATTAACTTTTACTGGGAGTCGGAATGCAAGCGTCCTGCCTAAAAACTATCTGCCCTCTTATTGCATTCTGTTTTTATATTTCATTTTTCTCATAGCTTTTCCATTTTTTTAAGTACTCTTTCGACGTTTTGTGATATGTAAGATATATGTTATAAAGAAATATTTCTCAGCATTCTAGTCCTAATGTTCCTGTGGTAAAATAATTTAATAAATTGCAAACCAGTTAGTGATTTTTGACCACTACGAAAAAACTAACAGGTGACAGAAACTGTCAGAAACCTCCCTAAATATATGAAATAATTAATCTTAATAAGAGCTTGGTAAAATTGGAGTTAGTAATACCGGTGCAGATAATTCCGAAAGCGTTAATTGAAAATATAAATTCTGTGCTTCTTAGAATTTTTGTCCATAAATTGAAACTGTTCAAATGAAACTGTTTTGATGTACTCTCGGCATTTGAAATTTGAGAATAATTTGATATCGAAGTGAACTTCAAAACGCAGTTTTACCTTTATGTATTTTGCTATTAAAACTACGCTTCAGTGCTTCATTAAACATTCAAAAAACAAAACTGCTCTAATATAATCAACATCAAAGAAAATATAATTGGTATTTTCTAATTTCCATTAACCCTATCTGAAATATCGTCAGAGTTGATAATACGTAGCGAGAATTTGTTACACCATTTATTATTTTAATTTTGTTTTTGAATTGTGCAATTCATTGTTAATGCTCATAGCAATAACATCAAAACGATAAACCAGTGTTTAATGCTGTTGGATTTTAAAATATTTGGTATCTAGCTATCTGCACAGATAGTGTCTATAACTCGACATATGTAATAACATTACACTGTTGACTAAAATAAAACACAATTTCTTTTTATTAAAGTACACATAAAATCAACATCAATCAATACTAGAATAAGTTAAAAGGGCAGTCTGGCATACGCAAAAAATTTGTAAAGGAGTTTACACGGAACGTCCATCTCCCAAATTTGATCAATTTGCAAATTTTAAAAAAATGTAGTCCGCTGGGATTCTAACTCCGCGTTCCGAAGCGATTATTTTGAGCCACTGTCTTGTTCGCAGCTAGAATAACTGAGCCACGGGCGTGTTCGAGTTGGACGAATTTCGGCTGCGTTATAAAGCACCATACTATTCTGTCCCATTTGTAATTTTTATCTTGTATCTGTTAGGTCTCATTTTCGCCAACGATAAAGCTTCATCTTTGTGCAAATTATTACTTGTGCCTTTGGCAAATAAAAAAATTTCTTCGTTTTTTAGTCGAGGAAAGTAAAAATGTAGTTCGCTAGGATTCGCACTCCGGGCTTCTCAGCAAGAATAACTGAGCCAAAGGCGTGCTTGAAGTGGACGAGTTTCTGCTGCGTTATAAAGCACCATACTATTCTGTCCAATTTGTAATGTTTACTCTGTATCTGTTAGGTCTCATTACTTGTATCTATTTCTCAGGTAAACCAAATCTAAACAATTTTTTTAAGCCCTGTATATATTTCTCCAAAACTTTCTCGGTTTAAAGTCAGATAGACATATAATATGCTTGCAAAAGATCAACCTCCTCCAACAAATAAATTGAGTTATACCGCCAGCAAACAGACAGACAAACAGAGGGAATTGATAAAACCTTCTTTTCGTTATCTAGGAGCCCTGAAACGTAAAGATCTGAAAAATCTCGAAACATGATTTTTTCGTGATTACAATATTTCCTTCGTCTTTTAGACGAGGGAAGTGAAAATTGTCCGTTTGCACACTTTTGACAGATAGACCTAATTTGAAATGATGTATACGATGTATGTAATAGTTATTTACATTACGAGTGCAGTAGTTCGCATGTTACCGCGCGAGGTTTTAGTTTTTGGCGCACGACACGAAGCGGAGTGCTTTAATAAAATCGAGCTCTGTAAAATTATTAACACACCTGGTCTTGTTTTAATTTTTGATCTTCCAAAATATCTTTTAACTTTCGGTCTGCGTTTATTTTTAAACTAGCTGTAGCCCGCGGCGCATGCCGCATTTAAGTTTCGCGGGTTAGTGTGAGATGCACGTAACCACGAATGCCACCCGAACTTGCATCGTACGGCGAACTCGAAAAATCGATTTCTAAGGGTGTGTTTAAACGCTCGTTTGGGCTCATCGGAAAAGCAGTAATAAAACATTTTTATTATTAAATGAAATGTACTTGTGTTCATAGTTAAAAAACACAACCAATAGACATAATAAGTAATTGTTTTCTGTGGTCATATCCCTATTAAGAGTAATAGGAAGTTTGTTTACAAAAACCCGAAAATAGTAAACCGTCAGTAAACGCATTTGTACTTTTGCCGATATATAGTGTTGTTTTGTGCTTTATTATATAAGTATGATGTAGAATGTATGCTCCAGTGGTTGGCTAAATTGGTTGCTTCTGCTTCAACACTAAGGTGCTCACTTCGATATTTCTTTAAATATTTTACAGATTTTCTAATACAGGTTGCAGCTTTTATCAAATCCGTGTCTGGATTCCGTAGCCTTTTTGAAGTGATGTCAAATTCCCCCAAAATTTTATTCGCAAAAACACAAAAAATAACAGATTCAAAATTATCGGCGCTGGTTAGGATTCTTCTCTCCTCATTGAATTCTTCTTTTTTATGTTAATATTGTTTTATTAAGAGAAACAGTAATATATTTAAAATGTAATTTAATTGCGGGAGAGTTTGGGTTCTGGAAGACCATCGTATAAGGTTAAGTTTCTTTAATTTTATAGTGGATTCGCTTGTAATGGAACTTAAAAAAATCCACCGATGTATGCTTAATCCAAAAAATGTGTATATGTTTTAAACAGTAGCAAAAAAAGCTTCAATTAGGAGGCTCATCGGGCCCCCTCAGGCTCAGGACCCCCCACGGCTGCGGAGTCTGCGGGTACCAAGTTACGCCACTGCGTCTTAAAATATTTTTCATCCAACTTTATATCACATTCAACAACTTTAAACGTCGTTGTATATATATCAGGTTACCTATCTAGATTTTGGTAATTTTCGGGATTCGCAATTGGCATTCCTTTTTTTGAAAATTTTACGCACGGAACTTTAGCGTAGGGATATTTTCCGGTTTTGATTATTTTTGGGTTTTAAATCTAATTCCGACGCTGCAACCTGCATTTTTCGTGGCTTCTTTTAGTAACGCTTTGGAAGCAGTCTTTTCTCGAAATATCGCCAATAATTTAATGCAGATTTAGATCTATTGATTTATAGGCTTACTGCACTCAGCTGTTAAAATCAGGATTTAATAGTATTTGGAAGTAAATTCTTATTGACCTTCCAAAATCGAAGATATTCACTGTCTCTTTATCTTTGTGTGGTCTGACGCTTAGTCGAATTAATTTTCAGGCCTTCCTATCTTTCTCTCCTTTTCAAGTTACGACACGCTATCCTTTGAGAGACTCTTACGAATGTTTGAAGACTGAATTAGCCGTACGGTGGTATCTACTGCCCGCTCAGCGGCACATCGCAAGCTGAAAAAGCCCTACCACCTGATTTTTTTCTGACTCAACTTAAACTTATCTGAAGCATGTAGTTAACGAGTTGCAGGTATTGCTCATTCTATCTAACCTTGTTTCTTACTTGGGTGGCACTCACTATCTTTATACATCCAGCTGCGTTCAAAACTGCATAACTTCTCAAATAACGTTCTTTATGGATGTTACTTATTGCAAACTTTAAATTTATTCTAATTTTGTGACCATATTACAGGCTAAGTCGGTATTTACGACATCAAAACCAGACGTCACGTAGCGGCTGCTCTAATCGGTAATTCAAAAAGGCACAACTCACCCTAACTACGCTACAAAGTAGTCCCTGTAACAGGAAATTTGCCAACTACTCGTCGGGAGGTAGGGTTCGATTCATTAAAACGTTAATTAGGGCGTTATGCTATGGCACTAGAAAAGACAAAGCGGGGTGCCACAGACTTTTTTCGAAATCTTTTAAAAACTGCTCCTTGGAAGTCTGAAATGAAGAACAGTAGTTTGGTTTTGTGACAGCTGTGTGCGACGTCCAACCTAGCTCATTCACAAACCTACTTTGTTATCAATTTCTTGTAGGCGCTAGCACTTTTACACGAATAAATCATAAAAAACATACAATGAGACGTAGTATGTAAACACTATAAAATAAAAGTAAAAATTGAGTTAATCCAATTATATTGCATTTGATTATACGTATGTATAGTAAACATAAACTGAATAGTAAGCAAAGAGGTTATTGCTATACCTATCTAATATTTAGGAAGTTCATACGCTACTATAAGATAACAGTTAATGACTCCCAAACATTTGAACGTTAAATTGCTCAAACAGAACCAAAATTAAACATACATATAATGTCCTTTCGAAAAGCGTCACTGTTTATTTATTTGAACGTAACACCGTACACTATAGCACCAAAATTAGCCAACTACATCACCATACCTTAGTTAGCATCCTGGCGGCGCCATTGCTGAGCTATGGAAGCACGAGCCGGTTCGTCGCACAGCAAAAGCACTCCTATTGGCTGACCTGTTGATTAATTCGGGGGCTTATTAAGACGACGTTACGATGAAACTTCCTCAAATGTCTTAAAAAAGGTTGGGGTGATTTCCCCTTGAAAGGCTGGGGGTTTCAAATCCTCAAAAGACATGTGAGGGACATGCACTATGACGACGATTTGGCCACTATTCTCGCCCAACTGGGCACAATTGAGTCTTCTATTTATACTCCAGTGCGTTTATAAGAACGACGACTTCCAAGAAAATGCCCATGACCACAATTTCCGCATAACCCCCAAACAAGGTTACCACCTCTGTACTACAAAAAAAATCACTTGGCCCAACCAGCGGCAACTGTGTTCATCTTCTTATGCTCCGACTAACTGCAAAACGTAATTAAAAATAACATCGCTATGATAACTAAACCTGGGGTTTCCACACAAAGAATTTCAGCGGGTTCCCGACAGCTCAAAGGCTACCGACGGCCGTCACAGCAAGAGCATTGAAACTCTTCAAGCGTGCTCTCGCAACTGAACTAAGGAGCCTGGTAGAAGCAAAAATTATGCATGCCGCTCGTCACCAGCCATCTCTCTCCTTCACACATGCTCTACGCTCATTACACAAGATTGCACCACATTTCATAGGAACACATGCGCCAAAGAAAGCGTATAAGCTCCAGATGATCTGCCCGCATCGCCGCCATGGAAATCATTAAGAATGACGTGAATAACTGGGCGCAGAATCCCAAAACGTTACACGGGTCGACCGCTATCGTTTAGTGGTCAGTTCAACAAGTGCGACATGCGAGCACCAATAAAATAGGGCTAGCGATTGCAGAATTCTGCAATATTATCACTGAGAAGCAGAAGATGTCGTCAGCTATCTCACGAATGTAAGGTCACTAAATCACGTTAGCTTTGCTGAGATCCCCACGTTGCAGATTGTGTGATTATTTTCCACGCCTTGACTTCCACAATTGGATGATGCAATCCGAGGTTTTGGTAGAAGCAAGTCAGCGCTACTTCGAGGAGCGAAGGTAAATCGAAAATGTTGTAGTTACACGGTAAAGTGTACGTCGACGTACGCGTATTGTGTTGGTTTGATCAAATACAAGCGTGACCATGACCAGCCAAGGCCATTTTAAGACAAGAAGTCTGCGTTTTTAAGGAGAATTATTTCAAAGTTATTCCAGATGGTGTTTTACGTTGTCAATGTATGATTGCAAGGTGCCTGCGCATTGCTCTAAGCTATATCGCACGCAGGTTGTTTGAGGATTTAATTTTATTTTCTGTTATTCTGTGTTTTTATACGTGCTTTTTATGTTTTTATTTGTGTTTTGCAGTCAATAGACACACAAACAAATTGGCCCTTTTTGTGCATTGTTTAAAGTTTAGTTTCAGCCAACAACACTACAGGAAAGATCCAAATTCCTGTTTCGGCAGATAATAATCTCTCATTGGCACGAACTAAGAGATAAAGAAAGTTTCGTATTCACTGAGCTAGCTAACCGGATGAAAAGGGCAAATATTTATTTAAATATTACGGCGTACGAGACGTCTTGTTCAGATTTAACGTATCCACGGAGGGGTAAACCATTTCAAACTCAGCTAAACTTTCTGTAAAATATTCGTGGATAGGTATGTAAGGAAATGGAAACTCAAGGTGTGAAAGCATTCAAAGTCCTGGTACAACTTGTAAGTTGCAAATCTGAATTCTACGACATGACAACTTTGTTCATAGACACATTGAATAGGAGTTCCTATTCTAAATTTGTCAGCTGAATTTTGCCTTTCGTCGAGAAATCTCTTTTTCTTTCGTATTTTTTTAGCGCACGTCGTTTTCTTAATAACAACGTCTAGGGGGATTTTATTTTCAAAGAATTTCTCATTTACCTAATTTCAACTCAACTCTTCAATCTGTTCAGCAATTTTATATAATTCTCAGAAAAATGCTTTCAGGGATTGTAATTTGTCATCGGCATGCAGTATTCTTGCAAGAAATACATACCTGATGTTTGCAGCATACCAGTTGAGACTAATTTATTTGCCCATCTCATTATTTAGCAATGTCCACGGGCAGAGAAACGCCGAGCGAATAGGCAACCGGTTTTGCAAACGTATATTTTGTCGAATACAGTTTTCCGCTTAGTACAGTTTCTTACAAACTGTTACCTTTCCGTCTAGTGCAGTGGTTCATCGCTGGATAGCGATATAGTTTGGCATCATTTCCTGTCCGCAAAAATGTCTCAAGGACGTTTTAATCATTTGGTCTTTTTGCGTAAAAATGTTAGGCCATCAGCCGGTTTAAACCTTCCTGAGATAGTTTGTTGAGCTTTTTGGATTACTAGCTGTCAGGACAATCAATTAAGACATATTTTGACCCAAAAACTGGCCAGATGAATTGATTGAGTGAACACATTTTTGAGGTTATGTGAATATTCTGGCAGATTTTTCTGGTAAGGCATTTTATTTTGTGTAGCTTAATTTGGTAATTTGAAGTGTATGTATAGATGATTGATTCGAGTGGAATGTCTTCAAAGTAGCCGGCTGGCTCGCAGCTCTGGAGTGGAACGAGAATTGCCCGGGTACCTTGTCCACCTTACGTGCAGGCAGAAGGGACTGGAAGTAGCGTCGCATCTACCTCGTGCTGCATGTCCAGTTTGGGGGTTTGAGCCTAACGGCCTTATATTTATTTAATTATATGCAATCGTTTTTACTGCAACGGCTTTACCGTTTTTTTACCAAATTGTGTTTTTATATGTGTGTAGATTTAGTGCCTGCTTAAAGGTGAGTGGTTTAATTCTGGAATAGATAACGTTGCCTTGTATGTCGAAAAGTAGCTGAGTGGGTAGTTGCACTACTTTACGTTTGTTCCCTCTAAATATCGCCCCTATTAAGTTTTTATCAATTTATCAATTTCCAACCGGGATGCAATTTTTATTAACTCGCGGTGGGAGGTAACACTTCAACACTTGTAACTTCACGCATTTGTGTTTATGTCACCATGGATACCACACCAAAGCCTTGCAACGTTAAGTTGATTTGAAAATTAGACAAAATGTCACTACAGAAATCTAGAGTCTAGAGCCCTTGTGTGTTTAAATTTACACGCGGGATGAAATGCATATCTTTGCTCCCTAGATATATAAATATGTACCAAAACAGCTGATTAACTTAGTGCTTAGTACAATGGTAAGTAAAACTGCATTGCATTATAAACACTATATCATAATCGCAATCACAAAAATGTTAAAGCCGGCCCTGAGCTGCATTAAAAGTAATCCGTTTTTTCCATTACGGAGAATACGAGTTGCAGCAAAACTTGACTAACAATAATATCAACTCACGTTCATTTTACGTTATTATCATTATCAACAAACTTTCATATCATATAACAATCGGAATTAGCAATTTGTGTTTTGATGTAGTACCACAATGCGGGGAATCACGTCCAAGATAACTCACAACGCTCATTTAAAAGTTCGTAGAGCAACGTGATAACGCATTTCTAAATCACGACGCGGTCCGTGTATAACATATTAATCTCGGTAGTTGTTGTTATTAACAGCAGCACTGTTCCCGCACTTACAGAACCGCAAATGAAATACTTTAAACCAACACTGTGAAAACATGGCAACTGTGTATCACACCCTAGAGGAAGTTTCCAAAAACAACGGTAAAGGCGGAAGTAAAACTTGGATTGTTATCAAAAACGGAGTTTACGACGTAACTGCTTACTTGGATGAGGTACGTGAAAATTATTTTAGAAAGAATAGTCAAACATGTTTAATTTATAATATCGTTATAATTATTTCTTTACGAATTGTTATTCGTTGTTGAACAATAACCATTAACAAAAATATGCCAAATTTCAACTCTGAATTAAATAAATAAAATATGCAAGATGAATAATAATAAATAAAATCTCGAAAGACTTACTGGTAACTTGAGTTAGTTTCTAACAAAGAAACTTTTGTTTATCACAATTTGGCGTCTTCGGCCTTCACCTGTTTTGCTGGTTAAATTCGCGTGATAATTGGCATCATATTCAATATACAGGGTGTTTTGAAAATCATTAATCTTTATTTAGTAGGTTATTCTTTAACTATAATAGACAGAAACTACTTATGACATCTATTCAGTAATATAATTAGTAAGCTTATTATTATCGATGTTTTTTTGATGAATATTATGAGTTATAATCTTAAATCTGTATTTTGTTGCATTGGGAAACGAAATAATATTCTTGAAAAGCTATAGATTATTATTAGGCGTACTACAAATTATATTTACGAATAGAATATAGAATGATTTAAAATATATACCAGAGAGAACGTAATGGTATTTTATTACGTGAGTATCAATGCTAATGATCAATGTTTGTCCCAACCACACTTCTTGTTGGTTTTTATGCTTAAATCGCACGACTTAACCTAGAAAAATCAACTGACATTTCTGAATTAGTTCATTTGATGTGAAACAAAACCAAGTTAGCTCCTCGTACTAAATCGAAAATCTCGAGTCGCTATATTGTCACTATGGTAGAAGGTCCTATTAGCCAATGTTCTAAATTTAAGAGATGATGATTGGCTCAAAATACAACGAATTATATTCTCACTACAATTTGGTGCTACAGAATCTTCAATGCTAAAAAATGCGTCTACGTATTATTTTCAAAGCGTTAGATCATAGTTACATATTTAGTCGATTAAAATTGAAAGCAATAGTTAATATATCTATTTCGAGTTTTCAGTGGAGATATCGATTTAATCTTTGTTCATTATATGTATTGGTATATTAGAAACAAAGTAAGTAAAGGGCTTTACTCAAAACTTTCCGCGCAAGTGGACGTTGCGACACTAAACAGTTTTAAAAATCAAAGGAAACTAGGCGTAAAAATATCTTAACGTTCCTAATAATACTGACACAATAAAAGGAACCACTTGGTAATGCGAATTATATCAATTTTCAAATAAAAAATATTACCGGTGGTGGAATTCGAACTACAGCGCCTGCAAATGCCATTTCGGTTCCACTTATTTGTTCCATTGGACCATGCATGATCTCCCGGATCTGATCGATGCGCAGATGTATTGAACAGAGCGGACTTATTGTTGCCCCTTTTTGACTCTTTTTACATTTACCGTGTATCTGTTGGGTCCATTTTCGTCAAGTGCAAAGCTTGAACTATGTACTTGCAAATTATAATTTAATATAATATAAGTAATAATTATTACTTTTATCTATTTCTAAGTTAAAGCAAAATAAACAAAAATGTATTTCTTGAAGGTATTCACCCTCTATATGTTGGGTGCAAAAATTTCCCTTTTTTCAACATAAAAACCTGAGCTATGTGCAAAATATTACTTACATTCAAGTAATAGTTCTTGAGTTAAAGCAAAAATAGGATTTTTTAAGGTGCCCACCGTATATGTATTTCACTGAAAATTGACGAAAAGTATATTCGGCTTTATACCAGGAAGGGATATAATCTGCATGCAAAATATCGTCTTCACCCAACAACTAGTTTTTAAATTATACACGCAACAGAGAGCTAGACAAACACACAGACAGACGGAATTGAGAAACCCTTTTTTTCTTCATTTAGGGACCCTGAAACTCGAAGATCCCAATAAATCTCGGAAAGTTATTTTTTCGCGATTATAATACTTCGTTTGTCTTTTAGACGAGGGAAGTAAAATTATACAGCGTGATCAGAATAATGGGTGACAAAGGGGTAACGTTTTTATTATCCATTTATTAGAAAATTTTGTTCTTGTTAAAAGTTCCTGCATCTTCTAAAACTCAAAATAAAATTACCAAAATTTAAATATATTTTTTTCGTATACGGGAGAGGTTCAAAAATATGAAAATGGCTTAAGAATAAAGCACCCTTGTTTTTCAAAATACACAAAAATGTTATTTGAAAAAGTTGCTGTGAATTGAGAGAAGGTGTAAAATACGAAGTCACCACCACCTACTCCAAAAATAATTTTCTCTGTTTTTCCCTTTGTATTTATTATCACCTGTGTATTACGGTTAACTTATTATTGCTAGGTGAGCGAAACTTAAGGTTAACAAAACACTCTTATCATATCTGATAATAAATTAACTTTAAGGTATCTCATTTTTCTTAATACACAGGTGGTACGAACAAAATAAGAAAAACCAGAGAAAATTGTTTTTCCGGAGTACGTAACTTAACTTCATATTTGACACCTTGCTTTAATTCTAAGCAACTTTTCCAAATAACATTTTTGCGTATTTTGAAAAGTAAGGGTATTTTATCCTAAAGCCATCATCATATTTTTGAACCTCCCCCGTATACGAAAAAAGATATTTAAATTTTGATAAGTTTATTTTGAGTTTTAGAAAATGCAGGAACTTTTAACAAGAACAACATTTTCTAATAAATGGATAATAAAAAAGTTGCCCCTTTGTTACCCATTATTCTGATCACGCTGTATATACAATAATTTAACTTACTCATGTATTTCCCAAATAAACATTTGAATCACAAAACGTAAGCTGTTAATAGAAATATGGTAAACGGTAATGTTTTCCTTACATTTTCAATAAGAAATCTAAACTATCTTAATCTTAACTATTTTTTAATTTTAATTTGCCTATCACATAGGAAAAGTAAATATGGGTGGTTTATAGAATTTAGCTTCCTTAAATTATTCAGAGAATAGATCAATAGATTTTGTATATAGTGACAAACCAAAGAAAGTACTGAACGAAGTTCTTACCTTTCCTCGAAATAGGGTACGAAGTCACCTAGGTCGAAGGGTTTTATAAAAATATAATTATTTTAGAAATTAACATTTATCCAATGATTCGACAGCACTAATATAGTACGAATAATAAAATTTGTGGTAGCTGACATTTAAAAAAGGTTGTACAGAATATACAGGTTAGCATATTCGTCTTGCAAACGAGTATGTCACAAATTATAACATAAGGACTGTGAAGTTGGATTACGTACTTAAATTATTGAACCAATGACACGTGAACGGCGAATTTTGATTATATTTAGAATGAAAACGTGACACGCCGATACGTAGGCACAGCAAACGTTTATAAAGGGTGTCCCAAAACGTATCAGCAATATTTCAAGGATGAATTCGAGAACTAATTTAGAGTTGCAAAGCCTATATAAACATGTGTCCTAAATCTAACCGCTACCGAGTTATTTTTTATTTCATAAGTTAGCTGGTGGTTAAAATTTGAATTCAACGGATTTTATTAAATATATTTTTTAAATGCTTCTTCTTCTTCCTCGAATTTACAAGAAATGTTTTCCATTATGTTCGATGCATAAATCCGTACGTTAAAGGAATGGCTTTCAATGCAAGACACGTAGTTGGCCAAATGAGTTGTCTGTAGGGCCATAAAAATAATGATGAACAAGTTTTATTATTACAAGAATGGTCATCTTTAAATGTGCAAAGAATTGCCTTACGTACTGGTTTTGTTAATGGGTTCGTTTAAGATTTTCTAATGGTTGCAAAATAATCAAAACATCTTACCGCATATTTTATGGACCGATGAGGTTTGTTTCACAAAAACTGCTATTACTAATTATCATAATTTTCATGATTGGTCTGCAATAAATTTTCCTTTGGGAAGACGCTCGCATCTTCAACACAGAATTAGTGTTAATCAGTGGCCGTAACTATCGGTGTGTGATTTGCGCAATGGCACACGGGACGCAGTTTGCTCAGTGGGATTCTGGGATTCCTGATGACCCTAAAACTAATGATGTGGGTGAAGTCGTCAATGTACTAAAATCTATCAAACTATCTGCGCCATCGAGATAATTCCAAATAATGCAATACGGCTATAAGAGGTGAAGGGAACTGGTAAACCGAGACCAATTCGTATAGCTTTGAATAATTTCTCCGAAGTTTATAGCGCACTGCGTAACAGCAAATCCAACCAAAAATACAAAGACGTATCATTGAAGAAAGAGGAGACGCACTACCAAAAACTGTTGAAATGTAGAAACACATTGAAAGAGCACATAGGTAGAATACCTACTATTATTTAAAAAATCTAGCTTTGTTCAACAGTCTACAAAAACTTTTATGCTACAATCAAAACACACATTTTTCATGCTATTACCAAAACGTCAGGAGCATCAAAAATAAAGTATATGAGTTCTTCTCGTCCGTTAGTGAATCCGAATTCGCTTTAACTGAAACGTGACTGACGCCGGATATAGTCGGGAGGCAGTGAACTTTTTTCGGTACTTATTTTCCCAGTCAGTACTTTGGGTTATTTTGTTTAGTTAATGGTGCTTTTTGAAGATTTGCAAGTCTGGCTATTGATTTCCGATGGAATCGATAGGTTAGGTTAGTGACCTAGGGGTACTTATTTTCCCAGTCATGAAACTCGTTGTACTAACTGTTGTTAGCATGAAAGTTAGTAAAAAATTAGTCTGGCTGATCTGCGCCTATGGAAAGTAAGTCTGGCATGACATTAAAAAAGAAAAAATAAGTACCCTAATTGGACTTATTTTCCCCGTCCTGAAAATTTATAAGGTGAAAATATGTATTTCAAAATAATTTAAAAAAATAGTCTGGGTGATCTGCGGCAATGGAAAGTAAGTCTGGCATGGCATTAAAAAAGAAAAAATAAGTACCCTAATTGGACTTATTTTCCCAGTCCTGAAAATTTATCAGGTGATAATATGCATTATGACATAATAAATAAAAATAGTCTGGCTATCATTGTCGATCACGAAAGTCCTGCCAGACTCATACAAAGGAGCGTAACTTGGTCATGTATAATAAGTGACCGCACCAATGCATTTCACGTCTGGGCTCAGACAGGGAAGACGGTTTCCATTTCGTAGTATTAACAATTTGGCAGAGTATACGATCATAATATTAAATATAAAAAAAGTCTGGCAACCATACGGAATCACCGAAGCTCCACCAAGCCAGTGAAAGTTGTTAATTTTGTAAATTACTTACTTCATTACAATATATACCTTAATTATATCAGCGAAGAGACAGAACGACATAAATGTTTCACGACAATGCAAAAATGTAACAAAAACAGTGTAAATAGTACTTACATTTAATGAAAAACGTTTTTATTATTTTTGATATATGTATACATGAAGGAAATTAAAATTATTGTATCTGTCCTTGTGTGTCATGTTCCTCATGGAGGTCATCGCAATAATTTTCGTCGTCAGTTGATACTGATGCATTTTCATCATCGTCATCATAAAACTGATATTCGTCATACGAAGAGCTGTCAGAATCATAATCATCACCTACATGAAAATATGGATTTGTTAGTCAAACAATATCAAACATTTTTGTATGATTTTTGTAGGAAAATGATTCTCACCATTGCAAACCTTATAAAATCAAACCCGAAATAATAATTTATTTATTTCTGATCTGTTTTTCTTTATTGAATATTTATTTACAAATAACATTTCATTGCAATAATAAACTTTTCCCAGTTAAGTGATACATGCAATTTTTTTTACACTTCAGGGCCAGCGGTTATTTAGGCCTGTCAAAATGAGGTATAACCTTATTAGGCTACACTGTTTATTTTATTTCGTTTTATATTCTTGTCATTAATGTTGCTATACAAAGACCACTGGCAAAAACTTGGTTTTTTCACATTTTTAGAAAAATTGACATTTGTATGCGATTACGACAATTGAGATAGTCTATTTACGTTGTACACAGAGGTAATAGAAGACAAGACAAAAATTTTTATTTTTTCTTACTAACAAAGGCGGGGTTTCCCACGTGGTCTTCATACACCGGTCGCTTCTGCATCGCCTAGTCGTGCTTCTTTACATGAGTCTGGCAAGTGTTTGGTGATGCACAATAGCAGCCAGACTGTTATTATTTATTATGTTATAATGAATATTATCACCTGACAAAATTTCAGAACTGAGAAAATAAGTACCCTGAAATCACTTATTTTTTCTCATTTATGCCC
>OW679197.1:24774940-25028178 GCA_940337035.1 Agriotes lineatus | reverse complement strand
AATCCCATCGCCGGTAATGCTTTGCTTAATCTGAAAAATGATATACTTCGCATTGCAAAGTGTTTATTTTTATTGTTTCAGTATTTTTAGGAACTTTACACTATTTTTACCCCTAATTATTTTATATTTTTAAAATTGTTTACTATCACAATGTCCACTTGCGAGAGAAGTTCTGAGTAAAGATTTTTACAGATTGTTCAATGTAGGTAAGACAGTGTGGTCCTTAAGAAGTTGAAAGATGATACTCGCCAAAAAGCTTTATTTTTAATTATTATTTTTCAAGGGGCTGGTTCCGTTCCTTTAAATGTGAATGTTGCTGTTTTTTGGTTTCATGTTTCTAAATTCTAAAGTTTCCAGAATTTTTATTAATAAATAGAGCTATTGGCAGTTAGCACTGGGTCGCTGGTAAAGAGTATAGCGTCTTCGCGCATTTTTCTTTACTTAGGTCGTGGAGGTAGATACCCGTTATTTACATCCATGTCATCGATGTATATAAAGTATCGACGATAACCTGCAATTCTCACTTTGTTCCAAATTTATAAACTCTGGATTTTTTTATTTTAGCAACTATAATTCTGATTATTTACACATGCCGTTGACAGCGTTCTCTGTTTTCTAATATTTCCTACATTTATCCTGTAACTACCTTGTCGAAAGCCTTCGTTATAATCTTTTTATTAAATTCTTTCTTTTTTTATAATATTCCTTGGATAGTAAATGTATTGTCCGTGCAAGAATGCCTTTTCATGAAACTGAAAATTTAAATTTTTACCAACTTTATTGCTTATTGATATTATATAAATATAATTAAAGTATTCTTACTAACTCTGCTATGAGTACCTAATTTTTGTTTCAACTTTGAAAGAGAACTCTCTACTACCGGTGTAGAAAAACGCATTTTTAGAAATAGAAAAACAAACAGTAACAGTACCTTCAATTCTTCCACCATTGAAATAATTTTGTTCGGTATTAAATTTGCTGAAACCACTGCTAAATGTAATGATTTTTAGTGCATTATTAAAACATTGCTTAAATGATAGCAACTGGTTTAAGAAAATGATTGCCCAAATCTCGTCTCTTAAGAAAGAGTTCATAATAAATATTACTTTGTTTAAAAAATACTAGTAAAAAGTTGTACAATTTAGACAGCTACTAATTTAATTCTTTCCTGGCAAAATGATATACTAAAATAACCACTCCTATCATCTTCAACTAATTTGAATTGCACTTGCAACGACAAATGCACAAATAACTGGTATTGGTTATAAATTCACATGTAAAATAAATTGATAACTATGATTCTATCTAAATTATGTTTATTTTCGCCAATGGAAAGTCAATTTGGTGATGAACAGCCAATATCATTGTAGAAAATAGAATATTTGGACGGTAAAACCGTATTACTTGACTCAATATCCTTTTTATTTGCTTTATAATTAAGCTACATGTTAATTATATTTTATTTTAAATGCTTTGCCACTTTTTAAGACCATGTCAATATGTTATTTGGTTGTTGGCAACATAATAAAGTAAATACATGAGAAAATTATTTCTTAAACATAATATCATCTAGAGGTCTTCCGCCTCCGGCACTCATGGAATCTCGTGCACAAATTTATGAAAACTCGTCGGAGAAGTCGTGCGATATTTGTTTCTCAATATGCCCCTAGGTTACAAATAAAGTTTATGAAAATTCTTCAGCAACTATCCCAGAATTTAAGGTAAATATTGAGGAACAAATATCACTCAATCTACTCCGACGCATTTATCAAAAATTTGCTCACGAGTTTCGAAGAGTGCCAGAGACTCAACGGCGGATATCTAGATGACAAAAAAAAACTGTTTATTTTCTAATTATGTCAATAATCAAATTACAGGTGTATGTTGTATTTTTATTCCTTTTCCATATATTTTAAAACTTTTCAGGCATCTTTATTTCAGAAGATAATATACCGGGTAAATGAGACCACCCGTATCAGTATTTTTTTTAAAGAACGGTGACTCGTAGAGAGTTGGGATAAAAAAATGTATTATAAAAGTCATACTAAAGAATCGAATGGTGATATTATTATTTCTCGAAAAAATCAGCATCACGAGTAGTTTTGTCAACAATGTCCAGAACTCCAAAATTTTAAATGGTACCATAAGTCGAAAACGTATTGTTGAAAAGATCGTTAAAAAAGAAGAAAGTTTTGTAGGAAAAATTATTTTACTACTACCAACCCTTTTAAGTAATATTCGATTAAAGTTATTAAATTTGAAATTCGTTGTTAACAAACAAAATTGAAAAGTCGGCTTTTAAAATCTAGTTACCGAATTAAACAATGTTACAAGTGTTCAAAATGTTATTGACATTAAAACGTGTGTGTAACATTGTTTAATTCGGTAACTAGATTTTAAAAGCCGACTTTTCAATTTTGGTTGTTAACAACGAATTTCAAATTTAATAACTTTAATCGAATATTACTTAAAAGGGGTGGTAGTAGTAAAATAATTTTTCCTACAAAACTTTCTTCTTTTTTAACGATTTTTTCAACAATGAGTTTTTCGAATTATAGTGCCATTTAAAATTTTGATGTTCTGAACAGTGTTGACAAAACTACTCGTGATGCTGACTTTTTCGAGAAATAATAATATCACCATTCGATTCTTTAGTATGACTTTTATAATATTTTTTTTATCCCAACTCTCTACGACTCACCGTTCTTTAAAAAAAATACTGATACGGGTGGTCTCATTCACCCGGTATAAGATTCAAGTCGTTGTTTTGAGCAGTTTCCAATTTTGTTTGAAGTTCAATACAAAGTATTGGAAACATTTGTTAATGTGATACGAGCAAGTGTGGGCGAATTCTAAAATACCTTTCAATGTTTTTTTTCGTGAGCTGTTAACATTATACGAAAGATTAGATTGTTTTTCAAAACAGATGAAAAATAAAATTTATTTAAAATTATTTAAATTACAATAAAATTAAAGCAAAACGTTCAAATTAACTTTTATTTTAATGTTTTGACGTGAAATAGAAAATTAACTTTTTTCTTAAAAATCAGAAAAATTAAATACGAAATCAGATAAAACCTGTAAACCAGCGAGAGAGCTTCATTTTCAGTTATGCCAAATAAGATTTTTGGATAAATACAATTTCAAGCTTTGGTTTTGTACCAGGCTAATTTCTAATTTGAATAAATATTATTTAAAAAATAAAGCTTTAATTCTGATTTTAGTCTATATTCAATATTAAGCAAAGTAAAAATGGGTATTTATTTCAACAATTACTTTCTAAGTACGTTTATAATTTGAATCGCATTTCGAAGATAATTTTGTATTGTGTTGTATTGTATTTTTATTCATCATAATATACACCGTGGTGCTTAGATATGTCACAATTCCAGTTTAAATATAAAAATATAAAAATAAAAAAATACAATGCATTTACAGAAATAGTCAACTACAGATAAATACAGTAACAACAAAAATACTAAAGTCAATAAAACAAGACAGTCTTAATTTTCAACAAATCTGAAATCGGAAAGTTTATAGTAGACATTGGCCAGAAGATGTTTTTTAAGCTTAACTTTGAAGAGTTTTGTTGGGGCATTTTTGAGAGTACTAGGAAGCGAATTAAATAATCCTATTCCGAAATTATTTCGTTTAGTGGACGTTAGTCTCTGCTGCGGAACCTGTATATCGCCTCGACTGCGGGTGTCGTAACCATGGGCATCGCCGTTTTTTGTATAATCGCCATAATGTTCTTTTATGTATAATAGATTACAATATAGTATTGCTGACGGTAGCGTTAATATGTTATATTTTTTAAACAATGGTTTACAACTGTCTAACTGACTCGCTCCCGCCAACACTCTCAAGGCTCTTTTTTGTACAATGAAAATTTTTTTAATATGTGTAGAGGTACCCCAGTTTATTAGACCGTACGTCATTACACTATGAAATAATGCGTGGTATGTAGTAATGGCAGCATCTAAGTTTACACGATTTTTTATTTGTCTAATTACATAAATTGTTCTTGATAACTTAATTGAAAGATTGTCAACATGTGCTTGCCAAGTTAGTTTGTTATCCAAGGTAAGGCCTAAAAATTTGACGGTTTCACAGACATTTTGTTTATTTGAAAATAGTAAAGTGGTAGTTTTATTTTGGTTTAAACAAAGCTTATTTGCCTGGAACCAATCTGAGGCTTGGTTGATAATGTTGGTTTGTAACTGATTGACTAGAGTTTCATCTTCTACGTGGTTTGCAAAGGTCGTATCGTCTGCAAATAAAGTCGTGAAAACTGGGATGGCATTAGGCAAATCGTTAACATAGATTAAAAATAATAACGGTCCCAATACACTTCCTTGTGGGACACCATGTTGAATTGAAGACATCTGGCTATACTGACCTTTGCAAAATACACATTGAGATCTGTCAGATAAGTAGGATGACATTAGTTTTAGAGTTACTCCCCTGCAACCGTAATACTCCAGTTTATCTAGTAAAATGCTTTTTGAGACACAGTCGAACGCCTTGCTTAAATCAAGAAATAGTGCAAAGGAAGATTTTTTGTTTTCCAATGATTCTGTTATATAATTAATGAGATTCAGCACGGCTCCCGACGTGTCCCTTCCTTTTCTGAACCCAAACTGTCTGTCCGTAAAAATATGGTTGGTTTCAAAGAAATTTAGAATTCGAACTGCAATAATTTTTTCTATAATTTTGGCCAAAATGGGGAGAAGCGCAATGGGTCTATAATTGGATCTATCATCAATTTCACCCGATTTATATAGAGGTATAATTTTGGCTTGTTTCAATTTATTAGGAAATATGCCCGTCTTTAATATGATGTTTGCAATATGAGCTATCGGGGCAGATAAACATAAAACATTTTCTTTGTACATACAAACCGATTGATTATATAGGTCTAATGATTTTGACTTTTTTAATGCCTTTATAATATCTTCTACCTCGGATTCCTCAACAGCATATAAGAAGAGTGATTGTTCATTGTTTACTGGTAATTTCTTTAGATAAACACTGTGTGAGTACTTTGATGAGGGAATATTTGATAATAAATCGTCGGCTACATGCACAAAGTAGTCGTTGTGAGATTCTGGGGAAATCACACTTACCACTCCATTGCTATTGATATTGTTTACACCTTTTTTTATTATTCTCCATATTGTTCTTTGTTTATTATCAGACTCCAAGATTTCTTTACTGATTTTTTCTTTTTTTAATTTTAAGATTTTTTGTTCGTATTCGTATTTTTTTTGTTTAAATTCAGCCGATAGAAGATCATTATTTTGAAAGTTCAATTTCAAAATGTTTCCAAGACGATTTATTTCTTCCCTGTCCGAAACTATTTCTGGATTGGTAAACATAGAGGCATTTTTACGTTTGTTATTTGTATTAATTTTAATGGGAGGAAAAGATAAATCGTGATAATATGAAAAAACTTTATAAAAAGCATTAACTGCGCAGGTTGGGTCAGACTCTCTATATAATTCTACCCAATCTTCAGTTAAGAGGTAATTTGAAAATTTGATTCTATTTCTAGAACTTTTATTTGGTACGGTTTTGTAAACAGAGGTCGCCCGTTTTTGAATAGTGTTAAATTTAATTATTTGAGATTTATGATCAGATATGTGAAATTCAGCCACAGTTGCAAGTTGTGTATCAAAATTTGTGAAGATGTTGTCGATACACAACTTGGAATTTTTTTGTACTCTAGTAAAGTCGGTGATATTTTTTTGTAATCCAAAAGAATGGAATATGTTAGTAATTTCGATGCTTTCCTTAGATTTAACTGCAAAATTTATATTAAAATCGCCACCAAACACAAGTTTACTATTTTTAAAATATTTAGATATTAAGTCAAGAACATGAGAAAGTTTATTTTTAAAGATATCGATATTACCACATGGTGAACGATATAAAGCCACCGCAACACAGTTCAAATCAGCAAGTTTAATGCCAGTGCATTCAAAATGTTTTTCACTGTTAAGTTCATTAATGAAATTTAATGATGTAAAAACGTGATCAGATCTAGTAAAAATGCATACTCCTCCACATTCACTCTCCAATCGGCAGTAACAAGAAGCTAGATTGTAATTATTTGGTGTATATAAATGTTTTTCTCCATCCTTAAGCCAATGTTCACTAATCATCACCACGTCAAAATTTTGTTCAGTTAAGATGGATTCAAGATAATTGTGTTTGTTTCTAATACACTGAATATTTGCATGCAAAATAGTAATATTACTGGTGTTTTTATTACAAAAGAGAGGCACTGAATGTTTGTCAATGATAGAAGATACTTGCTCTTCTGGGCACGTCGATCGTATTAAAAATTTCGTTTTGGCGAGTAGTATTTGCCATGGCTTTCCCTGGATTGTTGTAGGCGTATTAGATGTTGGGAGGAGACAAATGATTTGTAGGTTGCAAGGTCCGCCGATGCAGTAGAAGATCCTATGCCATACGCTTCAAAGTACTTCTTGTATAATTGTTTTAGCGACTCCACGTCTACAGGAAGGCCCTCAGAAGCTGAAAATACCCTTAGAGAAGCATTTGTGAAGCCCTCGTGACAAACTGATTGCGGTTGTTCATGTAGATAGGATATGTACAACCTGACGGCATTCATTATTGCTGGTTCCCGCAGACGAGCCAAAAGGTACCGGCCTTCATCGGTGGCAGATTGCATTGTCAGTTTCACCCTTGGCGGAGTCATTGCATCTACTGTGAGATTTGTTTTCTGGATGCCTGCACTCACAAATTTTATGGGTTGATTTTCTTTAAAGGTGTGTTGTTTGCCAGCTGCTATAGCCTCCCCATCAGAATGAAGCCTTAGAATCTTCTCTTGAGTAGTGAATTCTTTAGTTGTCTTTTTCTTCACTTTGTCCAGCTGCATTTCATTTCCTTCGCTAGGATTTTCCTCAAGGTGGCATTTTCTTTCTACTGACCACTTTACCGATACACCAGCAGGCCAGAACTGCTCTTCTGCTAATCGAGCGGCAGACTTTCTGTTTATGGTGCCAATCTTGTATGTTATATCCGCTGCATTTTCTGATTGTTTTAATAGGGGGTAGCATCTTATAAAGTCCGACACTCCCAACTTATCTTTAATATAATGTACTATGTGATTGCTGTTATAGTACGATGGAAGGTTTCTCACAATCACATACTGCCATTCACTTTTGCCTACTTTTCCATCTTGAGTAGGTAATGTTAAATTTGACACTGGTTTTGGGCCACTCAAACTAGGAGATAGTTCTGTTGTTTGGGTGCCCACTGACATACAAGACTTTGATGTTTGAATTGGAGTCGGTTGTGAAGTTGAAGAAGCAACACCTGGAGATTTTAGGGTTTTCAGTCTTATTTGGAACTCCGCCATGGACTCTGATATTTTTGTTAACTTATGTTGTATCCCTTCTATGTTTTTCCTAATTTCACTTGAAGATGGATCGTGTACCTGTATTTTGATTTGGTCTTCATTGCTGTTGAAGAAGACTGAGGAGAGATTGAAAAGATCCTGCTGCATGCCGTTTAAACTTTTTCTAATTGATTGTGGGCCACAATCAGTGAAGGACTGACACATCGAGTAAATTTCCTCAACTCTTTTATGAAGCAAATCTAGCTTTGAATCTTGGTTATATACCAATTCCTGTGTTTCCGTAATAATCGGAATTGCATCAGCCACTTTCTTAATTAGTGACCCTATAGCCTCGATGTTATCTTTTGGTACTTGGTCCCTTGTTAATTGTGAAACTTTTTCATGCAGATATTTTAGATTGGGAGAATCACATAGAACGCAAAAATATCGCAGTTGGTGATTTTTTTGTTGTGAAATCGTTTTTAATGTGGTTTTGTCAAATCCACTGCATGCCATGCAAAATATGCGCCTACATTCGCCGCTACACTTTAGTTTATATTTGTCCTTAACATCCAGGAAGACTTTTTGGCAAGCATCGCATTTGAAATTAGCCATTTCAACGAAATTGAGGTCAAGTTCACTACCAGTAGTAAATAATTTAAATGTAATAGGAAGTCAAATTGCAATTACTTGCAAAATGTGTTTCCTATTGTGTCACTGGGTTATGTTATGATGAATTGCGTACATACGAAGTAATATGTAGTTTAGTCAACACAGCAAAACAATACACACATGAGTATTAGCATGAAAGAATGCAAAACACTGCAAAACAAGCGGAGCAAAACAAAAATGCGACCGCACTGCACGACGAGCAAACTAATACTGGTGCTCTGTTACGTTTCATTTGTCCTAGTGCGTTATATATTTTATTTAGAGTTATGTCGGGGATCTCCTCTGATCCTTGGTTTACAACTCCTGTTTGATTCACACAGATGCGTGCATCAAAACCTTTTTGCTTATAATTATTCATGTAATTCAAGTCATAACTGTTCTATCTCATTCAAAGGTCGTGGTAAAGTCAAATTTGCATCTTGCCGTATTTGTTTGCCTCAGTTAATATTGGAAAGGAATTTGTAAGCTTCCCTTAATGGCTTTTAAGCGGATGGATACTCTTTCTAATAGGACTTAAGCCGACTTAGCGTATTTGGGTCTCATGTGTTTATGGATTTCGTTCAATACAATGCCTCATTGAGAGAGCTTAGCATTAAGATTTCTTAAAATAAACATTTATTTCTAAACAACGTGCGACGCTCCGATTGGCTACGCAGGATCGCCTCGGCCAATAGTGTTTGAGCCTTTCCCTCCTTGTTGAATTTGCGAGTTCAGCTCATTGTCAATTCAGCTTCAGTTAGATTCAGAATTTCGGGTAAGCAAGTTCAGCTATGCTTTGTGCTGGCTTGCGGTCGGTCTAGCTCCCTGGTAAAGACGTTTCCAGGTTGTTTTGTGTGACGGTTACGCGCAATTCGCTATTTTCGAGTGGCCAATCCAAGCGTGTCACAACAGTTGAAGCTATTGTAAAAAACCATCGGTCCATCAGTGACGTTTGTAATCGTTGTTACTCAATATACTCGTGTTTGTTAAGTCTTGTTTCACTCCAACAAATAACTGAACCCAAGTCAAGGGTTATTAAGTGGCAGTTCCCGGCAATCCCATTGAACCGGAATTCGCAGCGGATTAACTGGGGGCCCCATTCGTGGAAGCCTCTTTTCAAGTTAATCATACAAAAAACAACTCCAGTCCTTTCTTGTGTTTCGGTGGGTTCTTCTTGTCTTTGTATTGTACTCCTGTATAAGTCTCTGCAGAACTCTTCCACTATTTGTAGTTGTTCGACTCTATTCGACGTAATTTCCCCATTCTTTTTCTTGAGTTTTATTATAAAGGTATTATAGAGGTATAGGGTATATAATTTGTTATTATTCCATCAAGAATTTTAATTTTGATTAATTTGTTTCTAATATTCTGAAATCGCACACATATTATTATTCGTTGTATTAAGTATTATTTTATTGAGAATTTGTATAATTGGGTCTATCATGTGTTAAGTTAATAGGAATTAGGTATATAATTTGTTATTATTCTATCAAGTATTTTGATTTTTGTTAATTTGTGTTTTAATTTTCTGAAATTGCACTGTATTATTATAATGTATTGCTTTAATTTGATAGGGGCTTTATCGGCTATGCCGTCTACCCTAATGTAAAATAATAATAATAATTCTTCTTATGATTTCTATATTAATTTAATTTATTTTAAGCTGTCGCATATCTTATGTTGGTTTCTCGTCTACGCCGACAAGACTAAAGAAAATTGCAAAACTGCGTTTTAATAAAGGTATTTATTTAAATATAATTTGATGATGTACAAAGACAACGTTTTAAATAAGACAAAAGCATTAAACTATCTAATTCTAGAAATACTTTAGTTGCTTCGGTGACCATCAACTACAACTTGCACTTCTCTTTCCAAGTGTCTGACGCCAGTAACAACCACAGCGACGACATCCTTGACTATGTTGCTGACATCCTGAACATCCTGCTCAGTTTGATTTCCAGATTGGACCAACTGAACCAATCGTTCAACTTGGGCGGCAACGTTGTGAACATTCGTCTTGAGCTGATTCTTCAACTCGTTGACCCTAACTTGAACAGTGTCCTGTTCGTGAGAGTAAACAACTTCTTCGAGGGAAGCACGAATTTCACTGATTTTGTTTGCGACTTGGTGAATAATGTTTTTAGAGTCGCCATGAGGATGATGATGATGGCGATGATGATGAACCTGTAATAATATTTTGTTAAACAAATTGATCAACTATTTCTGATCGAGTTAGACTTACAACTCTTCTGAGACGGTGAACGACATGACCGAGAACATGAGCGAGCTCATGGGCTTGGTAGGCGAGTTCGTGGACGGTTTCGTCATCATGAGAATTGACCTTTTGAATTACGTTAGAGACTTCGTTTACTATTTCTTGTACGTATTGCTTGGTTTGCTGATGCGATTCGTGCTGAATTTCCCCGCGAATTTGCAGTTGGCGGGTGGCATCTAGGATTTCTTCGAGGACGTTTTCAAGGGCGCCACTGACATTGTCTTGGTTTTCTATAATTGAAATGTAACTGATATAATACGGCGCACTTTTTATTGCAAGGTTAGATGCTTTATTGTAGAATTAACTTACGTTGAGCGTGATTGTGGTGTTCTTGAGCAACCTGGGCTACTTTATCAACTTCAGCAACAACGCTCTGCACATTGCTCTTAAGGACGTTCTTGATTTCTCCTGGCTCGCCGTCGACGACGTGTTCGACGGAGTGAGCGATGTCACTGAGCTTGTCTGCAACTTGCTCTAGGACTTGTTCACCATGGGCACCGTGGCTACGGTTGATTTGAATCTGGAAGAATTCGTGTTAGGTATTGGTTTAGAGATGAGGCTGTTGTGTAGTCTTACAGCTTGGTTTAGATGGTAAACGGCTACGTGGATGTCGTGGGCGTATTCGTTGGCCTGGGAAACGAGGGCGTCCTTTCCTTGGTGCTGATCAACTTTGACATTCTGAACTACGTTGACTGCATCAGAACTAACTTGTTGAATGCGTTGACGGATTGATCTAATGTGAGCGCTTTGCCGGGCATCATCAGCGAAGGTTACCTGTAGAATAGTAATCATTCAAATCAAAATCTAAACCGTTGTCTAGTATTTTACAAATATACGAAGATGTGGAAGCTGTAATAAAAATAGGAACAATACTTAAAAAATATCAAATGAACAACTACTATGTAGCAAATAGAGAAAAGATCTCCATCAACAATATTTAAGACGTCTAAAAAAACGTGAAAACATTCAAAAGAATCAACGAAAGCATTTGTATAAAACGAATGTGCCAATACAGTGTCAATAACATAGTTGCATTCGTAAATTAAGAACTAGTCCATAGCCTTACTAGATGAAAACACTTTTTCATCATACTTTATTTAAAAGATTACCTGCAGAGAAAGGGCGGCGATGATGAGGATTGCAAGTTTTGCCATGTTGTAGCAGCTGTAGTTAACGTCGACTAGACTATACAAGTATTAGACCACCCATGGATTATATAGCAATTTGCTAGCAACCTTTTAACCCCTTATCGCCACAAACAAGCAAGAGTCGTGAGTTCGCATTGTGTCTGATGTAACGGCGAGCCCTTTTGCACTAACGATTAATCACTCATTTTTGTAAGTAGATAAAACTACTGGATAATTTTATTTAACAGAATTGCCTTTCGCCTTTGAATTTGCTTTAAATTTACAACGATTTGTAATTAGTCTACACCGTTGTTCTGCCAAACTGATTTTTTTTAAATTAAAATCTGATAGACAAGATGTTATTTTTATTTATATTGTATTTGTAGTTTAAGCTAAATATTAAAAGCATGTAGATTAAAAATAGTTGTTAAAATAAATCAACAATACTACTTTCAAATACAAATAAAATTTTATCGACTTATTTTTATTTGTTATCATGTTAATACAACAGTCGAGTTATTAAAAAGATACTATGCAAGTCACCGCGTGCTTCTTAAAAAACTCTACGCGAGAGTTATCAAAGGAAGCTGTAGGTGGTTGTAAGGTTATTGTTATCACGTTCATTACAACTACTTGCCTTTTTAGTGGGCATTTTATCAAATTGCTTGTCTTATTTATAGCATATCGTTGGTGATTCGGCTAAAGCACGTATCTCACTGACAAAATTTTACAGGAGAGCAATAAAACTGTGTAAAATAAAAAATCTTAAACTCATATGTTAGGTTTTCACATATATAATTAAAAAAGCAAATTGTGACTAATTTCTTATATTAATTTTAACAAAAAGTTGATATTTTATTGCCGGATCAGATAATTGTTTTTGTATTTTATTCTATAAATACATTTATTTATGTTAATAACATAAAATCTTTAGATAGAAAAATATTAATTCTGATATTTTAATAAATCGTAGAAATGTGTGCAACTGTTCATCTTTTGGTAAAACCGACTTTAATGATTGGATTTGTATTCATTTTTCTTGTTTGATTTTTAGCATTTCCTTATAAATATGTGTAATTTGCTTGCTATTCTTCTAAGATCTGTTAAGTAATGACTTGTAATCGTCCTTATAATTGAATTTAAAACTTAATTCAGAGTTTTCATATTTAAGGCAAGGTATATCGGCGATTACAAGATCCAGTCAGTCTTCTTATGCCAGGTCTGATTGTGTTGTAGTATGTGACATCTGAAAAGTTTAAAAAGTAGCCATGACTCGGTCTAGCCAATTCATAAAACTTACTATAGTCAGATGGAAGGTACCTAATTAATTTGATTTTTTAGTTTTCTCTCTATCAAACTGTGAGCTGCATCCACTCCATTTGTGTATGTTCTTTTTCAAGAAACTTTTGTTCGATAATAATGTTTTTAATATTAGCAAGATGCAAGAGGGTGTTGGCCAAACAGTTATTTCGATTTTGATAGCCGCAGACATCGCTATATAAAATAACTCGTTTTGTTCGAGGGTGGTGCTTTAAGTGATTTTGAAGGTATTTAAACATAATAGTAGAGACAATATATGCTTCTAGTCACTAAGTGAAAGATAGTAAAGTTATGAACGCATAGCTTTGTCTTGAAGTAAATTGCTGAAGCTTGCAGAAATGATCCCAATTTGACGGCTTGTACATCCATTCAGTACTGCGATTCCTTCCGGATTCTCTTTAGCCAAATTCTTGTCTTCAGTTTTGCATCTCTGGCATCGATCTTTCGTTTAATGTGAGACTGATATTCTTCCTCGTCTACATTTCCAGTCTGATGACCAACGCACACATCACACTGATCACTTTTGGGTGAATGAATCGCAATGTTGCGGATTTTCATCTCTTTCTTAAATCTTGATGGTACCACTAGCTTAACACCTTTTTCCTGGCAATAGACTTTATAAACACGATAAAGGTCTATTTTATTTTTATAAATTGGTTGAACGTAGAGTTTAGATGTACTTGAAGGACTGTAATGGGACTCAAGTTTGGGTATTGAGTTATGTTACGATATTTTTGGAGCGTCCCCCGTAGTATTGAACTTTTGCTAGCTGAATTCTGAACTTGAATATTTATGGTTGGCTTTTGCCAATTTTTGCATGCTTTAAACTAGGTATAATTAGCTGTATCTTATTTTTAATTATTTTCCTATAATTATCAAGCAGTTTGGTAAGCAACTCTTCGAATAATTACCCATATTCTACTAATTAAATTTATTTTGGTCATATTCCTACAGATATTTGTATATGGCGCTTAGGCAACCCCTGTTGCAAATTATTCTGCACTATTCTATTTGTTGCTAGATAAAGGATATCACTTCTTGCAGTCACATTTTTCAGGCTGTTTTTTTCGCATCTTCTGGCCCAAAAATTTTGGAAAGTTTTGATAACTGGTAACTGGTGGATTTTTGAGTTCTTTCCCATCTTAAACTTGGTGCAGGCTGCTAGTGCCTCGGCCGTGTGCTTAAATTTGTGAGCTAATTAGTATAGCTCAGCTCCGTTTTGATTTTTTCGGAGAACCTACGAAGCACATGTGCCCTTAAGACGTTCGTATTTGATTTGGTTATACGTACGTCCTTCGCAACTGCGGATTCGTTTGAGGCCAGCATTGTTTCTGCCCTTTCCTCTGGCTCAATTCCAGCGTGAGGTAAGATAAGGCCAGTTTCTTCTTATTTGGGACTCATTTGGGCGTTGTGCATTGTAGCCATTTACTGTGGGATGCCATTTCCTGTTGGCTACGATCTTGGGAGAGTTTGGACGCTTCCTGCGAGAGGTTGGACTCCTATCTGAAGAGGCTTAGCATTCCTCGTTCGGCTGCTTTCCGCGGGCACCCAAACCGTCGATTCGGGCTCCTGAAATTAGCGAGTAGTCAGAGAATTCTGCAATTCCCTGGGAGCTACGCTAGAGGGTGTAGCACTGCACTCACCTGCGACACAATCACCGCTTCCTCGGTCCGCTGGGCCTCCCGCTGTGTCTGCCGGAACCCCCGTTGCTTCTGCCGTCGTCGGCCCCCCCCCCCGGCAGGCCAAAGGTTAGGAGCCGACATGTTTTTTTCTACAGGCAAGAAACTGATTTAGTTATCACTCCTTGTGCTTGGTGTAATCTTATAGTTAGTTATTAGAATCTCGTCTCGTTAACAG
Organism: Agriotes lineatus; assembly: GCA_940337035.1. Taxonomy (NCBI): domain Eukaryota; kingdom Metazoa; phylum Arthropoda; class Insecta; order Coleoptera; family Elateridae; genus Agriotes; species Agriotes lineatus. Next base: position 25,013,582 of record OW679197.1, on the reverse strand, counting down.
ATAGGGCATGTATGATATTTTTGGCATAGCAATGCTTCGTCTAGTTAGATGTTAGTGCATGCTTTTGTATAATTTTAATGCGTTATTATGATAGGGCTATTGCAAATTTCGAGCGCCCATTTTGTGCAGGCTACTGATCTTTACTGAATCTTTAATCGAGCTTACCCGAATTGGTAAAGACAGCTCTGCGGCTCAACCCTGTAGGAGCTTTCGGTTATGAATTAGCCCCGAGCCACGGCTTCTCCGTGGAACCTACGAATTTACAGTTTAAATTAGCCCTCATGTTGCTGCCTTATTTGCATTCATGGGCAGCCTGGCGAATTAACATCAAAACGCTTACTAGAGTTCTGTTTAGGTGGTTTCGCTGCTGAGGACTGGGGGTTTGTCGGCCGCCGCGCCCCATTGAGCTCCCCTGCAAATTGTATGTTAGGTCATCCGCGCTAGTATTTCAGTTTTAAGGCAGTACTTACCGCATGTTGCCTACGGTTTGCTCGATATCCTCGGGTTTATTTCGACGCCATTTGCATGTCGGTCGCTGAGGTCTGACGTCATATTTAGCGTATAGTGGCTAGAGAACCGATTTCGGTAGCCGATTGTCTTACTTTGGAGTCGCGTGAACCCGTTAATTATTTTGTCGGAACTCTGTTTGCGGCGTTCGCGATTTTTCCGCGTTATTGTAATTTATTTGCGAGCCTCTACGTAGGTACAAGTTTGCCGAAGGTTTATTCAAGCGATTGCTTTAGCGTTCATTTATGTACCTGATGTATTTCCACTGAGAAAACTGCTCTGTCACTATATGGCCAAATAACCTGGTAGTTTTGACATTAGAAATTTTGGGATAATTACTTTAGAATCTTTCTGAGCTGATATTCGGGGTTTCGCATCAGCTGAGCGCTTGCATAACCTGGCCCTGCTATATCCTGCCTCACAGGGATTAATCTATTTTTTTTGTAATTTAATACTAGCTACGCTCCGTTTTTAACCGCGCAATGTTCTAATGTGTTAGCCCATTCACAGGTCATAGTTATTACTGCTCGTGGGCTACTGTTTGCTCGATATTTATATTTATATTTATATTTGTATTTATTATTGCATGTCGCATACTGTGTGTTTTCTTTGTTGTTGCTAGAAATAGACAAAGGTTCATACTTATTGCCAAGTATCGCCTTTGCTACTTGTAACTAATACTGCCTACTGCCTGCTGTGATTTATATATATATGTGTTAGCCATGCACTATAGTACCCACCAATATTTAAAATAAAGCTGTGATCTATTCATTGGTTGTTGATTTGCTTATTTTTGACTCGCTGGTTTTTGTCTTCGACCTTGGGTAAGGTCCGGCACAAGGTATTGGATCTGAGTCTAGGACCTGGCGCCCACTCCTTTCTTTTTTTTGTATTCTCTTTCAGCATAGTTGGAACCCTGCGACCCTCGCGGCGAGCTAGCCCAACTAGGCCGATAGTTACCAGCCGGAAAAATAACCAATATAACTTTCGCCAAAAGGTAAGGCCGACCCTCTATCTTCCCTTACAGTTAGGAAAATCCGTTATTGACCTTAAGGACGCCGTGATCTCATCTGAACATCATCGGTTTTTTACATGCATACCCGATTCAGCTTTAAGACTCCAGTTGCGGACCATGAACACTTTTACCTAAAGCGTTTAAAAAAGTCTTTTTGCACACCTGCAGCTGAAGTTCTTTATTCTTCTTTAAATGGTATTAGAACGTAAGTGTTCTTTTTGAATTTTCGGTAGATGGACGTTTCGTTTTCTTTACGGCCACTAGTGTCGAAACATACATTTCATGTCCCACGACATACTCCAGAATTTGTTAAACATTTTCGTCATCACATCGTTAAACTCAGAGCAGTGTCGATTTTTTTGCTTTCATATACACTTTGGAATTGCATTGTGGAAGCATTCTTTCGTTTTTCGATTTATTACTGGAACAAATCGTCCATTTTCTTTTTTGTAACCTTTGTATTCTTTTCCTTTTTCTTTGTAATATTTAAATTTTTCTCGAAGGCATAGATGTTTTCTTTTCGCTTGGCGTAGTCATAGATTATTATTATTATTATTATTATATTTCAAGCGAGAGGCGGCACAGCCGATTATCTCGCGCAAATGCATATACAAGTGCAGAACATAATGATTACATAAGAAAGCCATACAGTAAGTGATATAAAGAAAAGAATATAAACTAAGAACACATGATAAATTTATGAACTAGAATAAACTAGTACCCCATTTAAATTAGCTTGAACCTAAAAACACATCTAATCGGTTTTTAAAGTCATTTAACGAGCTGGCGTTTACTATTTCATTTGTCAGGGCATTCCAAGTATTACACACCCGAAGAGCAAAAAAGTGTTGACGGCACTGACAATGAAAACGTAGGTGAACCAGCTTATGGCAGTTACCGCGTAAGTGTACATTTTCACTAAACACAAACATCTCAGAGAGTGGGCAGTTATAGTGATTATGTATAATCTTATAAGTCTCAATTAAGTCGCCACGAACACGCCTGTCCCTATTCCTTTTCAATTGTTTTCCTGCTCTTCATTTTCATAACAACTATCCTTGTCATTGTTCATCTTCATCTTCATCGAATCTATTTTCTTCTTCTTTGCTAGGTGCATAAGTTTCATCTATGTCAGTTACGATTTCTTCACTTTCTCTTCTGTCTTCTGATTCTAACAACTGATCTGGGTGAGAAGACGATACACCTGTTACAGGTTCTATTTCTTCAGTTGAAGTTTGTGGCGATGCTATTTCTGCAAATAGGTCAATACTGTTTCCGGTAGTGGCATCGGCATCATTACTCTGCATATTATCGAATAGAATTTGTTCAATTTCGTTAGCTGCAGCTATTAATTGCTTATTAGTACAATTGTTGTTAATTATAGTATCCAGTTGTGGTGAAGCTAGTTCATTCTCTAAATAATTACTGTTATCTTCAATATAAGATGTGTCAGTTTTGGAATGTGAATCTTCATCATAATCATAATGGATCCATTATTAATTATGTTTTCTAATTGTTTTTGGGTGAAAAGAGTTCTCCAATCCATGACGCAAAAGGTCGTATCTGTGTGTAAAAGCAAAACATCAGTTTGTGCAAATCCCCTTATCTATTATACGTTTTTAAAGTTTTGAAACAAATACAATAATTATGAATTTAAAGCTAGTGTTTGTGTTTACTAAACTTTGCTTAATTAATAATTCTATAAAAGTAGAGTTATGTACTCGTACTTACATTACTTATAGAAACAACTAATTCCAATTAATTGTAGCAGGTACAGTTGTTCACCACTTCACCATTGCGTTTTAGGCAGATACGTGGTTTTGCACTCACAATTCTGCTATAACAGATACGTGTTTTTGTAAAAAATAAATAGTACTGTTTTGGATGTACATTTACGGCATAATTTCTTTTTAAATTGTGTTGTATTTTTAGGTTAGAGTCAATAATGTATAAACTCGTCGATTATTACAAACATCATTTTTCAGTCTCAACCGTAAGTGAAGTTAGTCACGCAGTTGGTGCCAACCATTCCGCTACAACATAATTGTATAATGTAACTAAAAACTAACGTATAACAATATGAAACCAGATATAGTTTCATTAACTGATTGTAAATATTGTTTGATAATCTGAAGTTCAACTTCTTGCTTTAGAAAGCGGTGTGTCGTGCGTCGTACTGAGCATTACTAAGACATTTGAGCTAATATACATCTGTAATTCACCTGCCTTAGGCCTATTAAAACTTACGCCATAAATTCAAATTTTCTCGCAAGAATATGATGTTTAGTTTTTTAGTGTTTTATGCCAAATTCAAACCATCGTTAGGGTAGTGTGGGGATCCTTGGGCAGGTGGGAGGCTTGGGCACTTGGGTTTTAAATTTCCCGCGCCACTCAGGTGGATTCAGTATTACATTTTCGAACGGCCCTATATTGCCTCATTTACCGACCAACACAGTATAGTGATAGGCTTCACCAAACGAGCTTCCCTAGCCGCTTAATGTTTTTGCACGTGCGAAGTAATTATTTTGACCAAAAGTTTTTTCTTTTAATTGACCTAAAACGAAAGTAAGTATATTTGCTTTTGACTTATTTATATACTTTGGTACCTTTTGCACGTAGTAACGTAACATTTGATGGTTAAAGTTATTAACTGGGAGTAGTATTTTATAGATATACTTTAATGGCGCCGGGTGGGATGCTTGGGCACTAACTAGGGTGGGAGCATTGGGCATGCCTATTGCTCTCCATTTTTTTCTTATTTTCAACTTCCTACGTGACACTGGTTTTTAATTTTTAGGTAGATATTCCTTTTCGGTATAAGAGAAAGACCAATCGAGTAGATACACCATACGACATAATTGAAAGGGCCATCAAAGAAGTGCCTGCAGGGTCAAAGGTTCTGCCAACAGCTAAGAAATATAACAGTCCAAGGGCTTTTCTTCAACGTTACCTAAAGCTAGAGAAACCTTTTCAAAATTCAAGTAATAAACATGTTACTCGTCAAATATTCACTGAAAACGAAGAAAACCACTGGGGGATTATTTAATTGGATGTTCACAGTTGAATTACGGTTTGGGAAAAAGCAGGTCTAGAAAGTTTGCGTATGATTATGCAGTTGCACTGAGTAGATGTGTTCCCGAAAATTGGCATAAAAATAAATCTGCGTCAAAAACTGGATGCGGGGATTTATGAGTCTTTGCGTACACCTGAGGCCACCAGTTCATCGCGTGCCACTAGTTTTAATCGCAAAAACGTAGCTGAATTCTTCGAAAATTACAAAAAAGTGTGGAATGCTATAAATTTTCACAAGAAAATATTTACAATGTTGACGAAACTGGTCTCACGACACTTCAGTCTACACAGAAGGTGATAGCAGAGAAAGGATGCAAACAAGTAGGACAAATGACATGGTTACATTATGTTGCACTATAAATGCTATTGGAAATTCTATACCACCATTCTATATTTTTCCTCGTGTAAATTTTAAGCCATATATGCTAAACGGCGCCCCAACTGCATATGACGAAGCAGCTTCTACGTCTAGATGGATGACTACAAGTAATTTTGTTTTATACCTCAAACATTTTGTAAAGTTTGTTAGGCCTTCGAAGGACTTGCCGGTCCTTATACTATTTTTATAATCATGAGAGCCACATATCGGTAGAGGCTTTGAATTTCTGTAAAGAAAACGATATAATGGTATTAACAATAGCCCCACATTGTAGCGACCGAATGCAACCTTTAGATATAGCAGTGAATGGACCACTAAAACGTTATTACAATATTGCTCGAACAGACTGGCTCTCTATGAATCCTGGAAAGACGTGCTCTATTTACGAAATAGCACAGTTGTCTGCTGTCGCTGTGCCTAAGGTATTTACACCTACAAATGTACAACATGGATTTGCAAAGTGCTGTATTTGGCTCGTAAACTCAGACATTCTTACCAACGAGGACTTTTCAAGTTCGTATGCCACAGACAAACCTTTGCCTTCTACCCCTTCGGGAAATGAATTGAACACAAGCCAAAAAACTGGCAATTGCAATACCACCACTCTTATTGAGGGTTCCGTTTAGCTTTTGATTCAGCTCCGACAACTAGTGCACCAGAGCAAGGACTTTCTGATACTGGCGCAAATTTAGACAAATCTGAAGATTCAACATCTGATCCTCGACCTTTCCTAAGCCCGGAGGCTGTAAGACCCTACCCTAAAGCTCAACCGAAGAAAAGCGGAACCAAGGGGAAGAAGGCAAAGTCTAGAATTCTAACAGATAAACCAGAAAAACTTCTAATAGGATAACAAGCAGCTGAGAGGCAACAAAAATAAAAAAAAAATTCCAAAATTATCAAATGAATTGTGTATTGAAAAGAAAACTAAAAATCAAATAGAAAGCTCTTTAAGTGAAAGTCAACCGGATGAAACTCTATCATCTGGTTCGTTATCAGAGTGGAACGAATCTGAAGAAAGTGAAGGAGAAGTGGATCAGGACGATGTCATATCTCATGATCGTACCTTCCAGGTGGGCGATTTTGTGTTGGTGGTATTCCCAACACAAAAAAATGGTCAAATTGAGGAAAATGAAGAGGACAACTTCACAGTTAATTTTTTGAGACTAACAATAGTAAGAAATACTTTCTACTTCCCTTAGATAAAAAACACTTCCGTTGTAAATTCCAGTGATGTTATCACAAAACTGCCCATTCCTGCTATTTCGACAAGAAGAGGAAGCTCCAAATATTTATTTGACAAACCACTATGGGTCTTCCAAATCTTCAAAATCTTTTGTAGTAAGTGGTCAAAGACAGTATTATGTTCTTGTAACAGGAAAGTAATTATCATTGGAATGTAATTACGGGTATTCATAATCAGAATAATGGGTTTGTTGTTATTACAAATAATGTTAAATAGGTTTTTCTTGGGACACGAAAGTGATTATCATCGGAATGTAATACATACCTATACCTATTTTTTATTAATAAAGGTTGTAATTTTTAATTTGTGTTCTTTTTTTATATTTGATATTAACTGATTCGAGTTAAGGCTATTTCATTACTTAATTTTTTTCGAGCAACAGATAATCGAAAAATTGCTGTTACTGAAACTTGCAATTCGAGCAGTCACATTCGAGCAATTGACTTTCGAGCAACTGATTTCCAGCTATTCGTTTTCGAGCAATTGCATTCGAGCAGTTTACCTCTAGACCTTAATTAAAATTAAAAACAAACAAAAAACTGTATCCTAGCGAGGCGTGGGCCGTTCAGTCCATATTAATTATTCTCCGTGTTAAGAAGGTATTAACTGTTTTTAAGGATTTTATAGTCATTAAATATATTAATATTAAAATTACAACATATTTTTTTTATTATCTGTAACATACTCTTCTACAAAAGATATTAAATACTTTTCGAGCTACAACGCAAAGCAGGAACGTAGGACTCATTTGTTTATCAGTTTATGTATAAAAAACAAAGCTGACATGACTCTTCTTTTGCTCAACTTCAAAATTCTCACTTCATTACGAATATTTTGATATTCATCATAGTGTGGGTATCGCTTTCGTTTTTAAAACATAAATACTTAATAAATTTGATTTGACTTTTTCGATCGTTTGTAAATATAAAAGTAAACTAGAGTTCCATACATTACATGCAAATGTTATTTTAGATCTTATAAAGTAGTAGAATAGGTTTAGTATCAGTAAATTCGGATGTAGATTCGAACAATGTCATCGGCATTGTCATGCCAACTAAAAGTTTTATCAAAAATTATACCCAAATCACGATTTTTTTTTCTAACTCAATGTTGTTTATTATATATTTAAAGTTGAATTAGTTTGATTTGTGAGTAAAAGGCATTGATTTTTATTTATTGATGTTAAACTATAGTTCATTGTATTCACTCCATTTCAAAAGTGCAGAAAGGTCACGTTGTAATAAACTACATTCACAGTCAGAGTTAACACTCTTAAAAAATTTTCAAATCATCAGCAAAGGGAAGAGTTTTTGAATGCTGTACTACCTCTGGTAATGCATTTATAAATACAAGAAATACCACTGGTCCCAGGTTACTGCCCTGCGGAACACCCGAGGGGGTCAAGTATTTTTGCGATACCGCTCCATTAAATTTCACAACAAATTTTTCGAAGCTATCAAAAAACGGCGAAATTAGAGGCATTCATGCTGTTCTTGTAAATTAAAATAGAATAACAAAAATATTTTCTGAGTTTATAAATTACATAAATGCTACTTATACAATAATGTGTCTAATGTAGAAATAAAGAACGTTGGATTAAGTAATTAGCAATCTTGACATTCAGTTATGTAATGAACCCTATGTCTAGTACGGAATACCATGCTGCACTTCTCGTAAAACATTTAATAAGCAATAGTTATAAAAATGACTCGTTCGGAGTGAATTTTATACCAAAGTATAATTAGCAGAGTGCAGATTTCCTACTATTGTACAATTTGTTACTAAACGTGGACTGGGGCGACTTAGAACAATGCATTGATCCAACGTCTATGGTGGAAAATTTTTATCGCAAAATTTATGATGATGTGTTCCGAAAATTGTTAGTTATAAATCTAAACTATACCTGAAATAGTTTACTACAAAAATAATCGACGACTTGAAACAAAACAATTATTACCATAGAAGCAAAGATAACTCAGAGTTTCATCTACAAAAATTTCGGCGATTGAGGGCAGATTGTAAGAAGAATATAAAAATTATAACCCTCAATGTAAATATTTTTTAGAATTTTGTTAAAAATAAACCAGAAAATAGGAAATCTCAAACAAAATTTATATATCGTGAAACTGAAATCCCAAAAAATGATCAAATAGTTAATCAATTTGCTGAATATTTTAGTTCCGTTTATGTCTCGAATTCAATATAACATGTAGCTAAACTTTTCAACTAGCTAGTCAAAATTTGAAGATATTAATAATACTTTCAAGCGTCTAAAGCCTAAAAAGGCTAGCGGTACTGATAAAATTTTACTTTATATATACTGCTCAATAAATGAACTAAACCATATTTAAAGCTTGCCATGCGTTGTTGAAAAAGCCTCTGTGTGTATTGTTCAATTTGATTTTAAAAATTGGTATTTTTCCTGATCAATGGAAGACAACTAGTGTCACACCTATCCATAAAACAGGTAGTAAGTCAGATATAGAAAATTATATGCCTATTGCGATTCTCTCAGTGCCTGTAAAAATATTTGAACAAGTGTGGAGTGCGCGGTTAACAAATCACGTGAAACAGTTGGTATGTAATAAAAAGCATGGCTTCTTGAGGGCGTTCAGTGGAAACCAACTTAATTTATTTTTGTAACTATGTCACGAAGGTTATGAATGCTGGTAGACAGGCAGGCCATTTTCTATCTTTCCTTAATTCTGATAATTAAATAAACCTTTAGAACAGTTTTGATACATAATCGGCCAGTCCGTTTGTATATCGGTCCCATTTCGACCATGTAGTATCTTTTACACGGCAGCTTTCCGTATCACACAAAAATCCTAGCCCGCACGTGGCTCTTGGTTCCGTTCAGCAGACTGGCATTTCGCGCGAATCTCTATATAGTCGCTTTTGTAACTGGTGATTTCATAGCATGCAGGAACGCTTATTCAAAATTTTATCCGTGAGAGCGAGTGAGAAAACCTTCCCGAATTTTTATATAAAACATATGTCGATCTCTCTCGAGCTGTGGCAGCTGCGACATTATAACGCGAGTCCCTGGCTTCCCATTCGTCACTCCTGCCGCGTGAGACGGCAGCTGGGATCGTCTTCGCGTTTGGTTGCTTCAAGCGTCAAACAGTGCTTGGCAAGTTACGAGGTTACTAGTGTTTTTGTTAGCGGTGTCCGCTCGCGGGATTGATTTGGGCCAATCATTAGTATGGGGCGTATTACGCCTAATTTTGTCCGCCAGTGGTTAGACGTGATTAATCGCCGAGTGATCTAATTAACGGCCTAGCCCATTTCTATGTTTTGCCAAGGGGGCATAAACATTACACCCACGCTTGAAGCATAAGGGGAACAGTCCGGACGTCACTGCAGCGACAGACGACGCCTACACGTAGCGCATTCCTTCCGTCTTTGAGGCAGATCTAGTACCCAGGTAACAACATTGTGTCATAAACTGTTTCGCCAGCATGTGCCTAAATTAATATTAGTGCCGTAGACTGATTCGCTGCGAGCATGTCCTGTTTTTTTGCAATTAATCTCAAATACTCGTACCCGGCATCTCAATTAATGTCTGGTACACCCACGTGTGAATCTCACGCGTGTGTAATATACTTGTTTAGTACTAAGCCATCATTTAGCTAGAACTGATTTTGTCTTGTTGTATGTCTCAGCATGCGTGGTACCTTTTAGGGAAAGCACTTTCCAGCTAGGCGTATCCCATAAGTAGTTATTACAGATTGTTATACGTGCCGACCACGTGGGTATCATGGAAGTTGTTGGTTGGTCAAGTGAAGTGGCCCAATAGATGGATTAACTGTACCGTCTTATGATTCTTCCCTTGTGTCTTGTGCATGTTTGTTTACAGTGTGACTGAGTCACTATGCTACGATCGATGTAAGGTGAGCCCCGGACGTGGTGGACGCGCGCTGCAGGTAGGTTGTGGCGTTTGTCGCTGCGCTGTGGTTTCCAGAAGCAGCACTTGAGTATCTTTCCCCCGTTTGACCCTCAAGGTCCGGTTGAACATGGGTCTATTGGATCTGGACTTTGTGGCGCCCATTTATTCGGTAACACCCTATATAAACAACAACACACTTTGCCTGTGGTGTCTCGTTTTAGGACCCCGCCCCCTCCCTAAGCATATCTCAGCCGAGGCCTGTAGCCTGTTTTTTACGATTTCCAGGGTGAGCGTGCACATTTCCCGGACTTGTCTAGTTATGTGGTACTCACACAGTCGTGAGTGTCGATAAGTCAGTTTGATATTGTAACAACAAGTTGATACAATACGGACTTGAAGCTAGCGGTTGTGCATCGAGCGATAGAGTAACATCGGTCAAGTGAGTACTGCACTTATTTACGGACTGATAACAATAAACAAAAAATTAATATCGCAAATTACTATTCACAACATAATAAACTAAAAGGCGCTGCATAGCGCATACACAAATTAAATTCTGCCAGCAGGCAACGGCTATAATGGCACATTTAACACTTATAATCAACAAAAGAAAAAAAGTCCTCTCCTTACGTAATCTCCGTACATATCAACACCACAATCTCTTCAACAATATCAACAGCAAGTACAACATCCGAACTACCTACCTCACGTTATTTTTCTCCTCAATACCAGAGCATCTCACAAACATTATCTCAACATCCAATATGTTTGTCTCAAAACGAGTACACCAACCATGCATACGCTTCAATATAAAAATAAAACTGAAGGTGAATGCCTTATAGACGACGATTCAGACTGATAAATGGATACTAGCCCAACTAATACTAGTATCAAATAATAAAAAAAGCAAATAACAAAATCTACAAGAACTACCAACCCTGAGAAACAACCAGAAATTACTCATCCTAATAAATTCACTGCGTTAAGCGATAAAGACAAAACAAACACTGAATCTAGCAGAGAAAACAAAAGGATCCTGTACCTAAACCACCAAACGAAATGACTGAAAGTTTGACAGCAGGTGCAGAAGAAGATCAGTATGAAACTAAACGCCTACATAACAATGTAGTCAAAATTACCACAAGCAACCCTGACACATATAGCAAACGTTGTCAAACACTTGCAAGACAACAAAATAATACACCACGCCTACCAAATTTAAAAAAACCGTCCATTCAGGGTCGTTTTAAAATACTTACATCATACTACCCTTACGGAGAGCATTAAGGTAGCCTTAAAAAAGTTAGGGCATGGTATACGTAATATAATGAATGTTATAAATAAGTAGACTAAAGAACCGCTAACATTATTTTTCGTCGACCTAGAGCGGGCAACAAATAATAAAGAAATTTATAACTTGTGCGCACTACAGAATAAAAAATTTTTTTGAACCACCCAAAACAAACAAGGGCATCGCACAGTATACTAGATGTCAAAACTATAATCACACGAAAAAGTACTGCAATAGGCCATATAGATGCGTGAAATGACACAAAAACTGGTAAAAAAATTAGAGAAACCCAGGCCACTTGTATATTATGCGGTGGCCCTCACCCGGCTAATTATAAGGGATGCTCCATCTATCAGGCACTGCAAAGAAAATACGTTATATACCTAACAGCTCTTTCCCAACTAGCAGACCTCCACTTCCTACAAGACCAAACTTTCCACTATTACGTAATCAGAATAATCAATCTTATACTCAGCCAGTACATGCAAATGTCCTTTACTACGACACAGTAAAAAATTCACCTGTTCCTACGGAAGATATTAGCCTTAGACAGTTCCTAAACGAGTTAAAAACATGTTTAACCAACTGTTACAGCAAAGCAGCGTGATATTGAATATGCTGACAATAGTCATCAAAAAATTGCACTATTTATATTTTTAGCGTATGGGTTTAGGGGAGCTTTGGGTGTCATGGCGAGGTACGTGTTGTATTGTTAGCCATGAAAGTAATACAACTACTAGTTTGGCTCCCAAATGTTGCTAGTTCTTTAGCGCTATCAAGGGTGCTCCTGTAGCCTAGATTTGCGACGGACGCGAACTTGCTTTGCACCCCAAAAAATTGCACTGTGGAACGCCAATAGATTACTACATCAGAAACTAGAAGTGGAAATATACTTACGTCTTCATAACATAGATATAATATTAATTTTCAAAACTCACTACACTAGAAGAACTTACTTAACTATCCCCCGCTATACAATATATCATACGGATCATCCAGACAATATAGCACGTGGTGGTGCAGCCATCATAATTAGAAGTTCTATACAATATCACGAATTACCCTCCTTCAAAACCGAATTTCTACAGGAAACGATAATACTGTACCGCTTGCTCCTGCGCTGCATCAATTCGACGTGCGAACAGGCAATAAGAAATCATATCCTCAATGCGCGTGGTCGCAAAGTATGGACGATTACGTCGTTCCCCCCTCCAGTGGAAGCTAGGACAAGTACCCCGATAACACGACAGAAAAGGTATAAAAGAAGATTTCACTGCCAGTTCCAGAGACTTGAGATTACCTATCTTGTCCAGTCCTGATCCTATTCCTTTCCTTTCCTACCTGGGTCCTCCGGTTTGACAAGTTAAATTGTCTAACGGAGTAGGCCTCCAACCCTTACCAGTCCAGGCTTCAAGGGAGATGACAGGTTGAACTGTCAGCCAAAGAAGTTTAAACTTTCCGTATCACATCCGCAACAGCAAAGCCGCTAGAAGCCGATTTTACCTTGATTGGTGAACTTTCTTGGGAAATCGTATCCCTGAGGCTTTAACCTTAGCTTGATTGGCTGTACTGTCTTACAGGGCTAACCGCTTAGTCATTCCCGGCCGCATAATTAAAAATCGCAAATCCTGGCATTTTACTAATATGAATCGCAGCCTCTACCCCGCTTGCGAGCGGCTAGAGCCCTGTAGCCGTCCCTCATAAGCTCACTTGCAGGACCCCTTTTGGCCATTAGAATGCGAATTCCTGGACTTCCTGGACGTTCGACTCCGCATCTCGTAAATTTGCTGTCGGTGGATTGTTTACGGCATTTTTCATCTGTAGGTTTTGAGACCGCGTTCGCTCCAATAACCTCCGCACTAGTGCTTAGGCACTAACACCAACCCCAGGTAACCCTTAAAATCGCTAAATTCACCGGATAATTGCAGCTTAAATCACACAACTGCTGAGTAGAAGGTAAAGCTTGGAGGAACAGCCGACCTACAGGCCAACAGACTTACTTAGCCCGTTTCCCGAAGAATCGTTGTGCGTGCCGGCGGACTACCAATAGGAGCCCGTAATGCTCGGCGGTGCATTGAGTTGCAGCTAGACCTGGGAAACCAGAAACACCGTTCCAGAAAAACCTGTTAATTTTGAATAATGTACAATTCAGAGTTATTTTTAATTAATGATTATTCTTGTAGCTAGCTAAAAACATTGTATGTATTTTGGTAATTATCTGGTGTTTTTTCTAATCGAATATATATTTGAGTAAACGTATTTCTCCGATTTGAGTTGAACCCGAGGTATAAATCTTTGACGCCCATAGTAAGGAGGTGAAACGTGACAATATAAGTCAAGAAACTCCCAGCATCATTGGTTATAGCTGCTGCATATTGTTCGCCAAAGCACTATACAACTAAACAAATGTTACAACTCTTTTTCCGAACACTAGCGCCAAAATCTCTAGCAGAAGGGCAGGGTACAAATAAAATTAGCTAGCATAGGTAACGATTCAGTATAATAAATAATAATCAGGGTGCTCCATATTACATATACAAAAATAACACACGGCAAATCACTTCTAAATCTCAATAGGGAGAAAATATCACTGCAGCTAAGCGTTGTATTAAAAACCCACCAGAGTACTTATACATCATCTAAATAATTAAAGCGTGATTGAAATATTGATATAATTTAATTAATTAATGTAGGAACGTTTAATGTAAATAGATAAATTACAAGCTAACTGTGAAGTTGGCAAATTGCACTACCGGAAGGTTACCGGTAGCACGCATGACTACGACAAAATTATTACAGATTACATTTTGGGTTACAAGTTGAATTCGACTATATACCTACTAATGCAAGAGCATTCAAACGTTGACCATAATTAACAATATCGCTCTCACAGACTCGAGATCTTGTTTCTGATTATAAGGCGCTTTGTAACCAGGAACGTAACTTGTAGTTAATTTTAATCTCATGAGATTCCAACGTGTCGCAAGATAGTATTACGCAAATTCTTGCAAATGCGCGGATAACCAAAAGTTGTATTCAACCGAGGTGTATTTCACTAGCCTGACGTGAAAGCCGAGATCAAATTAGATTTGTCAAGCAGTTGCCTTACAACCGCAATACTACAAGTAAGTTTCACATGGCTGGTGCGTGAGGCACATCCAACCAATGGTACCTAACCTAAAAATAGCGTTCGTTTGGTTACAACAAACAGTGGTAAAATGAATTGTATGAATTTCTTGAGTAATTACGCTTAAGATACTTAATAAAAACAATCCAACGTTTTCCGGATACAACATAGCAGACCCACGAAAAACATTCTAAAATCGAGTCCCAATCTGCTGTTAATACCGAAGTGTGCAGTTAGCCCAAGGGGGAAAATTAGAATGGCTAAAAGCAGACCTTCAACAGCTGTCCTCCAGGTTGTAGCGGACGTATAAAAAACCGATAAGCGCCAGGGAAGCCAGGTGATTACATCAAGCTTAACTAGAGCTTCTGCATTAAAGCTATCGACCTGCAGGTAGGTATTTCGAAGAAGGGAGCTTCACAAGAGGTCTAACTTCGATCCCTTTCGCAGATATGGATTCTCCACACACACAAAACTCAAGGCGGGGAGGTTCCGTTCAGTCAATTACAGATTGCTGTCGACTGTCCAAAGGAGGCCAAACTTTATCCGCATGGGAACAAGAAGTTACCCCCACCGGAACAAAAAGGAGCTAGAAGAATGTAACGCAATAGAATCTAACTAAATAGCACCAAAGAAACCTACCCTTAGATATTATGCTCAGTTTGCCAGAATGGTAATATATGCTCTGCTCAGATAAATCCAAACCAAGTTTGAGCTTGGGAAATTATCAAAAATACCTCTCACAAAAACTTCATCGAGATCTCCAGAAAGGGGCACACTACGCAACATTAATTTCCCAAGTGAAATACTTGTGACAAAACCTAAATAAGGCACGTTTCAAAACATAGTTTCACAGAACAATCTTTCTGTAGCAGAACCTCATGGTAAATGGCAGAAAAGGCAGATAAGAAATCAAAATTTATAGCCTTGAAGAAAACTCAGCATATGCAACCCAAAAAGCTTTATTGCGTGGAGTGAAATCTCCCAAACGTAAACTATTTTTATAAATTGTAACTTAAGGTTTGGGCTGAAAGCTTGGTTGTATCGTAGCTAAAAATTAGACTTGTGACAGATAAGGAAAATGGTTACATGAGTAATTATAAATGACTTTTGACCCGTAACAACCTGACATTAAATGTAAGTTTAAAAATCGAAGATGAATTAGAAAAGGCAACGCATCAACCGATAACCACCATTCAACAAGCTGCGTGGAATGCTACTTCACAGATTCACTATGTCAAGGATTATTTTAACATTCCCCTTGAAATAGTGGAGTTCGGTCAAGATGACAGTGTAGTCATAGTATCGCAGACAAAACTATCTTTAATCAGTTAAACAACAAACTGAGACGCAGATTTCAAGAAATGCGTAATGAAAATTGTCAGCAATAGGTACTCAAGTTCACTTTCACTCTGGAAAGCGGCTAAAGAAATCAACAAACGTAGAGCACACCTGCCACCCTTAAGAAGTAATACAGGGACTCGGGCAAGCATAGACAAGGAAAAGACTAAGGAGTTCGCACAGCATCTACAAAACGATTTCGAACCAAACTCTAATGAAGCTGACCAACATGTTGAGAACTACTTAGGTATCCCACTACAACTATCGCCTCCAATACGTAGTTTTAGTAAACAAGAAATAGAAACACAGATTAAACGTTTCTACAATTTTCCTTCCATGGAATAGTACCGGCTTACATATTGGCCCTTACCACTTAAATTTGCCCAAATTATTCTTATTCTTAAACCTGGTAAACATTCTAATCAAACAACATCCTATCGGCTCACCAGCTTACTTCCGTTAATTTCTATGCTACTCGAAAAGCTAACCTTAAAACGAACAAAAGTTTGTTACAAAACGAATAGCTCCCAAACCATCAATTCGGGTTTCGCACTCCACGATTCTACAATGTCATCGTCTGACAAATATAATAAGCAAATCACTGAAAACCAAACTCTATTCCAGCGCAGTGTTCCTGGACGTGAAAAACGCATTCGACAAAGTATCGCACAGAGGTTTACTCTTTAAAATAAAAGGACTCTTTCCGCACCAGTATTACCTTTTGCTACGCTCCTACCTGACTGATCGTTCCTTCCAAACCAAAGTAGGCAAAGAAACCTCGCAACTAAAACAACTAAAGGCTGGTGTTTCACAAGGCAGCGTACTTGGACCTATGCTATACTTGATGTTCACCTATGACCTTCCAACAACACCACAAACGATCTTGGGAAAATTTGCTGATGACACAGCAAATCTCTCCTGCAATGAAGATCCAGCAATAGCATCAAATCTCTTCCAAGAACACCTAAAATTGCTAGAAGTCTGGCTGACCAAATGGCGCATAAGGGTCAATGAAGATAAATCGATTCACGTCACTTTTACTACAAAACCAGCAGCATTCCCTGCAATTACTCTTAACCACGCAACCATACCTCAAGCTAACGAAGTCAGGTATCTGGGTGTACACTTGGACAGGCGATTGACTTGGAAGACACATGTCGCTAAGAAGCGAAAAGAAATGAATCTAAAACTGAAGAGTATGTACTGGCTCACATGAAAAAGATTAGCTCTCACGCTGGAAAACAAACTACTGCTGTACAAATATATAATTCGTCCTATCTGGACTTCTGGGTGCGAACTGTGGCGAAGTACCTGTAAGTCAACTATTGACAGCATACAGAGATTCCAATCGAAAACACTTTAGGGTACTATCTAATGTCCCATGGTTCGTATAGAATCTCACATTGCATACCGACCTTATGTACTGTTTGTGACAAAAGCAACTAAGAAAAAGCCAGGAAACATCGTGACACACTGGAAAAACAGCCCAATACAACAGTCATACCTCTAACTAAATAACCGGAAACTAGAAGACTAAAATGACGATGGCCGATAGATTTACCAATATAAAATAGGGGTAACACCAATGGGTCTTCCTCTTCATGTTGTATTTAATCATTACATACCATAAAATGTACAATGACGCCTATAATTGGCCTAACAGCTGTTGCCTGAGTACCAAAAAAAATTGTTGTAAAAATTAATCTGATTGCTAATAAAGCTTAGAGAAAAAAATATTTTTATACGTTAGTTTTTCGTTACATTCTACAGCTATGTTGTAGCCAAATGGTTGGCACCAACTGCGTAACAACTTTACCTACGGTTGCAACTGAAAAATAAAGTTGGTAATAATCTACGACTTTATGCATTATTAGAAAGCTTCTGCAAAACGCCACGTTAATAGTAATTTACGATACAAGCGCGTAAAGCTACTCCTTAGGCATGAGTGGGGTAGAGTTAAAACGCGAGTGAGCGAGCGTTTTAAGCCCCGCGAGTGACTAAAGATGCTTTACGCATGTGTATCGTTAAATATTTTATCTACGATAGAATGTAGAAAACACGGTAAATATGAAAAAAAATTAAATGTTGCTACTCACAACGTGCCTAATAAAATCTTTTATCTACTCCTACTGTACAATGGCCATTAATTATGATTCATAATTCACAGTTTGCAGCCAATCATAAAATTCTATTTTCATTATTGAATAGTTTGCAAGTTGCAACCAATCAGAAAATTCTATTTTCATTATTCAATAGGTTGTAGCCAATCACAAAATTCATTCTTATTATTAAATGTCTTTTGAAGTTAACAGCTGTCACAAATGTCATAATTCGGAAATATGAACACAAGACTCCTATTGCGTAGGAGTAGATAAAATATCGTATTATATTCGCGATTATGGCCATTATTCACTCAGATGACTTGCGCCACGCGCCTTCGGCTTGTGGCGCAAATGTCATCTTCGTGAATAATGGCTGTCATAATCGCTCATATAATAATATACTATTAAATACGTTACTGCTGACGACGTAAACTAATGAAAACATGTTATTAAACAGTCATTTAACCAACTTAAAACTGCCAACTAAAAGGCAATTCTACACACTGTCGTAGATAAAATAGCGTTACGATAACGTTAGGTTCAAATAGAAAAATGTGATTTGGATTGGCTGTATCATTGACGTGGCTGGGTAACACCCTATTGTCTCTAATCCAAAAATGAAACACAATTTAAAAATAAATTATGTCGTAAATGTAGATCCAAAACAATACTATATATTTTTTGCTACTCTCAATTCTATAAAACGATAAACGTTTAAAATCAGTTTGTATTGAGCAACAGGGACTTAGCATTTTAAAACTGAAATATATTCACATATGATATAAATAAGACAAGCAAGTTGATTAAAATGACAACTAATAAAAATGAAAATAGTTGTAATGAACGTGATAACAATAATCATATAACCACCTATAATTTCTTTTGATAACTCTCACGCTGAGTTTTTCTAAAAAGCACGCGGTGACTTGCATAGTATCTTTTTAATTTTGTGTATACTGCGACTGTAGTATTAACATGATAACAAATAAAAATATTTAGATACAAATTTTATTTGTAGTAGTATGGTTGTTTTATTTATCTACTCGTAATTTACCAACTATTTTTAATTTATATGATTTTAGCATTTAGCTTAAATTACAAATTCAATATAAATAAAAATAAAAGTTTGTCTTTGTATTATACTTACTTTAATTTTTTTTTAAGTAACCATTTTAGCTGAACAACGGTGTAGATTAATCTCAAATCCTTGTAAATTTAAAGCAAATTACCAGACGAATGGAAATTCTGTTAAATAAAAACATCGAGTAGTTTTATCTACAAAAATGTGTGATTAATCTTCAGAGCAAAAGTGCTCGACGTTACATCAGACACAATGCGAACTCACGACTTTCGTTTATGCTTGGGCCGATAAGGGGTTAAAAGGTTGCTAGCAAATCGCTATATAATCCATGGGTGGTCTAACAGTTGTATAGTCTAGTCGACGTTAACTAGTAACTACAGCTGCTACAACATGGCAAAACTTGCAATCCTCATCATCGCCGCCCTTTCTCTGCAGGTAATCTTTCAATTAAAGTATGATGAAAAAGTATTTTCATCTAATACGGCTATGGAATAGTTCTTAATTTACGAATGCAACTACATTTATACTTAAATGTCAAACTTGACATTTGATTTTTAAGTTATTTATAGTTGTAGTCATAAATTAGGAACCACAGCCGTACTAGATGCAAATGATTTTTTAGCATACTATACTTTTTTACGTGTGAATTGCTTCTAGGTTTTTTTAATATTGGTTTAGACGATTTGCGTCTTTTCCATCACTTTTTCCAGCATTGACACTGGATTACATTAGATTTATACATATGCTTTCGTCGACTCTTTTGAATGTTTTTACATTTTTTTTTTTGACGTCTTGAAAATGTTGATGAAGATATCTTCTTTATTTGCTACATGGTAGCTGTTCGTTTCATATTTTTTAAGTATTTCTCCTATGTTTATTACAGCTACTAAGTGTTAGATTTTGATTTGAATGATTACTATTCTACAGGCAACTTTCGCTGATGATGCCCAGCAAAGCACCCACATTAGCTCAATCCGTCGACGCATTCAACAAGTCAGCTCCGACGCAGTCAATGCAGTTCAGAATGTCAAAGTTGATCAGCACCAAGGAAAGGACGCCCTCGTTTCCCAAGCCAACAAATACGCCCACGACATCCACGTAGCCGTTTACCATCTACACCAAGCTGTAAGACTACACAACAGCCTCATCTCTAAACCAATACCTAACACCAATTCTTGCAGATTCAAATCAACCGTAGCCACGGTGCCCATGGTGAACAAGCCCTAGAGCAGGTTGCGGACAAGCTCAGTGACATTGCTCACTCCGTCGAACACGTCGTCGACGGCGAACCAGGAGAAATCAAGAACGTCCTTAAGAGCAGCGTGCAGAGCGTTGTTGCTGAAGTTGATAAAGTAGCCCAGGTTGCTCAAGAACACCACAATCACGCTCAACGTAAGCTGATTCTACAATAATGCGTCTAACCTTGCAATACTCATAAAAAATTTGCCGTATTATATCAGTTACATTTCAATTATAGAAAACCAAGACAATGTTAGTGGCGCCGTTGAAGACGTCCTCGAAGAAATCCTCGACGCAATCCGCGAACTGCAAGTTCGCGGGGAAATTCAGCACGAATCTCATCAGCAAACCAAGCAACACGTACAAGAAGTAGTAAACGAAGTCTCTAACGTAATCCAAAAGGTCAATTCTCATGATGATGAAACCGTCCATGAACTCGCCCACCAAGCCCATGAACTCGCTCATGTTCTCGGTCATGTCGTCCACCGTCTCAGAAGAGTTGTAAGTCTAACTCAATCGGAAATAGTTGATCAATTTGTTTAACCGAATATAATTACAGGTCAATCATCATCGCCACCATCATCATCCTCAGGGCGACTCCAAAAACGTCATCCACCAAGTCGCAAACAAAATTAGTGAAATTCGTGCTTCCCTTGAAGAAGTTGTTGACTCTAACGAACAAAACAATGTTCAAGTTAGGGTTAACGAGTTGAAGAATCAGCTCAAGACGAATGTTCACAACGTTGCCGCTCAAGTTGAACGTTTGGTTCAGTTGGTCCAATCTGGAAATCAAACTGAGCAAGGTGTTCAGGATGTCAGCAACATAGTCAAGGATGTCGTCGCTGTTGTTGTTACCGGCGTCAGACATTTGGAAAGAGAGGTGCAAGTTGTAGTTGATAGTCACCAAAGCAACTAGAGTATTTCTACAATTAGATAGTTTAATACTTTTTGTTTTATTGAAAACGTTGTCTTTATACATCATCAAATTATATTTAAATAAATACCTTTATTGTAAAGCAATTTTTCAATTCTCTTTAGTATTGTCGGCTTAAAAGAACAACCAACATAGAATATGCGACAGCTTAAAACAAATTAAATTAAAGAGAAGAATTGTATAGGAAATCAGATAATACGAATGTATAATAATATCAAAAGAAGAATCATATAATGCAGTGATAAAAAAAATAACAATGGTTCTCTCTCGCTCTCTCTCTCTCTCTCTATGGTTCTCTTCAGTTAACGATCCAACTAAAATAGCTTTTCCTTAATTGCCTGAACTAATAATACACATAAGGAGTTAATACGAGTTTCTTCTTTTACATACCTTTAAAATACCAGAAAATCAGCAATGTTATTTTTCTAAGTGACCATCAATGACGATCAAACGGTCGTCTATTTTCTATGGCACTTAAGTAAAATTTCTAAATACCGCCTACGATTCGTATAATGATCCAGAAAAGTCTCGCCGCGTATAAATATCGGTTTCCTAGTTGTCTTTCATATTACCATATATACACAGCAGTTTAACCGTCGAGTATTTGTTATAAACGAGCTCTATTCCGTTAATTGATAGTTATAAACAAATATAAAATTTTCCAAAAAAACTAACTGTTGTTTTTGAAAATATTTTCCTTTGGCCTTAATGCATTGGTTCATTCACGCAGAGAACTCGGTTTTTGCAAACAAATCAAAAATCGCTCGGAGCAAAATCTGGACTGTATAGAAAGTGAGAATTCAGATTTACGAAAGCAATTTGAAGCTTTTGCTGTCGTACGCGTAGTTACATTATGACGGTGTAACAAACTCCCACTCAAACCAGATTTTCGGCAATCACTATATAATTTTTCAAAGATTTGAGGAAGGCAAAACTTCGTATACCAATCAAAAGTTTAAGAACTAGTTTTAGCAACGACGAGTGCCATAAATTCCTTGGTAAACTGCATGCGAAAAAAAAAGTTGAAATATCTGCCAGTTCGCTATATAGAGGTGCCGAAGCTTTTCAGATATTGCCTTTTGACGATCTTGAGCAGGGGCTCCAGCGAGTCAACGTCAACGAGAGACGCAATAGCAAAGGCATAGCCGAATCTAGGGCGAACGCCCAATTCAGTAGTTCGCAACTGACAGTCTGTACTGATCACTGTAAATGTGTGTTTTTATACTGTAATTTGCGACATAATAATCGCTATTGCGGTCGGCATCATGTGAGTGATAGCGCAACAAGGAGTGTAAGACGCGCTTTCTGATTTTCGGTGCACACTGCTTTTGAGCACAGTAGACTGTCACAACAATGGCGTCATTAAAATAGCTTTCAGAGCAATTTAGTATTATTATTTAATGTATCCGCGCTATAAAGTCTGCGCCGTGGACTAGTAGCATAACAAGTCATAAAAACAGCTGTCAACTGGGTGATTTGATCAACAGTAATATCCCAAGTGCATTAAAATAGCCGACTAAATTTTGACGTTTTCTGTCAAAACGTTTTGCCAAGAAATTTGTCAAGTAAATTTACAGCTCGTGCTACGCACTCGGAATTTTGGGGCGGAAAATTCACGAGATATATTTCTTCAGAGCAAAACATTCTGACAGAAAATCGTCAAAATTTATTCAGGCTAGTTTACATGCACGCGGGATGTTCGGCGTGATTATTTTCTGAATAAATAGATAAAATTCGGTTGGTGAAGCACCTTTAATAATCATGTTAAAATTATGCACAAGCGATTGACATGACATTCTGTATAATTCTGAGTGCTTTTTGTGTCACTGGAAGACTTCAAATCGATAGCAGTTCATCATTTTCAGCAATTCCACATCTCAATTCTTCCCTTGTGATATATATTTTGATACAGCAATTAACAAATTCACTTAGAAACTGATCATATACTTTGCAAAAACTGTGCCCGTTGGTTAGAGGTCTATACGTATTCTATTTGCATAGTTGCCTTGCTAAAATTTTAAAGATCGTTATGTGCTTCTTCTTCTTCTTATACTTATATTAGGCCATGGCCTGTTATTGTGGTGCATTTTCTTGGGACGTCGATTGCGAGCTATCTTTCCACTTCTTTGGGGGTCTTCCTACTGGCCTTCTTCCTGATGGTTTTCCATCCCTTGCCATTTTGGCTAATCTTTCTCTGCCCATTCTGTTTACATGATGGTTCCATTCTCTTGCCGAGACCACCGAACAACATCTTGTATTGCGCATGTTTTTCTAATTTCGTTGTTTCGTATTCTATCTCTTAGTGCATTACCTGTGATAGATCGTAATGTTCTCATTTCCGTTGTTCTGAGTATTTTTTTGGTTTCTGCAGTGTCTGCTCTGGCTTCGACTGCATATGTTAAAAGCGGCTTGACGCACGTTTTGTAGATGCGGACTTTGCTTTCTAAGCTGGCGTTCTTGTTTCTCCACATTACGCCCCTCAAGCATCCTGAGACCCTTGCCGCTTTGGTGGCTTGTTTGAGTACGCCGTCTTTAAGATTACCGTAACTGGAAATTTCTACGTCTAGGTATTCAAATTTCATCACATCACTATTTTACATATTCGAGGTTCTCTTGCTATTACCATACTTTTAGTTTTCGTTATAGATACTTTCATGTTGTAAGTTTCCGCGGAGTTTCTGAATTCATGCATCATTTGTTGTAAATCGTCTTCGCTTTCTCCAATGATTACTGCATCATCTGCGTAGCAAATTATTTTTATCCTGTTGTTTCCTATCTGGTATCCATTTCCTTTTTTTTTTGGTTATTTGTATTATGTTATCCATTATTAGGTTGAACAACAGTGGGCTAAGGCTATCCCTTTGTCGGATTCCCGATTTGATGGCGACTTCCGCCGATAATTCATTGTCAACTTTTATTCGTGTTTTGTTGGCGCCGTTTATGTCTCTTATAATGCATATTACATCCTCAGGTATGTTTTCTTCCTTTAGACCTATGAAGCACATATATGCTAGTGTGTTGAACTCTATGGCCTTCTCAATAATTTGTTTTATTACAAATACAGCGTCAATAGTGGACCTGTTGTCTCTAAAGCCTTGCTGTTCTTCGCTTATGTTGTGCATTGCTCCTATTTTATTTGCTAAGATTTTCGTGAACAGCTTGAGTGTGCTCTTTAGCAGCGTGATCATGCGGTAGTTCGCAGAGTTGTTCTTTTTTCCTTTTTTAATTATTGAGATTGTAATACTCGATCGCCATTTCTGTGGTATTTTCTTACAATGTAAGACATTTCGGAAAAGCATGGTCATGTTTTCAATTATTTTTGCTTAGCCGTATTTTAAGAGTTTATTGAGGATTCTGTCTGGTCCAGCAGCTTTCCTATTCTTGAGATTTGTTGTAGCTTCTTTTACTTCTTCTGTTATATTTGTAATGTCATGTAGTATACTGACGGCTTGTTCTTCTTCGGGATTATCTCCCTCGCCATTGTACAACTGTTCTACGTCCGACATCTACTGTATCTTGTCAATTCCACTGGTGACATTATATTCATTTATAGGTTTTTTTCTCGCCGTCAGCATTTTCCAAACTTTTCTTTGTGCCCCGTAAAGATCGTGCTCCATGTCTGCTGTGAATAGTGTCTAATGTTCTTTTTTAATATTTCGTATTTCGGTATTTACTTCGTTTCGAGTTGTTACATACCTTTGATAATTTTCTGGGCTTTTGTTGCTACGATAATGGAGGTACGCTTTCCGTTTTTGTGTATGCTAATTCTTTTATTTCGTTGGTGAACCAAGGTTTGTCTGGTTTTTTGCTGTTTATGTTGACTTTTCGTATTCCCAAGCTTTCGGTTGGCGCTTCTTTTATATTTTCTTCAACCTTTTCCCACATCTCATCTACGGTGTTTGTTTTTTCTACTTTATTTGTTTCGAACTTTTTCGCCAATCTTTGTCTATAAAGCCATTTTGTTGTTTCGTCTTCCAACGCTTCGCTGTTTAGCTTTTCTACATATATGTCGTTATGTTACCGACACTATATATTATGCTCTGCTCAACAATTTGTCAACGGAAAATGTTCAAATAACATCTAGACCACGGCATCTTAAACTACGCGTTGCGACCTCAAATGGGCTTGCGTAACTGTATGTGGGATAGCAAAAATTAGGCAACTGATATTTCTAACTTGCTCAATTGTTGCTTATGTAGAAATAAAAGAAAGCATACATAAAGAATGACTGTTTTGTCACCTTTTGGAAATGCACACAAGAGGGGAAGGCAATTATCTTAAAGTCGATGATTTTTTAAAAACGAGAGTTTACAATGGAGTAAGTGGGTTGATATCTGTACACACAGTGATGGGGCAATAATGGGTGCAAATTTTAGAATTCCAGCAAAAGTTAAAGCTGATGGTAACTAACATATCACTTTTACTCACTGCATG
This sequence comes from Agriotes lineatus, assembly GCA_940337035.1. Lineage (NCBI taxonomy): Eukaryota > Metazoa > Arthropoda > Insecta > Coleoptera > Elateridae > Agriotes > Agriotes lineatus. The sequence goes on along the minus strand of OW679197.1, from coordinate 24,987,931 downwards.
GTCCATTGGGTGAAGCTGAGATTTGATCACGGCCGGTAAATGTTGACTGCTGTCGCGTTCTGATGTTCTGACTTTACCATGAACTACAGTTAGTCGTGTTTGCACCTTTCTAAAGTGTGAATGTGGTTAGCTGGGTCCTATATAATTTCGCAGATTCATCGCGCCCGTCGCTGATAGTTTTTTAATTTTTTTTTGTTTGACGGGATCGTTTGTTTCTTACTATATTACCGGAAGTTTTGGCCACTGGTAGTATTTTTTACAATATTAAACATAAGTGACATAGATGCACAAGTCCTATACACTGTAAATAGAAATGAAGTCACGCGAAGACGAACAATTGTGAAACAAGTCGGTAAGGAATTATTCACCGAACCGAAGATCAACAAAACACAGGGGGGTTTCTTTAAATTTGCAACAAAAATAGCATAAATTGTTTTTTTACTCTTTAGTTTTGTCTTGGCTTAATAAAATCTTATTTTGAATCATGAGTATAAATTATTTTAAATTTTAATCTAGTAGATGAATTGCCCCCGAACATGTAAGTTTTCGTACTGCGCCCGACGGAAGGTTAAGGTCGTAAAAGTCGTTTCAGCTGTAACAACCTCGAATCACAGTCTACAACAAACAATATCTTTTCGGCTCATCAACGCTGCAATCTACAAATAAATATCATCAGCTAAATAGTTCTGAATCTCAAGGCAGCTCCAGTTCTCAAAGAAGCGAATCTAAAGAAGTAACCCTAAAAATACCCCCAATCTATTTACATGAGGCAAACAACTATGAGAGAGTAATACAAAATATTCAGAAAATTGTAAAAAAAGACATTTCAACCACATGCAAGGGTCAAACCCTATACGTTAACTTAACTACAATTGAAGATTACTGAACCGTAACAAAATAGTACGAAACCGAAAAATTCCAATACCATACCTTTATGAACAACAATAGCCCAAATCAAAAATATATTTGATGAACTAACAACCAAAAAATTCAAAATAATTAAAGTAACCCGTCTTTTGAATAGGGACAAAAACCTCCCTCCCTTATGCACCAACAAACTTTAAAAAAAAAACAATAATAACAAAATATTCGAATTAACAAGACTCTGTTGTTGTGTCATCGCCGTGGAATCAAGAAGAAACTCAAGAGACATGCCACAGTGCACAAGATGCCAGATGTATGGAAACACCAAAAACTATTGCCTTCTCCAGCTCCGATGTGTCAAATGAACTGGGTTACACCACTTCTCAGAATGTTCAAAACCGAAAAACAAGTTATTTTTCAAAACTGCCATATCAAGTGCTACATCATTGGATTCTACACAAAAACAGCTTTCTAATGATGGTACTTTCAACCCTATTTCAATTTAAAAAAATAATCAAGTTGGCCGTGCTGCAGTCGTAACGCTCGATAAAAAAAATTGGAACCACGAATATTAGTAGAAAACCGTATGTTTTACTTCTATACCAAATTTCAGAGTTCTATCTATGGCCGTATTCAAATAATACCACCTTTTCCATACTTAATTTACGCACTGTATATACCTATATGAAGTTACGACAAACTTTAATTTGATCATGGCATGCTGCGAATGAGTTTTTTGAAAACACACGTTATAATATCTATAGACAAGACAGTGAATCTCCAACCGCCGCTGAACAGGTAGCCATTTTTGTCAAACGACAGCTATTTACTTCTGAAAAATACAGCCATTGCACGTTGCTTTTTTCACTATTGTTGACGTTTTTTGTTTTCATGTATCCAAAATCGACTTTCTTGACGAGTAGGAACATCAAAGAATGGTATGTATGTATCATAAATAAGTGATAAATTTCAAAGATTGTTAGAGACATTTTTATTGTTAGTACCCATCGCATTACTTATGTAAAAAGCTTTAAAAATATATCAATATCCAAAATATACTAGGTTGAAAAAACATGTTTGCCTTGTAATAAGAACTTTAATTTTAATGAATATTGTATTATTCAATGTAATTAGTTAATTATACCTTGATACCGAATCACAACTCCTTGATTTTTACTGGCATTCTCTGTCGTAACAGCTTGGTTTCTTATTTTTTATGTAAACCTCTCCTTTGTTAAAATTTAAAAAAAATCTGGTGTGATACACGCACACAACTTCCTTTTACAGTGATATTATAATTACCCAAAAATATGATTTTAAATTTTTAAGCATTTCTCAAATATTTTCAAAAATTACAAATTCTACAAAAACGGTACAAAATAGAGCGTTAGTTGAGGAGACAAATTTTCTCTAGAATTGTAAGCTGAATTCAAAACTGTAATAATATACCGGGTGTTCTATTTAAAATAGGAGTTAATAAAAAAAGAAAAAAAAGAACCCCATTTTAGAAATATTCAACTGGAAAATCACTTATCTCACATTAATACACATTAAAAATTTAATAAAAATGTGAGGTTTGAAAAAAATCGTTTTGCCGTTTTTGAAAAAATCGAAAAAAACTGAAAAATTGCAAGAGTAAACACCTACTTCCAGTTATGCGATTTTCTTCAAAAGCTTGCTGTCGCATCTGCATAGTACACAAAACTTATATATGAAGTTTCAACGCCATGCCTTTTTCATTTTTGAGATATTCTGTTCACAGACACGCGCGCACACACAGACACACACACAGACAGACCAATGAAAAAAATATGTTTTTTGGGTTCAGGGGACTCTAAAACGTGAAGATCTGATAAAATCTCAATTTAGAATTTTTGGGGTAAATCCAATACTTCCTTTACTGTAAAAAGAAGTTAAAATTGCTATAATCACAGAAAAAGAACCGTTTATGGATAATTGAAAGATTGCACAATTTATCATTCCGTAGAATTTATTTTGCTATTTGTTTAAATCACTTTAAAACACTATCTCTGAAGGTAAAATTAAACCCAATCTAATTTGATGCTGCCTATAACTGCCAGTTTTAAATCTGTACTTAATCTACTGTCTATCTACTGCATCTGTATAGTTTATTTAATTCTTTCTAGTAATATCGCCTAATAGTCTTCTTTGGTGTGGTGACACAACATCTAGAATTTGTGAACTTCTACATATACATATATTCTGTTCACATCTTTTTTCCATGAAGGTTCGCCATGGCCATTTCCACAATTTAGCTGTGTAAAATTACTTTGTTGTGTTTAAATGAAGTTTACATTTGAGGTTATGGTTTCCAAATGCATTTAGTTTAGAAAATAGAAGAAAACGCTGTCAAATGCAAAGTTGAGATATTTGAACAGAACAGTGCATCTAGTTTCAGTAATTGTGTAATTGAAGATATTTTTGACATATGGAAGGTCTTACAATACTTTCCATCTGGCAACGATATTCTATTCTGTCAAATGAAGGTAACTTTGTTGGAGGTCATACAGGTTGTACAAAATAAAAATTACAATTTTGTTTATGTGCAGCTTACTAACAAAAATAAGGGCCGACATTCAAGCAAAAAAGGTGTGAACCTATTATACAAGCTTATGCTGTGGTAAAACTACATACAAGATTGAACAGAATTAGTGGAAAGATAAATGCAAACAACTTACCACTATTTTCAGGATCTCTATTATCATATTTTCATATTCTCTGAGCATATCCAATCTTTCTCTGAAAAAAAAATTGTTAAAATTGAGCTTTGCTTGCTTCTAGTACACTTCACTTATCACTTCTACCCTATTACGCATCATAAGCATTAAGCTATAAAGTAGGGACAAGAAATCAGACGACAAACGTCATCAAGAGTAATGACGTCATAAACATAGTATAGTAATTGATTAAGCTTAAACCAAACGCATGATTTAAAATGAGATGTAAAGAAGAAAAAAGCGTCCCGGACGGACAAGTCTATTATACAGGGTGGTCCACTTTTTTGTAGAAAGACTTTAATAGTATATAGAAAAACTTATTTCAAGGCGAAAATTTCATATGAACATAGGCCCTGAAACTCTTCGTTTTAAAGATACAGGGCGTTCAAATTTTCGAAAAAATATCATTTTCTTTTTACAGTATCTCAACCAGGTGAGATAATTAAACTAAATTTGGTGTGCAGCTCTATCCTAAATGGTACTACATTCTGTGATAATATCAAGGCCCTCGATCGACCAGTGACGGAGATGTGGGGTTTCGCGATCAATAAATTTAAAAATTTACTAGTACGACCCTGTTCAAAATCGAAATTGTTTATTTCTTCAAAAAAAGCGTTTAATTCTCTACAAAAAATGTCTCTTCACATTTCTCCATATATCCCACGGTTGCGTAGCAATTTTCAATAGTTTGGTCAAATTCATGTTTTTTATTCAAAATAAACTCGAACTAGCTTTGCGGTAGAATATTCACGTTTCTTTACAAAATAAGGAAATGCTAGCCGTTTTTCGTACTTATGCTAATAATGGAAGAAGAAATTAAAGAATTTTATTTTCAATGTCCAGTAATAAGTAATAAAGAATGTAACTTATTTAATTAAAATATTCTACCCCAAAATTAGTTCGAGTTTATTTTGAATAAAAAACGTGAATTTGACCAAACTATTAAAAATTGCTACGCAACCATGGGAGATACGAGAAAATGTAACGAGACATTTTTTGTAGAGAATTAAACGCTTTTTTGAAGAAATAAACAATTTCGATTTTGAACAGGGTCGTACTAGTGAATTTTTAAATTTATTGATTGCGAAACCCCACATCTCCGCCACTGGTCGATCGAGGGCCTTGATATTGTCACAGAATGTAGTACCATTTAGGATAGAGCTGCACACCAAATTTAGTTTAAATATCTCACCCGGTTGGGATACTGTAAAAAGAAAATAATATTTTTTCGAAAATTTGAACGCCCTGTATCTTTAAAACGAAGAGTTTTAAGGCCTATGTTCATATGAAATTTTCGCCTTTAAATAAGTTTTTCTGTCTACTATTAAAGTCCTGCTACAAAAAAGTGGACCACCCTGTATAATAGACTTGTCCGTCCGGGACGCTGTTTCAGCAGCCAAACCGTAAGAGATAGAGAAAAAAGTTATTAAAGTTATATGTTTGGAATGGTTATTTCAGGTCAGGAACCGAATTTCAGTCTCTAACACTAAATATTATCTTAATTATAATTCTAACTTTTTAGGTTAGATTCTAGGCAAATTTTATCAAGGCGAATGCGACTGGTAGTTTGCTACCAACAATGACGTCATATACGTACGTGTGGTGAATACGCGTTCTATTTGCAAAACGGTCTTTTTTATTTTATTAAATGAGACATTTGTCTCACTGGACTGCTAGTTGTAAATCTAATGGTGGTATTTATGACGTCACTAAAATTTGCTTGGTGGCGCACGTCGTCTGATTTCTTGTCCCTACTTTAGACAAATGGTATCCAATATGAGACGGCAGCAATATATTCACAAAATAATTTCATATTAGCACAGGCATAATATTTAGGTATCTACATAAAAACATTGCTTTGATTTCTGGCACAAATGTTCGTAGTTAAAAACATGTTTTGTTCAGCCCTTTCTGTTTTAAATACGCCAAAACATCATTAAGGAAAGTTGTTTAGAATGTAAAATTACGGCCCCAAGTAAAATTTCAGAAATATTGAATGCCTTTTATGAAACCATGTTTAGAAGGAAATACAAGTGCTCCATCCAATACAGCATTTCTGTGGGTCGTCGTTAAGCTATTCGCATAACATTTTTAACATGTTCAACAAGTTAATAATACAATACAATATACAGGGCGACGAGTTTGCCTTTACTGTGCCTACAAACACATCAACAAATTTCGCAGCTAGAGAATAATCACTCCCAGGAAGAAGATTGTTAAACATAAAATTAGTACGATTTTTGATTCACGGCCATTGTCATTAAGTAACAAACGACTTCCGGGATTGGACCGTGTCATCATTGAGATCGAAGAACTCAACGTTTCGCCCACTTTCGTAAGGGGCTTTATCAGGAGGAGAAAGCAAAAGAGCACGGTAACTCAACGTGTTAACCACGCCAGAGGCGAAACTCTTTGCAACGGGAAGGGACAGAAGAGCACGGTAACTCAACGTGTGAACCACGTCAGAGGCGAAACTCGACTGACTATCGGAAGAAGAATTTATAGGCAAGCGCCATCTTCCCTATATCCACCAAGTCACGGACCGCATAGGAAAGTTTCTTCGAAAACAAAACATTAAAACAGTATTCAAACCCCCGAGCAAAATCTCACAGGTTTTTTCCTTCATCTAAGGATAAATTAAACACTATGTCATCTAAAGATGTTTATAGAGTCCCTTGCTCTTGTAATGCTGTATACATTGGTGAAACAGGTCGTTCAGTGAAAACTCGCATCTCTGAGCACCAGCGCTGTCTTAAGTCAGGTCTCGTTTCATCATCGGCCATCGCCGAACACCAACGCGATACTGGTCATAAGATCCTTTTTTATGAAACTTCCATCATCTGCAAATCCCCATTCTTCTTTAGCAGAAAGATTCGCGAAGCCATTGAGATTTGCAAACACCCTAATAATCTCAACCGAGACGAAGGCTTTCCTCTTCCTTCTATGTGGAAAGTGCTAATTCCTAAGCCCCGCCCTCCGCCACTGAACCGCGACGGCATTTCCTGAATCGCGACGGCGCTTGCCTATAAATTCTTCTTCCGATAGTCAGTCGAGTTTCGCCTCTGACGTGGTTCACACGTTGAGTTACCGTGCTCTTCTGTCCCTTCCCTTTGCAAAGAGTTTCGCCTCTGGCGTGGTTAACACGTTGAGTTACCGTGCTCTTTTGCTTTTTCCTCCTGATAAAGCCCCTTACGAAAGTGGGCGAAACGTTGAGTTCTTCGATCTCAATCATGACACGGTCCAATCCCGGAAGTCGTTTGTTACTTAATAAAATTAGTACCTTGTTTAAAAATTTCAAAGTTTAATAGTAAAGGTGCTACGCAAAGTTAAAGAAAATGAAGAAATTCAATTATGTGCAAACATCTTATAAGTCATTTTAATGAAAAGCAACGGTAGTTACAATCTTTCCAATTACACCGTTTCTCTATCATCTATGAGTATGCAGATCTCTATAGGCACACTAAAAAAAGTCACCCTGCATATTGAACTTATGGGTCACAGTTCGAAGACAATAAATTGGTTAAATTTAGGTCGTATCTTGAAAAGAAATATTGATCTAATAGGATACGGTTTCATAAAGGTAGGCCAATAGTTATGAAACTTTGCAGCGGTCTATAACGTTACAGTCTAAATAACCTCTTTACTAACTTTTTCCTGCAATATGAACGAATAAGGTACTTTTGGATTCAATTTTATAGTCACATATTTTCTGCAGGTGTAGGAATAATGCACGGTTCTAATAATCGGCGGCACAGAATCATATAGCTTAGTAACAGACAGCTTTACTTACTTTTTCGTTCTATCTGTAATCAAAAAGCGTAGGCCTTCTAGTCGATGAAGTAACCCACAATCTCTGTGTTTGAATCTTTCATAACTGCGATCAATTTGTCTAGGTAAGGAACATACTGCTGAAGGTGGTCCATCATTTTGGTCCATTCCACATCCTCCATCTTAACGGTTGTTAGGACTTTGTTTTCTATATAAAGTAAACAGGAACATTTTAGCCACGTTAATAGTAAATGGTAATACACAAGTGCAGCATGGCAAACTCATTAAAAAAAGTTCCAAGAAACATTCCCATTAAAGACGCAGAAATTACTGAAGCGCAACCCGAACCTGACTTCCACACACTTTTTGTCAAATAACTGCGAATGGGCCTTACACTAAGCAAATAACCTCAACCAAACAAGTGACAAACAGATAAACAATTTACAATTTACCACCATGATTTAAGCGGCGTGCAATAAATACCTACTCGGTCAACTTATTACAACAAACAATACTTATTTGATACAATAACACTACATATTAAGAAACAACAAATGGCCAATGACGATAACTCAACTAAAACGCCTTCAGACTAGCTGGCTGTACATATTTAATTTCTCAACACAAACTTAAATGTTACCAAAACTATGGAAAAAATCTTTGATGACACCTATATTTAAAACAAGTGATAAAAAGTCATAGAAAATTATATATTAATAGCAATATTTCCTGCTCCAACAAAATTGTTTGAACGACTGATTTATACTAAATTTCATAGCTGTATCATGCCACAGATATCTATGCATCAACACACCTAAGTTGATAACTTTTACGAGTAATGTATAGAATGTATTTGAGTCTAAACTTCAAACTAATGCTATCTAGACAGATTTTAAAAGCATTTGATACTGTACATTATAAATATACCTACTATTAAAAAAAATATTTACATGTGGTTTATAATCAACATTGAGAAGCCAAGTAGCACACGTTCACGGTTCGAATTCCTCGGGAGCCTGAATTTTTCCGCATCCTTGACGATTGTAATCGTGCCATTCACAGTTGGGCACCAAATTAACTTGCTCTACTCAGAACAACATACCTAAGAGATAGAGTAACAAGGTCAACACATCACCATGACACACACCTCACACAATTGTTGCTGTACAAGCACAAAAGACGCGCTCCAACTTTGTAACCCGAATCCGAAGCAAGTTAAGCATTGTACCGCCACAAGCAAACGCGTATAAAGCACCAGACTCTACGCAGCAAGGTAAAATAAGGTTACCAACAGTATACATACATTATAACCAAAATTTTTTTTTTTTGCATTTTATCTCCAGATCTGCAGGTGTGTGGTCAAATAGGGTGAAAATACCTCATAAAAACTTTTCAGCAAACTTTTGTGTACCACAGGGTTCTAATGTAGGACCTTTGCCAGAAGTGCTGATGTATTCAAAATGTTTACTTTTTGCTAATGGTTCAAAAATTTTAAGAATTACAAAAGAATGAATGGAGTGTTCTAAACAAATTACATTTACATAGGTGTTTCCACTATCTTTGACTATAAGTATTGATGAAGTTGTACTTAGCTGCACTGATACTGGGAAAAGTTTAGGAGTAACTTTAACGTATGATTACCCACTGAGTTACAACTAACATGAGAATTATTATGAGGCACATGAATTCAATAATATTGCTATAATAACAAAATTATATGAAATACTAGTCAGACCAAAAGTAGAATATGCGTCTGTTATTTGGAATTATTTTTTTTTGTATAACAGTCAAATAAAACAAAAGAAGTCTACAAGAAGTTTTCAAGATTCCTTTAATTTAAAAAATATAAACGACATCTCATTACCACTATATTCGAACAGCAGACTTAATTTCTGAATTTAAAATTAGTGTTAAGGAAGTCAACCTAAGTTACATTAGGCTATGTTTTGTCACAAGATTTGGAATGATTTGACCGGCAGCCATATACTATCATGTCTAAAGTTAAAAAAAATCACATACAACTTGTCTGTCATACATCTAATGTCTATTTTTGTGTTAAAAAAGTGTTTTCTATTATATGTTTTATGGTTTTATAATAACCTGAAAATGCGAAAGTCAACTGCAATCACAGACAAATGTAAGTGCATTGGCTTGTTTAGATAATTCCATGGCATCACTAATTTTTGTAAACATACTAGTTTGATTTTTTGCATTCTTTCGGATCCGAAAATTGAAAAATTGTTAGCAAACGTATCAGTGGATGTAAATGTATTTATAGTTTAGCTTTAAATTAATTAGGAGAGCAAATAATTGAACATAAAGAATCGACTATGCAAATTATTGTTGCGTCGCGCAATTCAGCACCCAGTATATATAATATTTTATTGTTCGTAGAAATGTTAAACAGTGTTTAACATGATCGCGTCCTCGAATGTTAAGATACATTTAACATGCATTCACTACAGCAACATCACACATATTCATAGTAGTCCGATTTTGATTTAGCAGTTTTTAGTAATTATTATTGATTCAAAATTATTGCCTCAATGAACAATAAACTACTGAACGCATTTCGAGGGGAAACCGTCTTAACATTTCTCACATAAATTACCACTCTTGCTTCGCTGCGCTCGCTTGAGTGGTAAAAATATGCTCGAATGTTAAGACTGGGTTACCACCTTAATACGTTAATTACTAAATAAATACTAGGTGAGTTTTTTAACCGTTACAAGGCGATATCTTGAAAACGGTTTCAAATATTTTGATGAAATTTTGATGGGGTAATAGGGAGATGGGGAGACATATTTACACATATTTTTGACATTTACCTCTTCTCTCTGTTTTGAGTAGTGGGGGGGGGGGTAAGTTTTAAATTTTAAATAGGATGATGTACTTTTGGTTATAAAATTCCAATCTACGTAAAAAACTATGTATGTGTACAATTTTTCTTTCCTTGAGAATTTGTTCGAAATGTTCCCCTTCAACTTTCAAGCACTTACTCACTCTTTTTCTAAATGAATTTTGTACCCGCTATAACATTTCAGGCGCCACTAATAAGCAGGCAAAGTGGATTCCGTCAAGCGCAAATAAAAAAAAGTTGTACGCATACGTAGTTTTTTATGTAGATTCGAATTTTCTAAACAAAAGTACATCATCCAATTTAAAATTTTAAAGTTGTTGGTTCCTAAACACCATTTTTGAGATATCGTCTTGTAACACTTAAAACTCACCTAGTATATACAGTGTGTCTCACCAACTATCAGACATACCCAAATTAATATTGGAAAATTATAGGGCGATCACCTATTGCTGTGAGGAACATGATTGATCAGAAATGACAAACTTCAAATGAATTTCAAATTGTTTTCATTTTTGACCAATTAATTGCGTACTTCGAGCAAAAGTTGATCCTTTCTTAATTTACCAATTTCAATTTCCCTATGTCTGATACACTGCGAGACACACTGTATATATTTATATACAGGGTGATTTACTAGTCTCTGTATATATTTATATACAGGGTGATTCACTAGTCTCTTTACAAACTTCGGCAACGAAAAATAGATTTAATTTCACGAAAAAAATTGCATATAAACATAGGTCCTATTGTTCTTTGTTCAGAAGTTATAGCCACTTCAAAGTTTTTACATTTACAAAACGTAGTAGGCATGACTTAACATGACAAAAGCTAGTAACCATCAGGTACATGACAACAAACAATAGTTGTTTGTTAATATCAAAACATTCTATCACGATTTGTAGCAAATTTTAGGCAAATTTTAGTAGCGAATTTGAATCCTTAGATTCATTTTTTTCGAAAACTACAGCTTTCAGTAATTCCGAACAAGAGTATCGTTTGTATATAAAAAAATCTAATCTTTTCTATTACCTAACCAGAATTGACTAAACTTTTGATTGTAAAAAGTTATGACAGAAAACATTGCCTCACCCTTGCAGAAACTACCCCTTGTGAACCTTATACCAACGCTTTTCACTTGTCATCTGATTCAGAATAAACAGTAACATATACATATATACTAAATAACACAAAATGTACTGTATCTGTACTGTTTTAATTACATAAACTCTGTGCTTTTTTATTACCCAGAGCTATAGGTCCCTTACGACACATTTCCGGATCTATGTTTATAAGATTTTTTTTTTCATGAATACATACATACATATATAAAAGATACTTTAAATTTTTGAATAATAATTTTAACATATCAAACCAACAACAAAAAGTAAAGGAAAATTAATTGCTTAAATGATGGGATTGTATTGTATCTGTGGAAGATGTCAAAGCGAAATTATCTCAATATTAAGCAGACATTTTCTCATTTTATGACCACCAAGATCAGTTGATCTTATCTCAGTGGATTACTGGCTGTAGAGTTATTTAAAGAAAATTGGTGTTTAGAACACGGCCAACAACGCTGCAAGAAATGAAAGACGTAGTTAGGCGAAGTTCATCCAGAAATGCTACATAATGATGTAAAATTTGTATGAAAGGTTGGTAATCTTACACAACAAAATGAAAGTCATATTCAACATTTGTGGTAGCTAGTTTTGGCCATACAAAATTCCATTATTTAAGCAATTAAATCTCGTTTACTTCTTGTTATTAGCTTAATTTCTTAAAAATATATAATAAGTTGAAATACATCCCTTACTTTATGATAACCTTGTATATAAATTCAATGATTGCTATTTTTGATATAAAAAGAATTATTTCTTAAACATTAATTAGATGAATTAATTTTTATTGATAATCTGCATAGCTACAATGCTAGGGCAAAAAGTTATTTTTATGTTCCAACTGTTAGGATTAGATGTGGTCAAAATAATTTATTTAATAAAAGATTAATAGAATATAATAGTTCACCTAATGACATTAAAACATGTCAAACATTAACACTATTTAAAAATATATTGCTATGGTACATAGAGAGAGAAAATAATTTAAATATATCGAAAATAAAGTGCAAAGAATGGAATAGTATTCGTATAGTAATCATTGAAAAAGGCTAGGAAATATTATAATGCAAACAACTTAATGTCGCAGGATAACGAATCAAAGTCCTAATATAAAATGTCTAGAGTGTGGCATTCAATTTAAATAATGGTAGTCAAGAGATAGAAAAATATGTTTTAGGGGATTATTAAATAAACAAACTTGAAAACTGAAATGAAAAGTATTTTTCGACTAATAAACTTTAATATACTCTAGTCCTATTTATCTAAGAACTATTTTGGCATGATAAATGGACTATACATGAAATTTACGTGGTACTGAAGTGAAAATATAACTCGACAATGTAAATGAATTTTACATGGTATAACTACAGGAGTGCAAGTAAATACAAAGATAAAATATAGCAAGAATGGAGGATCAAGATTATTAATTGGAACTATATAATAAAACATCAGTAAGAGTAACGATTTGGATATAATTGATTGGAATTTTAATACAAAGGATTGGCGATTGGATGTTCTTTTGAGAGTGTTGACGCTGCTTGGAGTTTCTGTGTGCTGCGCCGGAGGGTGTTTGGACTTGGTGGAGAACTGTCATCTTCCAGCTTAGGACGAGGTTGCTGTTTGGAGTTTTGTCACAACAGACTGGGTCCCATTGAACGGAGATCAACTTCCTGACGACTGAGGGAACATACATGAGGATTTGGTTTGTTAAACAACGAGATTATTTTGAGGCTACTCACAGCTGGACAGTTTGAGTCGACAACGTGATGGATGCAGCGAGTTTACAAGTGAGGTGATTAGTGTTTATTTACAGATAGAACTGAAGGAAACAGGCTGATTCAAGCTACTTGGAAGTTTGAGCGTTGCAGGTTAGTTAATAATAAATACATGCTAATGTTATCTGTAACAAAGAACATTTAAAATTGGTTCATTAAGACAAAGAAAGTAATACTTACGAATTGATTTATGAATTTTATATAATTTGTAAAGGATCTTGATTAGTTATCGGCACAAGCAATTGCAAATGACATAAATGTCAAATTTATTGAAGTTTTAACATAATTCAAATTACAATTAGATTACTTGATATTTCAGAACCTACCCCTGAGTTGAGATACATGCTATTCCTTTTTATTAAGGTTAAAACCATTATTATTAAACGAACATAAGTCTATAATCATAGCAATATATTAGAAAATACTGCACGAAAAATTTAAAGATTTGATTTAATGTATTATGAATGTCTTATTTCAATTATGTTGTTTTAATTTTAGGGGAGATATATAGAGGTATAAATAAATTATCTATCTAATAAATATGTTATCTATGAAATGTATTATGTTATATACCGTGTGTTTCAAAACAAACTCATTCGCAGCATGCCATGATCAAATTGAAGTTTGTCATAACTTGATACATACCCATTGAAACAAATGAACCACCATAAGTCAGAGAGAATTTAATTACATCTTGATCTTGAACTATTTTCCTAAAAATATACAAAACATTTAATAAAAACAATTTTAACTGACTAATACAATTAATGCACTCGTTGTGTAAATACCATCTTATTTTCATTTTTGCTTGATACAAGTTAGCAGAATGAAACGTGTTGGTGAGAAAAAGAAGCTCATCAAAGCTAGACTTTTTACCCCTTAAAAATAAAAACTTCTCGTATAAGACAATCAAATGACACTCCTAACCGTAAAGATTCCGAAACCCACGCCTCCAGAGCCAACAGTCTAGACAAGCTGAAAGAACTCAATGTTATTTACATCCAACAATGGCAATTAAGCAACCTTTAGTTAATACATTAACAATGTCTTTATTGAATTTTTATTCAGACTGTAAGTGTGACCTTCCTAATTAAAACTGAAAAATTCTAAATTCCTTTATATAACATCTATCATACTGATAGAGATACCCCAACTGCTTCAAGAGGTGTCGCAATATTTTCAAAATGTAATCGAGTAGTCTATTCTATAATCTTCACAAATATACAGTCTCTGAAAACAACTGCAGTTACACAGGAATTAGCTAAAGATAATATTCTAAACATAATTGCAAACTATAAGCAGGCAATAAGAAACTGGTGGATATTCAAAAGCTATTAAATAGTCAATACCCCATATTCAAAATGGGAGACTTTAATAGCAAACATAATTTAAGTGGAAATAAACTAAATAATATCACCTATTAACTCGCTACGCACAATTTTGCACTCGATAAACTCACTCACTACCCCAACAGGCACTACCATGATCTCGATATGTTAGACATAGTAATTGCTAGAAGCTTTAACTGGACTCGGATCACTCCCCAGTCATAATTTCCTTCTCCAACTCACCTATGCTAGTCAGTGAACTACTAAGACTAATGAAAGGTCATGTAAATTGGGAACAATTTCAAAAACTTGTAGAATTATTATCTGCCCTAGTTACTTAAACAACGACAACATTGATGGAATCATAAATAAATTGACTACAGTAATTAAAACTGCAATCAACAGCTAAAGTCACCAACTCTTAAAATCCACTCAAAAAAAACAGTACATAAAGCTCCAAGCTCCAATGGCAAACAACCAGAACACCAATATTAAAACACCAGCTTAATCAGGTAATTCACCGGATAGAATGGGAATTGGACAGTTACCGCTTAAATTATTATCAGCACTCCATTGAGAAACTACAACCTAAGGATCCCACTATGTAGATATCAATTAAACGAGTACTGTAAACATGAACCAATACAGTCAATAATAAACATTGCGTCATCAATGAAATAAACAGCAGCGCCTCTGCACACTTCTCAGCCGAAATCTTTACTACAAAAATGCAGAAAATGAAAATAGTAACCACCGTTGAAGACAACATAGCAGCATTAGAGGCCTACCAAATAAAAAGTTAACCTAATCCCAAACATTGTATTTAAAAAATTGCCAAGAAAGCATTAGTACAAAATCTAACAAATTAACAATTAATTGACTAATAAGTTTATTCAATAAATTTGAAAAGTCGACTATTAAATACACACCTTAACTCTTGAAGAAGTATTGCCTCATCCCATTTTGGATTTATATAACATTACTCAACATGTCATCAACTGGAACGACCCACTGAGGTCGTAGAGAGAGAATTTGAAAAAGAAAATATAGTGCAGTAGTATTCATAGAATTCTCACATGAATGATATACCTTCGCCTTCAAATAGAACCTTGGTTATGTATGATGGCGACAGTGAGCTAATCCCTCAAAAACTGGCATGTTAATACTGCCACCAAGATTTTTAAAACATTATATCAGAATATGCTGCACCGACTGGACTATTCAATTAAACCTACCAAAATGTTTAGCTAAAATAATAAATAACAATAGTATAACATGGAATTCCCAAGACCCATTAGTTAAATATCCAGTGCAACTAGATAAGATTCGGTGATTATGCGTTCTTAAAAAGGTGTATGAAACGCATCATAAAGTAACATCATTCTACCCACTGCTCAATACAAAATCTAAGGTACGTAGGTACGCCCGGAAACCTCATTACTTTAATACAAGTCAATTGTAAGACCTATATTCACTTATGCATTTCCACTTAAGGAAATACTTCATGAACCAAGATGAATGAATAGACTACAAAGACTCGACGAAATCGATGTGCCTTAAATCGCAAACTGTATAAAGATGTTAACTAAACAACTACCCTATTCAGAAGAGGGAACTACATAGAAGACTCAAATGAAGATTACCACACGACTTAGTTACATCTTCATTTATCGAAAGTGATAACAACATGGATGATATGTATCCTGTGACGGAAATAATTTATGAAACAAATCATACAAGTCGTGTGTTGATCTGATTGCATTTAATTAATAGATATTTATGCATTAAGGGCAGTGCTGTGCGATACTCGAGTACAAGTACTCAGTAACTGTACTCTGCGTACTTCAGTGTACTCGGTACTCAGTCTACAAGTACATTTTTTTTAAATGTACTTGTCTTGTATTTGACACATTTACCTACATATGCCTGTAATTGAAGAATACATATCCGTGTACTCGAATACATTTTCGGGTACTTGAATACCTTTTCGGGTACTCGAGTACATTGCACTATGCAATAAGTACCTACATTTTTATCCAATTTCAGACAAGTGGCTGCCAGACACCATAAAAAATTTAATTGCAGTTTTGTAACCCTTGCAGTCTTGCAGTGTTCAGGTTTTCGGTTAGTTCGTTAGTTGGTTGTTTAATAAGTGACACACTACAGTTATTACCGATTAGTGACGTTAGATATTAAAAGTAATAGGTAAGTAAGCAGGTACCTAAATTAATGATGTGTTCTTAATTACTAGACCTTAGGTACTAAAAGGATCATTAACGAAGTTCTGCTCCGTATTCAGATCAACTCGACCACTTAGCATGTGCGTTTATAAAAAGTATAGCATTGACGTGAATTTTAGATGTTTTGCATAATGTTAAAGATTAAATTTCTTTATTTTTTATTTTATGTTTTCTAACGTACAGTTTTCGATGTACAGGAAGAAAACGTCTTCTTTTTATAAAATAGTATAGAAAAGCTTTTTCATTTAATTTACCTACATTTTTTAATTCTAGTGTTTTTGGTTTTGTTTCATACATCGAACAAACATATTTACAGGGTAGACATAAACATACATACTAATATACATCACCTGGTCAGCCTGGCTTAGACAATATATGAAATATAGGGTCCGGAAAAAATCAAGGGGAGGAAGATATTTCTAAAACTATGTTATATAACATTTACTTATATAAAAGTTGTAGATATACAGATAGTGCACGTTATTACAATATTTTTGACTAGCTGATCCGGCAACGTTGTTCTGCCCGAAAATAATTTATCTCTGAAACCCCGTTTCACCACTATAGTTTTTTAATTTCATTTCCACCGTCTTGGACTTATAAATAAATGCCATTGTCGCAATCAACGTCCCAACCAAACCTCAATAACGACACTCATGTCGATTTTTAGACTTATTTACCTCATTTCACCCCCTAAGGGGTTGATTTTCGGAAAATCACGAAATACGTGTTTGCTTGTTTGTTTTTAGGAGTGCTCCTACGAAGTTTCAAGTTGAAATGTCTATTTAATATTATTTTCCATACAAAATTGGAACTCCCATTTTACCCTTTTACGGGTTGAGTTTCGAAATATCATCCCTTATTCCTTGTTTACATCATAAAGGGAACCTCTGTGCAAAATTTCAGCTTTCTAGGTCCAAGGGTTTGGGCTGGGCATTGATGAGTCAGTGAGTCAGGACTTCTATTCTTATATATAAGACTAGCAAGATACCCGTTCTTCGTACGGACTACAAATGTTTTTTCTTCTAAATCCTAAACGAATTCTAGAATGCTCCCCTCCTCTCTCACTCAATACGATAAACTAACAAACGCTGCAGAACAATATTGTGGGTAAACAGGAAACAATATTCTTACAAAAAAAGGTCTCCATAATCCTTTTATGCTTCATGTGTCTCCTGAAAATGTCTATGTAATCGTCGTTGTTCTTATATAGATTAATAAAACTATAGGCTTAGTATAACAATGAGAATAAAAATTATAAATGTACTTATTAAATGTTGTATTCATAAATTGTAGCAACATACCAGTTTCCACCACTTAGAGGTGGAATTTCGGAAATCCTTCTATTTTATTCTAAACTGGTCACACGGAAAAAATCAATAACTTTAACCTCTTTTTTAACTTCTTTTTACTTTTACCCCATTTTTACTCCTTTCACAATGAAATTTAGAATAAAAACTTTAAACCACTTTTTAAAGATTTAAAAAACACACATGTGCCCAAAAAATGAAAATGACACTAAGTCCTAATGCACCCTGAGTAAGTAGTGGACTGTATAAAAACTTTTAAAATACTTTATTTTACCAAAAATAACAGTAACTCGTTGCCGACATAAACAGGTCGTCCGCCATGTTCGCGTCACTTCCGGTCTCGTTCTTGCAGTGTCTATTGCGCGCACTCCGACTAGACAGTTCTACCTTTTCCACAGAGATGTCGCACCTAGTAACTAAAATCTGAATTGGCAACACAATTATCGCCGCATACGGAACATGCCGCCGGCCTTGGAATGCACTAGCATTTAAAAAAATAACAAACTAAATGAATACGTATAAATAATATAAGTATATAGTTGTATATATAACATAAAACGAAAATGTCAGATTAACAGAAAAACAGAATAGCGTTAAATTGGTAGCACACACAGATTGCGAACAGAACGTTTCACCACACTGCCGTTGCTGAGTTGCACAGTCACGACCCTGGTAATACTGTCCTTTCCTGCATGAAGTTCCTTTACACGAGCGGTAATCCAGTGAAAAGGTGGTACCTTATCATCCTTGATAAGTACTAAGCTGCCACTGGTCAATAGCTCCTAAGAATTTTTGTGCCATTTGAGTTGGGCTTGTAGTTCTGTAATATATTCACTGCTCCAACGTCGCCAAAAATGTTGTACAATTTGTTGTAGTCGGTTGAAATGATTAAGTCGGTTGGTCGGAATTTCAGTAAAATCGGGTTCAGGTAAGGAGGTTAAAGATCTTCCTATAAGGAAATGTGCAGGGGTCAATGGTGTATGATCGTCAGGACTTGAGGATAAGGGACTGATTGGCCTTGAATTTACCACTGCTTCTATCTGATTTAGTACTGTAAAGAAATCTTAAAAGTGCAGAGAGTTTAAACCAATCACCCGTTTTATATGGTATTTTATGCTTTTTACACCTGCCTCCCAGAGGCCACCAAAATTAGGTGATTTAGCCGGTATGAATTTCCAATTGATACCCTCATTAGTTAAAAATGTTTCAATTGTACATGAATGCTCTTTGATAAGTCTCAAAATTTCTGTGTTTGCGCCCACAAAACAGGTGCCATTGTCACTAAAAATACACTCTGGTTTTCCCCGTCGAGACATGAATCTTTTTAAACATGCTATAAATGCTTGACTCGTTAAATCAGTCACCAGGTCCAAATGAACGGCTCTGGTGGACATACAAATGAAAATGCAAATCCATGCCTTGGTTGTAACTGGCTTTCTTGTTTTTCGGTCTTTTAGCAAAAAAGGTCCTGCATAATCGCAACCTGTGTTTGCGAAGGAAAATGACTGACTCACCCGTTCAGGCGGTAGGTTTCCCATTGAAATTTCATAAAACTTAGGTTTTACCTTGAAACAGGTAACACATTTGTTAACTAGCAATCGACATAAATTACGACCACAAATTGGCCAATAATGCTCTCTTATTGAATACAAGAGTTGTTGTGGCCCGCAATGTAATAGTCTTTTATGCTCGGAAATTAAAATCATTTCAGTAAGTGGGTGCTTATTATGCAATATAATTTGATGTTTCTTGTCGTAAGAAATAGGGGCTTCGAGTAAACGACCGCCTACTCTTATTAAACCATCGGAATGTAAAAAAGGCTTCAGCATTAAAGTACTGCTTGATTTGTCGACCTGACTGCCTGCCGCGAGGCACTTGAATTCGTGACTAAAAGATTGTAATTGTGCAATTCTTAATAAAGTTATCATGGCCGCGTCTAATTCTTTAGTACTCAATTGTCCTATTTGTTTTGAGTTAGGGTTCTTAATGTTAAAAATAAAACGATTGATATATGCAGCTACGCGTTTCAATTTACCTAAATTTGAAATTCTACAAAAAAGGTCAAAGTCTTGAAATACTGATAGATTTGCCACAATACGTTGTTCAGGAATAGACTCAGAATCAAGAATTGGAGTAGTAGACGGCCACTCTGAAATGTCATTTTCAAGCCATGTGGGCCCGTTCCACCACAACTCATTTGTCAACAGGTTGGCTGCTGATATACCACGTGAAATGCAATCCGCTGGATTTTCTTTAGAAGCAATATGATGCCAGTCTTGGCAATCAGTCAAGGTTTGTATAACACTAACCCTATTTGCGACGAACGTTTTCCATCTTTCAGGACTGCCGTTTATCCAATAATACGTAATTAACGAATCTGTCCAGAAAAAACATTTTTCAAACTTCATTTTTAAGGAACTTTGTACACGCTTAGATAATTTTGCACCTAATGCCGCCGCGCACAGCTCTAATCTTGGTAATGTGACTTGTTTTATTGGAGCAACTTTACTCTTTGCACAAAGCAAGTTGCACGAAATTTTACCGTTTGCGATACTTCGAACATAACACGTTGCACCATAACCTTTTTCTGATGCATCTACAAATGTATGAAGTTCGAAATTATTTGCAGTCGAGTCCAAAACATGACGATTTATTTTTATGTCGTGTATGTTTTTTAAGTCTTTGAGAAATTCTAACCATTTTTTTGCCAGCGAATCTGACACAGGTTGATCCCAACAAACTTTCTCGCGCCACAATAGTTGTAGTATTATTTTAGCTGTCATTATCACAGGGCCAAGAAGACCTAAAGGGTCAAATAATTTGCCAATCGTCGATAAAATAGCCCGTTTAGTCATAACTTGTTCATACCTAAACTCACTTGTGCAATATTGAATCATATCCGAATTTGCGTTCCAAAATATACCGAGTGTTTTATTTGACTCATTTTCTCCGAGATGCAGGATATTACTTTCTGAATTTGAATTAATTGTGAATTTTTCACAAAGCTCTGGGCGATTCGATAACCATTTTCTAAGTTCGAATCCTGCTGTAGCCAATATATTAGTAATGTCTCTTTGTAATTGCAAAATTTCTGTTTCCGAATTAGAACCTGCTAAAAGATCATCAACGTAAAAACTATCAGTGATAATTTCACATGCCAAAGGATAATTGTCCTTATTAATAATAGCCAATTCAAGCAAACAACGGGTAGCTAAAAACGGTGATGCCGCAACCCCATATGTTACAGTTAATAGCTCATAGCATTGCAACTCGTCAAATGAATCCGATCGCCAAAAAATTCGATGAAATCGTGTATCATCTTGGTTCAAATGAATCTGCCGATACATCTTAGTAATATCAGCATTTATCACGAAGGTATACTGCCGAAATCGCAATAAAATATCAAACAGTTTGCTTTGTACTGTCGGTCCAGCCTTATGCATCTCATTTAGTGATACGCCACTGTCCCTTTTCGCACTCGCGTCAAAAACGACCCTAAGTTTTGTTGTCAGACTTGCTTCTTTGAGTACTGCATGATGGGGTATATAGTGCGAGGCGACCCGTGTCGGTTGGATGAAGGGATCCTGGGGATTGAGCTGCCTCTGGGACGGTTTGGTTTCCTGGAGCGCAGTAACACATCTCTTTGGCCCTGATTTCACCTAGACGGGAGGTCGAGACTAACCCACCTCGATCAATCGGCTGTTCCGTCGGGTCAGACCGCCGGAAGGGTGAGCTCTTTGGGGGTGAAGGTGCATGCAGTGGGTCCTTAAGGTCCCTAGGGGTTCTGGTTTCTGATACCCTGGGGCTCGCCTAAAGGTGCCTGCTCGTGTGCAACTCATCTCTGGGAGCTATATCTCCTTAGTATCCTTGGCGTCGAAGTTCGGCGTCCCCTTGTTGGGCTCCGTGGTGGGTGGGGAGCTAGGGAGATGAAGTCTTTTCTTTCAGCATGGATGACGAGCGTAAAGAAACCATACAGGGCGCGTCTTCGGATACCCCTCAAGCAGAAGCACAACAACAGCAGCTGCAAAAAACAGAGAAGGAGCAACAGACTCTTCCAAAGAGGAAGAGGATTTCTGGTGCCGAACAGAAGCGCAGGAGGAAGGCTCGCTTAACCGCAGAGAACTCCGGCGCTACGGCCTCTACCTCCACCCAAGGGCTGGCTCCCGAAGCTAACCCTAAGGTGGCAGGTTCAGGCCAAATGAAAGACAGAAGTAGAAAGGGACGTGGGTCATCCTCGACCACTACCAAGGGACTGGCTCCCAGAGCTAGCCCCAAGGCGGTTGGTTCCGGTAGGCCTACACCTCCTACAAGCAAAAGGATTAGATCGGATGGAAGCACACCCTCCACCTCTAATCCGAAAAAGAAGGTCAAGCCAGACCAAAAGGTAACCGAAAGGACAGGTGGTTACAAAGAGGCCCTTACGAGGCACCTCCGCGTGGCCATCGTGGATCTAAAGACCCTCCTCGGTAAGATCACCCAGGTCCAAGCGGACCTAATAAAAGCTCAATTGCTAGTGGCTCTGGACAATCACATGTTCGCCCTAGCCGAAGGCCAAATTCCACCCACTTTCAAGGGCTGGCAGTACTCCGGGGAGATTCTCAGAATCACCTGCGAGGATGACCAGACTCTGAAGTGGCTAACAGAGGCAGTGTCAAACCTGCCCACTTTATGGGAGGGCGCCCGTCTGAATGTCGTCCAGGTGGATCGGCTGCCCAGGCTGGCGAAGGCAGCTCTGTGGATTCCAGGGAAACCTGAACCTACGGAGACTGTTATTCGCCGACTGGCAGTGCAGAACCCCGGGATAGGTGTTCGGGACTGGCCCCTCTTCCACACAGCCGAAAAGGAGGAGCCCGTTGGCAGACTCCTAGTTTTTGGGCTAAACCAGGAGGCTGAAACAGCAGTCAAAAGTAGAGGTAGTAAACTGCACTATCAGTTTACAACTCTAAAATTAAAAATTTAGAGGCCTGGAGATGCAGTTCCAGACTCCAACCCCTTAAGGCAGGGTGCGTCTACGGATACCCCTAAACCCCTTTCTGTTACAGAGCAGGGTGCGTCCTCGGATACCCCTCCATCGCCAGTAGGAGAGCCGCTGCTACCACAGCAGCCATCTGAAGTAGAAGCCTCACAACTCCCCACCCCCATGGATACTCTTGAGGAGGAGAGGGAGCTGATGAGTATGCTTTTAGGGTCCGGGTCGGACACCGAGGTCGAATAATTTATTGTCGACCTCATGTCCTCCCAACCTGGACATCATACAAATTAACCTGCAACACTGTCGAGAATCTGCTGTTACTCTACGCAGACAGCTCGACAGCCAGCAGGACACTGTTGCATTAATACAAGAGCCTTGGATTGTAAAATCTAAGATCTGTGGATTAATTAATCGTAATGGCACTGTTTTTACAGATAGCACCCATGAGAAACCAAGGACGTGCATTTACTGTCTCAAGCATTTACAAGCCTTTGCTTTGCCACACCTCTGTACGCGTGATATTACGGCGATACAGATGAGCTGTAGTATAAACGAAGGGAAGGAAGATGTCATTTTCGCATCGGTATACCTCCCCAGTGACTCAGTTGACCCTCCACCAAGCGCGGAGTTGATCGAATTGGTGAACTACTGTGAGAGGCACAACAAAAACCTAATTATTGGCTGTGATGCAAATGCTCACCACGTTTCGTGGGGTAGCAGTGGCATTAACACCCGAGGTAGGTTCTTACTTGAGTACCTAATAAGTACAAACTTAGAAATACTGAACCGTGGATGTGAACCAACTGTAGTGAACCGTATTGAGAGATCGCTAGACAATAAAATGTCCACTCTGGGAGTTTTCATTGATATTGAAGGAGCCTTTGACAAGGCTTCATTTGAGAACATTAACTCTTCCTTACGCAGGCATGGTGTGGCACCCACTCTCTGTGAGTGGATAAAACACATGCTTACGATGAGAGCAGTACAATTTAATGTAGGATACAACTCCATTAGAGGTGTTGTGACGAAGGGCTGTCCGCAAGGGGGGTTCTGTCCCCACTACTGTGGAATACAGTGGTAGACAGCCTTCTAAGCACACTCAATAATGCTGGATTCTATACTACTGGATATGCGGATGACATCGTCATCCTCATTACTGGCAAGTTCGAGAGCACGCTCTGTAACTTGATGCAGACAGCTCTTCGAATAACGGAAGCATGGTGTAATGAACAGGCCCTCTCTGTCAACCCTTCAAAAACAGAAATGGTACTTTTCACAAAAAAAAGGAAGCTAGGTCCTTTACGTAGACCTCTGCTATTCAATACTTCTCTCAGATTTTCAGACAATGTCAAATACTTGGGAGTTATTTTTGACAGACAGCTGAATTGGGAGAAACATTTAAAAGTTAAAACTGAAAAAGCATGCATGGCATTCTGGCAGTGTCGCCGCGCTTTGGGTAAATCCTGGGGACTCTCCCCCCGAATTACCTTGTGGCTGTATACTGCCGTGATAAGGCCCATGCTATGTTATGGAGCACTTGTCTGGTGGCCCAGGGTCAGACAGGCTACGGCAGCAAGTAAACTAGGACATGTGCAACGCCTTGCCTGTCTTAGTTCTACAGGTGCTATACGCTCAACCCCTACAGCCGCTTTAGAGGTGGTTTTATGCCTTCCACCACTTGATCTTTTTGTGGAGGAAGTAGCCGTAAGGACCGCCTTGAGGCTGCGCTACAAAGGGCTGTGGCACACAGCAGGCAGGGGAGGTAGGCGTACCCGCATCCTGAATGAGGCCGTCGACAAGATCCCTCTTCTGGACGCTATAGTAGACTACCTCCCTCTACAATATGCCTTCAACAGACAATTTAACGTCTATGAAAATGCCGGGTTTACCCAGCATATAGATATATCCATCTTTACTGATGGATCTAAAACAAAGCATGGAACGGGTGCCGGAGTTTTCTCTGACGATCTGAACCTCCGCTAAAGCATACCACTAGGCAAAATGGCCACTGTCTTCCAAGCGGAAGTAATTGGAATAATGCATGGTGCAAAAGCAATTCTTGAAAGGAAAATCGAGAATCAATGTATTGGTATCTTCAGTGACAGTAGAGACGCTTTACTAGCCCTGGGCAGCTGCAAAATTACCTCAGGTGTGGTACTGCAGTGCCGTGAAGCTCTCGAGGATATCTCAAAAAATAATGTCGTTTCTTTTGTATGGGTGAAAGGACATGACGGTAACTACGGCAATGAGGAGGCTGATGAGACTGCGAGACTGGCTTCCGGGCAACCTCTCTGGGGGCCAGAACCAGTAATCCCTATATCCCTGACAATATTAAGCTCTATGCTATATCAAGAAACCTTAAACAGCTTCATACGAAGATGGGTTAACATGCAAAGCTGCCGGCAAGCAAGAGCCGCTGTTACAGCGCCCTCGCCAAAGACAGCCAAATATTGCTTGCAACTGTCCCGAAGAAACCTTCGATTAATCGTGGGTATCCTATCTGGACACTGCACTCTAAACAAACATATGCACAGGATGGGACTAGTGGACAGCCCAAACTGTCGCGGATGCAACGAGGATGACGAGACAGCAGAACACGTTCTGTGCCACTGTCCAGCTCTCGCAAGAGTCAGAGGATCCATGTTGGGGGACTTCTGGCCCGATATGGTCAGAATTAGCAACACTCCAGTTGCGGTTGTCCTTAAGTACATTCAAAGGATTGGATGGCTTGAGTGATACCCAACTTGGAGAGCTGCTGGGAGGTAGCACAATGCGGCCTAAGTGCATGTGAGGTAACTCACCCTCCATTTTTAATCCAGATCCAGAACATTAAGAATAACAAATGTGCAAAGAACCAATTCAGACAAAATATTGCAAATGAGCTTGAAACTACATGAAAAAAGTATTAGTAGTTGATACAGGGCTATACTAGAGACAGAACACTGGAATGATATGTAAACATGTATTGTAGAGTAGACAAAAGAAGTTGTAGGGGTAACAAAAAATAGGAAACCTGTTAGCGCCACAGTTGTTCGCTATACTTTTCCTAAACACTTTCAAATATTGCAACGCTACGAGAGTATAGTTGAGGGCCCGCCAGCTAGATTCAGTAGAGACGTTGTGCAGTTCTTTAAATGATGTAATTACCAAATTACATAAGCACCAACATGTTTTTCAGTTACAACAAATATACTTAGATAGGTCAATAATTTATGAACTCAGATTAACCGCAGCAAGCAATAGCACAATATCTAAAATACAGAAGCTAGCAGTAACGAAATCAGACACTAAATGATATAAATGTGTGGATTGGATTTATTAAGCAACAGAATCTAATATTGAGCCAGTAAAATGTACCATTACATATTAAATACAACTACATTTAATTTACTGTACTTGCGGTGCAAGTATTTATAACGCAAATCATTAAGTTGCACTACTTAGCTGAGAGACTCCCGCTTTTGCTAGAGGTGAAACGAATTGCCCCCAAATGGGCTCAAAGCTGCTGTCGCAGGAGGTGAAATAAATAGTCCGCGAACAGGCTCAAAACTGCGGCTGCAGAAGGTCCACGTCAGTAAAAGTCATTAGCAAAACCCTCAGGTGATGATGCCCAAATTCGAAGTAGGTTCTCATGATGCAGAGGGGCCTTCTATTGTCGAATAGATCATAAGAGTTTCCAAAACCCTCGGGTGACGTTTTTAGCGGAATTCTCAAGCAACCGGAATTGTAGGTGGTTTGCACTCCGTAGGTGACGCTATATATACTGGACGAAAGGCAGCTCATTGTAACTAACGTTACCACAATTGAAATAGAAGAAATTATACTCACGCTGTAATTACAGGCGATTAGCCATAACGGCAAGAAGTCTCAAGAACGCAGACTAAATTGTCCATATAGTGTTGAAGGCCCAAAAAACCGCATACCAGCAAAGCTTCCACAAATAATATTCCAAAATACTTGAAGCTAAGAACTAAAACTTACATTGCCCAGTTTAAGGACAGGGTATACCCTCAATTTTAAAGAGAGAAAACAATTTTTTATTCATTATCTAAATATCCTAACTAGTGTAACACCACTTAAAAAACATAATTTTCACTTGCAAATTATTAAAATAAAATATTAATGCTGCAATTTAATTGGATTAGGAAATAGCTTTTCATACATTAACACGGTTAGTTTTAATTCGAATTAGTTTTTGTTTTAACTTGTATATTAAGTACAAATTACTCTAGGGTATGACAAAATTGTGAAACTTAATATGTATTACAAAGCCATCTTTAATCGAATTTTATATTTTAATTAAACAAAATTGCTCATACTATCATTCTAACACATCCCTGGTTTCTTTTATTTTTAGTTATACCCTAGATTAAATGGTACTGCATGCGCTCGTATTTTTAAAAATGCTCTGCTTTAGTTAATAAAGTCAAAAATAAGAGAAATCGATTATGAAGTAGCACCCAAAATATTAATAGAAAAAGAGGTACCTTGAGAAAAGAGACAGACTAAGACGGGTTTACCTCATGCATTGCCATTAGGAATGGGTCGACATAATCTTCTCAGGTAGAAAGTTGATAAGCAGTTTCTTGGTCAAAATAAAATCCTAAAATTTTAGTGGACAACATTTTTGCCAGGGTAGCTGGCCCATCAGATCTGAGAAATGAGCAACCTACATTTTGGGGTCGCCATGGATACCCAAATACAAAAAAAAAAACTATCGGAACTTTCACTTCAAACTTATAATTTTGTAGGACGCCAGATTTAATTACTTCCGGACAAAATTTGATGATTGTTACTCAAATTTGTTGCTTGGAGATTTGGACTGGGTCATTAGTATAATCTTCTTTGATAGAGAGTTAATGAGTAATGTCTTTAGCAAAATAAGTAAACAGTTTCAACAGAAATGGAGGAATAACTAATAATTAGTCAATAATAACAAGAATTTCAACAAATAAGTGTTTCAGTTCACTGTTGGCTTTGGTAATGCCTAATAGAACTATCTGTCATACCGTGGACATTTTTCAGTGCGTTTTAATTTGTTTCGTGCTTGAGGACATTTTTTATATAAGTTGTTTGTTGATTATTGTTGGTGTGATTCTTTTAACTGCTGCTTTTACTTCTTATTTTGGACAAAATGCGAAGTACGTACATAGTGAGAAAGCGGGGGAGGGCTTCAAAAGCACAACGACAACGAAGAACGCGGGAAGAAGTGATTTTTTCCATTAAAAACTCTAACAACATACCAGAAGATGCACACGTTCCTTATTTTCAAAAGTAAGTTTGTAAATATTTTGTGAATACACTGTTTTTTACTTTCCTATAGTACCACAAACCACCTCAAAAAGTGGTTTTTGTGGTCCGTGTGTATACACGTGTGTATGTATGTATTGTATGTGGCCAAGAGATCTCCAAAACGGCTGGTCCTATTCTACGAAATGTGAAATTTAGAGATATATTAAAAATTCATCGGTAAAACCAGTTTTTTTACAGGGCTAAACGCTCTACATTTTCTTTTGTTTATTTATTTACCAAAGTCGATTGTGAGGCTTTTAGAAATTTTTGAAAATGTCGAGTTTGATGACCTATTAGGCTATTACACATACTTTTGATAGTAAATACATATTATGCAAGTTAGTCATTGTAAAGCTATTTTTACGGGCATTTAGACTATAGATTAAAATATAATAGATTGTTCACTGAAAATCGAAAATTAGTGACACTCTTCCGGTATAACCGGAAGTGATCCAAACTCACTCCCTACATATTTATATCCGGCTTAAGTTTAAGAAAGTCTAGGCGGTCATTTTTTCGTTTATGATTCTAGTGTGCTGTGGTGTTGCTTCTTTTTCGGCGTTTAAGCTTTGTTTAGGTAATTTTTTAAATTAATTGCAATTTTTCCGATTATAGCCTTCCAGACGAAGATTTGCCGGATTTAGAGATAGAAGCAGATACAACATCTAATACCAGCGTAAACAGTCTCACCGGAAATCGTATCATTGACATAAACTTTTTTTTGTTGGAAATGAAAAAAATTTCTTATCATGACAACAAATGCACTATGGGAAAAATGCATTTCATCAAAGAAACCAGAAAAGGAATTTCGTCGACGTTATTCTACCATTGTAATACTTGCGAAAAAACCGTGTGTATAGCATTGCAACCTCCAACAAGTACCGTAAATAATTTATTGGTTTGGGGAGCAACATCCGTTGGAATTGGATATTCACAATCTCAAGAATTATTTTCAGTAATGAACCTGCCAATGATGTCTGGAAAGTATTACAGAAAATTAGAAACGGAGGTTGGAAAAGTGTGGGAGTCACAACTTCAATTGCAAATGTGCAAAGCAGCAGAAGAAGAACGGCAGCTTGCAATAGAAAGGGGTGATGTCGAAAATGGAGTACCTTTTATAAGTGTAGTGGTCGATGGAGGGTGGGCGAAGCGTTCGTATGGACACAGTTATTCGTCGCTTTCAGGAGTTGCATGTATTATAGGACTGCAAACAAAAAAATTATTATTTATAGGTGTAAGAAATAAATTTTGCTGTATCTGCCCTGCTGCAGAAAACAAGAAAACGATACCTCGACCTCATCAATGCTTTAAAAATTATAGCGGCTCCTCGAGCAGTATGGAGCAAGATATAATTGTTCAGGGTTTTAATGAAAGCGAGAATCAGTACAATCTTCGATATAAATATGTAATTGGTGATGGCGATTCCAGCGTGTATACGCGGATTTTAGAAAACGTTAGCTATGGTAGATACGTTTTGAAACTTGAGTGTGCGAATCATGTAACCCGAGCGTTTACCTCTCATTTATACAAACTTGCAGCAAATACAAAATATGCAATATCAGTGCGACGTATTATAAAATCTAACTTACCAAGGCTTAGTATAGCAGTACGATCGGCTATATCTAAATCTCAACAATCTTCTACGAAGGAACTCTGCCAAGAATTAAAAAATATACCACATCACGTTTTTGGGGACCATTCGAACTGCAATGAGCAATGCCGAAGAAAACCCAACGAGGAGGAAAACTTCATTCCGCTTTTAGGTACCAGTCCGGTATTAGAAGAAATATACAAAATTATAGATTTTGTTGTAAGAAAAGCAAACCGATTAACCCGAAATGTCACAACAAATTACGCAGAGAGGTTCATGTCTATGGTTGCAAAATTTTCAGGTGGAAAACGAATTAATTATATTCAACGAGGATCTTTCCAACGACGGTGTTATGGAGCTGCTTTATCTTTTAATTCAGGGCCATCTTGGCATAGGCAATGCCTATTAAAAAATGATCAGCTTGATAATTTCTGCAGTTTAAGAGAGAAAAAATGTATATACGCACGCTCTACACAAAAGAAAAAGAATAGAAGAAAAGTAATGACTGATAATGAGGCAAAAGACTACGGCCCTGATTCAGCTAAGCCAGATATCACGGAAGACGAATTGGAATCTGAAAAATTAAAAATTTTAGACCATCTGAAAACTGAAGACGCCACTGCAATCGAAAAACTTACAATAGGACAACATGATAACGTAAAGTGGCACGAGGCTCGTCGAAATCGACTTACAGCATCTAGCTTTGGCCGAATTTGTTTACGAAGAGCTACTACATCTTGTCATGCATTGGTGAAAACGCTGTTATATAGTTCACGAAATTTAACAACTCGCGCAATAGTCTATGGCCGTATTAATGAAAAAAATGCTCTTCATTTATATGAACAAAAAACGAATTCAGAAGTTGTATCGTGTGGATTGTTTATTTCGAACGATTTTCCTTATTTAGGTGCATCCCCCGATGGACTTATTGATAAAGATGGACTGATAGAAGTAAAATGCTTATATTCGATTCGAGATAAAAAAATTCATGAATCAGTTCAAGACAATGGTAAAATGTGTGTTAAACTAGAAAATGGGAAATTATGCCTAAAGGAAAATCATATGTATTACTTTCAAATACAGGGACAACTTAATATTTTAGAAAGGGCATACTGTGATTTAGCTTTGTACACCGACGTTGATCTCCAGATAATCCGAATTGTAAGGAATGAAGATTTTTGGGAAAACAAAATGATACCAAAGTTAACAGACTTCTTTATGAACTGTATTTTGCCGGAATTAGCCGATCCTCGCATTCCTAGAGGTATGAAAGTGCGTGATTCAATTTCTATTATTAATGCACAAAATAAAAAAACCAACAAATAAATGGAAATTTTTATTTGTATGTAATTATATCTTTTATGTTACTCTTTAATGAATAAAAGTCTATTTTTAAACTAATTTTTTCTTTGTGTTAAATACAATTTTATTCATAACAATTAAATATAAAAAGTATGTTTTAAAGCAAGTGTTAATAGTGATTAGCTACTTATTAGCTAAATCTACAAAATACCTAGGGACGAGGCTATTAAGAGGTTACACAATAGCGGTGAGTAATGATGCTAAGTAATAATGCTCCTAAGGTGCTGCTGCGTTGGTTTTTGTGCTACGTGTTTATTAACGTAAAAATTATTGCAAATAGAAAATGTTGTGTGTGTTGCCTATATCCAAAGTTCTCAATGT
Organism: Agriotes lineatus; assembly: GCA_940337035.1. Classification (NCBI taxonomy): domain Eukaryota; kingdom Metazoa; phylum Arthropoda; class Insecta; order Coleoptera; family Elateridae; genus Agriotes; species Agriotes lineatus. The sequence continues at coordinate 24,956,392 of OW679197.1, read as the reverse complement.
TAGAGATTTCAGACGGGTATCACATCCCCTTAATTCACTATAGGCTGTCCAAATGCTCCGTGAAATTATTGAGGACTACCAATGTTGTGCTTCAAAGGGGCGTGATCAACCATCCAACACATATTCTTATTCTTACATATCAAGCGATTTTTTTAGGGAAAACATATATTATAACATATAGTCTAAGAGCCAGCGACAAAAATAGTTACGTCATTTCATTAAGAAAATATTTCATCTTATTATACTCTTTTAACGGCGTTCATAATTAATTCGGAAGTCTGCCTGGTTTTAGGTGGTGGAAAGAAGTAGAGATATATCTATTTCACATGTTCCTTCGGAAAAGTATGTTTAGTTATGTGAAACTGGCTTGACAAAATGTCACTTTTCCTTTTTAAATTAGGTTATAATTTCTGATCTTTGACAAACACGCTTTAGCTATACGTGTATTTGTCAAATCTCAAGAATTATAACCTAATTTTAAAAAGTATACCTGACATTTTGTCAGTCCAGCTTCACATAACTAAACATGACCTACTGGGGTACCTTTCCCAAGGACCATAAAAAATGAAATACCGAGAGAACGAATACATTTGTAATAAGAGTCATCTGTGATACGTATTATATGTTTGACAGTTCTGAAGTTTATTGTTGGTAGCACTGTCAGTCTACGTCAAATTCGAGGTTGTCAGGTTAGGTTTTGTGTCAGTTTGTGTCAAATAATAAACAAAACCTAACCTGCTAACCTCGAATTGGACATACACCAACAGTGCTACCAACATTACACTTCAGTACTGCCAGATACGTTTATTTTATCTGTCATCTCTAGCACTTTGCGCCCCTGCTGCAGCTTTCTCCACCACTGGAAACCAGGCAGACTTCCAAATCAATTATCAGCGATGTTAAGAGAGTATAGTAATGTGGGATATTTTTTTAATGAAATGACGTAACTATTTTTGTCGCTGGCTCTTCGTCTAATAGAAATGTAACATCTTTTTATTGCTTTAAGCAAGCATTTTATACAGTGAATAAAACTAAGCTGTAGCAGTGCTTGTCTGAATTGGGGATACCGGAAAATGACATAATATTTTTATTTATATCCTATGGCCAGCGGTAGGAAAGTCTCGTGTCAGAGTTTTAAACCTGCGCGAGTGCTTCTGGCGTAACCTAACAACGGTCAGCGTAATGACACCAAGGACCGATGGCTTAACATGCTCAAAGAGGCATGAGAAGCTGCGATTTTACTACCACTATAGGTCGAACACCGTTCAAAGTGCAGACCACAGGTAAAAACGTTGCTAACCCTTGAGACCGTTTGACCAGTCTTGGAGCATGCGGCTATGCAACCAGATGACACTAGATGGATCCCACGCAAGTGTACAAGGTACAGTAGAAATGCGCACAAATAATTTTGTGATCAAGAAGGACGTAAATCAGGGTACATAGTCACTGCTACTCTTCAGATCGGCACTGGAATGGGTGGTTAGAAAATTCAATGTTAAACAACTAATAACAAAGAAAGGGAAACAGTTATCTGCATAAGCACATGCGGACTACATAGTATTAATAGCCCGATACAAAAGAGCATTTATTAATTAGCAGCAGAAGCAATCCAAGTAGATATAAGGGTGAATGAAAAGAAAAGGAACGTACTAAGAATCCTCGAGACAGAATCAATCTACATATGTGGAATCCAAATTACTCTATAAGAAAGCTAAGCTAAGTAAAATATATGGAAACAAGAAATGACGACGGATTAATAAGAATTACAACAGAGTAAAAGGAAGACCGGGGATAAACTGGTTGAAGGGAATGGAAGGCCATTTCAGAAAGATGAACATAATCGGTTGGAAAGCAAAGAAATAAAAGAAGAAAGCATGGCACGACGCTGTTGAGCAAGTCCAAAGCCACCCAGGGTTATAGTGCTGAAAAAAGATATGTTTCTTTTCTTCAAACGTTTGTATATTGTTGCTATAAAATAATTAGATGATGCAATAAAAGCATATTACGAAGTTATCATTGACACTCTCGTGGGAAGTGAATCGAGGCTAGACTCTATGTGATTGATTATTTCATGCGAGCTAGTTAATTCTGTTAAGAAAGAATATATATTATTACAAACTCACTTATTTAGAGTTATTTACCCAAGCATTAAATGAAATTTAAAACAAAACTATTCTGCTTCATATCGAATATGAAAGTTTACTTCGAAAAAGAAACAAATATTAAATGTGAGATAACAGTTTTTTAAACAGATTGCTACAAAAAGATTAGGGTGGATTGCATCTAATACTCCACTCGATTTTTATTAAGAAAACCCGCCTGGTTACTAAAATAAGATTTTCTTGCAGAATAATATATCCCTAATATATTTTAAAAATAAGTATATAGTTTTTTAAGGTGAGATTAACTAGCTTTTAAAGCAAGCCCGTGATGAATAATGTTGCAGTCGTAGAATGTAAATGTAAAAAAATACCAATAGATAGGACTGGTTCTTAATAATTTAGAAAAAGAAAAAAAAAGAATAAACGTTCAATTCAGATCGGTTACCTTCAACTAGAGGCGTAGTTAGAGATCAGCAGGCACTGTATCATAAACTGCAAAGTGGGCTCCCCCACCCCCACCTCATCAGCGTATTATCAAATAAACGTATAAAAATACGAACTCAATTTATATTTTTTAACAAAACGAAATATAATTATAAAAATCTTTAAAGGCTTTAACCAGAACTTCCCTCGTCGACATTGTGACACTAACTAATTTAAAAAATCAAATTAAGTTGGGAGTCTTTCAGACGAGGGAAGTAAAAATTAATTAAAAAGTAAAATGTAATTACCTATTTTTACTAACCTACATGTTAGGTAAAAAGAAGTGTAAATCATAGTTTACCATTTACATATATCTACAGTGTCTCACTTTAGACGGCACCACCCCAGTATTTTTTATATATTATCGACTTAACAAATTTTTTTAGAGCTTAGTGTTGATGGCCCCCCCTGGCTCGTGGGCCCTGTATCATTGATACGGCAGATATAGCAGTAGCTACGCCCCTGCCTTTAACATAGAAACGGCGTGGAGAAGTTATAGGAGTGTTTGGACAACCTTGTGTGTGCCATTTATCCCCAAAACCGGGATAAAACACCTGCATCACAATTGTTGTCTCTCTACAAAATTCCCATGCAAGGTAAACAATGCAGCAATTTTGAATTTAATATTCGAGAAAAATTTAAATTATTCATTCTGCAAAATATAATAAAATTCGAGTTGCTCCATAGTTCAGAATTTATTAACTGTCATTGATGTAAACACTACAAATTATATTACAGTACAAAGTAATTATTTGTTATTACAAAATATAGATATGTTATTTATTAATCCACCATTCTACGTACAATTTCATCGAAACAAATCATTATTATTAAGTGAAAAAAAATCATGTAGGTGAGCAGCAGTGGACAGGAGAAAAAAATTAGACGGCTTCTCCTTTAACCCTGTTCAAAGTAGCATTTATTAAAATAAATGGGTAACACTCCACTACATTCTGCAGGCCTAAACGGGTTATAGAAGTAACCATATGCCAACTCTTTACATCTTGCTTTTCTGAAGGTAAGGTACTAGAAACTTATCTAATTTTTACTTTTCGTAGATACTGCAAAAGTACATGGCAAGGTTGGCAAATATAGTGGAGCATTACCCATTTACAATTATAGATGTTCACTAAGCCAAGATTTTGGTAACCGTTCAACTTTTTTCTTATGTACATGCCTAAATGTTCCCATCAGCAATGTGGTAGTAGTGAGGTGAAGTGGATTTTTTTCAAACTATCTAATATAAAACGATTAATCCCAATTCTAAATTCCATGGGAAAAACCGTTTTACACCAGACAGAAGATTATAATAGAGAATACTGGAAGCAGGACAAGATATTCAATAGACCATTCTTCTAGACGATGTCAATGTCTTCCAAATATACATTTTATCTGTAAATAGAGTAAGTATCAGTTTCTATACAATATAATATTTGTTTTAAGATGTGTTCAATATTTTTGGTTATGTAGAGCAGGTTATCTAATTAAACAAATAAACAAAAAGAAGCAATTCGATCAATAAAATGTGTATTACATTTAATATCTAAAGGTTATACCCTTCAATTGCCATAACATCATTACGGTGCTAATATCTAATAAAATTCATGTACAGGGTCCGGCAACAATGCGGGAGTGGAAGATATTTCTAAAACTATGAGAGATACATAAATATTGTGTACATAAACGTTGTAGGTACGAAAGTGCTAAAACAGTTTTGATGGAATGCCCTAGCTTAAAAGTTGTGTATTGAAATACTAATCCTTTTGATATCTAGTTGTATGAGTCTAACGTCAACTGTTTTGGAGGTATTGACGATTTTATGCTGAACTTCAGGCGGCTCCTGTAAGCAACAGAAAACACTTGAATGAAGGAAAACGTTAACATGCTATACAGGGTGCCTACATTTGCAAATTTAATAATTTCGATTTGTTCAATTGGAACGCCCTGTATATTTTTGTATTTTTGGAAAGCGCTTTTAATAAGCTTGAATTTGATATGTTACTTCATGCTTGTAAGCTCAACTGTTTTTGAGATACGCTTGTTTGAACATAAAAAAACGAAGCGCCTTAAAATACTTCATTTCAAGAAGCAACAAACAAACGCCATTAAAATAATCATTTAAACACTTGAGCTCTTCAGAAATAAAAGCATGAAACCAGGTTTAGAAAATATAAATTTAGTCAGGGTTGATACAAGAAATAATAAGCACGAAAAAACGATAAATGCAGGAAATCAGATAAAAAAACAAAAGCCAAAACACTAAGATCCTTTACGTAATTACGTTAAACGTTTAAATTGTCCTCCTTCCTGGCTCTGAGTATTAAAGGTATACAGATAAGTCATAATCTGCAAAATTTAATTATTTCGATTTGTTTAAAGGGAACACCCTGTATATCTCTTTATTTCTGAAAAATACTTTTTTCTGACATTTAATTCTCCACCCCTAATTCAATCGCTTTTCAGATTCAATTTTCTTCTATTTTTTTTCCCTTATTTGTTATTTCTAGTTTTGAGCAGTGGCTGAATTTTTGTTTTCTAAACTTGGTTTTATCTTTTGTTTGGAGAGCACAAGTGTTTAAATAATTATTTTTTCGACGACTGACATCGAAAGTAGATTTTTCTCACTGTCATTTGACAACAGAAAGTTGACATTTGCCGCTGAGCGTGCGTTTTCATCTTTTTGCCGCTCGCCGAGCGTTTTGGGTTTCCGCGTGAACAAAATAGGTAGCCACGTCCGAATGTTTCCTTGACAACGCCCGTCATTTGTGGAAATAATCGCGTCACATGTCATATAGACTGCGCGAGTAATGTTAACTTGATTGTCAATTAATTTTTGCGATAAAACGAAATTTGATATTTTCCTTTAATAATATGCTCAGTCGTCGAAAAAATAGTATGTATATTTCGAGCTAAAAGTGCGCTTGCCGCTTTTGCATGATTGCTGGTTTCGACTTCGTCTCAACCAGCAATATTCATGCGCAAGCGGCAAGAATGCACTTTCAGCTCTTAACATACAATATACTATTAAAGGCGTTTGTTTGTTATCCCATGAAATAAGGCATCTTAGAGGGTTGTTTTTTATATTCAAACACGCGTATCTCAAAAACAGTTGAATTTACAACCTCATTAAGGAAACCCCATTAAAAAAGTTTTTCAAAAATACACAAATATACAGGGTCTTCCATTTGAAAGACACCGAAATTATTAAATTTGCAAATGTTGAGCACCCTGTATAGCATAATACCCAGATCCACCATTTTACACTCGAAAGGTAGTTCACAAGAAACATAATTTTTTGGTAACGTTTTCTTTCATGCAATTGTTTTCTGTCACTTACAGGAACCGCCTGAAGTTCAGCATTGTTTGCATAAAATTGGTAATAGCTCCAAAACAATTGATGTTAGGCCCATACAACTTAATATGGAAATGATTAGAATTTCAATGCAAAACTTTTAAGCTACCCAAATATAGGGCATTCCATTAAAAAAAGGAAAGTTTGATTCGCCATACCTTTTTCAACCACCTTATACAAGTGAAACTATTTTAGTAATGTGCACCACCTTTGTAACTACAACTTTTATATACACAATATTTATGTAACTCTCATAGTTTTAGAAATATATTCCACCCCGCATGGTTGCCGGTCCCTGTATACAGGGTGTTAATGAATTACAGGGACAAACTTTAAGGGGTAATTCCTTGATCAATTCTAAGCTAAAAAGTTCATACAAATATGGGACCTGAACGGCTTCGTTTTCAAGATACGGGATGTTGAAGTTTAGACAAAAATTTATCTATTTTTTCAAAAATCCGGAAAACGCGTAGAGGTATTCTAATGAAACTTGGTGTAGGTTAGTATTTCATAAAGTGGAATTGTTTGGTCAAAATAAATTTAATCTATTTCCACCAGAAGCGTGCATCGGGGCCACCTCAAAAAGATGTATCTTTTATTTTTTTGATAGAATAAACCTTTTTCGAGAAAAACGGAAAATCTGTAAAAGCAATTTCATTCATTGGACGTTAATAGGACCTAAACGGCTTCGTTTTCAAAAAAACTGTTTAAAGAAGTTTTAAAAAAATATTATTTAATAACAAACAATTTTACAGTAGCTACAAAACTTTTGGGTAAAAAACGGTGGCGTACCAGATTTTTCTAAAATATAGTATATTAAGTATTAAGAATTGTAAGGACATTTTACCGATCGAAGACAATTGTTTGGAGGAGGAGCGAAGCGACGACTCCAATTATTGTCTGAGATCGGTAATTCCTTAACGTTCGTAACGCTTATTACGTTTTTTGCACGATAGAAATGTATTTTTTTTTTAAACGTCAGTAAAATGTGACATTATACCATAGAATAAATGTCCATGTCAAATTTGAGCAGGTTAGGTATTGCGTCAGTCTGTGTCAAAACTGACTCAAAATCTAACCTGCTAACCTCGATTTTTTACTTACCGTTCTGTTAATCTTAGTAACCAGTAAACATAACTTACTGATTTGGCAACAAACGCGGTAACTAAGTAAAATCGTTCTATCGTGCAAAAAGATAACTGAGGTTGGAGTACCTATATAATAAATCTTATATAGGTACTCTAACTGAGGTCGCCCCGATGCACGCCACTGGTGGAAATAAATTAAATTTATTTTGACCGAACAATGCCACTTTATGAAATACTAACCTACACCAAGTTTCATTAGAATACCTCTAGCGGTTTTCTAAATGTTTGAAAAAAAAATTGTTTAAACTTCAACGTCATGTATTTTGAAAACGAAGATGTTTAGGTCCCATATTTGTATGAACTTTTTATCTTAGAATTGATTAAGGAATCACCCCTTAAAGTTTGTCCTTGCAATTCATTAACACCCTGTATATATCAATTCTTAAATCTCACACTTTAGTTATAGACGATTTAAATTCTAAGAGCCTTATTATTAGCTCGTATTTAAATGTAATCATAACACTGTTGCGGTTGATGTAAATAAAGGGAGCGACACGCTTATGTAAATTCACATATGTGAAAACAAGACTTGCAATTGCCGTAGGGGTTAATAGTAACTTCAGTTAATCACAGCTTCCATCGCAAAGCGAGAATGCAACGCAGCCTTAACCTTGAAGTCGAAAACTCCTGGAGGGATTCTGCCTCAAATCTTCAGTTCCCGAAATACCTCGGGTTCAAGTTTTCAAGTTACTTTTAAATGTTGCTTATAACAGTAGAAGGCTTGGATGAATTTGGATGATGTACGGTGTGACATTCCATACGTATATAATTATATAAATCGAGGCATTCATTTGTAACTTTTTTGTGTCTGTAATTTTTAATATCTCTTATGATTTAAAAAATCTGGTGTGATACACTCACACAACTTCCTTTTACAGTGATCTTATAATTAGTCAAAAATTTCATTTTTAATTTTTAAAAATTTTTCAAAAATTTTCAAAAATTTCAAATTCTACAAAAACGGTACAAAATAGAGCGTTATTTGAAGAGACAAATTTTCTCTAGAATTTTAAGGTGAATTCGAAAATGTAATAATATACCGGGTGTTTTATTTAAAATAGGAGTTAATAAAAAAAATAGAAAAAAAAACAAAAGAAACCCACTTTAGAAGTATTCAACTGGAAAATCACCTATCTCACATCAATACACATTAAAAATGTAATAAAAATGTAAAGTTTAAAAAAAATCGTTAGAGCCGTTTTTGAAAAAATCGAAAAAAACTGAAAAATCACAAGAGTAAACACCTACTTCCGGTTATGCGATTTTCTTCAAAAGCTTGCTGTCTCATCTACATAGTACACAAAACTTATATATGAAGTTTCAATGCCATACCTCTTTTCGTTTTTGAGATATTCTGTTCACAGACAGACAGACAGACAGACAGACAGACAGACAGACAGACAGACACACAGACCAATGAAAAAAAATATGTTTTTTGGGATCAGGGGACTCTAAAACGTGAAGATCCGTTGAAAACTCAATTTCGAATTTTTGGGGTGAATCCAATACTTCCTTTATAGTAAAAGGAAGTAATAAATGAGTAACTACGTCGTGGTTTTTTAACGGGTGCAATCTAGTTGCTAAGTATGCCGAAAAACAAATGACTAAAATAATTTTTAATTGTGATAATGACAGTTTTTAATTAAGAATAATGGAGAAATATTGGATAGAGTTCAATTTTTCATATAATTAATTATTTAACTTTAAAACTGAATATTTATTGATGTAACTAAAAATATTTCCTAGCAAATTGTTTTTCGTCATTTGTTTCTCAGTATATAAGCAACCATATTACAAATACTTTCAGAAAAAAAAGTAGCGGAGTCACTCAGATTTTAATTTTTCAGCCCAAATCATAAGAAATATCAAAAATTACAATAATACAAACAATTCAAAATCTCTACTAAATACTTACTGTTTGATCTGTATCGTGGCGCCGGTGTTTCATCCACTAGTAGTCCACCGAATTTCTTCTCAAAAGATGACTTACACCAGTTTGGAGTGGCATTTCGAATATCTTCAAAATCTATTTAAGCGTTCTATTATTATAAGCGATATTTAAATGTAACTTGTAGAACATGCTGTGGAAACTAATTAAACATTATACAATTGAATGTATGAATTTACTCCAGATAGGTATAATATCGTGTCAACCCACCAATAAATATAAGTTAAGTCCCTCCCCGCTCGTTTATATTGTTAAGGCAAACTGATCTATTCTGTCCTAAGCCTTTCTGAAATGTTCAAACATATAGATGCCCACAAATCAGAATAATTTAGACTTATTTCAAGACAGTTTTTGAAATACATTTAATTCAATGTTCATTGCCAAGAAATTATACAGGGTGTTCCTAAATAACTGTCGCAATGGAACACTGTAGATTCCTTGAGCAAAAATATAATGATTTAACTCAACTTACCTAGACCGGGTGCTGACTTGGGCGACGCACCATAGGAATTTGCATAGTAAATTCTTTGTATTCAATTATTTGCTCACCTAATTATTTTAGAGCTAAATTGTAAATATATTTTTTGTAGAGAAAAAAATACTTCATCTATTCATACTGTTGGTAACAATTTTTTATTTTCCGGAACCAAAGGAATGTAAAAATCAAACTAGCATTTTTACAAAAATCAGTTATGCCATGGAATTATTGAAACAAGCCAATGCCAACGAAAGTGCGTGCGGGGCGACAATATGTGTTGTTTGTTTGTTTGTCATTGATGTTTGACGTTTATAATAATTCATTATTAATTATGTTCTGCTTAATGTCTCTAAGGTATCTGGACCTTGTCCATAATAAAAATGGTTTTATGATGGACGTTCGTCAAGTAAGCTCCTTGTTTATTGTAAAATATCCGTATCAGCAAATTCCAAACAGTACAACCATTAATAGACTAATACATTTAAGTTTAAAGCTCCAGGCACGTCATTGAATAATTGTAGGTGCAATAATAAGGTTCAGAAATTACACCAAAATGAGAAAAACGACAATACGTTCAATGTTTTGACAACAGTGACTGGATGATCGCCCCGCACGCACTTGCTTGCCATAGGCTTGTTTCAATAATTCCATGGCGTCACTGATTTTTGCAAAAATGCTAGTTTAATTTTTTGCATTCCTTCGGTTCCGGAAAATGAAAAATTGTTACCAACAGTATGAATGGATCCAGAATTTTTTTCTCTACAAAAAATATATTTACAATTTAGCTCTAAAATAATTAGGTGAGCAAATAATTGAATATAAAGAATTTACTATGCAAATTCCTATGGTGCGTCGCCCAAGTCAGCACCCGCTAAAAAAAAAAGTTGCTTAGTTTAGCCGCTAGAGGGCTTTAAAAACGATTAACTTTTTAAAATTTTTTAACCCCCTGTATAATAACTACCAATTTTTTTTCTGAATAGTTACTTTAATTTAGAAGCTATTTCCTCTCTTACAAAATTTTTGTCGGTTAAACGGTTTAGCCACAAAAAATATTTTTTGAATCCCTACAAGCCTAGTGTTAAGTTACAGTTACTGATTCAGACTTGTAGAAATTTAGAAAATATTTTTTTCTACAGCCGTCAAAAAAACGTGACATTTATGCATCGCTATAGATACGCAAAGTTTAACTTTTTTAAAACGTGAAAAATAGCTATTTATGCAACAAGTGCTAAAAGTCGACGTTTATATTTTATCTACGACCTTAATTTTACCGTTATTAATCCATAAATATCGATTTAAGAAAGGTTCGCATCTGCGACGCTTTTAGTTTATGTCATAATGAATAGTAGCCTACGCCGCGGTGGCGATTGTTTGGCCACGCCCGTGCTGTCAAGGTGAGTTGTACGAAATGTAATTATTGATACTCCACATATGACTGTATTCATTACATAACGCTTTAATTATTTCAAAAACGCTTTACCTGTAACGCAAGAAGCAACTAGAATAGCTTTACAACTTCACTTGCAGTTCGAAATTGTAGTTTTGAACCTCGCTTCACTTTTAGCACATGTGCTAAAAGTAAACAGCTGATTTCTTTAAACACGGTAAACTATAAAACGTCACTTTTAGTGAAACAAGCTAGCGCTAAAAGGCCTACTTTTAGTAGTGGTCGTAGATAAATAATATTTCTTCACTGCTAGCAGTGAAAAAACGGTTAATTACACCATTTCCTTAGTTACAACATATTAGGTGACTACATATTATGTCAGCAAATTAATGTTCGTATTTTATTTCTAGAAATTATTCTTTTATTCTTTTTTTGACGGCTGTAGAAAAAACGTTGTTTGTATTTCGTGGCAAAATTTGTGTTTTTATGGCGCGTTTGAATAACTTTTCTGCCTCGATCTAACGGTCTCGGCGAAAATTGACATTCTCAAGCGCCATAAAAAAACACCCATTTGGCGCACTTAATACAAAAATTACTATTTTGTCGCTAAACCGTTTACCCGACTAAAATTGTGAAAGACAGAGAATAGCTTTTAAATTAAAGTAACTATTCAGAAAGAAAAATTGATAGTGATTATACAGGGGGTTAAAAAATATGGATGGATAATTTATTGTGACGAAGTTTTTAAACACATTTTCGAAATTATGGTTTATTCTTCAAAAAGCTGTGGTTTACTGGTACAAACGCATGGCCAAAAAATGAATAAAATCTATCAAAGATTTTTCGACTTATTTGAAAAAAATTAAAGAAGTTAATCGTTTTTAAAGCCCTCTAGCGGCTAAGCTAAGCAACTTTGTATATAGGTAAGTTGAGTTAAATCATCATCAGTGTTCCCGTGCGCAACTTATTTAGGAACACCCTGTATTTACATAAAAATTCATGCTGCATCCGCTACTTTAAAAATATTAAGTTATTCTTCTTCGTTCATTCATAAACTTTAATGTCTTTTATCTTTAGTATTAATTTGACAATAAAAATCTCGAAATCAGTTAATTACATTGATCGCTGTAGCATTTAATATTGTTTTCGTCCCATAATTTTTAATATCAACAAGAAGCAATAATTGTTTTAATTAAATGTACTTACATCGGAAATTGATGGTGTTCATTACATTCAGTGGCAAGTTTAAGCAAATCTCACGTACTGTTAACCTTTATTTGATTAATGTGAGAAATGATGGAAACTGCGCTGATTCAAAGCTTATCAGTAAAGAGGGTAGGAACAGTTCCAATGAAGCTTATCAATATTTACACAGCTCTTACACAAATACTACGGAGACCACGTGTGTAACAAATAACGGCCAAATTGTGAAGCGAGAAGAAATTCTTCTCTAAAACGGAAATAACGTCCAAATATATACTAGAAATTAAATTCGCAGTTTTAAGCTGATTCTTCCTAGAATTGTTGGAACTAAGAAAAAACATGATATAAAAACATTGACATGAGAGATACATAGTTGTATGTTTTAAATAGTTTTATACATTTAGAAATCACTGAAATATGTATCACCAAATATGAAAACTTGCTATGATAAATAATAATAGTACAAGCATATACCGGACCGTTCAAAATTCACCTGGGTGCTCAGTATTTAACTAACCTAACCTACTTTATTTAATCTTAATCAAAGCCCTAACGCTAACAGTCCTAATTTTAAAATTTCCGTAAAAAGTTTTCATGGAAAACATTATTTCTTAATTTTCATCATTTAAGTTCGAATTTAAAATCGCGAGTCTTAACTAGGGCTAGCAACGGAATCCGGATTTCTTTGTCCTTGAATTTTGAGTAAAAAAACTTGGAAATAGAAATAAATTCGAATTTCCGATTAAACATGTGATTAACATTGCAGATATTAAAATTCGAGTTCAATTTCAGTTTCCTACATGCAGAAAAATACTTACTGTCCTTTTTTTGTTCATCTGAAAGTGTCAATAAAGGAATATGTATATCTTAATTGCAAGTATTGCATATGATTGTAGCTTCAAATCGATTTCAAAGTTGTTTGTTATAACAAGTATTTGCTTTTTTCTGCAATTTTGCTAATTAACCGAGACGAAGGTTAACAGTTGGCTATCGAGAAAATAACAAAGCTATTTACAGTACATCAATAAAAATACTAGAACAATTCAATCCATATAACGTTTTCGTATTCTTATCAAATAAACAAGTAGGCAATAATTGTATAGAACTGTAAAGATTTTAATCCTAAACTACACGAAGTAAGAGGAAAATTACTTAAAAATTTATTTAATTGTTATTGAGCTGATACAGCACTTGTCATTCTAAATCAAATGCATAAATATAAGTAACTTTTCTTAAACGATATTTTTGTTGATACATATACCTGTATATTATTTTTAACTGAGCTCGGTGGATTAGTGATTAGCACGTCTGCTGGGCATTCGGGAGGTCGTGGGTTCGATTCCCGTGGCCGTCTGCTCTGATTCAGGTATTTAGGTGGTTTTTCTGAGTCAACAGAGTACCTTCTCAGAGGGGAATGCCGGGGCAGTACTTCTGTACTTCAGTTCCTGTGAGAACAATTTTTGAATTTGCGCTTTCCGAAATTTTTCCGCATTTTTAACCCAGATTTTCGGTTTTGTTCTTTCATTTCGGATACTAGCGTTTCTTAGCTTACGTACGTTCGTCGATATTTTCTAAATTTAGCTTTGTTCCCGTGACGCCATCTGCCTTTATCACGTTTTTAATTGTTTCCCGAAGTTTCCAGGCGTAGTTCTGAGTAAGGATTTCATCATCATAACGACGCGATTCGCCCCGTGGTAACCTTAACCGCATAAGTTTGAGAGAGAACGATTTTAAGTCGCGTCTGCGTGGATTAATTTGGTTTTTGGCATTTTAGCGCTGAGCGGGATTCAACTACCGACGCTGAGATTGTTAAGAGGTGTTGGTGGATGTGTCGCGTTACCGACTTCGTAGATCGAGCTCCGTGTAATAAGTTGAAGTCGAAATTAGGGCGGCTGCATTGTTGTTATCGTCGAGCTAGGTGAAAGGTGACGTGCTGGTTTTTCCGTACCGTGGAGGTAAGCACCTCTCAATCACGAATAAAGCGGATTTTAAGTGAAAACCTCACTTCTGTGCTAAATTTACCATTAGAATGGAGTCCCGAATGTCGTACCGAATCTGCTTGTTGTACGGGCTCCGTTCAATTAACCGTCCCGGGGACTTAAGGCCGCCACACCTGCTCGAATATTGCCTCTAGGCGGTTTTCAGTACTTCTTTCCCGTATTTTGTGGCAGTAGCTGAGATGCGACCTGCAGTTTGAGTTGACATCAATATACAGCATCGGAATTCCCTCTACCAGGTATTTGCTAGTTAATAATGTTTGTAACGCATATAAATTTACAATGAAGAGATTTCGAAGTGCCGCCTTGGCCGCCGTGCCATTGTTTATTTAAATTTTAAGATGTTGAACAGCACTTACAGCCTTGAAGTTAATTTTTAGCCTTTACCGTCAAGTTTTAATGTTTGTATGTAGTTTTGCGTTGTGAGATTAAGTAACCATTGTCGTTATGTTACTATTTGAGTAATTGTTGTGAATTTTGATTGTTGTAACGTAGTTCTTTTGTGAAAGACTTAACGTTCTGGATGTAGTCATGTCGATTGCTGTAAATTTTACCGCCTGTGTTTAGTATAAACGTGCCACATTTAACCTGACTAACCTCTTTCGCATATATTTTTAACTGTAACGAGTAAACCTTTTAATGTTCTTTGCCACTTTAAATATTTTTCCCACTTGAATATAGTGCATTGTTAAGTATTTATGTTTTTCATTGAGGTTTGCATGTGTATTTTTCTAATGTACAGGGGTTCAGACGCCTGAACGTTAATGCAAGTAAAGGTAAGTGCAACTCAGCTGTTCACCAACTCAAGCATTGCCAAGCTAGAAGTAGAAAGGTGGAATTACTTCCTTCCAGTTTCAGAGTGAGTCTACCTGTGTTGATTTTCCCGACTTAGGAAGAAAGTGGTGGCGCTTTAATATTTGACATCGTATCTCGTTTACCGGATCGTAGCCCTAATTCCAAGGTCGTAAAAAACTCGCCTTTCTCGCTGAGCGTGTAACGCCGGAACGTTTTGTTATAGCCCATCGTAACGGGGTTGGACCAACCAATCTGCCTAATTTTTCCGATTTTGTAGTTTTTAGGTGGTAACAAAGAGACGGTTTTGTTTTAAAGTCGAGTGCAGGATGTAACCATTTGTTCTGATGTAGTTAATACCGTTTTTGCATGTAACAGTCCCTATAGCAGCTCGCTCCCAGTTGGGGAATTGAAATGATCTTGAAATTTTATGTTTTTACCCTTTGGTACATTATTTTGATGTTTAAAAATTAGGTCACTGTGCAGGGTATTAATAAACAAATAGGAAAGTAAGTTTAAATATATTTTAGATACGATAGATCAATAATATGTGTTTCCTAGACCTCATTTTCAGGCGTAAAGTAAGTCTTTTTGCCCTTAGGCGGTAAAATTTATTTTTACTCGCTAAACGACGTCAGCGAGCATAAAAAACTTTTGTTCTACTTATTGTATAGAAAATAGGAGTTTGCGTCATAATTTTAGAAGTCTAAACAATTTCCAACCAGCGGAAGGTAACTTTTATTAACTCCCTGCGGGAGGTAATATATTTTACCTCCCATGTTTCTGTTTGTGTCACCATGGATACCACACAAAAGCTGTACAACGTTATGTTGATTTG
Organism: Agriotes lineatus; assembly: GCA_940337035.1. NCBI lineage: Eukaryota > Metazoa > Arthropoda > Insecta > Coleoptera > Elateridae > Agriotes > Agriotes lineatus. The sequence continues at coordinate 24,940,664 of OW679197.1, read as the reverse complement.
AAAATTGGATAAAATGCTGCTACCGAAATGTAGAGTCAGTATAAAGATTTCTGAAGAAACATTTTTGAAAAGCGGGTGTTCGAAGGAGAAGTCATATGTACAGGGTGTTTCTAAAATAAGGGGGCATACTTTGGAAAAGTATTCTACTTTCAGAAGTAAATCAAAAAGTTATAATAAACCCATGCTCGCAAATGAATGCCTTCTAAGATATTAAGCTTTGTTATGTTTCGATTCTGCCTCTATTATTTCGAAGGTCTGTGGTGCAGGTTTTATATTTTCGCCCGCTACCCGCCTTCCTCGGCTCCAGCCGGACAGCGTCTCTAAAATTGTGACTTTTGGTTCTCAGCGCGGCGGTGTCCTTTCTGACGCCGTGATGGTGATTTTGGTTTAGAGTCTTTCATAATTGTCCAGTGGTTTTTGCGGGCATGCAAGTTATGGTTTTTGACCCTCGCCGAGTGTGCGGACGATATAGCCGGGGCAGTTGTATTGAGAGGGCTTTTCTCACACCGAGTTGTCGGATTTGAAAGTACGTTACCAGTTGTTATTTACATGTGGCCCAAATTCATCTAGGCCGCTATTTTAGAGCTCCTGAAAACCGTAGGTTTCAAGCTTTCCGAAAATTGCGATTCCCGTACTTAAGCGCATCGGTCTTGACCCGGTTTGAATTGAACTGCTGCAGTTGCAACCATTGGCGGTCTATCGGTCCCATCGTCTTGGCCAGTGGCGTGAGCTTCCGTAGCGGACAGAAGGAGCTCAACAAGGAAACTAAAATCAGGTTTTGTGATCCCTTTTAAGTTAAAATATTGAATGATGGGAACAGTGAATCGGTACTGAAGGTATCACCCCATTGATACCGAAGCTAGCCAGAATTTCTGACTCCGGCCGCTATGTACAGTTTGCTTCATTGGGCTGCGCACCTGGACGTTGATTCTCATACCACAGAGCCGATGTTGATCGCTACCACATTTATTTTTAAACTGTTGCAATTTATATTTGTACCTTTATTTAACTTGTTTTGTAAGCTACTGTTCTCACAAGTCGAGTTTGTTGAGGTGCACTTTAAATTGGCTAATAATTACCGGATATTTGTACCAATAATTACCGAAAATTGGTACTAAATGCTACTGAATTAGTGAAAATTATACTGTAATATTGGCATTTTGGTGTTATTATTTGTTACTGCTACTTGTGCGTGATTTGAGCTTTTCTTTCAGGAAATTATGTGCTACTTGAGTTTACGAATTCTCAAATGAATGCCTGGATACACTTGTCTTTACTTGATAAAATTGGTTGACGCTCTTTTGACTTTTAACCGTTTGTTAGTACTTAAAAACTGCACACCGTCTTCCTGAGCTGGCCGGCCGGCAATTGCATCTAAGTAGCAGTCATAAAGTTTGTTTTGTTTGAGAGAACTAACCGAGGAATCGATTTGAAGCTAACAACTTCGTCTGAATTTTATGCAGCAAACGTTTTGTGATTTGCTGCTCGAGTTGACTTATTTCCGTCAAATTTCAATAGCACACTGACTTGGTCAATAACTTCATTAAGTAATTTTGATAACTTTATCTAAGTTTCCAAGCAACATAAACCATTGAACCATGATTTTCCAGATTTCATATTATTTTCAAAGTAGCCCACATTAAAACTTTGAAGCTTAAAATTTTAGAAAGAATGCATTTGCGGACGTAGCTTTATTTTTGATCGTAGAATACTCCTGCAAAGTATGTTTTCTTATTTTAGAAACACCCTGCATATCACTGGAGCAAAGGTTCATTTCTCTCCGTGTCGGTCATTAAATTCATACGCTGGGTGAAATGAACACCTTTGCTCCCTAGATATATGAATAGTTATTATCTCCTGTTCGGTTCTCCGCATCTCGTGCTATAACTTTTACGCCGCGGGCTAAAAACGCTTGTTTTACGTACTTGATACATAAATAACTATATTACTTTGAATCTTAAACAGCTATTTATGTATTAAGCGCAAAAATTTAGTGTTTATGGCATGTGGCGTAAAAATGCGACAAAAAATTTTATTTTTAAATAATCCATATTTAAAACTGAACTGAACATTTTCGGTTGAATTAACCGAATTACATCGTATTAAAAAAATATTAAGTAGCAAATAAAGCTTCACAGTAAAACTTGTTGTTTTTACCTATTTTTCTACTTTAAGTGTTATTTTTTGCCTCTCGCAAGATAATAGAATTCCAGAAGTAGGTTTGAGAGATTAATTTCTAAGATCTGATTATAAAAAACTGATAAAACTGGTATTAGGTCTGCTTATTATTTTCTATAACTTTTCTGTATTTTTTATGCATTTTTATTTGCTTCACTGTATTATCTGGACCCATTTTAATTAGATTTATCAATTTTTCCGCTATACTCATGGCTTACAATAATTTGTATAACTTGATTATAGCCACGTTTTTCGAAAATAGTTACAGTAATTTAATTTTTGTTTAAATCAAAAATAAATATCTGACCATGAATTTCAGTATAACCAAAAATGACTAATCCAGGTCGGAAAGTAACTTGCATAGAACCATGTAAAGGAATGTGTTTTATAAACACAAAAAGACACATCCTACAAATCATCGCTGCATAGCACGAGCCAGCCACGGGCCCTATTGATCCTTAGCAAAATTTAGCATTGGCGTTTCTCTCTGGTGCGAATGTCGTCACACACGCTGTATGTTTAAAAACGCGTTGTTTCAAATATTACATTTTCGGTAACGTTTCGGGGAATATTTTATTTTGTTTCACACATTTATTAGTACTTCGGTACAATTTTATTAGTAAACTAGCTGAAACCCGCGGCATATGCCGCACTTAAAATGTAGGACGGATTTAATAACTTTTGTTTCACTAAAGAAAGTTTTAAAAACATGCTAGAGATTGGCAGTAAGGAAAAGTTAAAAAATATATATTTTTAAATGGAAAGTCTCTGGAAAGGAAACGCTCGCCTCTGGAAAACGTTTTATCGACATTTTTGGATAGCCTCCGGGCAACTTTCTTTCATATTGGATACACCCAATACTGTTGAATTGAATAGTGTCTTCTTTTTTCTGTACAGTATTAAATGGTACATGCAGGGGTGCCAGATCTCACGTTTTATCGTGAGTTCTCACGATTTCATTGCAAATCTCACGATCTCACGATAAGGACTATTTATCTCACGATTTTTGTATCAATTCTAATTAAAATAATTTTATAAAAAATTGTAACACTAAATGATTAAATAGAAAAAAATGTGTGGTAGTCTTAATACATGATTTAATGTATGCTGTCACTGATTTTATCATTTCCCGCATTATCATCAAATACTGCTGCTATCTATGGTTCACATAAAGAAGTCGCAAGTTGCGGTTGAAAGCGGATTTAAATGTTCTTTCAAGAAATAGGTATTTACATAATTTCAAGATAAGCACAGATTTAATTTAAAAAAATTAATAGTCAAGTACTTTATCCCTCCAAACCAGTCATCCCGGACACAGATTCTTCAGATTGTGAGTAGTCGAACAATTTTTTTTCTGTATACATACTTAGGTCTATGTATATGTACTATATTCTATGTAGCCATATTTTTATTTTTAGAATTCATGTGTTATTTCTATAATAAAATATTTAGTTCATTTAACATTTACTTTATATTAATTTAATTTTTTTATTTATGGCAATTATTTAAAATGTTTATAATTCTCTTGCAGTTATGTATGTATGTACAACCTATGTACTCAATGCTTAATAAATCTGCAGCATATATTCTATATTTTATTAATTTTAAAATAGCTTTTTTTTAAATTTGCATCCATAGTTTCAAATCTCATCCATTTCCGAAATCTCACGATTTTTTCCGACGAAGCTAACGAATTCAGCTTGACACGATCTGGCACCCCTGGGCAGTGTTGCCAGGTCTAGTGAAATTTCATTAGATCTAGTGATTTTTAGTTAATCTAGTGATTTAGTGATAACTTTTGCCAAAAGAGATTTATCTAGTGATGTTTTCCAGTTTATTTTATTAAAAAACCAAATAATAAAGCAAAAATTCCTTCGCCTCTTTCGCCGTTGTTGCAGATTACTTCCTACTATTATTATTCCAATCTTAGAAATTAGTTTTCGCTGTGACGGACAGATGGCAGCCTGAAATTTGAAATGACTTACCATCCCATGAATTACCATGACCATCTATATTAAATGTACAAGTACATTATTTAATTTAGTAGACCGTGGAATTACTTAACAGAAAATAGGTATTTCCCTGATTCAAACTAAGTGTCCGAGGCTATAAACAGAACTCCGAAAGCGAATTGTTTACATTTGCATTTTTACTTTCGGTAGAACGTAAAAAAATTATTAAAGTTCAAAGTGTGCTGTGAGTACTGTGAGTACTGTGACCACTGGGACTCAAGGGAATCCACTTGGAAAATCCACCGGAAAATCTTCCGGCGATTTAATGATATGAATTTAGAATTGCAGGCGGAAGCTCCAAAGATTCACTTGCTTTATCCAAGAATGGCAACAGCTCTTAAATTATTGTTGAGTTATTACATCAAACCGGAGTATCTAAAAAACACTGATTTAAGCAAATTACAGTATAGAAATCCGAAACATTATGTTTCAATTGAGCACTTGTACTTACGTCCAAATATCGCAGTAGCGCTAGCAAATAATAGTTTAACAGATAGTGCAAAAATTTTTTTTCCGTTTGAAGTGTTGAAATTTTTACACCGAAGCAGCGCATCAAATTTTCAAAAAATTTCCCTTTAATTCCCGTGAAGCTGTTATTCTTAAATCATTAAATTTTCTAAATCCTTCAATAGTTGCAAATGTTGGTAGTCTCGGCCCCTTAATTATAACATTTACCAATCTAATAAAGGATGTCAATGCTTTAGATCGGGAAATTCGATCGCTAAAATATTCTGCAATTAATTTTGAAATGGAAGATTAGAATTTTGGAAAGAAATTTGTAATTGTAGAAAAGCCGACGGTAATTTGTTATATCCCGAACTTTCTCAGTTTGTGAGTATATTTTTGTTCTTCCCCATAGTAGCGCCTGCGTTGAAAGGGTTTTTAGTTCAATTAATTTAAATAAAACAAAACCAAGAAATAGATTAAGTACTAACACTTTGACTGGAATTCTACATTCTAAAAACTTAATTTTGCGGTAATACGTATGGACAACATAGTTTAATCATATTGATTGTTATACCGTCTATACCCCCTGCATTACTTTTTACACTTCTAATTAAATTTTGTACTTCCTCAACGTCAACAGTCGTGAAAGAAAGTTTTTCTGATGTAAGTTCGTTATTACGATAAAAATCTAGAAGCATTTGATCAGGAGTGCTGTGAGGTATGGAGTCTACAGAAAAATCATTTACTTCTTGTACATTACTGAGTGTTTCCGGAATAGAATTTTGTTTTTTAATGTTTATATTTATTAAATTTAGCTCCTTCCAAATAGCATTTGTGCCTCCAATCCCAACTTTATGCTCGAAGTAAGCTTTCTTTTCATTTTGAATTGCAAGATTGGTAAAATTCCGCAAACGTTTATAATATTCCCAGTGCCCAGGGTTCTTAGATTGTTTATATTTTGATTTTGCCTTATTTTTAAGATTTATCAGTAACTTAACATTATCAGTAAACCAAGGTGCTGGTTTGTTCTTCATTTTAACGGTTATCCACGGGGCATGCAAGTCAAAAATGGATGTAATATAATAATTTAAAATGTTTAATTTAGCATCAATATCCCGCTCATAAAACAATTGATGTAGAGGTAACTTCTGTAGGTCACAGTAAAAGTCAGTAAAATTAAAATATTTAAAATTCCGAAATGTGCGTATAATAGGACTTAGTTTGACGAACTCACCAGTTGATATTTTGCAAAAAACTGTCTCATGATCGGATAACTCATTTTCACACACCCCTGTTTCAATAATGCAGCTGGTATCCGATGTAATTATGAGATCTATCAAAGTACTGCTATTTCCAGATATTCGAGTAGGTGTTAAGTCATTTTGCTATTTCAGATGCTTAATTGCATTTCACGCCGTTAGTTAGGTCATTTTGGTATTTTGAATAGCCGCCTAAGCTTAGAGCAGCGCGCCCGTATGCTAAGCCCTTTTAGCTCTTTATTTGGCTCCATCGCCTAATTCCAGAATCACGATTTCGCACATAGTTAGCCTAAAAAGCAGTATTTGTCGTCGGTTGGAGCTCTCGTTTGATGGCGTTTTTCTGAATTCTGAATAGCACGCTGTGGCGGCGTGATACCAGCGTGGCCCGCATTGGTTCGTTTCATTTAGCACGCGGTGGCGGCGTGATACCAGCGTGGCCCGCATTGGTTGGTTTCATTTCATCGCCTTGCGATTCGCTGTGGTTTAGTCACGTGGGGGACGCGGCCAAGGTGACCTTTTGCCAACGCTTCCCTCGTGGCATTCAGCCGAGAGCCGTCGTTAAAACAAGAGGTCGGATAGTGTATGTGAGTTCGTGCGGCGCTCCCGCCATTGTGGCGGGGGCGTCAGTCGTTTTCCCGTCGGGTGCTGCTCCAGCAGTTATGTTGCGGGCGTGTTCGCCTTGAAGTGAGTCTTCCAGAGCCCGTGGCAGAGAGCGCTTGTGTGTGGTGGTGGTGATTCGAAATTTGTCGAGTGATCTTCGGCGTAACGTGGGTGTTTTGGAGCCCAGTTCCTGCTACTATTAGTGAGGGGTCGTGCCCCCTTCATCTCGACCTACGAGGATTTGGTTCAGCAGAACGAGTGAGGCCCCCATCATTTTCGTCGTCCCGTTGTACGCGTCTTGACGCGTCTCCCGTCGCCATTGAGGCGGTTATGCATTCACCCCCTTTCGCCGTTGTAACACCGAAGGTACCTACCACCTACGATTGCAGCTCGTCGCAACTCAGCTGTACCAGGCTCCCTCGCCGCCCACGCATTAAGGTATGTGCCTTTAACCTGATTACCGCTGTGAACGCGAGTGTTACTCATTACTACTCATTACTACGCTAGTGTATTCATTCAGACTGCAGACAGTTCAGGCCGTGAAGGCTAATGTAAATCGTCGCTGCCCTTGCATAAGGCAATGTGTATCTTTGTACCTATTCATTACTACGCTAGTGCATTCATTCAGACTGCAGACAGTTCAGGCCGTGAAGGCTAATGTAAATCGTCGCTGCCCTTGCATAAGGCAATGTGTATCTTTGTACCTATTATTGCTGTTCACTAATGTTCAACATCTGTCGTTAAGCTTAGAGCGCGCGTGCCAGCTGGTGCCCTTAATTATAGAGTAAGGTTAGATACAGGGCGACGCATTCTGCTACCCCATTGTAACTCGAAGTGAAATATATGATTGGTTAGTTAAGGGAACTATTGTTTGTTTCGGTTTGTGCATGTTCTGTTACAGATAGACGCCCCTATATTGTACGGATTATTGTACGACGGAACGAGGAAGCTGTGAGCGTGCAGGTGAGTGAGACAGCTGCGTAGTCGTGGTCGGATGGACACCTAATCACAATCCTTGCTTAAGGCAATCCCGAAGTTGTTGTTTGACCTTGCAACTCTTGAATAATCTTATTGGCGGAGTATTTTTGCATGCTTCGCTCCCGTCTAACCGTCCAGGCCCGGTTAGCCGGGTTAAGACAGGCTTGGTGGCGCCCTCATAATTTCGACATACCCTGTATATATTATGCCACAGCGCGCTTGCCCAGAACGTATCGTGTGACTCACGCCCGACTCCCTGAGCGTTCCAGCCGTGGCCTATTAGCCTATTTCGAACCGATCTCAGGGCAAGTGTGTCATGTTTTCAGGACTGATTCCGTGGTGCGATGCTCACCTTGGGTGGGTGTCGTAAAGTCCTTTTCATACCGTAACATAGGCTCTGTAATAATTTGTTTTAAACATAATGTATTTAACATATAATTTAAGTATTGCGTAACCGAAGCAGAAAAATCCAACACGTTTATATTAAAATCACCCAAACAAATAACCCTATCTGAAGCCTGAGTATACAAACAAATGGATTCTTCAACCTCATCTACAAAAACTTTATAATTAAATTGAGGTGGTTTATACACAACCCCGAAAACATAACTTTCATTATTGATTTTTAATGACAGCCACAATTGCTCAATATTATCATTTGTTTGAATAATTTTTACATTCAAGTGATTCTTTACATAAATTGCAACTCCACCCCCTCGAGCGTCTCGATCTTTCCGGAAAATGTTATATTTCGAATGAGAAAGGGTAATATCAGATTTTAACCAAGTTTCTGATAATGCTAAAATATCATATTCCTTTTGTTCAAGTAAATAGTTTATGTCACCGATTTTCGGCAAAAGTGACCTAATATTAATATGTGCCACACACAAACAATTGCCCACCAATTCACCATTCATTAAAATAAATTGCCTTATTTAGAAAAAAACTAAATTGTAAACAAATACCAAATATATAAATAGTAACCATCAGTTAAACTAAAAATTCTGCTATCAGCAACAACATGCAAAGCGTGCTAGTATCACTGCTCCACATTATCACTGCTGCACATAACTTTTTTATATTTTAGGAATTTAAAATATTAAATATTTTGCAAATGTTTATATGACGTGACTTTTTTAATCCCCGAGTCCGTTTTAACAAAAATGTTTCCATCGGCGGTCCATACCTTGTTCATTCCAAATCTTTCAACGGCGCTTTTCAACCATGCCACTCGTCGTTTCGTGAGATCTTCCCGAATAACCACAGGGGTTTTTTAATTTCTTCTTATTACTATATATAAGTTTTTTAATGCTGCGGGACACACATTTTATAATAATTGGACGGTGAGTTCCCTCTTTCGATCCAAGGCGATGGCAGATGTCGATATCATTTTCGGCAAGGTTAATACCTAACTTTTCGTGGCATAAATTGCGCACTACTTCACTGGTATTTTCATTCGGTTTTTGCGAAACGCCGAGTATTCTTAAACTATTTACACGGCTGTATTGTTCATGTGCGTCCATTGTATCTTCCGTTTCGGCTTTCAGTTTTTCGAGTTGCATTTCCAAAGATGAGATTTTGTGCTCGTACTTTTCCACTATTTTAGCAACCTCGGTTTCCAGGGAAGCGTTGATGATCGAAGTAAGCTTCTTTGTTAATGCATCGGAATCTAACAGTTTTTCAACTACCCTCTCTGCGATCGCTTCGACATCAATAGCTTCACCGCTTCTAGTAACAGGCATGTTGTAACGCACTTATATTAGGAGAATCACAATATTTATAAAATTTAGCAGCAGCTGGCACACCACGTCTACTCAGCGCAACGTCCCATCAACAAATTTAGCAGCCAATTTTCTGTATGCAACAATGCTTAATATTTTCATAAATTTACAAGTAAATTTTGCATACAATTTAGCGTCGTTACATACAAATGTGTACAAACCTCGGTCATGGCTGTGTTGTTCATAACTACAGTCGAAGATGCACTCGTACAGTCAGCGTTAGTTTTAATTTGCGATACTTCAAAGTGACCCTGCAGAAGAGAGAAGCAATAAGATTGTAACGCTAATACCTTGCTTTTTTGTACTACAATTATCTGATGCACAGTAGACCATTTAACAGAATTAATACTTGTAGCAACTGCTAGAAGAAACGAAAGGCGACGCATAAAAATTTGCAGAAATATAGGTTATGTTGTTATGTAAGATGTAACGGACACGCCTTTGTAGCGTTTGAGTACGGCTTAGGTTGTAGCAGCGTTCAATAAGCAGATATGAAAATTAACCAAAGTGGACTTGCCTTCGAAGCTGAGTCAATAGTTTTAAAAAACACAAGAAATATGCAAATTAAATAATTGTTTTCTGTGATAATATTGCTATTAAAAGTTAAGGGAAGTTTGTTTACAAAAACCCGAAAATAGAAATAAACGAATGCAACCGTGGTACTTTTAGTTGTGTAAACACGGCTTTTAGTCTTCTGCATTATTATAAGTGATGACTAGCTGAAACCCGCGGCATATGCCGCATTTAAAATATACGACGAATCTAATAACTTTTGTTGCACTAAAGAAAGTTTTAAAAGCACGTTACAGATTGGAAATATTTGGATAGCCTCCAGGCCACTTTCCTCCTACATATTTGATACACCGATACTGCTGAATTGAATAGTGTCTTCTTTTTTCTGTTCAGTATTAAATGCTAATTATTGTTACAATGCTATAAATCCAGTTAGTGGAAATGTCACTGGGACAGTTTCTAAAAACTAAATTCCTGGAATTTGCTGATCTCTAAAAGCACTATATTTAGACAAACCTACAATTTGCTGAAAATAGGGACAATTAAGTACTTATCTGCTTTTGGAATATCCCAAATATAAAGGAAATATTATGTTTTATTGTTATGATGTATAATTTGTATACGTATTTAAGTGTCCAATTCCTATTCCAAAAACTCAGGTAATCAACCCCACTTGTAAAACAACCTGATATCAGCAACATTATTGCTTAAAGTTCTTGGTGTTCAGTCGCTTTTGTAATTTTGTCTTGGTATATTGTTTATTTGGCTTGGTGTCTTGTTCTTATAAGTGGTGTGTGAATCAACATTAGGGTGACCACCCGTCCCGATTTACCCGGGACAGTCCCATGTTTGATGACCAATGTTCCGGTCCCGAGTTGGTATCGCCCGGGACATAACATTTCCCGATAGAGGGTAAATTTATTTCCCCCCTTTATTTCATGTATTACGACTTCATTTCGTCAGCAAAAGCAATAGCTGACAAAATGTTTTAGCTCTTTGAAAAAGCACAATCTTCCAAGTAATAGAATATCAGCATTGTCTGCAGATAATGCAGCCGTAAATTTTGGAAAACAGAACTCCGTCTTTAAAATACTATCTCTCAAAAATGGTAAACTCTTAGCTGCATATTGTCCAAGATTTTAAGATTTTTACTTCCTCTTACGAAAGGAAGTATTGGGTTCACCCCAAAAATTCTAAATTGAGTTTTCCACAGATTTAAAGTCTCCTGAACCCAAAATACATATTTTTGTTCATTGGTCTGTCATTCTGTCTGTGTATGTGTGTCTGTCTGTCTGTGAACAGAATATCTCAAAAACGAAAAGAGGTATGGCGTTGAAACTTCATAAATAAGTTTTGTGTACTATCTAGATGCGACAGCAAGCTTTTGAAGAAAATTTTTCAAAAACAACTCTTAAAACGATTTTTTTCAATCTTTACATGTTTATTACATTTTTAATTTATATTGATGAAAGATAGGTGATTTTCCAGTTGAATACCACCAAAAAAAGTTTCGTTTGTTTTTTTCCTATATTTTTATGAACTCCTATTTTAAATAGAACATCCGGTATATTATTAATTTTTGAATTCAGCTTAAAAAATTTGTCTCTTGAACTAACGCTCTATTTTGTAGGGTTTCTTTAGCAATTGTAATTTTTGAAAATGTCTGACAAATAATGCTTAAAAATTAAAAATGAAATTTTTGGCTAATTATAAGATCACTGTAAAAGGAAGTTGTGTGCGTGTATCACACCAGATTTTTTTCTATTCGTTAGTAGCTATGGTCAATATAAATAAATAGGTGTCAAATGTTCCGAGTTAGCTTTTCCAAAAGGTGGTCACCCTAATCAACATGGTAAGTAAAATGTCCATCATATTACCTACTTTTTCTACAAAAAAATACGTAATTGGCTTAACTAATGTTATTACACATTTATATTTGTCAATAAATTTCCTGAACATTCTATTCAGTAACCTAAAAATCAAATAAAAAGTTTTATATAAAAATCGCTGTTTTCGATGAGATCAATTTAAAATTGGTGTCGAACAAAAATTCAAGATGGCTGCTTTTGAGGTACTCGTATCAACTTCCTTAAGTTATATGGGAGCAATATTTGATTTTTAGGTTACTGAATAGAATTTTTTATTCTCTTTTCAACGATGTAAGATAACGTATGATTGAATAAAAAATACCAGTAAAATTAATTGTTTTTACATTTTAATTAAGTAGGCTTACATGGATCCTAACAAAAACAAACAACATTTATTTAAAAACAAAACATAATCCTGATAATCACATGAAATGATCAAAATGCTGGCGATTGTTAGCGAAACATAGTTGACACCATTTGACGACACGACGGGTTACTTTACGCAAACTTTTCTTATTGTTTTTCATCATAGCTGGTTACCTACTTGATTATACATTTAAAAAGCAATATCACGATGGTTTTTGTGGTTCAAGTACTTAGTACTGAATTAACATGTTACTAAGTATTATAGGAATTACATACAAAGGTTTTCTAAAATAAATTTCAACTAACTTTGTTTTGATCCATGTAAGCCTACTTGATTAAAATGTAAAAACAATTAATTTTACTGGTATTTTTTATTCAATCATACGTTAAATTACATCGTTGAAAAGAGAATAAAAATTATATTCAGTAACTTAAAAATCAAATATTACTTTTTTCGTATCTCTTATACTTACAAAGATATTTGACATACAAGAAAATGACAGTTTTTAGTTTTTTACTAATAACTTTTGACTGGTTCGGCATTGTGAACTTTTTCAAGCAGATATTAAATCAGCATATGAAACTGGAAAACATTGGCCATTTAACCAAATCTCCATCTTCAATGATAAGAAAGTTACCCATGCAATCCCAGTCGATCTGGGACACACTGTATGTAATTGCTTCATATGTGCCATTGGGATTTAAAGTATAATTAAATCGTAACACAAATTAAAACATGATATCGAGTCCCAAACTTTCATTTTTATCTGTTAACACACAAAAAATAAGCACACACATAATGAAATTCCACTAAATAACTTACAAACAAAATCTGATGCTTCCCGGATAGTTACATTGGACATGTACACTTACGATCATTGAAAATGAACAGGGTTATGCATGTCAAATTGACTTAACCGACGTTTTGCAATTGCGTGCAACGTTATTTTATTATTACGATGAGGAGAGAGTTAGGACAACACGATTCTGCTTTAGAGACAAGGGAAATTCAGAAAACGTATATGAACTACTGCAATGTTTGTTGCATAGCCCTGTTCATTTTCAATGATTCTTTCCCAGTGAACACAATGATCCTGTTACGTATCTGTAAAGGATCATAGAGAGTACAGTGATATGTAACTTTTGTTCTGTACAAGTAATATCTATGAAACTTTCTTGTTACTACCTTGATACAAACTTGGATATGTTACGGTGAATACGTGACCGACATGTGTCTAACATAAAACCAAGTTACTTACTTGACACATTTAAATTTATTAAAAATAAGCTTGGATATGTGCGCCGTATACGTCACCGATACGTGTCAAAAATAAAATCTACAAACTTATTTGATACATTTAAATGTAATAATATAATATTTTCTATTCTTAATATATAAACCCCAAAATTTGTTGGGTTTGTTAATTGAGACACAAATTATTTACCTACATTTTTTAAGCTCTTTATAAGTTATTGTAAAAACAAAAATTACTAAAAAGCAAATAATACCCTTATAAGCTACATGTACAAAAGTCATATGAACATTTAAAAAACTGTTTTTTATTAGGTTAATTTTTATACATATACCGAGTGTAAATATATAGTCTAAGGAATTAATACTATATAATACTATTTATCACATTCTTTAATTACGATTTAAAATACGCGCCATTAACCACAAGTCCGGATAGTGCGGGTTTATGAGGATAGAGGGTATTTGTTTACTCTTTGTCTTTGTGCGTGTTTGATTATCCTTGGGGTGTTAATTTATTGCTTATGGTAAGTACTTATTACAGAAAACAATAATTGTAAAACAGCTCATTCAAGTTGTGTGTGAATAACTCTCTGGAGCTACCAATTAGCTATGTAAAATACGTTATTAGATCACAACTTCAGTAAGTTGACTCTTGCCTAACATCACTTTTTTATTTGATTGTTTTGCCTTTTACCGCCTTTTTATAGTAGGTATAGCTCAAATTTTATATTAAATTTTATTTACTATAGTTAACATTTTTAGCTAGCTTATACGTTGCAAGAAAATATGCTGCAGATAATACAACAACAGATAATGAAGAGAATAAAGGCCGTGGAAAACGTAAGAAGAAAAAGTCTGTGTTAGTACAAGACAACAGCAGTGAAGATGAACAATCAGATAGAAGTAAGTTTAATATTAAGAACAGTAAATCAAAGAGAATTGTTTATTTTATTCTAGGTTAATCTCCACCGCCAAAAATACCAAGGATTAAAAATACCCCAAAACTTCCAAATAATGAAAAACCGCCTGAAATGCTCATTAATGATAATAACATTAATGAATCAGAAACTAATCCCCAGCAATTACAAGAAATTGTGGATTTATCATCTCAAAATGTTGATTTTGTTAATGCACTTATTGCTTCTGCTCCAGTGGTGTTCCTTGATGATAATCAAGTAAATATGCAAAATGAAGCTTCTTCGTCGTCGACAGCTATGGTATCCACTCCCACATCAAGTTCAAGTAAGTAGATTTTTACACTTCAAAAATGATTGTTGGATATTTTGTATGTCGTACATCAAATACTATCAGGTATGCAACTACATCGAATGAAGATAGTGTACTAAGTAAGTATATAGTAAATAATAATGATTCCTTAAGTTACATATAAATCAGTAACTTTTCATGTGTCATTTTTCAGCTAATAAATTTTTCCACCTGTGTTCATACATCAAATTAGCATTGCATAACATTGATGCAAGATTAAGAAAAATAGAAGAAAATAGTTGCAACTCAGCAAGAAATTAAATTTATGATTTCAGCAAGTTTGAAGACTTAATACCAATTAATTCAAATGAAGAATTAAACAACTTTGGAGTATTTATAGAAGATGGGGCACATAAAAATTTGTTTGTGAGTAAATTTTTGTTTTATACACTCCCCTCCAAAAAACCGGATCAGTTTTTGATTTTTTGAAATGAAATTCTAGTTTTTCATATTACATATCTTTTCATTTTCCTGATCTTTTTAATAAAAAAATTACTAATTTGTATTATTATGTTTACTGTCATTAGGCAATACTTACATAAATATAAAATGTATATTCAGACATTTAAAAATGATCTGTTGTACAAAAATAACATTTAAAAAAATGATCTGTTTTTTTGGAGGGTAGTGTATTAGAAAATATCATGTGATCTCTTAACTTTCCAATTAGAGAAGGCTATGTCGATGACAAAATTTTGGCCAGTACCTTAAACGTAGCTACGGAAGTGATGAATGAGGAAGTAACATTTATGTTATCGTAACCCAACCTCAATGTAACACATAAATGGTATAAACCAATAAACGGTCCTATGTAATTTTACGGTTATGGCCTACTCTATAACTGGAAATTTAAATGATCACATGTTATAATGAACTTATATTTATTTTAGAAAATATTTGTGCGTTCAATAAGTGGCAAGGATTTTTGTCAACGAATTTTTAAAAGAGTGTTTACTAATAAAATGGCTACTAAATGCAGCTGGCTTGGACAGCGAAACAATATAAAAAAATGTGATTTGAAAATTACTACAATAATTAAACGTTAGTATTTTATAATACATTTATTTAATGAAATTATGCATTATCAAGTATATTTTAGGTGTAGTTATGTCCCAGTTCAAAGATTTCAAAGAAGCAAATTTTGACATTGTGATTAGTGAATGGTTTAGGCAGGCTAAACTGCGATATTCAAGAGAAATTTCAAAACAAAACAAAGAATAAAATACAATATTTTTTCTTGTTATATATAATTTTGTTTTTGCTATATGTATCACTCTATAGGTATATAACTTGTTAAATAATATAGTTACAATGTATAGTGCATTTACCAAATTTGAGTTCTCTAAATAATCAATTCCAGTTTAAAAAGCCACATGAGATTGATTTGGTTGTAAAAACTCAATAAGATTTATTGCAGAGTGCAAACTTCTGTATCAACTATATCCTATTTGTGAATTTAATGATATTGAATATGTATTCGTGTTATAGGCCAACTGGCATTCTTTCAATAAGTTTATTTTTAATAATTCACTTGTATTTTATAATGTAATAAAATTATTGAATTTATTTTGGTTTTTGTTTGGATTTATCCAGTGTAAAATAAAAAGTGCTTCAAAATGGTCACAAGAGTAACATGTAGGAGATGTTACATGGTTAACATATCTGTATAATAAAGTAGTAACGTATCTGAGATGTTACACAGGTGACGTATCTGTAGAGTAAAATAGCAACATATTTGAGATGTTACACAGGTGACGTATCTGTAGAGTAAAATAGCAACGTATTTGAGATGTAACGCTGGTGTGTACTTGATGAGGACATTGAACGTTTTTATGAAACATACATGGAATTCACATGTTACGAGTCTGACATATTCTATAGATCAGATGTTTCATATCGGTTATGTCTATCTTACGTAACTGTGTTTACTGGGTTGTGTACCTTAGGCTTTGATTAAATTTGCCAGTTTTTAATAAATATTAGGTACCTAGTTGCTTTCAAAATATCCACTATTAATGCCCAATCAGCTACTGCCGATGTACTCTGAAATAAAATTTAAATAAAACACACAGTGATTCTAAAATACCAACAAATTACCTTGGCTGTGAACAGTCCTTTTAGCGTTGCTCATTATTCTACACTGTAGCCTTTCTTTTCTTTAACTTTTGCTAAGAATTTTTCTTGTAACCACTTGGAAAAATGCTTGTTATTCATATCGTCATGGTAGTCGCCAGTCTTAAGGCCTGATTTAAAAATAATTAGCCCATTCGGAACAAAACCTATTTTACCGCCAGCATGCACAATAATTAAGTGGTCTGTTTTCTGAATTAGCACTTGTCGTACAGCTCATTCTAACCTATAAACAATTTTCAATCTTAAACTTGGACACTTGTACTTACAATTGCAATAAAATGCCGTAGCTCTGTAGCGTTGAAAAAACTGTTTTATAATAAATAGAAATATAAGTAGATAAAGAATGCAAAAACTAACTTATAAGCACGAAAACACAAAAACGCAATGATATTTTCAGGTTGGTTTGTTGCTTCTGACAAGTTGTAACCACCGTTCTTCCTAGAGGTAGTAAAGTCCACTTGCAAAAAGTTTATAACCATATTTTTGTACAAAGCTCCGAATTTAGGTTATTTGCAGATTTAATATTTATGTGTACATAGTACAAACATTCCTGTGTTGTGTAAAAAATGTGTGTAGGCCCTAACAAGAGCATTAATTGTTCTCTCCTTCCATATTACTGGCTCTTAGAAAATATCAAGACCACGCCCACAATCGTAACCACGCATAGACCACGAGTTGAAATGTTTGACCTTGGGAATTGTTCTGCTTTATTATAGAGTTATGATGATTATGATTATGATGATTATGATTATGACACATCGGACGCGAACGAGAACGGACGTGAGTTATTTCGCACCGACGACAAACCTAAAATTTTAGGCATCGCCGTGTAAATTAATTCGCGGAGTTTTTTTGTTTGGGCAGCGGAGAAAACACAGAAGTAAGAGTGCAACAGTACAAAGTGAGAACCGAAACGGCAAGAACAGTGACATTAATTACAAATTGTGCCGAAATTGTTATTAATTGGACAATCAATAGCTTAGCTTAGCGAGTCTTCAATCGGCGCGCACGTGAAACACGATACGCGTAAGGTCCGAGCTGTGCGCTAAGATAAGGAAAACAAAACCAAAACACAGCCGGTTAAACAAATATAAACAGCTGTGAAGCCGGAACACCCGAAGTTTTATAAACAAACTTTAACAGTAAACAACGTGGTAGGAGTTACGCGGGATTCGTATAATACACGTCGCTTAATCGCGACGAAAACCAGCTGTCAACACAGAGCCCTGTCCGGTATTTTCGAAGAGCTCGGATTGCGCGAAATCTCCAAATAAGACGCGCAAAACCTGTGAATACAGAGCAAAAAGACAAATGAACACGGAAAGAAATAAACGCGCAAGAGATAAGGATAACGACGAAGAAGAAGCAGAACAAGGAGCAAAATACTACGAAATTTTTAGCCAAAGTAAAAAAACAGTAAGATCGCCAGAACAAAGAAAAGCACAAGAAGATAGGAAAAAAGCGGCAAACGCAGTAATTAGTAACGCATCAGACAACACCGGAATAGAGGAAGAGGAAATGGAGGAGCTGAAGAAAATGATGGCGGAAATGATGAGCGAAATGAAGAAAAACACGGAGGAATTGAAAGAGGAACTGCGAGAAACAAAACAAAACACGATGGAAATGAGGGCGGAAGTGAAGGAAATAAGAAAAGAAATGAAGAAAAAGGAAGAAAAATGGCAAGAAGAAAAAGACCAGCTGATAGAAAGAATCAAGGCACTGGAAACAAAAATGGAAAAGGGGGAGAAAGAAAGGAGGAAGAACAATATTGTTATAAAAGGAATGGAACTAAAAGAAGAAAACCTGATGGAAGGAGTAAAGAAACTAGTAAACGAGAAATTACTAGTGAACGCAAAACTTGGGAAAACCTACCTGATAAAGAACCAAACATATCCAGGAACAATAGTAACAGAAGTAGAATCATGGAGTAAAAAGCAAGAAATTATGGCAGCAAAGAACAAGCTAAGAGGCACAAAAATATACATTGACCATGACCTGACAGTAGAAGAAAGAAGAATACAGAAAGAAATTAGAAGCATAGGGAGAGAGGAAAGACAGAAAGGCAACACAGTGAGGATTGGCTATCAAAAAATAACAATTAATGGCGAGGAATATAAATGGGATAAAAAGGAGGACGGAGCGGTAGTGATAGGAGCAAAAGCACAGGCAAGTCACAGCTCAAAAAAGTAAAACAAAACCCTGCACCTAATACATCGATGACGACACAAGCAAAGAAAAGGAAAACGAGTAAGATACAGGAAGAAACGATACAAATAGCGACATGGAACGTACGCGGAACCTACTCCAAAGGAGCCCTAAAACAGCTCACCAAAGAGCTACAGAAATACAAAATAGACATAGCAGCAATACAAGAGACAAAACAAAAAGAGAACCAAATAACAGACATAGCAAATTATACATTTTTTAACAGCGGAGGTCAAGATAGAAGACTGGGAACAGGCTTTCTAGTAAGAAGAAATCTGAAACATGCAGTAGTAAATTTTACACCCATAAATGATCGAATGAGTTATATAAGATTGAAGGGGAGATATAGGAAAGTAAGCATAATAAATGTACATGCACACACGGAAGAAAAAGAAGAAGAAATAAAGGAAGAATTCTACACGTGTTTAGAAGCGGAACTAGAGAAAATACCAAACTATGATATGAAATTAATAATAGGAGACTTCAATGCGAAGATAGGTAGAGAACAAATATTCCGACCAGTGATAGGAAACCAAAGTTTGCACAAAGAAAGTAACAAAAACGGGAAAAAGTTAATAGACCTGGCAGCAGGTCGGAAGATGCAAATAAAGAGCAGCTATTTTACGCACAAGGAAATTCACAAGGGCACGTGGATAGCACCAAATCAGAAAACAGTGAACCAGATAGACCACGTTTTAGTGGAAGAAAAACATGCAAGATGTATAAAAGACATCAGAAGTTATAGAGGCGCAGACGCGGACAGCGACCATTTTATGATCAAAATACAGTTAAAACAAGAAATACCTAGTCAGCCGAAACACAAGAAAAGAGGGACAGAAAAAAGAAGAAATGTAAATAAATTACAAGAAGAAGAGATAAGGTCAAAATACGAAAAAGAAGTAGAAAGAAGGATCAACGAAATAGAGGAAACCGGCGACATACAGGAGCTATGGAGTCAGATGAAAGACATAATCAAACAGTCAGCTGAAGAGACATTAGAACCAAAAGGAAAAAAGCAGAAAGGAGAGTGGTTTGACATCGAATGCGAAAAAATAATCGAAGCAAGATCAAAGGCGAGAAAGAAGATGCTGGAAAATACAACAACAGAGACGAGAGCAGACTTCGAAGAAAAAAGAAGAGAAGTCAAGAAAATATGTAGACAAAAGAAAAGGAAACTGGAAATCGAAAAGATAGAGAGGCTGGAAGAAATGCACAATAACAAACAACTACGAAACTTCTACAAAGAAATTGGACAACAAAAGGAGGGCTACCATCCTAGCACACCTTACTGTCGAAGTAAGGAAGGAGATCTGATAGGAGGAAAAGACGAACTGCTGAAACGATGGGTAGAACATTTCAAAGAAACACTTAACATAAACAATAATAACAACGAAGAACTGGAAGACGCAGAGAATCCAGAAGAAGCACAAATAGAAGCACCCAGCTTGGAAACCATCACTGAAATTATCGAAAAGTTAAAAAACAACAAAAGCCCTGGCAAGGACAACATACAGGCAGAGCTGATTAAATACGGAGGAAAGAGGCTGCACCAGAAAATCCATCTGTTAATAAAAAATATATGGCAGAATAACAAAATGCCCAAAGAATGGCAAACTGCAATAATATGTCCAGTATACAAAAGCGGAAGTAGGTACCAATGCGAAAATTACAGAGGCATTGCATTATTGTGTAATTTATAAAGTGCTTGCCAAGATAATAGAGGAAAAGCTGAGACCATATATTGAGCAGATAATAGGAGAGTACCAATGTGGTTTTAGGCAAGACAGATCAGTGACCGACCAGATCTTCACAATAAAACAAATCCAAGAAAAGCTGTTGGAAAGAGGGGTTCATCTACACACATTGTTCATTGACTATAAACAAGCGTACGACAGCGTAAAAAGAACAGAACTCCTAGAGGCCATGAAGGAATTGGGGATTCCAGACAAGCTGGTAAAATTAGTGAAGATGACGCTAATAGAAACAGACAACCAAATACAGTTCCAAGGAGACGTGTCGGAAAGTTTCAGCACAAATAGTGGTCTAAGACAAGGAGACCCACTTTCAGCGATTCTTTTCAACATTATATTAGAAAAAATTATAAGAGAGAGCAAACTAAATAGAGAATCCATAATCACTAAGAACTCACACCAATGCATAGCTTATGCTGACGACATAACAATAATGGCCAGAACCAAGGAAGAACTTAAAGAATTAATAAAAAGACTAGAGAAAACATCAAGAAAATACGGCCTAACAATAAACGAGAGAAAGACAAAATACATGGAAATGACCAGAAGAAAAAGCATCATCAAGGAAAATTTAAAGATACGAAATGAATTGGGGAAGGAGTACATTTTTGAAAACGTAGAGAACTTCAAATTCCTAGGAACAGAAGTATCGAAAAATGGGAATCAAACCAACGAAATAGAAAAAAGACTAACAGCAGGGAATAAAAGTGCAGGTGCTTTATGGAAAGTGTTCAGTGCAAAAAATGTGTCGTGGAAGGTGAAAACTAAGATCTATAAAACAGTGATCCGACCAGCAGTGTTGTATGCGAGCGAAACCTGGGTACTAAACCAAGAGACACAACAGAAACTCAGAGTATGGGAGAGGAAAATATTAAGGAGGATATACGGAGGAATCAAAGAAGATGAAACATGGAGAAGACGCACAAACGTAGAGCTCAAAAATCTATACAAGGAACCAGACATAGTGACCGTCATTAAAATGCAAAGACTAAGGTGGATTGGACACATACTGGGAATGAACGGAAAAAGAGTGACAAAAAGAATTTTACTAGAAGCACCAGGTGAAAGGAGAGGAAGAGGAAGGCCAAAGAAGGAATGGATAAGATGCGTGGAAGAAGACCTACACCTTTTGGGAATACATGACTGGAAAGAAATAGCAAAAAATAGGGGCGAATGGAGGAAAATAATCAACCAAGCCAAGGGCCTTGAAGGCCTGCAGAGCTGACATATATATATATATGATTATGATTATGATTATGAAGTTATGATGATGATGATAGTCCCTGTCATTATTGTCCGTGTCCAACAGTCAGTACACCCTGGTAAAAATCCTGATGTGCATCCTGCATGCAAAATAGTATATCTCTTCCCTCTGCCCTAACTTTAAATGGATTACTTTTCAAGTCTGTGTCGTGGGTCCGCCTACGCACACTGGTTCCATTGTGTTTTTCTTCTTAATATCCTCCCTGAAACTATACCTAGTCCTCCCAAGTTAGAAATTCCTTTTTCTTTTACATATTGTCATTCGGTTGTTGCTGGAGTTGTGATTTAGCTTCATTTAGAATATTAAATACAGTTGAATTCAAAATCTAGCATTATAAGAAATTGTTAGATATTTTATATCTGTTTAATTCTTAATACTTACATCAAAGATTTGACCAAGTCTTCCAATGATGGCCGTTTTACTTAAGTTGCCATTGATATCTTTTATATTAGTAAAACAGTGTTTTGTAGCCTCTAGTTTTACTATTAATACTGCTTTTTCGTGGAATTTTATCAAGCTTTACTGAAGTGTCAAATTGACAAACCCGGGGACCTTGATTTTGACGTTAGGTATATTTTGTAACTAAACTGTTGTACACTGCTAAAATAATATAAATGCAAGGCCTGCTCTGAATCATAAAGCAAAAAACAGAATATATGCGCCGGGGTCGGTAGCTCAGTGGTAAGCATCCTGACTACTGATCTAAGGGTCGCGAGTTCGATTCCCGGTCCCGGTGAGGTTTTCAAAAATAAAAAATGCAGATGAAAGCCTCTACAGAATGCCATCATTCGGAAGTGATGTAAAACCGTGGGTCCCATGTTACTACGATGTGTAGCATGTAAAAGATCCCTTGCTAGGGTTGGAACTCCTTAGTCTCGGCAAAATTCTAGTAGGACTTTGACCATATGACCCAAGCAGTCGGTGTCTAAGGTACCTGGTACTCTGCATGCCTAGACCTTGTCCATTAACAAACAAACAAACAAACAAGAATATATGCGCATATATATGCATACATTTTGTTGAGTATATGCACCCAAAGTTATAATATATGCACATAATATGCTCAAATTTTTTTGAAAATAAGTAGGAGTAGGTATTCTAAATAATGTAAAAATTTCAATTATTTTGTATGCGTATATTTATTTCTCTAATTTTTATTCCAAGACGTCATTCATTTTAACGTTTGACTTATAAACATGGACTGCCAACACCAACTTCACGTTGTAAGCAACATAAAAATAAGATTTCCCCTCACCCCACCAGACTGTTATTCACCCAACACTGTTGAAATGGATTATGTGTTGGCCGATTTGTTATACACTGCTTCTATGGGAAAAGTGGGGGTTGCTGGCAGTCTACGTTTATATAGTCAAAGATTTTAAGAGGGACTTCCCCTTTCCTCTGCTCATTTCGATACACACACTGCACTCGAACGGCAGAAAGTGAAAGTATATATCTCAGTTGTACATAAATTTTATTATTAATAAATTTAATAAAATAGTAAATTTTACAAAAAAATCTCAAAAAGGTCATCATACATTACAAATTATTGCTAAATATAACCAAATATGCAAAATCCATAAAATATGCTCAAAAACGTATAAATATGCAAAATGAAACTTGGCTTAAACGATTTGTTTTCACATAATTAGTATACATATGCAAAAAGTTTCGCCGGCATAACAATTATAGAAAATATGCATTTGCCATATTATATCAGCTTTACTTATGACTGTACACACGACAAGCAGTTTCAAAGCGGTGAGTATCAGGCGCGGTTGTCAAATATCTTTGTCATATAGGGCATTCAGTAAACACAAAAACATTTTAATTTTTTTGAAGTTGGCATGTGCATATAATTTTTGTATTAGGGATTCTGTATTTTGTTTTGCAAAGGTTTCCACACCTGCATACAGGCAGATTTGAATTTAAAAATGACAATTAGTATTTCTCATTGTCAGTGTCAAAGTATATATTTTTCTAGAAATTCTCATGTGAAGTTTTATAAAATGTAATAAAAATACCTATTAATAAACGCTACGTCAATAGTATCCAACACAGTATTTGCATAATATCCTTAAAAGTAGTTAATTACAACATTTATGACAGATGGGAAGTAATTGTCACACCTTTAACCTATTTGTTTTAGTAACTTTTTGTAAGTACATTCCTAAACAAAGATAAATTCTGGAAGCACACTCATGAAATTTTGGAAATCACTTTGTGTATTTATGTGTACTGAACAGACTATATAAGCCGTTCACGACCTTTTTGGGACAGAGTTGGCTATGATTTTTTCTTTTCATGTTGGACTAACTGATTCGATGATGTAGCAGATGCAACTTTTTTTTTCTGTTAGTGTCTGTTAGACATTTTCTTGCTACCACATTGCCAGATTTATTATTTTAATATTCGTAAGAAAATAAATGATTTATCAAATGTGTAAAAATAATTTTAATTTCCGTCAAAGGAAAAGTCAAAATGCCCAAAATAATTTTGTTACAACAAAAAATTTCCATTAAACGATGCTACTTCCAATTTAAAAAGGACAGACCAAATTTAAAAGAACACGAGTCGATGTGGAGACTAGAGAATGTCCGGCAACAATGTACCTATTCAGAAAATATAACCTTAAACTGCAAACAACCTAACCTAACACAAAAAGTGTCAATTTCCATGAGGGAGTTTAGTTGCAACAGAGGTTCTGCCAACAAAATTACTAGATGGTCACAGCCTCACCTGACCCAAAAAGATCGTGAACGGCTTATATATGAAAATATTTTACTTAGATGAGTAGTATCTGACTGATCATTTGTTTTGAAGGTTATATATGTACTAATTTAATTTTAGTGGTAAATGTGTTCCAATATCGAAACCGAAAAATTAATAATGGAAAACCAGACAAGACCAGCCATATGGGACATGCAGAATGTTGATTATGCAAATAAAATAAAACGAAAACAAATCCATTGTCTTCAATAGGAATACTGGCAACATGTCATCATTATGTATATCGCGGCGACTTTTTAGCCGACTCGTGTGTTTTATCGCAGGCGGCTGTCGAATCGGCTGTCGACTGGGCGCCGACTCGTGTGTTTTATATCGCAGGCGGCCGCCGAGTCGCCTGCTGACTGGGCGTCGCCACGTGTGTTTTATCGCAGGCGCTCAACGAATTATTGGTACTTTCTCACAAAATATTTGCTTATGCAACCCATATTACACACTTACGATTATTGCCATAAGGTTGAACCTCTTCAAATTATATGCTCTTTGCTAGTACATATAAGCCGTTCACGATCTTTTTGGGTCAGGTGAGGCTATGACCATCTAGTAATTTTGTTGGCAGAACCTCTGTGGCAACAAAACTCCCTCATGGAAATTGACACTTTTTGTGTTAGGTTAGGTTGTTTTCAGTTTAAGGTTATATTTTCTGAATAGGTACATTGTTGCCGGATATTCTCTAGTCTCCACATCGACTCGCATTTTTTAAAATTTGGTCTGTCCTTTTTAAATTGGAAGTAGCACCGTTTAATGGAAATTTTTTGTTGTAACAAAATTATTTTGGGCATTTTGACTTTTCCTTTAACGGAAATTTTTACACAATTGATTAATCATTTATTTTCTTACGAATATTAAAATAATAAATCTGGCAATTTGGTGGCAAGAAAATGTCGAACAGACACTGACAGAAAAAAAAGTTGCATCTGCTACATCATCGAATCAGTTAGTCCAACATGAAAAGAAAAAATCATAGCCAACTCTGTCCCAAAAAGGTCGTGAATGGCTTATACTGCTCGACTATGTTTTTTTCTTTACCTTCTCCCAGTACCCACATTCCAATGAACTATCAGGTTTTCATTTCCATTTGGATGCTTCATCAGTTGTTCTGTGTTCATGCATCTTCTGTGCTGCTAGTTATATTATCTATGTAGAGCTAAGCTTATGGTCGACTTGTTCTTAAAAACGTATTCTTCTGTTGCATTTTAAATGAACGATTATATATTTCACACTCAATCATTAAATTGCAGACAAATTTTCTCTGTAGTTCATATTTTATTGATTATTGAAAACACTCTCACTCTTTTAACTGTGGTTGAAGTTCCTGGCATACAAAAGATGTACTGCACAGTCTCAGCCAACCCATGAATGGAATGTCTAGCTTTGAGAACTCTTTGAAACAGTCCAGACAGCGCTGCTCAGGAATCTTTCGATCTTTTTGCCAGTTATGTATTTTTCAAAAAATGCAAATTGAGTCTTCTTCCTCGCAAAGTTTTTTTTGTCAAGAAATTTGCTGCTTCCTATTGTGGTTCATCTCCCAATGTAGCGCATTAGAGTAATGCATTTTTCTATTATGACGGTTGATCACGTTATATAATGAAAGATAGGTTATATAGTAATAGCTATTAACATATCTAGGAATGTTATGAGTATCATAACTGCCGCAGATGTTTTGAAATCCGAGCTCGTAGAGCGAGGATTTTAAAACTTCTAAGGCAGTTATGATTCATAACATCGTGATTTGTTCAATAGTTTATCGCATATATCTAATACTTACTATATTGCTAGCGGCTATGAGTGGGAAACTGGCCGATGAAGTGAAACACACAACCAACTCCTTTATGTATACGGTGAGCTGTGCGCAAGCGCGGCGGCGTCGTCCGCCCAATGGGGAAGTGGTCCCGCCCAATGGGGAAGTGGTCAAGTTTAAAATTCGCTTCTAAAGGCGGAGTTCGAATTCTCACGCATGCGCACGAGACGCGTTATACTATAAGTGAGACTATGTCAGCGCCGTAATGTTTTCTGAAGTTTCCAGGCCCTACCAGCAATATATGTGTATTATATATATGGTTTATCGGTTGCTATATGGTTATGGTTGCCATGTAGGGTAATATTCTTTAACCCTACAGATAAGTTATGATCTAGTTACCAGCCTACTTTTGTATATGTAAACAAAGGCTAAATATCCTGAAACCGATAAACTATGTTTATTTATTCAGCTTACTGGGAATTACTTCAACGCGTTATTTTGTTTAAACTAGTTGCATATAAAAACAAATTAAGAGTTTTAGTAATTTTTATTTATGCAATAGGCAAACGTGTATTACTTATAGTACAATCAAATTCGAATATTTTGATTTAACCAAACTTGAGCATTACTATGTGAAGTGTCAACCTTAAAACAGTAACAATACAATAAATAATTGCCAATTGTTTCTACACAATCTACAAAAATTACTTGCAAATAATTCCGCCTACACAACAAATTGCTGAATCACAACTGTGGTAAACCGTAAAATATATGAAACAGTATAGCTACTAAGATCTGCAGGTTTTGCAGTAATCACATTTCAAAACAGCAGCTAAAATTTGCGCTGGTGCATAAGTAATTAAATGGCAAAGGAATGTATTTAATGCTCTGTTTTGTAAATGTGAGTTACAAACAACTCACAATATTTATGTGAGCTTGGAATTTATTTAATTAAAACATATTTACGTCACAGTGGTATATAAAAATATAAGGCTTAATCTCCAATTAAAACTAATATAGGAATGCACCCGCAACGTCACATGTTACGTTTAAAATGTTATAATAAAACCTGAGTCACTTATTGTAACACAAATCTGCAGTTGTGATAGCCGTTACTTAATAGTTACTAAAATATAATTGTACATAGCAAACCCAGTGATTAATTTACAAATACTGATTGTGTATGATGAGCACTTTGCTTCAACTTCAAACATCACAAGGTGTCCAATTCAATTTTTTGAACACATGTAATAAGATGCAGTGTAAAACGTACATAAATCTACGATCTAATATATAAAGATAGGCAGCCGCCAATTGACAGTTTTACAAAGGACAAACACACATACATACACTTTGAGATGGAATAAATTTTAGACGTTATGTGCTTGTGTAATTTAATCATTTATTCGAGATTGTTTTTTAAATAGTTTTGTTTAAAAAATTGATGTGTAGTACTAAAACATAAAAAATTAATTATATTGTCGATTAACATATTCCACAAAAGTTTTTAAAATTGGTGTGCAGTATTGCACACTCTTTCAATAGTTGCCATATTAAGCCGGGATTAATTAATGTTGTAATTTGAAACATTCTCCTTAAGGCGATTGTTATTGCAATAATCTTTTCCAAGGGGATTTATAAAAGTGTAAAAACAATTGCCTGCCCGTCATCTGCTACATCTATGGTAATTCCTAACTTTTTCTAAAAACTTTTGTTACGTAGTATGTTAAATTAATTATATGAAAGTCGGTTATTTGCAAGCATTTATAAAAGTACTCATTCTAAATCGAACATTCATAAAATAACATTTCTTATACGTTGTAATAATTTGGACGAATTCATAGTTCTTTCAGATCTTACGGTGCGAAACTACGCATCGAAGGATCAATTGTGTATTTCCTACAATAAATTCATTACAACGATCCTTTTCCACAACATAATCTACTACATTTGTTTTTTAAAATAAATTTTAAGGTTCAGGCAAATAAATAACTAATAATAATAATGGACGGGTTGATCAAATTTTTAAATGCACACTTACGAACATAAACAATTACTTCCATCCGAATCGTTAGTGTACATTTAAAAATGTCCCCGAGCGGTTCATCATTATATATCTTATATATTAACTAGTAGTAGGACGACCAATATACAACTTAAAATATGTAAAAATAAGTACGATGTTGAAAGTTACACTTAAGTCTAGGAATAACTTTTTGGATAATTCTATATTCAAGTTTTGCATCACATATTACTAGCAACATCAACTGTTTTATCAATATAAGTATATAATCAAAAATTTCTCAAACAACTCAAAAAATTGAGCCAAGTAATTCCGCATAAATATTGTCTGGTGTTCAACTTTGCATATTGAGAACCCTGTAGCTACCACAATGTTTAGCGAATAACACTGAACAATTCTTTCGTTTAAAGGAATTCAATTAATTGTTAAAATACTTTTAAATGTAGTTATTACTACAAAATACATAATAAAAAAGTTAGTTTTTATTATTTCTGTGTTATTCTCCAACAATTTTACACTTAAGTCCCATGTACTTGATTATATTATATCAATATGCCAGATTTGAGCAAATTAGTAGTCACAGTAAGAATTTGAGCTGAATTGCAATGGAAACTAACAAAATTCTGAATTTTGTCAGTTTGTTTATTATTGCTTCCCTAATAATTCGTGTATTACTTAAGTTCAGTCTTATCCGGAATTAAATTCAAGGAATGTTAAATACAGTAGTCACGTGGATGATCTATGAGTAAAGAAAATAAAAATTTGCAATTCTTAACGTAACCATAAAATGTTAAGATTTTTCAATATAAAAAAAAAACTTTTGATGTGTCAAAACCTAACCTGCTAACATCGAATTTGACATAGACTTACAGTGTCACCAGTGTCAGTTATCAGCCATATGATTTAATGCACGACATAACTTTATCAGTTCCAAAGCCGACTAGACCACAAATTCTAATGAACACCCGTTATTATCTCAATCATGAATTTTTTTGTAGCTGGGTGGAAGTAAAGTGACCCCTGCTAAAGTACAGTGTAAACCAGCTTGGCTCGTGAGATTGAATGCACAGCAAACTAGCGATCAAAGAGTGGGGAGAGTTCATTTCTGGCTGAGCTGTCACAGTGCTAACATTGTTACACTCTGTTAAAAAGTACTTTCACTCTGTTCTCCGTGTTCCACATTGCGTCTATTTTAATTATTATTTGTTTCATTGTATACTTGGGTTTACATTAAAATATACAATGGTTTTTAAAAGTAGAGTGGAAAATCAAGTCTTGGGCGGACAAGGTAGAAAGGAAAAGGTCAAGGTTCAAGGTAATTTAAATTCCCCCAACTGGGGGCGGGCTACTATAGGGACCTTGCATCCCTCTTCAGCCAAGAATGGGAGTTATATGGTGGGTGAAAGAAAAGGAGGGGTGAAGAATGGAAGAAAGGCCAGGCAAGGTGGAGAAATACTGCCCCAGCATTTGCCTCGGAGAAAGTACTCTGTTGACTCACGAAAACCACCTAAAAACCTGAATCAGAGTAAACGGTCACGGGTATCGAACCCATGACTGCTCGAATGCTAAGTAGACGTGCTGGTCACTAAACTACAGAGCTCGGTGGATAAGGTAGAGAAATTGTTGCGTATTAAAGTTTTGTGCAGCAAGAAACACTTGCAAACGTATGATATATAAAGTTTCTAAAAAAATATTTCTTTACGCTTTTTTGACTTATTTTGTGGCTTTACGCATATTTGACGCTTTTTTCCGTTTTTTAAAGTATACTGTTTTAATAAACACAAAAATTGTACTTAATTTAACATATTTTTACCGTTTTTTGCATATTCAAAATAGTTCGCATGTTTAATGTTTTTTTTTTAATCGTTACGTATCCCTTAATAAATTGTGCAAACCTCTATATGCCCATGATTCATAGACCATGAATCAGACCGTCAAAACAAATAACAACATGTCTCATTAAAATAAAAAATGCTAATGCAACAGTCTTACTGCAACTGTCGACGAGTACGTACATGCTGTGTTAAGCTAAATCAAAAACAACGCCAGATGAGTCGATTAGGGGTTTCCCGAACTCAAAAGTGAAAACAACAAAATATTTTGTAAGTAACTTACTGTTGGAAATGACATTAGTAATTAAAAGTAATATTTTTTAGATTCAAGGTGACAAGAGGTACAATGTGCTTCAACGTGTGAAAACAGCTTTGCACATAGAACAAAAAAGAAATTTGAAGCGTCAAAAAACAAACAACTGACTGTACAAGAATGTATTGCAATCACCTCTCGTCTTCATGGGCAATTTGAATTTAATTTTGAATTATGTAGGATGATGATTCAGTCCAGCATACCACTAGAAAAGTTGCAAAATAGTCCATTTCAACTGTTTTTACAAAAATGTTGTGCTTAAAATAAAGCTTTTATTGAGAAATATTTATGCTTTTTTAAGCGCTTCTTTTTCATTTTTCTATGCTTATAAATCCGCTCTCTCATTTGAGAAATGGATAAAAACCCAATTATTGCTGAATCTGCCTCCTAGAAGTGTTATTGTGATTGATAACGCTCCTTAACACAAAAAAGAGTTAGAAAAATCCCCAACTTCGAGCTATAGAAAGAAAGAAAATGGAGAAAATGCTAAAACCCAAACAATATAATACCATGAAATACAAGGTTTTTCAAATTCACCAAATAATTAAGAGCATGGGACGGACACGAAGTGTTAAAATTGCTGCCCTACCATCCGGACCTAACCTAATAGAAAATGTATGAGCGGCAATGAAAGTAGGCTTGGCATTTCATGCAACTAAAACAAAAACTGTAAACAAAAAATTGGGGTAGCTTCTTCAAGAGAGTTATTTGTGTTTGCAAAGCTTCCCAAAAATAATTAATTTTTAATGTGTTATTAAATACCCAAGTTGACTAGAAGCTGTGTTTTATTGAGAGAGTGTGTCATGGATGATTTGTGGAAGTTTTCCTTTGAAATTGGACTTCACTAGGTAGATACGAGAGATCAATTTGGTCCAGTGTAAGCCAGAGCATTTCAAAGTGGTTCTACAGAGGTCCAGTCAGTTAATAAGTGCGTGTTCAAGTGTATAAGTGGGGAGTGTACGTGTGGTGCAGCGGAGCCTTATATAAGGCCCCCAGCTTCCAAAAGGTCAGCTGCCATTCAGAGAATTTTTGGGAAGCAATAAGTTACAATCAACTTAACAGAAGCAATCAAACTATGTGATGAATTTTTCAAATCATTTACGGCGGCCTTGTGGAAGTCATTATGTTAGCAAGCAAAAAAGAGCCCATGACGGACATTGTAATGGAGAAATTTATATTATAAGTTTGGGTGAAAATAACGATTTCAAAGAAGGTGACAATGATTTTTCCGACGATAACGACAACGATCTCTCTGGTGCGGCAGATCTTGAATCTTTGGTTGTGGACCTCATAGCAGAGCAAGATGCGGCCCCAGCCACTCCTTCCCATGCTAGTACGTTGCAAGAATTGGGAAAAATATTTTTAATGTGTAACAATAAACAAATGTATGAAAATTAAAATATTTTCCGAGTTATAATATTGTAACTTTGCATCAAACAGAATTTTCAGTTAGAATGTTTGTGCCATCATTTCTCTTGTAACCTCTCAATAAACACGAAGTTATGTGGAAGGTCCCATGCATCTACATCACTTTTGTGAAGGCAACAGCTGTTTTGGCATTAGGCATAACCTACAAAAAGTCTGGCATGTCAAGATGGACGGATGTAAACAGAATCACTTGAGAACTGAAATATCCTGTACAGAAACGCATTATAACACTGAAAACCGCATTTATATTGTACAAAATACAACACGTAGCGTGGACCTACACGTGCCTGCCGCAAGATTGTCACTATTTTGTTTAAATAATTACGTAATTTTTTATATAGTTTCTTCGCCATTCTACTTTTGAATATAACATCATTTTTGAATTATAGTACTTTAAATTAACTAAAACTTTGTGCGATTTAATTGCACAAATGTGTAACATCATGATTTTCAGTAATAATCTGACTCTTTTGCGTTTGCAGCAATGTGATTATAAATAAATAAGTAAAAATTCTTTAAAATGATTTTAATCAATTTTTTAAGTATGCGTCTCTTACTTGAACTGTTGGAATGATGACAAGGGTTTTGCTCACAAGGTCACTTATACCAGACTACGTCGGTTTTGATAAAAAAAAAATCAATGAAGTACGATGCAAAATGGAAATGTAAAATATGTTTTTGTAGGCGAATTGACATGGTTGAACTTACTGTTTTCAGTATTTAATTCAATAACAAAACGTGCAGATTTTGAAATATTTAAAAAAAGACGACCCTGTATATTTGATACCATTTCAAATGTCAGCCAAGTGTAATTCCAAGTAGTTTGTCAATTACAATTATTATTGAAATTATTAAAATATCTGATATAAATATAATCAAGTATAATGCGACTAGCAGTGAATTAATGTTACCCCCTACAACAGAAGTTCCAACTAAACTCTAACAATACTAAGAATATTACTATACAATTGTACTTCAATAAAAAGTTTAAGTGCCTACAAAAATATGGACTAGACGTCATTAATACTAACCATACTAAACCGAATCGAAAAAAGTACCCCAAATTTCCAAGTTTATTTAACAGCTAAATGCAAGTAACTTACATTTATTAGCTGTGGGGAGCCATCGTTTCAGGATCGCTCCCACAGCGGTAGCATTTCTATAACTATCAGTGTTCCACACTAAAAAACACATACAAAACTGCATATGCTACAAATGTCTAACTAAGCTTGAGGCACATTCAATTTGATTTATTCACAAGCCAACTTGCTGTCAAAACTACTCAGTGCAATAGCAAAGGCTTGTAAAGCACACAAAGGATACCGGTAATCCATTGTAAACACATCCTCTGCCACCCGTCCGAACTGCATGACTATGTAGTCGGAGTCGCTGTCGTGAACGATTTGGAAATTCTTGACCGAGGCCTGGGTGACTCGCCCGTGAAAGTTAAGCACGTACGATTGCGTGTCATCGTTCCACACAGGTGTCTTGTTGTGCAGCTCGATGAGATTATCCATGTTTTTCGCCTTCCAACTTTCAATAAGACCTTCGCTCTCGTCTTGCGGGAACAGCTGAACTCGCTGGAAGTCTGCCGTCATGCCTGGTAGAATAACCGTCATCTTGCGGGGCCCTTTAAACCCTAATACATTTGTGTCGTATATCACTGCTGCAAGCTCTTGGCGTCGCATTACGCCTTCTTTATTGCTATTTCTACGGGGAGATATTCCGTTGTCGAAGATGGTAAATTGAGTCCCTATTAAATTTGAGCGCAGTTTACCTATAAAGAAAAATTATTGTAGCATGTCAGTTAAGTTTATGGATATAATCTTTTCATGATTATTTTAGATAGCATCATGACATAAAAATTTGCCAGTTTCATACAGGGTAGACTATGTAATTTACAGCCTTTTACCAGCGTACATATATCAAACAAGTAGAGACACTCATGCCAAATGTTGAAACCTGTCTAGAGTGCCTGGGACAGTAACTCGGGGGGTATTTCTAAGCTTGACTATCAGATGGCAGCACAGAGTTCTACCAATCATAGATAAAATAATATTATAGAATGCAAAGTCAGCCTAGAATAGGCGTTGCTTAGTTATCGCACCGCCCACAGGCCGATAGAGGGCGTCTTTTTAAAGCTAAATCGAGAATGTACATTTTAAAATAAAATAAAATATAAAAGTTGAATTTGACTTTTCGCGAGAAATAGTGTCACACAGATATTTGCTTAATTTTTCATATTTAAAATGAAACTTTGTTGTGTACATAAATGTTACACTGTATATAAGAAAAACAGCATCACCCGTCACAGATTTCCGAACCCTATAAAGTATTCCGCGCGTTTTAAGGAATGGTTAAAACGAATTGGTAATTTATCCCTAATAGAAATGGATCCAATGAAAGTATACAATGGGTATACTGTTTGAGGCCTACACTTTACGCAGAGAGATTTTCATTCCAATAGGAAACTTCAAAACATGGCTGTACCTACCCTACAAATTCCCGGTGGTAAGTGTTATCATGAAACTAGTTTAAATGTACTTAAATAATAGCCTAAAAATTTTCAGAAAACGAATTAACGAATATGCCACACTTAAACAACGAAAATACACCGTCTACCTGCGTTGTAAATTGTAATTTCGATTCTCAAATTTCAAGTAATCCATCCACATCTACACCTACCCCACAAATTCCCTATGGAAAATTTTATTCGGAAGCTAGTTTAGATGTACTTAAATAATGGACTAATAATTTTCAGAAAATGAATTACAAAATATGAATTCCCAAATTTCAAACAATCAGTCAAACATTTCAAAAAACCATGGCTCCATCCAACTAGCAAAACTACCTCCTATTTCAAAAATTTATATCGTACGGCACGAAGAAACAAAATTAAAGCTGCTTCTTACAGACAACGTTTAAAACTGTACGAAAAGTTTGAAATGAAGTTAAAAAGTAAAGTATTAGGACAAGATGCCATAAATTTTTGCTTGTCACAATTAACAAAGAGGAATATCAAGTCAAAAGGACGTAGGTGCTCCACAGACGAAAAAATGTTTGCATTGTTGTTTTATAAGCAATCAGGAAGGTGTT
This sequence comes from Agriotes lineatus, assembly GCA_940337035.1. Lineage (NCBI taxonomy): Eukaryota > Metazoa > Arthropoda > Insecta > Coleoptera > Elateridae > Agriotes > Agriotes lineatus. The sequence goes on along the minus strand of OW679197.1, from coordinate 24,905,568 downwards.
ACTCAAAGCTAAGAGAATTTTTTGCATTACCTTCTCCGCAGACAATAATGTCTATGCTAAATAAAGTACTAGTGATGTAAAAAAACGCGTTTTTTTTAAATCGAATAAAAAACCTAGAAAAAAAAACAGAAAAAACGTTTTTTTTGTTTTTTTTTGTTTTTTATTCATTTTTGTAATTGGCGGCATGTTTTGGTAGGTACCTACCCCTATTGGAAGTTGCTTTAAGCTGGACCCAGCTCTGAAACTGTCGACCTGATCGACGAATCAAGTTACGTTAGCGATTCATCAGACAGTGACATGGGCGACGTAAACTGCATGGATACTGACTCCGAGTCAGTTGAGGAGTCAGCCATGTCTGTTAGAGAGTAATTTCTGCATTATTATAATTTCTACAGGGCGTTAGGGAAATCGACGGAAAAATTTCTAGGGGTGAATCCTTGTCCCAAAATATGATGATTTAACTCAACTTACCTATATACAAAGTTGCTTAGTTTAGCCGCTAGAGGGCTTTAAAAATTATTAATAATAATTATGGTGAGGCACTAACACCACATGAAGGAGCTTGGCCTGCTAGGCGGAAGGTCAGAGCTTCCATATTCTCGCTCTCACACCCGGCTGTCGCGTGTCAAATTCATGACACGTGGTGATGTGGTGAGCATCACGCATTAGACAACTGCATTATTACCCATTAATTCTTCGAACGCAGGTCCCCAATTATTTAAAGCGACTAGCTTTTTTAAATGTTTTAACCCCCTGTATAATCACTACCAATTTTTTTTCTGGACAGTTACTTTAATTTAGAAGCTATTCACTCTCTTAAAAAAATTTTAGTTGGGTAAACGGTTTAGCCACAAAAAAATATTTTCTAAATCTCTACAAAAGCCTAGTGCTAAGTTAAAATTACTGATTCAGCGTTGTAGGGATTTAGAAAATATTTTTGTGGCTAAACCGTTTACCCAACTAAATTTTTTTAAGAGATGAAATAGCTTATAAATCAAAGTAGCTATCCATAAAAAAACATTAGATGGATAATTAATTGTGACAAAGTTTTTAAACACCCTGTAATTTTTGAAATTATGCCACAAAATGCTTAAGTTTACTGGTAAAAACGCATGGCCAAAAAATGAATAAAATTCATCAATTTTTCGACTTATTTGAAAAAATTAAAAAAAGCTAATCATCTTTAAAGCCCTCTAGCGGCTAAACTAAGCAACTTTGTATATAGGTAAGTTGAGTTAAATCATCATATTTTGGGCCAAGGATTCACCCCTAGAAATTTTTCAGTCGACTTCTCTAACACCCTGTATATTCACTTTGGCTATGTTTCTATTTTTCTTTAGAAATATTTGCTTTTTTTTGTTATTATAAATTCTATAATTCACTTTACCAACGAAATGTATTATTTTTACTTAAAAATATCTGTTTTTTGTTTTTCCAAACAAATTACTTGTTGTTATTCACTACACTTTAATTCTGAAAAAAACGCACTTAAATAAAAAACCAGACCGCTTGGTTTTTTTAACAAAAAAAACAGGTTTTTTTTAAAAAAACGAACGGTTTTTTTTTAGGTTGCATCACTATAAAGTACCCATAGATGCTGGGACTAATAAAGTAATATTTGACAACTTGAAAAAGGCTGCTTCAAAATTAGCTGATAGAGACAAAATGTGTGCTCTTATTTTTGATGAGATGTCGATAATGCCACACATAGATTACAACAAAAATAATGATACATTTTATGGCTTTCAAGATATCGGTTGTGAACACAGTTTTGAAATTGCAGACCACGTTCTCGTGTTTTACCTTCGTGGACTTTTCAAAAAGTGGCAGCAACCAATTTATTTTGGTTTTTCTTCATCTTCCACGAAATCTTCAATTATTGCCCAGTTAATAACATCATTGGTGAAAGAAGTTCAAAATTGCGGATTAAAAATTTTGGTTACAATTTGCGATTAGGGACAACCTAACCAAGCAGCTATAAATGAATCTAAGAAAATATATTTACAAAAAGGTGAAAAAATTCAAAGAAAAATTATAATATCAAACGAAGAAATTATACCTCTATTCGATATACCACATATGATGAAAGGAATACGAAATAATTTGCTCACAAAAAATTTAGTATGGGAAACAACAGAAGAAATTATCGTAGCAAAATGGGCCCACATTATGGAAACATATTTTAGTGATCAAGCTAGTGGTGAACTAAGAGCTCTCCACAAAATTACAGATTTGCATGTTATTCCAGAAAAGATTCAAAAAATGAAAGTTAGTTATGCAACTCAAGTGTTAAGCCATTCAATGGCTTCAACTATGGCCTTAATAGCTAAATGCGGTAATTAATAATATCTAGTTTTTTTATTTAGAAGGAACTTACCGCTATTTGTTAACAGGTCACAACAAGTTAACCGAAGGAGCATTAGGAACTGCAAAAATAATTAACTTCTTTGATAAATTATTCGACAGTGTTAATGGGGGAACATTACGTCCACGTTGTGGCAAACCTATTTCCGGTGGAGTATTCAAAAATTCAGGACATAAGTCATTTTGGAAAGAAGCTATTCAAGTTTTGGAAAGTATGTACTTCACTGACGAATCTGAGAAAAAAACAATTCCTCCAACCTTGAAAAATTTAATAAAAACGTAGAAGGCTTTTTAGAGCTTTATCAGATTTTGATAGAAGGTGAAAAATGTAATTTTTTTTTGCCTCGCGCATTCAATCAGGATGTAATTGAAAATTATTTCGGCACAATTAGAAATCAGCGAAGCCGAGCAATAAATCCAACAACGATTCAGTTTCGCGATAGTTTTAAGTCGTTGTTAATTAGGGATTTCTGTAGTTCCACATCAATTGGAACAAACTGCGAAAATACGAACATGCCGGATTTATTTAATATTAGGAATTTAATTGAAAAAAATAGTACCTACACGCGTAAAACTACGGAACCATCAGTTGAAATTTTTAATGTTAACAAGTATATTTCTAATCTACCAGAATTTGAATTAGAAAAAGACTTACATCAAAACATTATCGGATATATATCTGGTTGGATCACGCGAACATTAAAAAATGTAACTTGTGAAGATTGCAAAACTAAAATTATTAGTACACAATCCACTAATGAACAGTTTCATATGTTAATCAATGAAAAAGAATATAATTCATAAAATAAAAAATTGGTGTATTGTAAATTAGATTTTATCAAAACAATCAACAAAATTTATAATATTTCTAAAATTGTTTTAAGTAACCTCACGTCTGTTGAGAATGTTAAAAATAAAATTTGTGTTTTGTTGCCTTATCATGCCCAATTCGCTTTTACATGCGCACATAAAAACCACCTTGAAAATGAAATTCGTGATAAAATAGTATATTTAACAATATTTAATTTTGTTAAAGGATTGAATTTAATTTTAAGTGGCAAAGATACACGTAGTATGTGCTTTAAAAATAAAATGTATGCAAATGCATTTGCAATGTACAAGAAAAAGTTGAAAAATAAAAATCGAAACTAAAGTCGAAGTTTTAATTTGTGAATTATTATTAAAATTTTAAATTTAAATTAAAAATAAATGGTACCTACCAATCAGTAGGCTATGAAATCGCACCGTCCGCAAGCCAACAGATGGCGTCTTAACTTTTTTTTATATCGAGTTTGCGTTCTATACGAAGTATTATTTTATCTATGCTACCAATCAAAGCCAGTTATTGGCTCTGCTACCAATCATATGTGATAAAGTGGTGACGCCATCTGTTAGTACTATCGGAAAGTACTCCCCAGAAGCCGTTCAAAGTCATTCAAATCGGTATTTTGACATCAAAGGAACCGACAGTGAGTGTCTCTACTTGTTTGATTAATGTAAGCTGCTTTTACTACTTGGGACTGCAACCTACCATACACATATCGCAACGATCATTTATTTAATTGAAGTTTCTGAACACATCAGTAATATAATACATTAAATACGTAACATGAAGAGTAAATGGTATAAAAACATCATAATATAAAAAAAATTCTAAAAATTAACATCACATTACACAGTATAATAATATAACACTTATTAGGTATCTCCGTTATCCAACAAATGAGACACAGATTCAAAGAAATTCATCAATACTATATATAAGAGAACATCAGTAAGTTTCTTTATATACCCCCTATTGAGGGCTCATCAAGACCAATCCAACATTTTAGTATTACTAATGTTTTTCTCCCGCCATTTTAGTTTCACCCTGTATAGTTTCACATCATTGTTAATTCATTTCGCAAACTGACACAATAGATTACGGATGAAATTTCGGTAAGTTAGGTTACGTTAGATTAAGCTAGGACTAGATAATTTAAGGTTAGGTTAGATTAGGCTACATTAGGTATAGTCACCAACAATATAAAAGCTCTTAAATTAGCAATCATTAAAGCGAAAGAAGAAGCATGGAAAGAACTATGAGACAGATTAGAAGAAGACATGGGCGATGGATACCAGCTGATCATGAACAAATTAAACCTAAGACCAGAAATAAACCTAGAAAAAAACGGAAAAATAGCACAAGTTAAAAATTATTTCCATCAGATACAACCCACGACAGACAGCAATTTATAAGGCCAAAAGGAGAAGAAGAAGAACAAGGTGGCAATGAAAACAAATTTACAGAAGAAGTCAAACTGGTTGCAAGTAAACTAAAAAACAAAAAAGCAGCCGGTCCTGACCATCTACCGGCTGAAGTAATTAAGGTAGCCTAACACGCTCTACTATACAGTAGTGATGGGCGAATCCGAATAAAAATAATCGGATTATTCGATTATTTCGGCTTTCCGAGATATTCCGATTGTTACTAAAAATATCTCGAATGAAAAAATCTCTCGGATTACTCGGAACAATCGGATGCTTGGAACGTCCGAACTCCGATGGTCGTTCAACCTAACTACTAATTTAGTAGGTAACTCTAGTTCAACCGATTCTCTCGTTTGAACTGCGATTATTCGCATTTGGATGCAAGTTTGTCGGAGTCCGAGTGGCTGATGGGCGGCTCTCGCTCTCGGTGTGCCGCTTGCCGACGGATTATCCAGGGTTTACAGTTTACTTTACAATTCTCACTTTCACTTCTGTTTTCAGGGCAAGGGCTGACATGGGTCAAAATAATAATACTTATGGTTGCTATTATAGAGATAACTAGCTGTCCAGTGAGACAAATGTCTCATTTAACGCGCCTTCAAACCTCGATCGGTTAGGCAACCACCCAGACCTGGAAGGTGTCAAAGTGGTTGCCTAACCGATCGAGGATTTAAGGCGCAGAGGGTCGCAGCTACGTTTGGCGGCCGAACCAGTTTTTATTTAATACGCGTTCTATTTGAAAAACGGTCTTTTTGTGATTTCTCGAAAACCGGAAGTGTCACGTGACTGAAATTCGGTTCCTGACCTGACATGACCATTCCAAACATATAACTTTAATAACTTTTTTCTCTATCTCTTACGGTTTGGCTGCTGAAACAGCGTCCCGGACGGACCAGCGTCCCGGACAAAACAGCATCCCAGACAGACACGTCTATTAGATAAAGGATAATAATAATGCCAGTTTAAAATGACAAAGAAATAATAATTAATCAAGTTATTTAAGAATAATCGTAACGGCGTAACTGGAGATTTGAGTTACCGCATTTAGGTATATTTTTATGAAGCTCAACGGCTTAAACCTTAAAAGAAACAGAACAGATTGCAGGCTCCTGAAAATGATTTCGGTGAAGCAAATTCTCGTATTTTAAATGCCCGCATTCGGCTACGCACAGCACACATGCAGTGTGTCCCTCCTACTGCCACAAAATAGTAACTAATCCTACTAATAGTAGTACTATCCTACTACACAGCTCTCAACGGAATCCGAAAGATTCATTCGTATCCCGAAACTGAACGATTCGTTCGTATCCGATTGTTCCGAATGATTCATTCGATTATGAAATTATCTCGCATTCGGATATCTCAATTATTAAATTTATTCGATTATGCCCATCACTACTATACAGGCTACTGTACAAACATGTTTAGTAAAGTACTACAAGAAAGAAATATCCCAAAAAGCTGGATACTAGCTAGGCTTGCATTAATACCAAAACCAAAAAAAGATAAACAGAAAAACAATAAATATAGACCAATTTGCATCCTAAACGTGATTGCAAAGGCAGATGAAAAAACTCCTAAACCGCTTCCACGTCAAACTGGGTAATACGGATAGACAGCTACGTACAAAACAGTATGGCTTTCAAAAAGGTAAATCGACAGTTGATGCTATGGATTTAATTAAGAGAATAACAGAAGAGATAAACCAGGGAGATTACCGATACCGAGACATATGCGTACTTATTTCATTAGACACGAAAACGCCTTTAATAGCGCACCATAGAACGGAATTGTCAAAACATTAATACAGTGGGGAACACCAAGATATAGTAGATTTCTTTTCTATAATAATTTTCAAAGTCAACTTTCTAGGGGATAAGTTGCACTCCAGCAGGGTCCGTAGCTTTAATAATGTTGGTACATAGATTTTTAGTTCTTTTCTCTCACTAAAAAAAAATGATTGTCATTTTGACAGATATGTCATAATTTAATATCGCTTGTTTCATTTTTGCATTTAAAATATTTCTTGGTTTTCTTTTTTTATACGATTTCATTGATGATGATGATGATTCCATGTTAAAAAAAAGAAATTTGTCAAGAGTTCAAATTTAGAAACTTTGACATTCAAAATTGACACATAACCATAATTTTGAAAAAGTTCTACCAACACAAGGTATAAAAATTTCCTAGCGTTTTAATCACATGTTTACCATCATTTATACAGTGTGTCCAAGATAAGGAGGGCCAGTATGGGGATCTCGGTAATGGTAAGAGATACAAATTTGGTTAAATGGGAAGAAAATTGAGCAATTAAAGGACTAAAAAAATGACGTCTAAAAATCCTTGATATGATTTTTCGTTTTTGAGATATCTCAAAAAAACCGAATTTTTGGATTTTCTTTTTTATTTTTTTCTGGCGTTAATATTAAAGTTAGAGCGAAACTGATTAAACTTCTTTATATCAACTTTTAGTGGACTTAATGATTACGTTAACAATTTTTTTATCCGACGTTTCGTCTTCGAGAAACCATTATCAACTTCATTTTTTTAAATACGATCCTGGTTTTTTTATGCCAAATTTGCAAAGCCCTTGTTACTCTAAATTCAACAATGCACCACATATTAATGTTTAATTACGTTTCGAGCTTTTTTCTGATCATCATCAGAAAATTTTTTAGATACGGACCTGCATTTCTCATAATTTTCTAAAAATAAGTTCATACAGTAAGTTAGGCCTTTTTACATGCCGTTAAAATATTAAAATGCACATCATAATGTCATAATTCTGATACATTAATTTAATAACCAACCAATAACTATTAACAATAAACAAAAAAGAAATGAACAAAAGATAGTCAGAAATAATAACAAAACGAACATCGAAACCATTTAATAAGTATTAAATTTACAGAGGGTATTCAAAAAGGTTGCCATCATTCTCTATGCATAAATAACATCTAACTGTCGAGTCTAAAACATTATTCAGCAATACTGGCGTTATACTTTGAAAGGCTTCAAGAACCAATCTCCTAAGTTCTTCTTCTATTTCAAAACGTTAAATACGTATTACATTGTTTTAAGGCTCGTTTTCTCATTCTTTCTGTCTATCTTTTGTTCATTTATTTGTTGTTTATTGTTAATAGTTATTGGTTGCTTATTAAATTAATGTATCAGAATTATGACATTATGCTGTGAATTTTAATATTTTAACGGCATGTAAAAAGGCCTAACTTACTGTATGAACTTATGTTTACAAAATTATAAGAAATGCAGGTCCGCATCTAAAAAATTTTCTGATGATGATCAGAAAAAAGCTCGAAACGTAATTAAACATTAATATCCCTACATTGTTGAATTTAGAGTAACAAGGACTTTGCAAATTTGGCATCAAAAAACCAGGACCGTATTTAAAAAAATGAAGTTGATGATGGTTTCTCGAAGATGTAACGTCGGATAAAAAAATTGATAACGTAATCATTAAGTCCACTAAAAGTTGCTATAAATAAATTTAATCAGTTTCGCTCTAACTTTAATATTAACGCCAGAAAAAAATAAAAAATAAAATCCAAAAATTCGGTTTTTTTGAGATATCTCAAAAACGAAAAATCATATCAAGGATTTCTAGACGTCATCTTTTTAGTCCTTTAATTGCGTAACTTTCTTCCCATTTAACCAAATTTGTATCTCTTACCATTGCCGAGATCCCCATACTGGCCCTCCTTATCTTGGACACACTGTATACACCAAATAATTACAATCTAGCTTCTTGTTACTGCCGATTGGAGAGTGAATGTGGAGGAGTATGCATTTTTACTAGATCTGATCACGTTTTTACATCATTAAATTTCATTAATGAACTTAACAGTGAAAAACATTTTGAATGCACTGGCATTAAACTTGCTGATTTGAACTGTGTTGCGGTGGCTTTATATCGTTCACCATGTGCTAATATCGATATCTTTAAAAATAAACTTTCTCATATTCTTGACTTAATATCTAAATATTTTAAAAATAGTAAACTAGTGTTTGGTGGCGATTTTAATATAAATTTTGCAGTTAAATCTAAGGAAAGCATCGAAATTACTAACATATTCCATTCTTTTGGATTACAAAAAAATATCACCGACTTTACTCGAGTACAAAAAAATTCCAAGTCGTGTATCGACAACATCTTCACAAATTTTGAAACACAACTTGCAACTGTGGCTGAATTTCACATATCTGATCATAAATCTCAAATAATTAAATTTAACACTATTCAAAAACGGGCGACCTCTGTTTACAAAACCGTACCAAATAAAAGTTCTAGAAATAGAATCAAATTTTCAAATTACCTCTTAACTGAAGATTGGGTAGAATTATATAGAGAGTCTGACCCAACCTGCGCAGTTAATGCTTTTTATAAAGTTTTTTCATATTATCACGATTTATCTTTTCCTCCCATTAAAATTAATACAAATAACAAACGTAAAAATGCATCTATGTTTACCAATCCAGAAATAGTTTCGGCCAGGGAAGAAATAAATCGTCTTGGAAACATTTTGAAATTGAACTTGCAAAATAATGATCTTCTATCGGCTGAATTTAAACAAAAAAAATACGAATACGAACAAAAAATCTTAAAATTAAAAAAAGAAAAAATCAGTAAAGAAATCTTGGAGTCTGATAATAAACAAAGAACAATATGGAGAATAATAAAAAAAGGTGTAAACAATATCAATAGCAATGGAGTGGTAAGTGTGATTTCCCCAGAATCTCACAACGACTACTTTGTGCATGTAGCCGACGATTTATTATCAAATATTCCCCCATCAAAGTACTCACACAGTGTTTATCTAAAGAAATTACCAGTAAACAATGAACAATCACTCTTCTTATATGCTGTTGAGGAATCCGAGGTAGAAGATATTATAAAGGCATTAAAAAAGTCAAAATCATTAGACCTATATAATCAATCGGTTTGTATGTACAAAGAAAATGTTTTATGTTTATCTGCCCCGATAGCTCATATTGCAAACATCATATTAAAGACGGGCATATTTCCTAATAAATTGAAACAAGCCAAAATTATACCTCTATATAAATCGGGTGAAATTGATGATAGATCCAATTATAGATCCATTGCGCTTCTCCCCATTTTGGCCAAAATTATAGAAAAAATTATTGCAGTTCGAATTCTAAATTTCTTTGAAACCAACCATATTTTTACGGACAGACAGTTTGGGTTCAGAAAAGGAAGGGACACGTCGGGAGCCGTGCTGAATCTCATTAATTATATAACAGAATCATTGGAAAACAAAAAATCTTCCTTTGCACTATTTCTTGATTTAAGCAAGGCGTTCGACTGTGTCTCAAAAAGCATTTTACTAGATAAACTGGAGTATTACGGTTGCAGGGGAGTAACTCTAAAACTAATGTCATCCTACTTATCTGACAGATCTCAATGTGTATTTTGCAAAGGTCAGTATAGCCAGATGTCTTCAATTCAACATGGTGTCCCACAAGGAAGTGTATTGGGACCGTTATTATTTTTAATCTATGTTAACGATTTGCCTAATGCCATCCCAGTTTTCACGACTTTATTTGCAGACGATACGACCTTTGCAAACCACGTAGAAGATGAAACTCTAGTCAATCAGTTACAAACCAACATTATCAACCAAGCCTCAGATTGGTTCCAGGCAAATAAGCTTTGTTTAAACCAAAATAAAACTACCACTTTACTATTTTCAAATAAACAAAATATCTGTGAAACCGTCAAATTTTTAGGCCTTACCTTGGATAACAAATTAACTTGGCAAGCACATGTTGACAATCTTTCAATTAAGTTATCAAGAACAATTTCTGTAATTAGACAAATAAAAAATCGAGTAAACTTAGATGCTGCCATTACTGCATACCACGCATTATTTCATAGTGTAATGACGTACGGTCTAATAAACTGGGGTAACTCTACACATATTAAAAAAATTTTCATTGTACAAAAAAGAGCCTTGAGAGTGTTGGCGGGAGCGAGTCAGTTAGACACTTGTAAACCATTGTTTAAAAAATATAACATATTAACGCTACCGTCAGCAATACTATATTGTAATCTATTATACATAAAAGAACATTATGGCGATTATACAAAAAACGGCGATGCCCATGGTTACGACACCCGCAGTCGAGGCGATATACAGGTTCCGCAGCAGAGACTAACGTCCACTAAACGAAATAATTTCGGAATAGGATTATTTAATTCGCTTCCTAGTACTCTCAAAAATGCCCCAACAAAACTCTTCAAAGTTAAGCTTAAAAAACATCTTCTGGCCAATGTCTACTATGAATTTTCCGATTTCAGATTTGTTGAAAATTAAGACTGTCTTGTTTTATTGACTTTAGTATTTTTGTTGTTACTGTATTTATCTGTAGTTGACTATTTCTGTAAATGCATTGTATTTTTTTATTTTTATATTTTTATATTTAAACTGGAATTGTGACATATCTAAGCACCACGGTGTATATTATGATGAATAAAAATACAATACAATACAATCATTGTAACACTTTGACAGTTATTATAGAAAAAAAAGTTCTTTATTTAGTTAAAATAACTAATGACTACTTCTTCGACAGGTGGCTTGAGATAGAAGACTTCCATACGCAGATTACAAGAGGGGTTCCCCAGGGATCTGTACTAGGGCCCCTCTTCTGGAATATTTATTATAACTCAACCTGCGAGCTAACCAAGCCTCAGGGGGTTAAGACAGTTGGTTATGCAGACCATGTTGCCGTCATAGTGAGAGGCAGAACAGCAGCTGAGTTATAAACAAAGGCAAACTGTGCCCTCAATAAAATTAACGAATGGCTGAATACAAAAGGCCTAAAACTCGCACCACACAAAACAGAGGCTGTACTACTAGTGGCACAAAGAAAAATAAAGACAATGGATGTATAGTATGTATACATCGGTGATGCAACAATTATAACAGTAGAAGTTCTAAACACAGCAAACCAGTTGTCCAGGATCATGCCTAACAAGGGTGGAGCTAGCTACAACAAAAGGAAAGTTCCAGCAGCGGTCGTCTACTCTACAGTTTTGTATGCAGCCCCGATTTGGGAAAAAATTATAGAAACAAAGAAGTGGAGGACCAAATTAGAAAGCATACAACACGCAATGATGTAAACAGTCGGAAGTGTCTATAGAACAACTTCGACCGGGTCACTACAGGCGGTCACGCGGACACTACCAATAGATCCTCATGGTACTTAAACGGATCCGCATACATGACCGAAATGAAACAACGAACAAAAAGGCATTAAGAGAAGAAATGGTAAATAAGTGGCAAAGAAGATGGACTGACACAAGAAAAAGCAGGTTGAACTAAACAACTAATTAGACATAGGTAAGTGGACAAACAGAAGATACGGAAACCTAGATTACTTTCTAACCCCTTTTTACACTGGTCATGGCTGTTTTGGACCTTACTTAGTGAGAATCGCTTAGAAAAAAGGGGCCGAGTATTGGTATTGCGAACAGATGGATAGTGCAGAACACACAATGGTCCACACAAGAAAACTGTTCTGGCAAACTGGATAATGCGCTACTTTTCACAAGTTTTGGTTAAAAGATTCAACTTTGCGCAAGCGCGTATTTTGCAAGTTTACAATACCAACATGTTTTTTGTAGACGGCTTTGTTACGAGAGTTTAAGTTATGTTATTAACTTAAAAACAAGTTACTGTATCCATTTTGCATGAAAAACACTATGCAAGCCCACAGGATAGAACTAGTGATGGGCGAATCCGAATGAAAAGAATCGAATTATTCGATTGTTTCCGCTTTCAGAGATATTCCGATTGTTACTGAAAATATCTCGAATGAAGAAATCTCTCGGAACAATCGGATTACTCGGAACAATCGGATGCTCGGAACGTCAGAACTCCGATGGTTGTTCAACCGATTCTCTAGTTTGAACTGCGATTATTCGCATTCGGATACAACATACAAGTTTGTCCAAGTGATCGATGGTCGGCTCTCGCTCTCGGCTGCCGGTGTGCCGCTGCCGACAGATTATACGGGGTTTTCATTTAAAGCAATATTTTAACAAAAATTTTAAATAAGTAACCGAACGCGCGATGTAGCTGCTATAGGATACTGCAGTTTAAATTTAAACTACATGAATTAATAACACATTAATTCATTTTCAAATTAGGTCTATAATGTATAATGGTTATTTATATTTATACAGTAGATACAGTAAACATTGCGTTTCCATAGTTTGACTAAAATTATTTAAAAAGATATTTTTGTCAACTACACGGAAAAATTACATGTTCAGCACATTGGAAAAGTGATTCTTCCATCCTCACGTAATACTTTTACATTCGCTGGAAAACTCAAGACTTTTCTTAACTTGTAAAACAATTTACTATTAATTCACTAGCGATCTAAGAAGAAAATTAACTCGCTAGCATATAAACATAAATAATAATGCCAGTTTAAAATGACAAAATTGAAGAAAAAATTATTAATCGACTTATTTACCGCATTTATATTTTTATGGCGCTCAACGGCTTAAGCCTGAAAAGAAACACAGATTGCAGCTGACAATTATTTCGATGACGTAAATAATTCTCGTATTTTAAACGCCCGCATTCGGCTAAGCACAGCGAATACGCAGTACGTGCCTACTGCACGCACAGCTCTCGACGGGATCTGAGATATTCATTCTTATTCCGAACCGAATGATTCATTCGCATTCGGATATCTCGATTATTAAATTCATTCGATTGTGCCCATCATTAGATAGAACACTTTTTTGAGGTTATGTAAACGGAATTACAATTTACTTTTAATTGGACTTGTAACTTCACTTCACAATAAATTCTTGTTTGTGTAAATGGCGCTTCAGGTATTCCCCGAGCTTCTCCAAGTGTGTAGACAATAATCGTAATGTTAATCGTAAATGGGCAATTACGATTAATCTGAAAATCACAATATCGTCCATTACTAATTAGGTAAAATAAGGTAAGGTAAGGTTATCAAGGGAATAAATACTACAAGTGAAGATGTACAGAAAGAAAAAGAAAAAAATTATACAAATGATACTAGAAAATAAACACAAACTAGCAGGAAAAAACATATACATAGAGAGTGATATGACAAAAGCAGAAAGAAAATACAATCAGAAATAGAAAAAAAGCCAGAGAAAAAATAAAGGACATAATTAGGCTACCAGAAACTAGAAAGTCATAGAAAACAGCATATCTGAGGCCACAACAATGGGGGGTTAAAACCACTAAGTGATAATGATCCAAAAAACCGCTAAAGCTACGGGAAAAGGGATAAAGAACGACGACCCATGCAGGAAATAGACTAATGAATATGAAAAATTACTTAAAAAATCAACCAAACAAACAACATAAAAAAATAGAAAACGAAGAAACCACAAAACTAAAAAAACCAAACATAAAAATAGCAACATGGACTGTTAATATGATGTTAAGAACAGGAAAAATGGAAGAAATAACATGGAGAAATACACATACACCTTTGTCTACAGCGGAGAAGATAAGAGGGGAAGCAATGGGTTGGAATTTTATGCAGTGAACAAGCTCAAACACAACATACCATAAAATCGGGTGACTTTGCAATGGCGGGTGAGTTTGCAAAAAAAAAAGATATTTATATTCATCATAATTTTTTTGGGGTTGGTAGTATTGCTGGACACCTGTGGGTGCAGCTGTGTCTTCCAACAGGTTCAGTGCGTACCCAGACGTAGTGTGGAGTCGTTGTGGACGTTTGGCGGCAATAACTCTGCGAGTAAGTACCGAAGTGCTTTTTCGTAAAATTTAATAAGTGAAATGCTAAGGGATCTGGAGAATTATACAAATGTCTTGCACAATCAGGGACTTGGATATAGAGTGCTTATATATTTCGGCATTAGTAAAAAAATAAATCAGAATTAATTTACGTTTCATGGAGTTTTGCAATTTATTGATAAAATGACGCACTTTCTGTTTTTTTGTGGGGTGACTTTGCATAGTCAGTTTTATATGTTTTTATTATAGTAAATCAATATTTTTATTGTCTTTATTTGCTTTTTATTGCCGAAAAATGCCTAGAAAGTACAAAAAAATTGGAGTGTGACGATTACCAGAACTACACTAGGGACAAAGTGTTGACTGCGCTTCAGACAGTTTGTCAAGAGATGACCTTCCGGGATGCATCTACTACTTACAATTACAAAATTCCATTAGCAACATTATATTATAAAAGAAGTGGGAAACATCCTGGTGCACCAGGTGGTCAAACAGTATTAACAGAGGTTGAGGAACAACACTTTGTGGATGTTTTGATAGCAACTGCAGAGTTTGGGGCACCACTCACCATTTTCGACCTTAAAATGATAATAAAATCATACTTAAATGAGGAAGGGAAAACTATACAGAAATTCAAAATATATGTGTTAAGTTTGTTTTATACGAGAATGTTAATTTATTTTTGTATTTTTATAAAATAAAGTTTATTTGCTAAAAAAACGTGACGTTTTTCTGAGAAAAACGGCAGAAATTCTTTAAAACTTTTTAAAAACATTTTTACAAGTGCAAAGTCACCCTGGGAAGAGTTTAAAATGCAGAAATCGTCAAATCTTATGCGCTTGCAAAGTCACATTATCGTCAGATGCACACGATTTAAAAAATTAAAAAAATATATTTGCGATTAATTTTGTAAGACTTTGTGTATGCATTCCATATATGCAAAAATATAACATACTTGAAGCTCACAAACATTGGTGCAAAAATAAAAAAGATATTGACAAAAATACGCCAAAAACGTGCAAAGTCACCTAATTTTATGGTAATACATTTCACCCAGTGAATGGAAAAATGGCCATGCTAAGACTGAAAATAAAGAAAAACAATCGCATTCTTAACACACCGGGTGACCGGTTTCAAAACCAAATAGGTATAGCCAGTTTTTAATTTTTAGTAAACAAATGATATGTCTAACTTAATTGATGTCTAAAGACTTTAAGCCTCCCCCTCCCCTATAATTTCTAGTTCTGATCTAAGAAACCTTCTTTTTTAAATAAAATTATATGTTTCTAGTAACCCTGCGATATACCATGCTTTTTCTATGTTCGGTTTGGAAACCGGTGCACCCGCAAAAGATCAATTAGAAGAAAATATATTACAGTAAAACCTGCCATTGCGGAACCTGTATATAACGGAAACCCCCATATAACGGAAAATGTTTTTAGTCCCGCCCGAATGTATACAAATTTATGATACTAAAGCGGAAACCTTCAGAACGCGGAAACGGAACGAAAATTACGGTCCCAACGTGCACAGTATTATGAATTTATACCTGCTGATGCGGAATGCAGACAACATGATGTTTTTACCTAGCAATCCGTATTCAATATACATTCACTACTTTGAACCCTTCTTAAGGAGGATTACCCGCCCGGGGCGGTCGGCGGTGCGACCCGTTTAGGTTAGTACATAATTATTTTTCCTAGAAAATAAGCTCTTACTTGGAGTTTATTTTTCGGAGCTTTAAATAAATATTTGCGTACATATTGCTGTTAGACTGTAGTTAGGGTTCGGTTGTTAAACACGTTTGTGTAGTGAAGTTATATATTAAATTGTATTAACCACGTTATTAGTTACGTAGCTACATTACAATGTCTAATAAAAAATATCAGTGTTTAAATTTAAATCAAAAGGTGGAAATTATTAATATGCATGATAAGAAAATTCCCGTGAAAGACATTCAAAAACATTTTAATTGCGGAAAAACACAAGTGTATGAAACAATAAAGAGGAAGACGGAAATAAAAAATCAGTGGCTTAATTCCAGTGGCAGTCAATCAAAACGAAGAAAGACTGGTTATGATGAAGTTGACAAAATTGTTTTCGAGTGGTTTGTGAGTGCGCGATCAAAATTACTTCCTGTGTCTGGCCTAATTTTGCAAGAACAAGCTAAAAACGTTGCGGCTGCACTAGAATTGCCCGAATTTAAAGCTTCCAATGGCTGGTTGGAAAGTTTTAAAAAACGTCATCAAATTATGTGGAGACAAATAAACGGTGAAGCTAAAGATGTTGACGAAAATGTTGTTAATGATTGGAATAAAAAGATTTCAGATCTAATTAATGATTATAAGTTGGAAGACATCTACAATTGTGATGAAACGGGAATATTTTTCCGGGCTATTCCCAGTAAAACCTTTGCCGTTAAGGCGGATGCTTGCGTGGGCGGAAAACATGCCAAAGAACGTCTCACACTTTTGTTGTGCTGTAATATGGCAGGTGAAGTTGAAAAACCATTAGTTATTGGTAAAGCAGAAAAACCACGATGTTTCAAAAACATCAAAACATCTACGTTACCGGTTACTTGGCGAGCGAATTCGAAGGCGTGGATGACTTCACAACTAATGGAAGAATTTTTAATAAAATTTAACAATAAAATGAAGGGACAGAAAAGGAAAGTCATTTTATTTTTAGATAACGCAGGATGTCACCCAAAAGTTGAATTGTCGAACGTCAAACTTTGTTTTTTACCGCCGAATACTACTTCTGTTACGCAGCCCTTGGATCAAGGCATAATTCAAAATTTAAAATGCCATTACAGAAAATATCTATTGCGAACATTAATCAACCAATATGACGACGCTAAAAGCATTACAGAAGTGATAAGATCCGTCACAGTTTTAGATGCAGTAATGTGGATAGGAAAAGCGGTTAAAGATATTTTACCGGAAACAATAAAAAAATGCTTTGTAAAAGCGGGGTTTAAAAAAGCAAACGGAGCCGAATACCATGACGATTCAGACAACATTCCATTAAGCGAATTACGGACGTTGTTGCAACAATCAAAAGCATTTGAAATTGACGAAGAAGAATTTTTGAATTTTGAAGATTGCCTTTCTATAGAAAACTCTGGTCCTATTGTGGATGCTGTGCAATTGGTACGGGCAGCGACACCATCTCAAGAACAAGATGACGAAAATGCGGACGACGTAATACAAGAATCAAACGTTAAAGATTTTGGTGAAGCTATAAATTATCTAAAACACGTTGAAATTTTCTTATCATGTATGGAGAACGAAAGTGAGTGTTTCATGAAAACTTTTAATTTAAGGACTGAATTGGAAAAACGGGCTATAGACAGTAAAATAAAAAATTGCAAGCAAACTGCCATAACGGATTTTTTTTTTAAATGTAACTGATTGATATGCAATAATGTAAGTTTGATTTTCTTAATAAATTTGTATACGTTTTTTGTTATCATTTTGTTTTGATCAGTTTTGACATTGAAGCAATTTCTTTCACAGGCGTATAAATTTTTAGGTCAAACCTGACAAAACGGAAACCTATATGAAGCGGAAATTTTACATGGACCCACCAGTTTCCGTTTTAGCAGGTTTTACTGTATATGAAGTACTTGGGAAAACATGTGAATAAATACCAAAGAAAGATAAAATAATAATACTGAGAGATAAAAATGCAAATAGGGAAAGAACAATATCCGAGGAAAATAATACGCAATGGAAGAGAAACAACTGACAACGGCGATAGAATCTGCCAACTAGCAGGAACACTGCGCTATGTTTGAGAACCGCGCCTAATTACACTGGTACATCAGACATCCTTATTTTTCGTTGTAAAAATGAGAGTTGACCGACACACCAGTGCAATGGTTTGATGTTGTCGAACACAACACTGAACATGACAATCCTAACAATAAAATTCGGACAGCCAAAATACAGAAGGCAACATGGAGACACCCAGCAGGAGGAATAAAGAAGCAAATCGATCACCTATTAGCCACTAAAGAAATAAGCAAGAAGACGGTGAACACAAGAACTTTTCGAGGGGTAAACGATCATTTTCTGTTAATAGCAAAGATAAACTACCTTGAAATGACTAAAAGATACAATACTAAAAAAAAAAACACGGAAAGATGGAACGTAGAAGATTTAGAGAATGAAGAGAAGAAGAGACTAAGAAAAGATATGAAGAACAAATCACAGTAAACTTGCAACACCAGACAACGAAGGAAGAAATGGAAGCATGCTGGCTAGAAATTAAAAAAATATAACTGAAGCAGTAAAAGAAGTGCTAGGACAAAAAATTTATAAAACAACATAGCTCGATTGAAATGGATAAGCACCGAAGAAGAACAGGATAGGAGCAGCTACAAAATAGTAAGAAATTGCAAACGTAATATACAAGAAAAAGAAAAATCACTACATAAGACGAGAAGATTTTGAAAAAAATGGACAAACACAAAAGATAAAATAATTCTACCTAAAGATAAAGGCGACCAGAAACAAACCATGGAGTAAAATGAAAGGAATAAAAATAGACACAGTAAAACAGAATACAAACCCCAGGAAAAATATAGAAATAATAAAAGCACAAAAAAGGAGAGGAAGATGAAGAAAATTTAAGCACAAGAAAACACCAGAGAGAGGAATAGACGGAAGAAGAAATAACATGCCCCGCAGAATTGGAAGTCCAACAGGAAATAAGAAGAGCACGTAATGGTAAGGCACCAGGAGAAGATGATATAACAAATATATACTGGGTGTAACACGATCAAGGTACAGTCGTGTGCAAATAAATCTGGGACAGTGTTTTTTTCACATGCAGATTCAGTTAAGAATTTGAAGAATATTTCCATGGATTTCCTCTTATCAGAGAGAGTTACGGGTTTCAGTACCTGTTAAAGTTTAATGTAACTCTTTCTGATAGCAGGAAATCCATGGAGATATTCTTCAATTCTTAACTGAATCTGCATGTGAAAAAAACACTGTCCCAGATTTATTTGCACACGACTGTACATCCCCCTTTCTTTCCTTATTTTTGAAGATAGGTAGGTATCTTCTCCATCCATCTACTGTGAAATCAGTAAATGGGTAAGTCAGTAAATGGTAGATACCTATTAGTATAATTTTCTTACGCTTTAAATTTACTATATCACAATGAGAATGACAACTCCGGCTTTGTAAACGATAATTTATTTTTGGATTAAAAAATGGCCACTCTAAAGGTCTGTTCATAGTGGGACCGGCGAGCGCCGCGTCGCGTCCACTATTAACTATCCTATGTATTTAAATACAAACGTTTAGAGTGAAAGCGTTAGTACAGCGCTGCGTTTAGCGCTGTATATAGCGTTCGCAGAGCGTCAGCGTCCGAAACAATCCAGATTGTTTTTAGTAGCGTTTTCAGTGTTCAATATGAGTTCTTCAGAGGACGTTGTTGAGGTGCTAATAGCAGTTACAATTTTTTCGGGACGACGGCTAACTCTTTCTACCAGATAATCAAATGTCCCGACAGACATTCATATATAATTGAAAAATCGATCTGGAAACTTTCTTAGCCTGTGATACAAATGGTGAAATTCACCAAATACATATCTTTTCCTGTTTATAGGGTGAATACCAACTCTTTTCTTTAACTTGTAAGTATAATACGGTACTTCGATCAAGAACATTAAACAAGCTGCTCTCGTTGGAGCCATTTTGCAAACTGAGCTTGCTTGTTCCACGCTCGGTAGACGCTGTAACTCTAAATACCCCTGCATGACGCGAACGCGACGCTCGACGCAACGCGGTGCTTGCCGCTCCCACTATGAATAGACCTTAAGTTATTATTACCCTGTATATGTAAACTGGGCATATTCCTGTGTTAATATCACCTTTTCAACAGAGTTTACAGTATTTTGATTTTGAATTTATGAATCACGACGAGGCCTATGTTGCCAGTGTTAAAATGTATCGAGAGATCCAAAAAAAACTGTTCCTCAGCGGGCTGTGGAAATTCAACGTATGAATAATATGTTGGTGACACTGTACGTCAACGTCAAATTCGAGGTTAACAGGTTAGGATTTGCGTCATTTTTTGTCAAAACTGACGGAAAACCTAACCTGATAACCTCGAATTTGACATTGACGTACAGTGTCACCAACATATTATTCATACGTTGAATTTCCACAGCCCGCTGAGGAACAGTTTTTTTGGATGTCTTAATATATCTACTGACTCTGCTACTAATAAGAGCCAGTAGATATAGGAGAGTACCGCCATTCTTTGATCCGTAAAAATGGCGCCATCGCCGCCATTTTTGTTCCCATCAGCAATGAATGATTGAGTTATGTCTAAAATTTTACTTGAAATTGGCAAGATTGCAAGTCTATGTCAAATTCGAGGTTATCAGGTTATGACAGAGACAGTCTTGCCAATTTTAAGTAAAATTTCGGCTTGCCAATAAATGTCACGTTGACGAAATTGTGCTACAAACCTCAAAGTGACGCATATGACAAAGGAACAAACATGGCGGACGTGGCGGTACTCTCCTATATCTACTGGCTCTGCTACTAATTACAGTGCCTTTATATAGACAGCGGCGACAATACAACTAAGCCGCTGCCATATTTAGGCAAATTTCTAAGGGGTGTTCATTTAAATCCGTAATCAGAGTCGACTGTGATACGTGTTTTACGTTTGGTAGTACTGAAAACAGAGATTTTGGTTAAGATTTGCGTCAGTCTGTGTCAAATAACAAACAAAACCTAACCTACCAACCTCGAATTTGACATACACTGACAATACACTTCAGTACTGCCAAAAGTATAACACGAATCACAGGTGATTTAGCCTAAACATGGCGGCTAAAACCACGTGATCTAGGGAGCCAATAAAAATAGGACACCCCATTGTCGCCACTGTCTATATAAAGGCACTGTACGACTAATCAGACCCAGTTACTAGTTCTACTACCGATCATATGTGACAAAGTAGTGGCGTCATCTGTTAGTACTACCGGAAAGTACCCCCCAGGAGCCGTTCAAGGTCATCCAAATCGGAATTTTGACATCAAAGGAACCGTCTCTACTTGTTTGATTTATGTACGCTGGTTTTAGTTTTAGTTTTAGTCATAGAATACAGTAGTGCACTTTTTGTATGACCGATTAGAAGCACCCTGTATAATCTTGAGAATATTAATGTATAAATCACAATTAGATAACAAGAGGTCATCTTACCGATACGACATTGATAAACATTTCGAAATTGACAAACTACAACAGTGCTACAAACAATACTTGTAGATTACAAACTCGAACACCAACCTTAAAAAAATAAATTATGTCGACCTCTATCCAAAATAAATATGAAAAGCTTAGAACTACTAAATTAATTTCTAGATAGGTACATAACATTTTTTTAGGAACAGCAGTGGCGGCTTGTAGTAGCTATATTTGGGGAGGCTCCTTTTTCTAACAATCATAAATAATATTCTATTGATGTTCTAATCCAAATACAAAAGAAAACGTAAACTCGTTAGTCTTTAAGATAACGTGAAATAAAAGGTTGCATACCTTTTCTATCACTATTGCTTACGTTATGGGTTAAGTTTTTATTGACAGATATAATTGTTAGTGCATTAAGACATTCTTCCTTTATGGTGTTACTTAAAAATGTTGTTTTTCTCTTAAGAGTGGTAAAACAAAGTTCTGATTTGGCCATATACACTGGAGTGATCACAATAATTTTTAATAAATTCACAATTTTGCTACGTTTCATTAAAAATCCAGAACCCCATAACTGAGTTGACAGTCCGTGTTGGAGCAAATTATCTACATTTTTGTCTTGTTAGTAATTTCATACCAAACAAAGGCACTGATTCGTGTAATCACCACAGCAATGTACTAATGCAAATATAGTATGATCAAAAATAATTGTCATCTAGTATAGCTATGAAATACACACATCAAAAAAGTCTAAGGAACACACGGTTTAATAATATACTAGTGGACCCGTTGCAAAATATTTTGCAAGTTAGAAAACTTTTTTGTAACGTGTGGCAGGATCCATTAGATAAAATTTATTTTTTTTAGTTTTTAAAACTACTCACACGTGGTATTGCTACATATACTTGACCATGGCTAAATACTGGTTGTGTCAAATACGATATATTCCCCCTTTATGCATAGTTTGTTCTTGTGATTTATTAATTTTTATCGCAAATGATAGGCGTACAGGACAATTCCTTTTTCGAAGGCAAAAACGTAGTGCAATATTAGAATGTGTTGATCTATACACAGTAATAATACTCTTCTGCCAGGCTTGTGGCTTGTGCATTTGATACGAAATCTAAGCAGTTATAAATAAATTGCGTACCATTAATCTTATCTCATCTATTAAACCCGTAGACACATTTAAACTTTTCAAAGGAATATCTATTGATCCTATTTTTAGTGTTAAGCAATGTGGATATATTTCATTGAAATTTAACGAATCTATTAATTCCATAGAAAATTATAAAATGTTGTCATTATGTGATACATACCGTGTGTCCACAGGAGGACGCACCATAGGGATAACCAAATAGAATAGAAAGATCGGCTAATGCTGTGATCGCCGGCACGCTAAAACGTTGTTTTCTGGCTTCTGACTCGCCACTGTATGAAACAATATTGTTATAAATGGTACAAGAAAAGGGACGGTGGTCATAGCACTGGTTGATATTTATATTCTATTAGCATTATCTTATCTCTATGGTGCGTACTCCTGTGGACACACGGTATGTATCTACACTCAAATATTGCTTTTCATATTCAGGCAAGAGAGATATAATTTTGTTGCGCTTCACGCGAGAGCGGACAAAACTCCAAATTAACTCGCCCCAAGAATATGGGCCATGTGCAGGAATCTTTTTTCAGAAGCTTGTTTGCAACTAAGTCCGCCAATCGGCGCGGACTTAATTGTCCAAATATTCGCTTGTACACCAAAACTCCGCCAAACGACATGGGGCACACAATGAATCAAAAGCAGCCTAACTCCCCATCGGATTATAGAATAACCGTGCAAGCTACTAGCTTCGCTGTAAAAATGAGACAAAGGCCGAAGTGCCACGAGTTAACAAAATCCGAGCACCACCAAAAAAAAAATAATCGCCAATTTAACAAATTTCGATGGGCGCGAACTAAATATCGGCACTAAAGGTTTGTTCACACAGTATCAACCGTTAAGAGATCATTTACACCGTAGCACCCTTTGGGGGTGAATTCCAAAAATTCCTGGAAATGATATGGTCTATTTGTAAGACGATTTAATATGCAAAATTTCAACTTCCTGTATGTAGTAGTTCGCTCGTTAAGGTAATCTTTAAAAAGCAGATCTATCTCATTTAACTCTTTTGAGGAGATGCATTCTGAAAAACCCTGAAAATAGTTTGACATGATTTGTAAAACGAACTAATATGCCGAATTTCGACTTCCTACATGTATCTATCTCGTGACGATCTTTAAAAAAACACATCTACCTCATTTAATCCCTTTGAGAGAAAACATTTCGAAAACCCTGAAAATGGCTTGACTCCATGTGTAAAACGAACTACTGTGCCGAATCAACTTTCTACTTGCAGTAGTTACCGTATTATGGCGATCATTAGAAAAACACATCTTCCCCATTTAATTCCCGGGAGTTAATTTCGAAAAGCCTGAAATTGATTTGACCTAATTTGTAAAACAATTTATATGTCGAATTTCAATTTTCTGCCTGTAATAATTACTTTGTGGCTATTTTTAGAAGAACACTTCTGGTCTATTTAACCAGTTTGAGGGAATGTATTTCGAAAAACTTTAAAAATTATTTCAGATTAGTAAAACGATCTAAAATGCCGAATTTCAAGTTACTGCCTGTAGTAGTTTTCCCGTGGCGATATTTTGACAAACAGATTTGTTTCATTTAACCCCTTTCGGGAATGAATTCTCCAAAACCCTAAAACTGATTAGACCTGATTTGAAAATTTTTCTAATATGCTCAATTTTAACTTCCTATACTTGTAGTAGTTTCCTTGGAGCGATATTTAGAAAAACATATTTGTCCCGTTTAACCTTTTTCGGGGATGAATTCTGCAAAACTTTGACATTTACTTGAGCTGATTTGTAAAACGAACTAATATGCCGAATTTCAGTTTCCCACCTGTAGTAGTTTCCTCGTTGTAGATCTTTACAAAAACAGGTCTACAACATTTAGCTTCTTTGGAGGAATGAATTTCGAAAAGCCCTGAAAATGATTTGACCCTACTTGTAAAAAGAACTAATATGGTGAATTACAACTTCTTACCCTCCCCAGATTCTATTATGTAACGATCTGTAAAGTAGACGTCAATCCCGTCGAATAGAGGGTAAAAGCACTTCTTTGGAGATGATATTGGATGTTTTCCCTTTTGGTTTGAACACCACTAAGTTGTTTGGAGAACTGACCCCTAAACAGTAACAGTAAATTGAAAAGAATAGTCTGAAAGAATAAGGGCTATTCAAGGAATGAAGACTGTCTCCCCTTCTCCAAAACATATAAAATTTTTACCTCAGTGACGTTACGATCCGTTTCTCAGTAGTATAAGTGCCCTAACTTTCAAAGGCAGGCGATTTGGAAGAAGTCCGGGAGGGTCGAGAGTGTGGAGAAACTCAACGTGGTAGTGCACTGTGTCATCTACCTCCACCACACTGTTAATAGATTGATAGATCTTTTCCTCCGAATGAAAGGTTCCGAGGTGTGTGTTGTTGATTTTTAGTGCCTTATCATTCTTCAGAGTGATACTCGCCCTTCTTCGAAGCCAGGACGCAGGTTTTGCTGTTACGTTCTTGATGTCGGAATATATTATGTTAGTGAGGCTGGAGATATCTGCCACGGCTTGACATAGGTTTTCGTTGCCGAGTTTCAACAGAAGTTTGGAAAACTATTCGGCCTTGGAATATCCCCTCAGGTGAACCCTTATGTAAATTCAAGACAATATGTCCTTATTGTACTGATATACATTTTTAAAAATCACTATTATAACACGTATTTGTCTTGAGAGCAACTGCCATATATCATCGTCGAGCTGATAAAACCACAGTAATAAAAAAAAAACTAATGGGACCCGCTGAAAAATATTTTGCAATTTACAAAACTTCTTTGTAGACAATGTTTAACGTATGGCACTATCCATCAGGTAAAATTTGAATTTTTAGGTTTTCAAAACTACTCGCACGTGACATTGCTACATACACTTGACATAGGCTAAATACTGGTTGTGACGAATATTATATATTCCTACTTTATCCAGAGTTTGTCTTTGTGGTTTATTAATTGTCATCGCACGTGCTAGGCTCACATCAAAAATAGGAAGGATACCACAAAGAAGAGCTAGGAGAAGGCCGAATAGAATTTTGAAATAATAGATTACAAAGCGATGACTGAATACAACTTAAACGAAGAAAACTGTGACGATGAAAGAGTATGAAAAACAGGTGTCGGATAACGTCGAAAGACGTTTTAACAATATGCGTATGCTTGTACCAACAGGGAAAGCAATGAACCAATGTGTAAATAAGCACATTCACATAATTATAATAAGCAGAAAAAACACCTTACAGCATCTGAGCAATACCGATTTTCTATAACTGTCATTTTACATGTATTTTGACGTTTGTCTCACGAATCAGCAGACCGTTGATTTCAAATAAACATTTAGTAGTTACAGTAGTCCATTGTAAAAAATCAGCAGAAGGCCGCAGGCTGACTTCGAGAATATACTTGGTTTACTGTTACTGCATGGCCGGCAGCAACCACTTGAGGGCTACAATATGGTGATTTTTCTCTAAATATTAACAACTTATTTTCAATTTAGGACTTTCGTGCACATCTACACGGTGACAGCTTTCATTTAAAAAAAGAATTATCGAAATCGGCCCGGTGGAAGTCTCAAAATAGATGTCGAAAGAAAACGCTTCACGTTTTAAATATATAGATATTTGTAGTTCTACTGTTTCTAGAATAAAAATGAAATAAGATTTGAACATATTGACATAGTGGCCTTAGGTAACAATGGTAATCTATGTTTCGATGCTATTTTGTTTATCTTGTTTGTTTACATTTATGCTGTAAAGTTATACAGGTTATAGTGGTGCTTCGAAAAGTGAATGTTTTTCTGTCAGTTTCATTTTATTTTGCAACAATTTCTTATCGGTTGTGTGTAATAGTGACGCCGTTATTTAAGCCGGGGTGAGATGTTTCGTGCAATTGGTATTATTGAAGGTGGTCGTACTCAGGCTGATGCTGCAAGAATTTTGGGAACATCAAGAGGAGTAACTCATTGATTATGGCGGCGTTATCAAGAATCTGGACATCTACAGGAACACCACCCAAAAAAACCGCGTTTTACAACACCGATTCGAGATAGATTTGTAAGGTTAAGGGCATTACGGGAACTATCAATAAATGCAACTGCTCTGGTCAGTGCTCTACAAAACACACATGATGTAACTGTTCGCAGTATAACTGTCAGGAACAGATTACATGAAGCCAATCTTCGTTCTCGTCGCCCTTTAAGATACCGAGCAATTACTCGCGGTAATCGAGAAGCTCGAAATGTGTGGTGTGCAGAGCATGAAAATTGGAATCAGCAACAATGGGGCACAGTTCTTTTTACCGACGAGTCGCGGTTTGGGATCTGTCCCGACACAAGAAGAACTCGTGTTTGGAGACGATCTGGCAATGAACAATGGCTACGAAATGTTCATCAAGTAAAAAAATTCCAAGGCGGGACGATCATGGTATGGTGAAGAGCAATGACTGGCAGAAGAACAGAGTTCGTTTTAATTAATGGATCATTAACGGCAGATACATATCGGGATAACATTCTGCAGCCTGTTGTCCTTGCTATCGCTGAAGAACTTCATCCAGATTTTTTTCTGATGCATGATAATGGAAGATGTCATGTTGCTGCTACCGTTTCTCAGTGGCTGAAAACGCACAATGTATCCATTTTACCATGGCCTGCACAATCGCCAGACCTAAATCTCATTGAGCATGTTTGGGACATGCTCAAAAGAAGACTTCTTGTTGATATGAAGAATGTGCAGAACAATCTAGATATTTTTTTATGCCTTCAGCGTCAATGGAATGCTATACTGCAAGAAGAAATTGACAATCTGATACTGTCAAGGCCGCGCAGATGCTGAGCAGTTTTAAATGCACGAGAAGGTAACACTAATTGCTAAATGGCGTTTGAAGTTTTAATTTCATGTGCAGAATTAGAAATTAAGCAAAAATTTAAAATTACAAATTAAGTTAATACTGTTTCATTTCGTTGGTTTTGTCTTTAAGCAATAAAAATGTTCTGTAGACAGTTAAAATAATAGTATAATTTCGGAAGTTACGTATTGTTATACAGGGTGTTTCATTAATAATTGGAAATATTTTAACTGTAGAATTCTGGGCTTAAAATATTAATATTTAACCCAAATCACTTAGATAAAATGTGGCTTTTTACTGAGATATAGGGTGTTTTATTTAAAAATTTAAAAATGATTTTTTCCCCCATTACTTTAAAACTATTTGACGTATCCGTATCATATTTGGCAGGAAGTTTAGACACTGTAAACATGCTAAATTATGTTAAATAAACGTTTCTGGCTACTACCAGAGGCGTACCACAGGGGCAAGTGGGTGGTTGACCCTTCCCAAATTCTACGCCACTGGCGGAATTGCCATTTTAACACAATTTTTCGATTCTCCAATACTTTCTATGTAAATAACATACTCTTCCTTCGTCACGATAACGTCATTATTTTTCGAGATATTTAAAGTTAAACATAAAGCTGAACAGTTATTTTGATTTTAATGTGTATTAATTATGTCGGTGTTTTTTGTCATAAGATTGCATTATTACGCAAATGAAACTTTAATCCGTATTAACAAAAAAACATAATGTTATTTATTGAAATTTCTTGAAACTAATACGTAGATGCATTCAACATAAAAAAAATGTATCCATGTATTCGTTTCAATAAATTTCAATAAATAACATTATATTTTTTTGTTAATACGGATTAAAGTTTCATTTGCGTAATAAATGCAATCTTATGACATAAAACACCAACATAATTAATACACATTAAAATCAAAATAACTGTTCCGCTTTGTTTAAATTTAAATATCTCGAAAAATAATTACGTTATCGTGACGAAGAAAGAGTATGTTATTTACATAGAAAGTATTGGAAAGTCGAAAAATTGTGCTAAAATGGCAATTCCGCCAGTGGCGTAGAATTTGGGAAGGGTCAACCACTCACTTGCCCCTGTGGTACGCCTCTGGTAGTAGTCAGAAACGTTTATTTAACACAATTTGGCATGGTTTACAGTGTCTAAACTTCCTGCCAAATATGATACGGATGCGTCAAATAGTTTTAAAGTAATGGGGAAAAATCATTTTTAAATTTTTAAATGGAACACCCTATATCTCAGTAACGAGCCACATTTTATCTAAGTGATTTGGGTTAAATATTAATATTTTGAGCCCAGGATTCTACAGTTAAAATATTTCCAATTATTAATGAAACACCCTGTATATAGTTGAAATATAGCTAAGCACTGGTCATTACTTAGTCTTTTTAATTAAAAAACCATGTGTTCCTTAGACTTTTTTGATGTGTATAGTTTCCAATTTATGAATGCAACTAAAATACGTTTATACTTAAATGTCAAACCTGACATTTAACTTTTAAACGTCGCTTGCGTTAATTAATAAAACCTGCGTCTTTACAAAGCCTGCCAGCTAGCCGAATGTTGGTAACATGCAAATTACGGTCACTTCATGAAATTGTCGCTGGTTGACACCATCTAACAGATCACATATTTTCCCTTTACGTAATACTTACCCTTTATCCAGCCACAAAAATTTACCATATTTGATTGAAACTCATGATACGAGACATTTTTTCTATCCGTATTTCAGCATAAAGGAGTGTAAAAAGACATTTTTAAAAATGTTTTAACTAAACACGTGCTTTCAACATCAGATTGTATGAACTAGCGCCAATGAACAGTATATAAACTATTGAAATAAATGTCAAAACAGCCTAGCTGGCAGGCTTTGTAAACATACTAACATAACCTATCAATGCAGGCGACGCTTTTAAGTCACCTATAATTGCATTCATAAATTAGGAACTATTCCATAGCCATACTTGATGAGCAAAAATTATGTGATCTAATAATTAAAAATGAAAATCTTAAGTATATTTTTATTGATGCTGATATTTGACGTACATTGTCATTTTGACATTTAAATTTTCTTGCAAAATCAGGCACCAGCATTAATAAAATACTGTAAAAATTTGTTGGTAAACGTTTATTTTCGTTCTATTCTTAAGCAACGAGCGACAGTAACGGTGACAAACCACTTTGGCGCTCACTCCTTAGAAAACGTCAACTTGGCGTTGACAAAAGCGAGCGCAAAAGTCTACTATCTATAGCAGTTGTAGAAAAAGTTTTTTTTTTCTAAGGAGCAGCCGCCACTGGTCCCTAAGGCAGATTTTAAAACTTACCTACAAACGAATCACCTCCCCGTGATAAATCAGTGGGGTCAGTAGAAACTAGGTAGTTACTTGTGGTACTCTTTTTACGTTTACGACCAGCTAATAGAAAAACCTTTTTGCCGTACTCCCTTTCCAAATGCAAAAAGTAAGTGGGGTACAATCCACGATCCATTCCTTTACGATCTCTCGTTATACGGCACTTGAATAGGACTTTTTTGTGGTGCAGGTTGCGATACAAACTTGTCTATATTTCCTTCAACATCCCCTTCAATTTCAGGAGCCTGTAAAAACAGATATTTACAATTTAAAAACCATTCATTTCAATAACAAACAAACAAAAATATCGCATATACATATGAGATGTGGCAATATAAAATCCAAATTTTGTGGTAATAGCTATTTATGGTTATATTACAAATAATCTACCAGAGAAAAGTTGAGCCCTCGAGGCTGCTAAGCCGAGAGGGTTCTTTACCAAGTGAATTATTTGTAATAACACACGCGTGCCATACAAAATTGTATGCAACAACTCAATAAATATCTAAAGAACATAAATTTTTTATTGACAACTGTAAAAAGTCAAAGGGATACATTGATTGGGAGTGTAGCGGAGCCCATAAACCAGCTAGTGTTAAAGTCAATTGTGCGTATTGCTTTACGAAACAAAGTGAAATTTCGGCGTGCGTTTTAGAAGTCGCTTTAACGTCAAGTTTGATTTGTGTCGTTACACGAAGAATATAAATTAGCTTTCATAACGTCGCGCTGCAATTTCTACAACACAGCAAGATTTCCATCTACTCTTTGCGTCATGCAACAGAGACAATTGCAAGGGCAATAAATGGACCAGCACTCGACTCAACTGGGCCAATTGCAGGGGGTAATAAACGAACGGACGTCCGACTCAACGAACAATGGACGGAAATAAATACACATTCAAAAATGTTTAAAAATTTAATTGTTTAGGGGTTATGTTAATGAGCAGTTGTAAAGAAGATATAGACATAGAGGGACATAACAGCATGATTTCCACCTGCTCTTTGCGTCATACAACAGAGGCAATTGCAAGGGCAATAAACGGACGAGCACTCGACTCGACTGGGCCAATTGCAGGAGCAATAAACGGACGGACGTCCGACTCGACAAACAATGGGCCAGGTGAAAGTGAAGAGCAAACCCTTTCTAAGACAGGCCATGCTCGTCGAACAGTGGATCATAAAATCCGAGCTGAGAAAATGAATTCCTCTGCGAGGCAAAAGTATAGCTCATGCCCGGACTAAACAATCCTATTGTATTCAAAGAATAGGGTATCCTTTGCCTTGCACAGGTGACCTATATAAACGTAGACACTCTGTAATTCCAGCTTTGCATCTCCATCCATTTTGTGTCACTCTGGCCAAGACGCGAGCATGCGACAGATTCCTTAGCTTCTAATTTCCAAATTAGATTCCGGTATTTATTTATACTTAATTCGCTATTCATATTGACGTATTTGTGTATGTTTGTAGTTTGTGTGTTTCTTTTTCCGCATTTGGTTACATCTTATTGAACCAATGTAATTTCAAAGTGGTGAACCCGGTAAGAACATCATAACAGTTCCTAAAGTGCAAACCACTCAAGGAGTCAGTTTAAATACCGAGAAATCAAATAAATTTATAAAAACAGTCGCTTGTGGTTCGTGTTAAAACACTTGGCAGTACTGAAGTGTATTGTTGGTGACACCGTCAGTCTATGTGAAATATGAGATTAATAGGTTAGGTTTTGTTTGTTATTTGACAGACCGACGCAAAACTTAAACCTGCACATCTCAAATTTGACATACCTTGACAGTGCTACCAACAATACAGTAGCGAGTGGGTTATGGACCACTTTAGAGGTCTCAAATCAATCTAGTTATATATTTATACTAGGAAGTGCTGCAAAAATTGATTTACTGGTAAAACTCGACAATTTAACTTTGATCCCCTTCAGTAGAGTTTCTTTATTTATTTTTACATGTAGATTACACCTGTTTTCTAAAAAGCATGGCGCAGACACTCCAAGTTTATTTTCTTCTGTCTAAATTGTAAAAGATATCCACAGTTTACTCTCTTTCCGAAATATTTATGCATCAAGGGCATAAACAAGACATTTTTAACCCCCGGATTGAATTATAACACAAAAGGCGCATCATTTCATAATGTGCAGATATGTTTTACTATAATGTAAGACAGTGACGGTTATTACATAGAAGCTGAGAAGCTGTAGAACAGTTAATTGTTTACCTTCATTAATTTATGTGCATATTTTGTGATGCGAGGCAAAAAATCTCTATCAGTGACACATAAGAAAAATATTAGTTTAAAGTCCTTTTCCATTCACAACCTAAACGATATAAATTATGCAACTAATTTCTGAGTCATAAAAGCACACATACAGCTAGGCTCTGTGTCTTATTCTGTATCACAAGTTTTAAATAACCAATAAGAAAAAAGTGTAGTTTGCATCCTGCTCTATTGGAGCTGAAATTCATGCAGCACAATTTGTGTGTAGAAATTTGCAGTTCCAGCAGGTAACTGCAATGAGTGTTTTGTTTTTAATTTTTTGCCTTGAAATTCTGTAAAAAGTCATGCCAAATACACCGTGTCTTAAAAAAATATCTGCACAGAGAAGAATAACTTCAAAGTTGGCCCTGGGTAGAATAACTAGAAATATTTTTAGATCGATCAACCTTTATTGCAACTTCTTATATTGAACAAGTGTTTTCAAAACTGAATATATTGGGTGCAGCATCTACAACAAAATATGAGGATCTTCTAATGAAGAATTTTTAGATTAATATTACCACTCTCTTAAGAAGGGACGCCAATACAAGTTGTTTAATGATTGGTATGAATGTAACCACACTGTTGACTTTGAACTATGATTGTAGAATATTAAACATGTTGCTGCACTTAATATGAAACTAATATGGCAGACCAATATGTGAACAATAAAACTGTTATTGATCTTGTGTCATTTTATATCCATGCAGTATCATAAATATATTCTCCAAATTGTGACAAGCTTAATAGTAATTTATTGTATACGTGTTTTAGATGGCGTTTTATCCATGCAAGAATGTTTAAACACAAGAACGCAGTTTGAGCGTTTAATTTTCTTAAGTGGATAAAACGCAACTAAAACACGAATGCAATACGTTTTATCCAACAACTCAATAAATATCTAAAAAAACATACGTTTTGTATTGACAGCCATGAAAAGTCATAGTGACATTTGGAAAGTACCGAAAGATCAAATGTTATACGTTTGGCAGTACTGAAGTGTATTGTCAGTCTATGTCAAATTCGAGAGGTTAATAGGTTAAGTTTTGTTTGTTATTTGACACAGATTGACGCAAAACTTAACCTACAAATTTCGAATTTGGCATAGCTTGACAGTGCTACCAACAATGCAGTAGTAAGTGACATGATTTTATCAACGTACATACATCAAACAAGTAGAGACACTCATGCCAAATGTTGAAACCTGTCTAGAGTGCCTGGGACAGTAACTCGGGGGGTATTTCTGAGCTTGACTATCAGATGGCAGCACAAAATTCTACCAATCAGAGCCAGTTACTAGCTCTGCTACCAATCATATGTGACAAAGTAGTGGCGCCATCTGTTAGTACTATCGGAAAGTACCCCCGCCCCCCCAAGGAGCCGTTCAAGGTCATCCAAATTGGAATTTTGACATCAAAGGAACCGACAGTGAGTGTCTCTACTTGTTTGATTTATGTACGCTGGTTTTATCCCACTAGTGGAATAAAGTAATTTCATTATTACACTAGTGGATAAAGTGGTACTTTAGACGATTCATAAGTGTGGATAAAACTTCAATTATAAGGTGATTGTGGATATTAGAATATCATTGCTGACTGTTGGCAAAATTAGAAAGAAAAACGTGAATTACATTAGAATTTAATACATGTGTCCGAAAACGTACCGGCAATATTTAAAAGATGAATTTGGGAACTTATATAGTATATAAGCCTTTCTCCGCCAGGACTACCTACTGTATGTGTGTAAATTGCGTCCGAAAGCTTGGCCAAAAATGGCGTTTATCTAACAGATTCATATATTGATTTCAAACGCTGACTTGTGCAAGCCATATCTTCAAAACTTCCCTTGTGACTTTCCCCAGGTTTGATTTTAAAAGTTAATTTTGACATTAAGATCATTGAGTCACTAAAAACTATAGGTTACGCAGATGAAAAAAAAAAGTCGCCCACCGAGTGAAAAAATGTTTGCACAACGACCCTATTTTATTTCATCCCCTATAGTTTAACCCCCCATGTAATATTTTAGTAGTAAGGCCTGTTCCTATGATACAGTCTTTTGGAAACGTGAAAAGCTGACTCTTCTTAAAGCTGCCACATTGAATAATCTGGATGTAGATCCTACGAAATGTGTGTTCCAAGTTTCACGTTTGTAGGTGATCGGGCAGTCCAAAAATATGTCGATCACCTTTTTTTGCAACAGACACAAGTGGATTATATATTGCTGTGGTTTGATACCTCCACTTAGAAGATTCGTTTTGAAAATTATAAATTCTAGATTATGAGATTTGTCAGCAATTATTATTTATAAATTACATATTTGAACTGAGTAAAATCAGTTTGGTTGTATTCTGTCTGCAATTCAAATCTCAAAACGCTAGCTCGGTAGACACTTAACTCAAAATCAAAGGGTTGGATTCCTGATAATTTGTGAAAAATTTCACCTTAAACTGGGTACGCCACTGTGCGTCCAAACTATATTTAAAATACACAGTTGCAAATATGAGTGCTGTTGTCAATTACACAAAGTGGTTTGTTTACTTGCAGTAAACGTTTTTGACTTAGAAATTCAAAATTGTGAACAAACTACAGGTATTTATTTGAATCCCAGTACTTTGGCGGTTCTAATCTCCTGTGTTTCAGTGATTAATTTGTTTAATGACGTCAAACCGACGCTGCTGCCCAATAGCGATTGTTAATTTTTTGACATAACCTCACAACTGGACTTGGTTAATTATTGGAAAAATGCTTTAGCTGGAGGCTTGGATACGCCTGCTTCTTATTCAAAAGGTAATGTATCGCTCATACACAAATTTCCGGCTCCTCACACTGTTAATAAACTTTTTACAGTACCTTGAAGTTTTCAGATGGTACCGTTCATTCCTCGGACGGGGCCCCAAAATGGATCTTCTCTCGGAGTCGCTGCCCCCGGTGTTTGTGGCCGTTGTCCTACAGCTCTACGTGATGCGTCCCAGTAGTCAGCTCTGGTCCTGGATCCTTTATTCAGCTGCTATCGGCCTTTGTAAAATTGAAGTGGTCACCGACCCAGCTTCAAAAGCTTCTTGCGATAAATAATTTTTTGTTGGGGAAAATGTTATCCACATTCCCATAGGTACTCTTGACGGTTGCTCTATACACTGCTATACTTTTTATTGCAATATTTCATGTTTAAGTAGGTCAATTCTTTATTTTAATAAGAGCACCAAAACTGCTTGTCACAAAATTAATTTATTCAATTGTCATCTCTTAGCGTCCTTTTTAAACAATATCTAATCTAACTATAAAACGGACATTAAATAAGTTCAATTGACTTACATATTAAATTAAACATTCTTGTAAATAATTAAATCTAAACAATTGTTATCTCTAAAATTATTGTCCACATTTTTCTATTGTCACAATGTGTCTTTGCGCCCCTACACGTTTTATTAAGCCAGTTGCATGTTCACTCGCGTATTTACATTGATTAATTTCCCGTTCACTTCCTTCATAATTGTTCCCTGGTTTCCATCTGTCTTCCTTTCACTCGATTCCTCTCCAGTTTAGGTATCTACTTTTCCTCAAGTTTTATGTCTTGTTCGCTTCTCACAATTGCTATTTTATGTCAGCCTTAATTGCTCGTTGCAACATTATCATTTTTCTAGCTTATACCTTTTAGAATTGATCACAAATTGTACTAATTAGCTGAATTGAACTCTACGCTTCATAACCTGCACATTGCAAAATCCTTTGAGATTATTTAATTTGGTTTGGCTATTCATTCTGCCCAAACCCAACAATTAATTAATAATAAATGACTTCAACACTGTGAAAAGCAAGTTGCCCCCTTTGTGTTCCTTAATCATTTCATTTCTTTTAATCCAAGCATCTCGTTTTCAATGCATTTACTGAATGACATTTAACTTAGCATTGCGGCTAGATAAAACACTCCAATCTTGTGCTTTGTGATTTCACTTTCAAATTGTACTGCAATCAGAGCAGAGCCGTAGGGCCTAATACCACTGCAATATATATAAATATAACAGTTACCAAGTTATTGTTTCTTTCATAATTAAGGTGGCCAACATTTGAGTTCAACGGATTTTATTAAATAATTTTTTTTAACACATCTTCATTAAGTATTCTATTTACAAGAGACGTTCACAGTTAACTTCATTGTGTTCGATATACAAATCCATAGGTCATAGAAAAGACTGATGCATGTAAGCTCTTAAATCATAATTTCAACGATTCAAACATGGCCGTCCAAATGGCACAATCAAACTACTATTATTAAGAATACCAGCTACCATATTAACACCAAAATCTGCGTTGAAAACGCAAACATTTTCCTAAATGAACATTTGCTGTAGCCCATTCATAAAAATGATACCATCTCTTGTAAAATAATGGCAAATAGTTATGAACATAGCCTAAACTTGAATAGAGTGAATAGAGAAAAGATGTACAAAATATGACTAACCTTAAGGTTCCAGCAAAACTTGTGAGACTAATTAGGATGACAAAGTACAGTTCAAAAAGTAGTCATCAAATAATTTTAAAGTCATTGAAGATTAATGACCCCATATCCTCAAAAATTTTCAATTTAGTTTTAGGAAAAAATTATAAGAGAAAGCAAGATATACATGCAGGATACAATACTACAGCATTGATGTCAATGCCTCGCTTATACGGACGATCTACTGCTGATCGCAAGAGCTAAAAGAAGTAGTGCAACGGTTAGAAAAAACAGCAAACAGGCTAAATATAGGATATTAAGAAGGGAACATACAGTGAAGGAATGCAATCTAGTCATCACGAGTACAGTTGAGGGAAATACGCATTTAAAAAAGTTCAGAAACTGTTTCGAGGTTATGTTTACAAGCAGTTGTAAAGAAGATATAGACATACAGCACAAACTGAATAAAGACAATAAAAGTCTGGGGGATGTATTCAATTTATTTAAATCAAAGGTGGTGTCAAGAATAACAAAAGTATATGTATATCAGACTGTAACAAAACTGATAGCGCGATACGGTTGCAAAGTGTGATATTAAATAAAATTATAATGAATAAGCTGCAAGTCTGGGAAAAGAAGATATTCAGAAGAATTTATGGAGGAACAAAAATGAACGACATATGGGTCACAAGAACAAACAGAGGTATTGGAACTTTATGGACAGACAAGTATTATAGCCACAATGAAATCTTAGGGAATCCAGCAAGTATCTTCTACTTTCTTCCCTCCATATATCCTTCGTAATATTTTTCTCTTCCATAGCTTATTCTGTATATCTTTATTCATTATCCATAACTCACATGCATATATTCATCATCATCATTAATTTCAGCGTGTTTTACTCCATCTCTGGATACATGCCTCTCCAATATTTTTCCACTCATTTCTATTGCTTGTTTTTGCCATCCACTGCACTCCCGCCACTTTCTAGATATCATCTCTCCATGGTGTTTTTGGTCTTCCCGGGTTCCTCTTGGTTGTCCGTGGTCACCACTCTGTCACCTTCCTGGTCCAACTTCCGTCTCCTGTTCTCATCAAATGTCCAGCCCATCTCCACTTCTGTCTTGCCACAGATTCTGCCACGTCTATCACCCATGTTTTTCTTCTAATCCATTCGTTCCTCTTTCTGTTTTGCAGCCATACATTCAGCATCGATCATTCCATTTTCCTCTGTGTCATCCTTAATTTCTCCATTATTCCTTCATTTAAGCTCCATGTTTCTGCTGCATAAGTCATAGTTGGTAAGTTAAAAACTTGAGTTTTGAGGTGTTGTGGGAAGTTGGATTTAAAAACACTACTAAGTTTTCCATATGCTGCCCATCTCAATTGTATTCTTGTTTTTATTTCTGTTTCCTGATTATTTTTCCCAAACGATATTTTTTGGCCGAAGTAGGTATACTCGTTGATCACTGTCACTTCCCTTTCATTATTAAACATAATTGGTATAGCAACGCTATGCATATATTACCAACGTACATAAATCAAACACTCATTGTCGGTTCCTTTGATGTCAAAATTCCGATTTAGATGACCTTGAACGACTCTTGGAGGGGTACTTTCCGATAGTAGTAACAGATGGCGCCACTACTTTTATCACATATGATTGGTAGCAGAGCCAGTAACTGGCTCTGATTGGTAGAGCTTAGATATACCCCTCGAGTCACTGTCCCAGGCACTCTAGACAGGTTTCAACATTTGGCATGAGTGTCTCTACTTGTTTGATGTATGTACACTGATATTACACTTGCTCTAATTATTGTTTTGTACAGTATGCTCAAAAATTTTTACCCTCTAAACTCTAGAGGGTTGTGAATAAAAAAAAATATGTTGGCAGTGCTGAGTAAAGGTACTCTATAATATAACCTATACATTTTGACAGAATAACTTAACTTTGATAGAATGTTTTATACTGAACACAAAGTGGTGATGTGTATGGAAAATGGAGGAAACCTCTTTGAACATCCATAGCTGTTTTTGTTATTTAAATTTTTATGTATTCAACAGAAATTTTTGTATTTGTTAAAGTGACATTACTGACATAACCTTAAACTGACAAGATATAAAATGGCAATGTGACTTTTAATACCACGACTGCCAACATAAATTTTTAACAAAACAATTCCACAGCCCTCTAGAGGATAAAAGTTTTCGATCATACGGTACCTATATCCTAATTTTAGCACTCAGCAACACTATCTTAACACACTGTTTAGAGTTCGTGCACTTCTATCACCCTTTATCAACCTTGCATTTATTTAATATTTTTCATCTCCGTTTTCATTTAATTTAAACTTCTAGATAAACTGTACTTTTCACTCTTTCAAAAACTACTTCTTTGTTGCTTTCTGTAGTAATTTTTAGTTCCTGCTCTTGTGGGATTTATATAATATGTCCTATTATCATGTACTTTGTCTTGTCATTATTAATCGGTTAGTCCTCTTTTTCTTGCTTCTGATTCTAGATCTTTTTGAAGTTCTCTTCTTGATTTTGCAAAGACTGCCACATCATCCGCATACGCCACACACTGTTAATTTTGCACTCCCTCATTACGTTTTCTAATATCAAGTTAAAGAGAAGTGTAGGCAATGGGTACCCTTGTCGTAAATCTTGTTCCACCTTAAAACTTTCTGAAGAATTTTTGTAGGATTTTCACTTTGTTGTTTGTATTTTTCAGTGACATTTTTACTAATTTTACCAGCTTCTCTAGAACTATATTAAGTGTGTTCCATTTATTGAGTTGTATGCCTACGTATAGTCGATAAAACATACATATAGAGGTACTTCATGTTTGTAGCAATTGCTTTGTTTTAGTATAAATATTTGGTCAATCATCGATTTATTAACTCTGAAGCGGCCTGGTATTCCCCTAGTGTATTCTCTGTGTGCTTACTGATTTGATCTCGTATCAATGTAGCTAAGACTTCATATATTGTGTCTAAAGGTGTGATCCCCTCTAATTTTTGCAGCTCCCGTTTATGAATCGGAATGATCATCGCTCGTGTCCATTTCTCTCGTATGCTCTCCTTTTTCCAGATTTTTGTTATTAGTTCGTGTACTTCCTTTATTATTGGCTTTCCGGCGTACTTGACTTGCTCTGCTGTTATATTATTTGGGGTCCTGCTATTTTTTATTCTCTGGATTTTTCGCTCTACTTCTCTGAGGATTGCTACTTCCTCCTCCGTTTCTTGTTCTTCTTTTTGGTCAAGGTCTGTCTCTTCCTCTTCTTCTTCTTCCTGGTTCTGTCGTTTGTTAAGCAATTCCTCAAAGTATTCTCACCATCTTGCCTCGTTTCTTATTAGGCGTCTTTTCTTCTCCCTTATACCGGGTGTCAATGAATTTATTAGACAAGTCATATCTTCTAGAGTATTAGGTGTATTAAAATGAGATTTGGTACAGGTAAATGGTATAGGGAGAGGAGAATTTTCGCGTATTTTTCACTTTTCGGTCACTTCCGGTTTCACCGGAAATGGCTCCGATTTCGAATTTTTAAATGGAACACCCTGTATATTTTTGCATATTTGGATTTCAGAGACAATTTTGGATCAGAATGTGACATTTTAAAAAGTTTTTAAGCCTACTTGATTTTTTTAGAGCCAGTTTTAATATGGCATCTAGGTGGCCATGATCAGACGCAAACTAATCTAAAGACCTCAGGTGATGTCAGAAAACTACAATCGCAAAGTTTGAGTGATTAGTATGATAGATAGGAATAAGACAAGTTGGCAAAAGCACGTTTTCTTGTCTAACTATTTTTGTTCAAATGGCGACCCTTTTTTGACAAGCACTTTCCGAAAAGAGAATTTTTTGGCGAATCTAACGATACTAATTTATTTGCGATTGGATTAAAAATAAGCTCATAAGTTAAATATTTCTAAGCAAAATACTAGATAATAATTTATTTACTTTTGTCAAGTGTGCCATGGATAAGTTTTTAAAATGTCACATGCTGATCCAAAATTGTCTCAGAAATCCAAATATGCAAAAATATACAGGGTGTTCTATTTAAAAATTCGAAACGGGAGCCATTTCCGGTGAAACCGGAAGTGACCAGAAAGTGAAAAATATGCGAAAACTTTCCTCTCCCTATACCATTTACCTATACCAAATATCATTTTGATACACCTAATACTCTAGAAGTTATGACTTGTCTAATAAATTCGTTGACACCCGGTATATATTACCTTGGATCTTGTTTCTCCTTTTGCTTTTTTCACTTCCTGATAAAAATTTCTTATTTCTTTTGCTTTATACTTTTCCTCTAACTCCCTTATCTTTCTCTTTATGCCTTTTTTTGGTGTTCCTTAATATTTTTTTAGTCTTTCTCTTTTGTTTTGAAAAACAAAAGTGCGTTTGTATCAGACTGTAGTAAGACCGGTGAATAGTGAAGTGAATAAGCTGCAAGTCTGGGAAATGAAGATACTCAGAAGAATTAAAGAGAAAAAAAACAAACGAAATACGAAGACCAAAGTATTACAGGCACAATTAAATCTCACAGAATCAGACTTCACGAATCATGGATAACCAAGACGATGCTGGAAGGTGAAATTCAGAGTAAGAACAGGAGAGGCAACCAAAGAGCAAGTGGATAGAAAATGTACAAAAAGATTTAAGACAGCAATTCTTTGCTTAGTTACAATAACTAGGTAACGGTTACGATTGGGATATATGTTTCGACTCGAATAAGTTCCCGAATTCATCCTTGAAATATTGCCGGTACGTTTAGGATATCCTTCCTCTATATTATAGACCTATTTGTTTGTAACATAGTATGAAATTTAAAAATTTTTGGTATTTAATTTACGCTTTTTGTTAATGCTATTATGACGATAGCCCCAAGATGACTTTATTTTAGCAATTGTTTTAAAGTAATCTGTTTACTAAGCCTTTATACAGCTCCGTTACTATCTTGTCTAATGACACAATTAGCGTAACCTTAACCATTTCGTACACTGTATTCTTTTTAAACATTTATGTTGAATCTTTTGTAAACTAAAAGCAATTGCTTTTAATATGATTATTGGTATGCATGGATAGCTCCTTATAATAGGTAACAATAGATGTTATTGAAGTGATACTATGGAACTGCATTAATTTTATGAGTCATATGTGACCAAGTTCATAATTATTGTATTTGCATTACATTTACAATAATCATGACGTTGTAAGCAAGGTCGAAGATCTTAGGTAATAACTTATGTAAGAAGATATATTGGTGGTGATATGAATTTTTAGCAGTAAAAATATCACATCTAGTTGCATTATTTAAACTCGGAAGCGATAAGTCACTAACTCAATATAAAATTGATATTGACACGCACATAAATAAACCAACAGAATTACTTTAAAAAGAAGGTTAACAGTAAAGAATAAAGCAACTTAATACGTACGGAATTAACTTGATTATTTATTAATAATGGCTGTTCTAGAATTGGGTTTATTGGCATATTTCCATTACTGGGAGTGGATGCAACTGGAGTAGATTCATCATCCTCAACATCCATAAGGTCACTCGAAGGCCCATTTGTCAGATCTTCTATTTCAGTGTCTAAAAATGTTTCATTCCAGCTCTGCCTTGCATCTATATAGAAGCTTACCTTCAATATGATCGTTATTTGATAAAATTGAAATTACTTGGTCAGGATTATTGTCTTGACTCATTGTATATTGTAAAGGTCCATCATAACCTGTAAAGCAGTAATTAAGGATTGTGCAAGGTAAATTGTTCGCAATGCTTCCTACCATGTAATTCTCTTCGATTCCCACTATTCGATCGCAGTTTGGCCGATGTGTTTCTTGCATCTGATGCCTGGATCATCGCGGCGTTCTGCCGCTTTCGCTTTATTTTCTGCTCCATAATCTGGCGCTACAAACACGGCATTGATTGGTAATCGGAATTTCTTTAAATATTAAAGGCTTACTTGCTGCTCTAATTTTTGATTTCGCACGTCCATCGCTGCTTGTGACTTTTCACGTCTGATGCAAGTGACGCATTAGCAAATGTTATGTAATTTGGTAATAAAATAACTCAAATGCAAATCGATTATCCTGCGAATCTTCGAAAAAACATAGCGGTGTTTAATGTTGTTTACATCGGTTACCTACAAGACGTAGGAGATGGATTGTTAGTCACGTGACTATGACTCACAATAACTAGAACTACTAGCAGCAAGTGTTGCAGTACGGTCTACCTTAAAGAAATCTACGCTATTTTACGTATAGTATAGGTTGTGGTGTAGAATCCAATATTCATAACGTTTGTAATCAACAATATTTCTAACTGAAATACACTTTATTTTTTGAGTTGAAATATAGAATAGAATAGAATAGAATAGATTTTTATTTGTGAGAATCTCAGTTTGTACATAAATAAATAAAATATAATAATCTTTCTTGAAGTGAGATACCAAAAAGTATATAACCTATAATATTTATTTACGACATTAGGCCAGTAGCTAAGTGTTTATGGCGGAGTTGGTACATCACTGTCAAACCAGTTAGGACGAGACACGTGAACCAGCGAGGCCATAAATGCGAATACCGGCCGTGTGTCGTATAAATTTTTTTACTTTCTCGCATACGGTAGTATAGAGAAAGTATTGTAATCGTCAAAAAAATCGACTTCGAGATTTTGACGAATCTTGACGTTTTAGACCTCCTAGAGTCCGAAAAAACCATTTTTCGAATTATGTCTGTGTGTGTGTGTGTGGGTGAACACGATAACTTAAAAACGAAATAAGCTAGACCCTTGAAATTATGTACATAGTCATTATTCAAAATTTGTAGATTCCTATCAAATTTTGAGCGAAATCGGTTAACCGGAAGTGGCACTTTACCTAAACAGGTAGCGGTACCTATTCAAGTAAAGTACCAGTTTGCTTCGAGATATTTGAACAAAATTTTGTACATACATTTCTTATGTAGAAAAACTACTTACCAGATATTACATTTCAGCATGATCGGTTAACCGGAAGTGGCATTTTACCTAAACAGGTAGCGGTATCCATTCAAGTAAAGTACCACTTTGCTTCAAGGTATTTGCACGAAATTTTGCAAATACATTTATTATTGAGAAAAACTCCCAGATATAAAATTTCAGTATGATAGGTTAACCTAAAGCGGCACTTTACCTAAACAGGTAGTGGTTACCTGAATGCGAGAAAGTCTAGGGGAGCACACTCCCGATTTTTTGTATAGGTACTGAACAATAACAAGAATCATTTTGATTTGATTTTATTTAAAA
Source organism: Agriotes lineatus (assembly GCA_940337035.1). NCBI lineage: Eukaryota > Metazoa > Arthropoda > Insecta > Coleoptera > Elateridae > Agriotes > Agriotes lineatus. The sequence goes on along the minus strand of OW679197.1, from coordinate 24,861,558 downwards.
ATTATCCCAAACTATTTGCTTTAAAAATGCTGTGATTCTTGTTATACGTTTGGCTGTACTGAAGCGTGTTGTTGGTGACGCTAGTAGTGTACCTAGGGGTGTTCTGGGACACTTCCGGTGGTTTGAAACTTGGCTAAGTGTCACGTGGCGGCCTCTGGTTTGAAACTTGGCTAAGTCTAGCCGAAGGTCACGGGTCTAGCCGGGGTCAAGGTCACGGTCATTGGCCTCTGGTGTGAAACTTGGCTAAGTCTAGTCGAAGGTCACGGGCGAGGTCACGGGCCTCACCTAGGTCACGTGTCACTTCCGGGAATTTTTTGGACTAAAAGTGTAGTTTTTGAAATTTTCCCACGCTCGAGCGTCTGGGATGCAGACATGTCTATTCTTGCAGGATGTTATCAGTAAATCAGAAGCTATTGTTACGCTTATCAAAATTTTCTCAGGCTCGACCGGATGTGACTCATCGTCTGACAGACATGTCTATTCTTGCAGGATGTTGTTGAACAATGGCATCCCTTGTTTTAAAATCAGCACGAAATTCGAGAACAATGAAGCTATTGTTATCTGGAGATTAAAATGTGCAAAGCTGGTAAATTGAACAATGAAAGCCATTGTTTGAGAAATCTGCACGATAATTGGACAATGAAGCCATTGTTGTCTGGAGAAATTTTTGCTGACAGCCACTATAATATAGGTAAGAAAGAGGGGTTGGGTTGCTATTCGACTACCCTGTTTCAACTACCTGTTTGAGAAAATGTGCAAGGATTTTAAATATCTTGTTAGGTTTTTGTTTTATTACGCGTTCGACGAGATGTATGTCTGGATATTTAACTTGAATAGGCCGATTGGAAGCATCTTTTAGTAGATAGGTAATGTGTTCGATCCCACTGGAGGACTGTTTAAGCGGTAGACAGTATATAACAAAGTGTTGGGGTGTTAGAGACATTGTTTGTAAGCATTGGCGTAACTAGGATTTTTGGCTGGGGAGGGCCAGGCCCCCCAACCAACCATCGTCAATACCTATGTATACCTATGAAGACATGAATTTACGTACATACATAACTTTTTCGCATACATTTATTTGCATGTCCTTTGACGCTGTTATACGACGGTAGCCCCGTAAATGTCTGCAATCTAATAAAACAGAAGTTTTGTAACCAAAATTTGTTTTTATTATTTTTCTTCAAAATATTTGCCCTTAAACTCGTATTCGGTAAAACCAATTTTCAAAACAAATTCCACTCGTCTTGAGTCACTAGAGAAACAAGGTTTTTGAAGCTTTCCACGGCATCTTCGGAAGTTCAAAATCGTACACCACGCATTTTATCCTTTAATGGAGGAAATAGAAAGTAATCGGAAGGTGATAGGTCGGAACTATATGGGGGATAACTTCGCAATTTTAACCTGGAAGTCTCTAAAAGTTATTTAGTTTGATATGTGGTATGACTAATACCATTGTCATGGTGCAGAACGATCTCACTCCTTGGGCGCTGTAAACGAGCTTTTTGAATAACGCTTGGCAGCCATACTGTTATGTACCATTCTGCAGTAACCGTACGTCTATTTTCAAGCACGACAGTTGCGATAGGTCCTGATTTCGAGAAGAAGCAAGCAATCATTTTCTTACCAACTCTTCGAGATCTCTTCATTTTAACTGGATTAGGATCTGTTAGAAACGTCCATTGTACAGACTGTCGCTTAGATTCGAGTTCAAATGCATATATCCAACTTTCGTCACTATTTATGATGTAAACTGCTTTATATCTACCTTCGTCATATTTCTTTTACCAATCCACATGCTGCTGTTGTGTTTCTTTTAAACTGTGTGGTATCCACCCACAACAGACTTTTCTTACACCCAAATGATTATGTAAAATCTTGTTTATTGCAGTCACGTCAATGTCCAAGACGCTTTCAATAATTCTATACGTGACTCGATTGTCTTACTGAATCATTCTTCGCACAGCGTTTATGTTCGTATCGATAACTGCAGAAATTGGTTCTTCTCAAAAATCGTCAGTAACTGAAACTCGTTCAAATTTAAATTCATTAAACCAACAATAGACAGTCCTCTGGTGCGAAGGCACTTGGTCACCAAAGCAGCACGAAGTCATCCAAAACTTTCTTTCTGAGATATGGAACTTTTAAAGGCATAGCAAATCATGGCTCTAAAATTCTCCCTCGTTAAATTAATTTTTGATGAACTTATTACAAAATTAACTATGTAATAACTGTTGCAATTATCAAAACTAAATTTGAACTGTTAAACTAGAAAACAACAAACATTTGTTTCATGGCAAGCACAAAGCAAGTGGTTGCTTTGTGATGGCAAGTTTCATTTCCATGGTGCACTTAATTTGTTGCTTTGCAGAAATTATGGTTGCTACCCTCGTAATACTATTTGAGTAGCATATTAATAAATTATTTCTCGGTTCATAAACAACATAAAAAATGTATAGATTACTTCTTGCAATTCAATGAGGTTGGCGGTAAAAAATATTATTCCAGGAGAAACAGATTTTTTTGGGAAACATCACTTGGTTTCCATTTACACGTTTTTTAGCCACAATTTTTAGTTTTTCTCAGTATCGTCGAAGCAAATACTTTCTTGAAAATATCAATATCCTCTTAATTGTTATTGTGATTTCTCTTTGTTCTGTCTTGGGATAGCAACTGTGGAAATTTAAGCACCACAAAATTTACTTTGCTTACATAGAACACTATTAAACATAAAATTCTGGATCGTACTCTTAAAAGCTATAAACTCAACTCTTTAGGCAAGGCAAACATCCAAATAGCAAGTCACCGTAAGTCTGAACTGGATGAGCCTATAATAGGTAGCTAGCTGTATGTGTCCAGGGAGTAGTTAACGATGCACTCAAGTTATCAGCTCATTTAGTTACCCGCATATGAAATAATTGCAATTATATTTTTCTGTGCACATAAATCGGTTCTTTATTTATAGAAAACTTAAGAGAAACTAACTAAAATGGTGCACAATTATCTAAAAAAAAATATTCAGACGAAAACGGTTTTTTCAAAGTAATTATTAGCTAACTAATAATGTTTCCTCGTGCATATTATTATTCATTAGAGCTATCCGTCCAACAAATGGTATTTATACTATAATTTTTTTAAGCCAAAAAAGGTAATAAAACCAGAAAATGTAAGAACGTGTGGAGTTTGATAAACAACCCCTTAGTTTAAATGGGTTAATAATAAAAGCAAATTTTTAAATTTATTTAACTTCTATTTGCCTGGGGTGGGCCAGACGGCACTCTGGGGAGGGCCTGGCCCCCCTGGCCCCCCCGCTAGTTACGCCAATGTTTGTAAGCAAAGTAAATATTACGTGTTTTAATACTCTTCCAGGTTAAAAAGTTTGCTGTAGTTTTAGCCAATCTTATACACATTCCAGCACTAAAAAAATGGTAGGAAGCGAAGTCTTCGCAGAATTTTATAATACAAAACAGGAGCGATAAAAGAACCGTGTTTACCACTCAGCATTTTTCAGTTTATCCGATTCGGCAACTTCCGCATATCGCAAAACAGACACCTTCTTTGTTCCTGTGTTGGCATCTTGGCTTTAAGAATGTTATGGTTTATTTACATCTTGTGTTAGCGCCCTTGGTTTTAAGAACGTTATGTAAATGAATATTTTATAGAATTTGGAAAACTAAAGAATATATTAGCAGATAATACAACTTATTTTAAAAACGCGAGGTTTATAAATACAATACAGCAAACCATAAAAGTTGGTTTTTGTTGTATAAGCAAGCCAATCCGGTAGAGAGATATTTAAGAGGGGTGATAAAATACTTAAAGAAAATATTAGCAGATAATACATTTGAAAAATCTGCACGACTAATACTCAAGATTATTACAATTAGAGAAGTCGTCTGTTGATCATATTTTTGTAGCCACCCAGCATCTTTCAGTTATCCTATCATCTCCTTTGTTGCAGGTGTTAATAGAGGCTATATTTGTGTGTCGCCACAGACCTGTCAAGACTTGTGGATGTGAGCGTCTGGGAATGTGCTAGGTTGCTAAAAATGAACCGGATGTCTGGGGTTTCTGAGCAGGTCTGCGTGGGGGTCTGCGCGAGGGTTTGGCGGTAAATTCAAATTCTGCACAGGTTTCGCGGGAAATTCAAATTCTGCGTAGGTTTTGGCGGTAAATTCAAATTCTGCGCATTATTTTGACGGTGAATTTTAAATTATGATCAGGTTTTTGGCGGGAAAATCTGGGAGTGTACAAGGTTGCTAAAATGTATGGGGTCTTTGTCTGAGAAATTTACACCAGATGTAGTTAATGACCTCCATTATCAGTGTCTATAAATTTGGTAGACAGACAGACAGACAGACAGACAGACAGACAGACAGACAGACAGACAGACAGACAGACAGACAGACAGACAGCTTGACAGGTAGACAGCTGTTCCTGTAACGGTTTTATGGGCACGACGGTGTAATAAAACGACAATTGTAAATATAATTGTATTTTATTTGTCTAATGTACATGTATAAAATTATTACAAATATATGTTATACACTAGTTAATTATTGTGGTAGAGGTGTTGTTGTCATCTCTGTCTGGAGGATCTCTTCGTGCTGTTTCCGAACTGGATTTATTCAATTATTCCTGCCTCTTTTAACTCTTCTATTATACTAACAATTTCATTTATATGATTTGTATGGCCAGATGCTTGAGAGGCATACAGTAACTTTAATCGATCAACTAATTCGTTCGGATCATCCCAGTAAACATAATCCAACGGTTTATTGCTAACTTGTTTATACATTTGCTGCATACCTTTACCAGTAAGCTTTCTAGTCCTTAACGATATCGATGATGGCGTGGGTGATGATGACAGGTTAGATTTTATAAATTTCTTGTATTTCGCTTGGTTGAAACCTACCTTCTGATCATTTTTATCAAAATTTCTATGCGCTGCATTTGTTCTGTTTATGATATCAATATAATTTGCTCTATCTGTCAGCGTTGGAGTTATTTGAGGATCGTTTTTAAATAGTAATTCGTACAAACCAGGCGTACCTTCATAGTGCACATTTTTAACAATTATATCTGATCCCTTTATATCTAACTCATCTCCACCAAAATAAAATTGGTTTTTATCAAAATCATATCTAATTCCATACCTCCCTAGATTTGGTCTTTCTATAAGATAAGTGCTTACATATTTCCTAGGAAGTTCGTCATACTGTTCTAAGAAAGAACTTATAGCTTGCGGCTGAAATTTGTTTGCTATAGTTGTATTAGGTTCATCTTCGGAGGATTCACACAATACTTCATCAGCCGGTTTTGGTGTAAATAATTCTAGTTTTGGAGGATTTGATATATTAATATATTCATCATCGTCATCATCCGCGTCATAATCGTATTTAATTGGAGGATTTGATATATTGATATATTCATCATCGTCATCATCCGCGTCATAATCGTATTTAGTTGGAGGATTTGATATATTGATATATTCATCATCGTCATCATCCGCGTCATAATCGTATTTAGTTTTTCTTTTAAGATTATATTTATCATCGTCATAATTGTATTTAACTTTCTCTTTCTTTTTCAATTTGAAAGGCTTAAATTGTGATGGAGGATTCTCTTTTGTATTGATTTCTTCTGCAACACTTTGTATTTGTTCGGTAACAGGTTTAAAAAATTTACCAAGGAGCTGTTGTTGCACCAACTTACCCTCCTTAAGAGCTCGAACTTTCTATCTTATAATATTTTTAGTTTTAATAAGTTGCTTTGCTACTTTCGTTTTCATTATTGTCACAATTATGTAAGCGGTAGACAGCCAGACAGGTAGACTGGTAGACTGGTAGACTGGTAGACAGGTAGACAGCTAGACAGGTAGACAGCTAGACAGGTAAACAGCTAGACAGGTAAACAGCCAGTTAGAGAGACTGACAGATTCAAACTAGTTCACACGCCAACAGTTTCTTATCAAATGATAGATATCAGAACTGTTAGATGTATATATAAGAATCAAATTCATGACGATAGCGTCCACCAAGCTAAGTTCAGTTATTCGCTAGAATTGTCTGAAATATGATTGAGGATAATGTTTACCACCACTGTTTTCTTTCATATGTTCGTGCAATGTGCAAGCAATACATTTTCGTCCTTCTTGATCGGTTTCCCCTTTACATTTTAGACACTTATACTTAACTGGTATAGGCATCTCTCTCACTCCTATTTCTATTACTGCTCACAATCTGTACAATAAATGGTGTTAAGAATGTCTGCCTGTCTGTCGGCCTACCTATCTGCCTGTCTGTATGTCTATCTACCAAATTTATAGACACTAATAATGGAGGTCATTAACTACCACACGTCAACAGTTTCTTATCAAATAATAGATATCAGAATTGTTAGATGTATATATAAGAATCAAATTCATGACGATAGCGTCCACCAAGCTGAGTTCAGTTATTCGCTAGAATTGTCTGAAATATGATTGAGGATAATGTTTACCACCACTGTTTTCTTTCATATGTTCGTGCAATGTGCAAGCAATACATTTTCGTCCTTCTTGATCGGTTTCCCCTTTACATTTTGGACACTTATACTTAACTGGTACAGGCATCTCTCTCACTCCTATTTCTATTACTGCTCACAATCTGTACAATAAATGGTGTTAAGAATGCCTGCCTGTCCGTCTGCCTGTCTGTCTGTCTGTCTGCCTGCCTACCTGCCTACCTGCCTGCCTGCCTGCCTGCCCGCCTGCCTGCCTGCCTGCCTGCCTGCCCACCTGCCTGCCTGCCTGCCTGCCTGCCTACCTGCCTGCCTGCCTGCCTGCCTGCTTGCCTGTCCGCCTACCTATCTGCCTGCCTGTCTGCCTGTCTGCCTGCCTGTCTGCCTGCCTGTCTGCCTGCCTGCCTGCCTGTCTGTCTGTCTGTCTGTCTGTCTGTCTGCCTGCCTGTCTGTCTGCCTGTCTGTCTGTCTGTCTGTCTGTCTGTCTGTCTGTCTGTCTGTCTGTCTGTCTGTCTGTCTGTCTGTCTGTCTGTCTGTCTGTCTGTCTGTCTGTCTGTCTGTCTGTCTGTCTGTCTGTCTGTCTGTCTGTCTGTCTGTCTGTCTGTCTGTCTGTCTGTCTGTCTGTCTGTCTGTCTGTCTGTCTGTCTGTCTGTCTGTCTGTCTGTCTGTCTGTCTGTCTGTCTGTCTGTCTGTCTGTCTGTCTGTCTGTCTGCCTGCCTGTCGGTCTGCCTGTCTGTCTGTCTGTCTGTCTGTCTGCCTGCAAGGCTATATGGGTGACCTTGAGATGGTAGTTGAAACGGGGTAGTCGAATAGCAGCGCTGCCCCCCTTTCTTACCTATATGAGATGGTAGTTGAAACGGGGTAGTCGAATAGCAGCGCTGCCCCCCTTTCTTACCTATATGACAATGTGATGGAGCCCATCGAGGAGCATTTAAAAATTTTGAGATTAGAACGTGAACGTGTGAAAAAAAATCGTATATGATTTATGGTGATGTCCGCCTGCCCATCTGTTAAATGTTTGCATTATGAGCCAACAGTCTGCGTCATACAAATCATATAAATGAAATTGTTAGTATAATAGAAGAGTTAAAAGAGGCAGGAATAATTGAATAAATCCAGTTCGGAAACAGCACGAAGAGATCCTCCAGACAGAGATGACAACAACACCTCTACCACAATAATTAACTAGTGTATAACATATATTTGTAATAATTTTATACATGTACATTAGACAAATAAAATACAATTATATTTACAATTGTCGTTTTATTACACCGTCGTGCCCATAAAACCGTTACAGGAACAGCTGTTTACCTGTCTAGCTGTCTGTCTGTCTGTCTGTCTGTCTGTCTGTCTGTCTGTCTGTCTGTCTGTCTGTCTGTCTGTCCACCTGCCTGTCTGCCTGTCTGTCTGTTTGTCTGCCTGCCTGTCGGTCTGCCTGTCTGTCTGCCTGCCTGTTGGTCTGCCTGTCTGTCTGTCTACCAAATTTATAGACACTGATAATGGAGGCCATCTGGTGTAAATTTCTCAGACAAAGACCCCATACATTTTAGCAACCTTGTACACTCCCAGATTTTCCCGTCAAAAACACTGATTATAATTTGAATTTCCCGCCAAAACCTACCTAGAATTTGAATTTACCGCCAAAACCTACGCAGAATTTGAATTTCCCGCGAAACCTGTGCAGAATTTGAATTTACCGCCAAACCCTCGCGCAGACCCCCGCGCAGACCTGCTCAGAAACCCCAGACATCCGGTTCATTTTTAGCAACCTTGCACATTCCCAGACGCTCACATCCACAAGTCTTGACAGGTCTGTGGCGACACACAAATATAGCCTCTATTAACACCTGCAACAAAGGAGATGATAGGATAACTGAAAGATGCTGGGTGGCTACAAAAATATGATCAACAGACGACTATTTCATCGCTCCGTTTTGTATTATAAAATTCTGCTATTTAAAACTACCAGTTTAGGATTGGCTTGCGGATGTCTTATATTGCAAAAACCAACTTTTATGCCTTGCTGTATTATTTACTTGATTCAAGAATCTCAAGAATCTGGCCTGTAGGAGCTTTCGTTTTTTCGTGGAAACTTGGCACAGTCAACCTAACGACTTAAATATTTTTACGTTAAGACCCAAATTTTAGATTCGATTAGAAATTCAAGAAAATGTTTCCATTAAACAGATATCTGAACCTGATTTCTAAGCAATAAGTTTTTTATGCGGTAAAAATGAACTGTCCCACGCCGTTGGATATCGTGTATAGCATCCTTATTAATTAGAGTATTGTTGTGGCCTAATAGCTTTTATTTGGTTTTATTTAGTTCTTATTCTCAGGGCTTTATTTTAAAAAATTTTGATATCTTACCTTTTGTCTGCAGTCTCTAATTGTAATAATCTTGAGTATTAGTCGTGCAGATTTTTCAAATGTATTATCTGCTAATATTTTCTTTAAGTATTTTATCACCCCTCTTAAATATCTCTCTACCGGATTGGCTTGCTTATACAACAAAAACCAACTTTTATGGTTTGCTGTATTGTATTTATAAACCTCACGTTTTTAAAATAAGTTGTATTATCTGCTAATATATTCTTTAGTTTTCCAAATTCTATAAAATATTCATTTACATAACGTTCTTAAAACCAAGGGCGCTAACACAAGATGTAAATAAACCATAACATTCTTAAAGCCAAGATGCCAACACAGGAACAAAGAAGGTGTCTGTTTTGCGATATGCGGAAGTTGCCGAATCGGATAAACTGAAAAATGCTGAGTGGTAAACACGGTTCTTTTATCGCTCCTGTTTTGTATTATAAAATTCAGCTGTCTAAGACCCACCGTACTTATGTGTGTGTTAGCTTCCTACCAGAGTTTACTGCTGGAATGTGTATAAGATTGGCTAAAACTACATCAAACCTGCTAACTGAAGGGTATTTTTTACTAATATATATTGCTGTTCGATATTTGACAAGGCCCGGTTTACAAGTTTTCTGTCTGTCTGTTAGCAGTGCTTTCGAACCTATATTAAAACAATCTAAAATTTGGTAAAAGAAAACAATATGCAATTAAATGGTACTGTTGCTAATATCCAAAATTTTTAACTCCGAACTGTAACCTGTAAATCTCTACAGCATAATAATATTTCTTTAGGAACTTGCTTCCTGCTAAAGTGAGGGATGCTGTACATAAATCCAAGCGAAATAAATAACTATCGGCTCGAGACTGTGTATTTAATAAAGTACAGGAAAAAACACGTAATATTTACTTTGCTTACAAACAATGTCTCTAACACCCCAACACTTTTGTATTATGTTATATACTGTCTACCGCTTAAACAGTCCTCCAGTGGGATCGAACACATTACCTATCTACTAAAAGATGCTTCCAATCGGCCTATTCAAGTTAAATATCCAGACATACATCTCGTCGAACGCGTAATAAAACAAAAACCTAACAAGATATTTAAAATGGTTTGGATTTTTTATATTGCATCTTTTTTTTATGTGGAAATAATTCGATATATACTATTAGACCACAATTAATTCGGTTTATTTTTTACCAGCTTTGCACATTTTAATCTCCAGACAACAATGGCTTCATTGTTCTCGAATTTCGTGCTGATTTTAAAACAAGAGATGCCATTGTTCAACAACATCCTGCAAGAATAGACATGTCTGTCAGACGATGAGTCACATCCGGTCGAGCCTGAGAAAATTTTGATAAGCGTAACAATAGCTTCTGATTTACTGATAACATCCTGCAAAAATAGACATGTCTGCGTACTCAGACGCTCGAGCGTGGAAAAATGTCAAAAACTACACTTTTAACCCAAAAAATTCCCGGAAGTGGCACGTGACCTAGGTGAGGCCCGTGACCTTGACCCCGGCTAGACCCGTGAACCCCGGCTAGACCAACGACCTTGACAAACCTGCGCGCGCAGACCTGCGTAGACACCTGCGCAGAAAACCTGCGCAGTGACACATTTTGGTCCAGAACGCCTATAGGTACTCTACTGACGCTGTCTCTGTCAAATTTGAGGTTAGATTATGCATCAGTTTGTGTCAGACTGAAGAAAAACCTAACCTACTAACCTCGAATTTGACATCGACTGTCAGTGCCCGCAACAATATAAAGTATGATCAAAAATTATTTTCATCTAGTATGACCATGGAATACTTCCTAATTTATGAATGCAACTACATTTATACTTAAATTGCAAACGTGACATTTGCTTTTTAAATGAGGTATAGTTGCATTCATAAATTAGGAAATATTCCATGACCATACTAAATGAAAATTATTTTTGATCATACTATACTTCAGTACTGTCAAAGGTATAATACGAATCACAGGCGTTGCTAAGTGCTACCGGACGTCGTCAAGGGCGTCATTAAGTGCTACCGGATAAGGTCACTAGATCAACACACTAAAGTGTAAGGTATCGCCATTAGTGATTTTTTTATATCTACCCTTGTCGCACAATTTTCTCCAACTGGGGATAAAAAAAAACAATCTAACAACAATTTGACTTTACAGCAGTGCCGTTACACCAAAAAGAAAATCTCCAAAAACTAGTGTCTTCCCTATTGCACTTAGCACATTTGTATTTGTTATCTTTATCTCACATATTTCTCATATTTCACGCGAGGAATGGAATTGCGGTACCTTACACTAAAAGTGTGTTAATCTAGTGACCTTACTACCGGACGTCCTCAAGGGCGGTCGTTAAGTGATACCGGTCTAGGCCATAAAAACCTACTTACCGGACTCGTTAAGCTGGTAGATCGTATCTACTCTAGATCAGTATGCAAAAATAGTATATTACTATACACCACGTTTTGAAATGATTTGACATTTTACGGCCGTATTTTGTTCATTGCTATGACAACAAACTTTTGTCAAATGGTAATCTATCATATTAAACTGTCGTCTGCATCAACACAGACGTCCATACTAACTTTTTTTAATTGGCAGTGAAGAACGTCGAAATCGGCATGAAGTAATCCATTGTTTTACAATTTTTTGTAGGTGGCGAGGCGACTGATAAACGTCAACCGACGTCAACATAACCTAGAACACTTGGTTAAAATGTTGTCATTTCACGATTTAAAAAAAAACATAATATACGCCTCGGCACTGAAGTTCCCGTTTTATCCCTTATATGGCTTTTTTTTTGTCTGGGCCTTACGGACCTCGGCAACTAAACTTCAGTGTCTTGGTATACAAATTATTTTTTTATGAGCTACCAGAGAATATACCGGGTGTCCATTCTCAAAGTTGAACATAGGCAATTAACATTAGTGCATTCACTCGTTCTTCATTGAAATAATTTATTTTTCTGTAGATAATTTTAACAGACGTTGACGGAAAATATCTGATTTACGCCAACTAATTACCATTTGTTTTGACAAATGCTATCGAACTTGAAAAGCAAAGCATGGAATATTTAAAAATTCCAAAGTTTTAAATTGGTATTTTAAAATAAAAATCGCATCTTGAATATTATTATTGGTATCATTTGATGCGGAATAATTTTATCTTTCCATTGATACCATTATCTTCCCTGTAAGTTGAATTGGCTAGCAGGAATCGACAAAAACGTTCAATACAATGTTAATCGCCTATGTTCGACTATGAGAACGGACACCCTGTATAGTTTTTGGAGATTTTTTTCCTCCAGAAAGTAACGTTTTGCCGGCCAAGATCGGAAAACAGGCATTAGGGATGGGCAATAGTTATTTACTATACAAGTGGGATAAGAACATCATTAATATATGTGTGTATAAGCACACAAGTATATTAATGATGCATTATCGCACATGTACCGGGTGATCATAAATGGTTGTGATTTTTTTCTTAGGTTGGCACTGTTAATGTTGGTTACCCTGCTGTCAATTTTGGTGGCACTGTAAGTCAATGTCAAATTTGAGGTTATCAGGTTAGGTTTTGCGTCAGTTTTGACACAGACTGACGCAAAACCTAACCTTCTAACCTCAATTTTGACATAGACTTACAGTGCCACCAAAATTGACAGCAGGGTAACCAACATTAACAGCGCAAACCCAAAAAAATAGCACAACCATTTATGATCACGCGGTATTGTACACAATTTTATCTACTCCAGTGGGATAAGTAACTCATTACGTCACTCATTTGACACTATTTTCGTTAGGTAATGAAGCTCATTACACCACTCAGTTATTTAATGGCTTTATTACCTGAGTGGTGTAATGGCTTCATTACCTAGCCAAAATAGTGTCAAATGAATGACATAATGACATTTGCCTACTCAAATATTTTTGAAAATGACAAATCGGATATTTCTCTTAATGCAGTTTTTTATATTTTAGGCATATATTATACAAGGTGTCCGAAAATTAGCCTGCCAAACTTTAATACCGAATTCTAGAACCGGAAATATTAAGAAAACTTTATATAACCATAGGCCAAAAACCCTTGGTTTTCCAGATACAGGGCGTTAATAGTGTAGTGCTGAGGATCGTTTCTGTTTAATATTTTCGAAACGTTCAAAGATAATTATTTGAAACTTTGTATACCTACTAAACTTCCTCTACTTAAAGAGATAAAGTTACTCTTGGCGATGTAAAATGCACATAGACGGGTAAAACTGAGTGGAGCTAAGGAAAATATTGCCCCAACTTTTTTGTGTGGGAGTTTTATCAATTTTGATAACAAAATGTAGTAGCCTGGAGTTTTTGACAACAAAAAAATACACCTGTTTCATGGGCTATTGTGTCCCGATATCAAGTAAAATCAGGTTTAAACATTTAGATTGTTGATATATCCATATTCGAAATCTAATAATAATAATTGATAGACCATGGAAAATGTAGTCGTTTAATTTAAATAATTCTGTAACTGATTAATAAAAGACAACAATTTTAACGTAAACGATACATAACAGAAACTTAATAAAAACATATAGCACCAAAACTAATGAACTTAAACTAATCATAATAAATGTGATCAAACTCAGAAAATCGTCACAAAACTTAACAAAGAAAACACTAAAAATAACAAACACAAAAGCGAAACAAAAAGGTACTATTATTAATGCATTAAGTGTTAAAAAACGTTGCCATTTTGTCGAATACAAAGACGAGCCCGGTGAGTTAAAACCAATTTTTCATGAAAACAGGACACAATAGGCCCATGAGACAAGAGTATCTTTTTGTTGTCAAAAACTTCAGGCTACCACATTTTGTTATCTAAAAACTCCCACACAAAAAATTGGGGCAATATTTTCCTTAGCTCACTCCAGTTTTACCCGTCTATGTGCATTTTACATCGCCAAGAGTAACTTTATCTTTTTAAGTAGAGGAAGTATAGTAGGTGTATCAAGTTTCAAATAATTACCTTTGAACGTTTCGACAATTGTTACAGTATCAAACTGACTTATCGACACTCAAGACTGTGTGAGTACCAAATAACTAGACAAGTCCGGGAAATGTGCACGCTTATCCTGGAAATCGTAATAAACAGGCTAAAGGCCTCGGCTCAGATACGCTCAGGAAGGAGGCGGGGTCCTAAAACGAGACACCACAGGGCAAACGTGGTAAGGTATATATAAGGTGTTACCAAATAAATGGGCGCCACAAGATCCAAATCTAAGAGACCCACGTTCAACAGGACCTTGAGGGTCAAACGGGGCGAAATATACTCAAATGCTACTTCTGGAAGCCACAGCGCAGCAACAAACGCAGCAACCTACCTGCAATGCTCATCCGCCACGTCCGGGCCTCACCTTACATCAATCGTGACAATAGTGACTTAGTCACCCTGTAAACAAACATGCACAAGACACTTGAAAAAAATTATAAGACGGTACAGTTAATACATCTATTGGGCCACTTCACATGACCAAACAAACAACGTACAGTAGTACCGACGTGGTCGGCACGTATAACAATTTGTAATAACGACTTAACGGGATACATCCAGCTGGGAATTGCTCTACCTAAATGCTATGCCGCACAGCTGAGTCGAACAACAAATCCAAATCGGTTCTATTTAAAAGTCGGCCATTGCCTAAACAAGTATAACGCACAAGCGTGAAATTTGTATTTGAGTTCGATTCACAAGCACATACTGACTTGCAACAAAGCAATTTAGAAGATCAACGTTAGATTTACAACAAAGTGTATTATGCATTCATTAAGCGCCAGGCGCAGCCTTAAAAGGTTAATTTTACAAGAACAGTGCTGACTTGCAGCTCAGAAATTTAGATCACAAACGTGAGATTTGTACCAGAGTGTACTATACATTCAATACACGCCAAGTGCAGCCTTAAAAGGTTAATTTACTAGAACAAAGCCGACTTGCAGCTCAGAAATTTAGAACACAAGCATTATTGCAAGAACATGCGGGCGAAACAGGTTATTATACAGATTTACCTTGGTTGTTAGCTCGGCTTCGAGACGGGCGAAGGGCGTTGACACCAGCGTCGGTATACCGCTGCGCTCTTGGTGCGTGGCACGAATGAAAGGTTGCGACGCCCTAAATAATCCCCTGCATTAAGCGTGGGCGGAATGTGTCAAAAACCCCCTTGGCAATACACAGATATCAGCGTGGCCGTTGGATGGGTCATTCGGTAAAGAATCAAAGAGCTGTAGCCGCACGGAATACCGGACGCGGTGTCCGAAAGCTCCGCGACCGTCGGGAGCTCAGACGCTCGCAGCGTCTCTCTAAGAACACCGACTCGAGACTGACTGACTGAACACAGACTCCAACAGAATTTCACGCTCAAATTCCTGTCTAACAGATGCGACCAATAGGAAGCCAAGGTCTCCGCGTTATGACGCCGTAGCTGCCTCGGTGCTAGAGAAATTAACAGATGTTTTATATAAAATTCGGGAAGGGTTTCTCACTCGCTCTCACGGACTACATTTTGAATAAGTAGAAATTGAGCGTCTCTGCATGCGATCAAACAACCAGTGACTGTATAAAGATTCGCGCGAAATGCCAGACTGTTAAGCGGAACTAAAAGCCACGTGCGGGTTAGGTTTTATGTGTGATACGGAAAGCTGCCGTATAAAAGATAATAGATTGCCGAAACGGGACCGATATACAGGCGGACTCGCCGATTATGTACCAAAACTATTCTAAATGGTTAATTAGCTATCCAAATTAAGGAAAAATTGAAAATGGCCTAACAAAATAGTAAACAAAAACTATCCTCTGCACTACACTTTTAACGCCCTGTATCTGGAAAACCAAGGGTTTTTCGGCCTATAGTTATATAAAGTTTTCTTAATATTTCTGATTCTAGAATTCGCTATTAAAGATTGGCAGGCTAATTTTGGGACATCCTGTATATTAAACTTAGTGGCAATTGGTCTTATTTGCATTCTTATCATTAGCGTAGGTATCGACAATTCTTCCTTTCTCGAAATCATTCAAATGGCGGTGCATCTTTTCAAATAACTGATTTGTGACGTTGGATGGCACTGAAAAAATGTGACAGTAAATTGAAATGCATAAGTTTTTTGCGACAATCGTAAGTCGGATGTTTTGTTTCAATGTGTCTACAAAGAAGTGATGGTTTTAAACTGCTGTTGGCCAGAACTTTGTTACAAATTACACAAAGCGATTTAGGTTCTGACTTAGCCCCGGTAAAATATAAAAATCATAAATATTCGCTGTTATATTTTCGTTTCTTCCTTTGTTCTCACTATGTTTGCCTATTGCTTCCTTGCTTTGAGTCTGGCTAGACGGTAGCTGACTAAAATTTTCACTATCGCCACCGTGTGTTGGTTTCAAAATTACGGAATAATAATTATTCATTTTCACGTTCAACGTGCGCACCTTTAAGTAGAAAGTCTTTATTGTAATTTATTAAACACATTATGCACTACTAATTTATCTTATTCAAATCATTCATGGTTCTCAAGCACGTCGTATGATTCAATTCGACTCTACGCTGCCTTGTGTGATCGCGGCGTTTTTATATCGGCAGACGTTATTCTCATTCTTTCGAAAGCATTCGGGAAAGTCTCGGGCGGCCTTGAAAATGTCGCTCGGTTCTCGGTTCCCTGAATTGAAAGTTTCGGGATCGTACAAGAATGTACTCGCATCACTAGTGGAGTAGCGTTTCATCACGTTACAGACTATTGCCGGTTGCGACTCGAATATTTTACGGAACCTTCCGTCGCAACGCGTAGTTGACTGACGTGATATTCATGAATTTGACGTTCGATTGATTCCACCATTACAATATTTTTTCGTCCACAAGTCCGACTTTTTTATTTCTAAGGAAGCTTTTCATCTTAATACATGTTTGCCACTGTTAATGATATCTTAAAAGTTGTACAGTTGTTTAGAAAGAAACTGGTATTTTAAGTAAAAACGACTTCCGGGATTGACCGTGTCATTATTGAGGTCGAAGAACTCAACGTTTTGCCCACTTTCGTAAGGGGCTTCATCAGGAGGAAAAAGCAAAAGAGCACGGTAACTCAACGTGTTAACCACGACAGAGGAGAAACTCGACTAACGATCGGAAGGAGAAAGGCGAGAATTTATAGGCAAGCGCCGTCGCGGTTCAGCAAATTTCGTCGCGGTTCAGTGGCGGTGGGCGGAGCTTAGGAATTAGCACTTTCCACATAGAAGGAAGGGAAAAGCCTTCGTCACGATTGAGATTGTTGGGGCTGTTGTAAATCTCAATGGCTTCGCGAATCTTTCTACTAAAGAAGAATGGGGATTTGCAGATGATGGAAGTTTTATCAAAAAGGATCTTATGGTCGGTATCACGCTGGTGTTCGGCGATGGCTGATGATGAAACGAGACCCGACTTGAGACAGCGCTGGTACTCAGAGATGAGTTTTTACTGAACGTCCTGATTCACCAATGTATACAGCATTACAAGAGCAAAATACTCTATAAGCACCTTTAGAGGACATAGTGCTTAATTTATCTTTAGGTGAAGAAAGAACCTGTGAGATTTTGCTCGGGGATTTGAATACTGTTTTAATGTTTTGTTTTCGAAGAAACTTTCCAAAACGATCGGTGACTTGGTGGATATAGTGAAGAAAGACTATTGCTGCAGGAGGATCGGTTTTTGGGGGTTTGGGTGGTCGTGGATGAAGATGGCGATTGATGGCAGACTGTATATCCTTAGCACGGTAACCGTTGTTTCTAAGAGCTTTCCGAATGTGGTTTAATTCAGCATGGACATTATCAGGTTGGGATATGGAAAGAGCCCGGTGTACAAGAAAATTGATGACGGAAAGTTTTTGTGTAGGATGATGGTGGGAATCGGCATGTAGATAGCGATCAGTGTGAGTGGGTTTGCGATATACAGAATGACCAAGTTTTCCACTGGGTTGGCGAGAGACTGTACATCTAAGAAAGGAAGGGAGCCGTTACTTTCTATCTCCATGTTAATGTTTGGATGTCGACTATTGAGATGATTTAAGAAGAAGGGTAACGTGTCTTTACCATGTAGCCAAACAATAAAGGTATCATCGACGTATTGGAACCAAACCTTGGGCTTCCATTCTGAAGATTTTAGAGATTCCTTTCTTAGATGTACAGGTCTCTCGCCAACTCAGTGGTAAACTTGGTCATTCTGTATACTGCATTCTTATTTGATATTTAGTAATGTTCTCTTACAGCCGCGGCCAAAAAAAGGGACACTTTTTGACCTAATTTTCAAAATGTGAAAACAGTTGCTGACACTGACAATTCTAATTAATAAATGTCATCAAAAGTCATTGTTTAGATCTGAATAATGACTTTTGATGACATTTACTAATTAGAATTGTCAGTGTCAGCCATTGTTTTCGCATTTTGAAAATTTTGGCCGGGACTGTATTTTAAACAATTGTTATTGATTGAATGTCAGATAAATATTTGAATAAATTTGACTTTAACATTTTTTAAATTTAAATGTGATTGTAAACATGTAAAAATACAGTGATTTTTTTTTTGACAACCGTCAAAATAAGGGGACATTCGTACATCGCTATCAATGCTCGAAGTTTGCCATTTTTTAACGTGGTAAAAATAGGATATTTATTTACATTACCATTGACGACGTGAAAAAAGGCATTTTGCGCACTAGAGCGCCAAAAATTTTCGCGCATTACGGCGCGAAACAACATTGATATTCTTGTTTGACGGTTGTAAAAATAATATTTTTTTGCATAGTGATCGTGAAAGTCGTCTTTTTTTAACGAAAAATCGTATTGAAAGTTCCACTTTTTTTAACGCAAAAATCGTGAAAAATGTACAATTTTTTAACTATTTTATTGAAATCTCAATTTGACAGTTGTCAATTCCCAAGTCCTTTTCGACTAAATTTCGACCAAGAGATCACTATGCAAAAAAACTACGTGTACAACACGTTTTGAAAGTCCTGTTTTCATTCATTTGCTGGATTAACTCGGGCTTTGCCCTCGTTACCAAACTGGAAATTCATGAAAAAAGTATGACTTTCAAAACTAGTTGTACAAATGACTATTTTTGCATAGTGATAATAAAAATCGTCTTTTTTTAACGAAAAATCGTATTGAAAGTACTACTTTTTTAACGCAAAATCTTGAAAAAAGTACATTTTTTTAAACTATTTTATTGAAATGCCAATTTGACAGTCCGACAGTTTCGAAGTCCTTTTCGACTAAATTTCGAGTTACAAGAGATCACTATGCAAAAAAACTACGTGTACAACACGTTTTGGAAGTTCTTTTTTCATTCATTTGCTTGATTAACTCGGGCTTTGCCCTCGTTATCAAACTGGAAATTCATGAAAAAAGTATGACTTTCAAAACTAGTTGTACAAATTACTATGTTTGCATAGTGATAATGAAAATCGTATTTTTTTAACGAAAAATCGTATTGAAAGTACCAATTTTTTAACGGAAAATCGTGAAAAAGGTACATTTTTTAAACTATTTTATTGAAATGCCAATTTGACAGTCCGACAGTTTCGAAGTCCTTTTCGACTACATTTTGAGTTACAAGAGATCACTATGCAAAAAAAAACTACATGTACAACACGTTTTGAAAGTCCTTTTTTTCATTTATTTGCTTGATTAACTCGGGCATCGCCATCGTTAATCAGACTGCAAATTCATGAAAAAAAGTATGACTTTCAAAATAGTCCAACAGCCAGCAACGGATTTCTTACAGTATTTTTAACAAGTCTGTAACAGTTATGGAAGGTCCCTTTGAATATTCTGAGAAGGGAACCCGTAGTCTGGCAAGCCTGCTGTGGTGGTTTTAGCCCCTTTGCGTCCTTGAAGGGCGTAAAAAAATAATGTGTCCAAACTGACACAAAACCTAGGAATAATATGTTGGTAACACTGTAAGTCTATGTCAAATTCGAGGTTACCAGGTTAGGCTCTTGGACTAAAACTAGTTTTACAAATTACTATGTTTGTATTACGAGAGCGAAATGTTTTAGAGCGTTCGAACATTCTTACGCTCTAAAATCATTAATTTCGCGTACTTAATAAAAAAAAATAACATTTTTGCATACCTAGTGATAAGAAAGTTGTCTTTTTTAAACAAAAAGTTGCGAAGAAAGTGTTACTTTTTAAATGAAAAATCGAACTATTTTATTGAAATTGTGAATTGTCAATTTGACAGTTTTTTTCATTTATTTGCTTGATTAGCTCGGGCTTCGTCCTCGTTAATTAAACTGCAAATTCATAAAAAAAAGTATGACTTCCAAAACTAGTTGTACAAATAAAACTATTAATGCGCAATATGTTTTTTTTTGTTTCCAGCGTACATATATCAAACAAGTAGAGACACTCGCTGTCGGTTCCTTTGATGTCAAAATTCCGATTTGGATGACCTTGAACGGCTCCTGGGGGGTACTTTCCGATAGTACTAACAAATGGCACCACTACTTTATCACATATGATTGGTAGCAGAGCCAGTAACTGGCTCTGATTGGTAGAATTTTGTGCTGCCATCTGATAGTCAAGCTTAGAAATACCCCCCGAGTTACTGTTCCTGGCACTCTAGACAGGTTTCAATATTTGGCTTGAGTGTCTCTACTTGTTTGATGTATGCAGAGCCAGTAGATATAGGAGAGTACCGCTACGTCCGCCATGTTTATTCCTCTGGCATATGCGTCATTTTGAGGTTTGTAATACAATTCCGTCAACGTGACGTTTGTTGGCAATCTAAAACTTAACTTAAAATTGGCAAGGCTGTAAGTCTATGTCAAATTTAAGGTTGGCAGGTTAGGTTTTGCGTCAGTACTGACACAAAGTGATGCAAAACATAACTTGCTAACCTCGAATTTGACATAGACTTACAATCTTGCCAATTTCAAGTACAATTTTAGACATATCTCAATAAGTTATTGCTGATGGGAACAAAAATGACGGCGATGGCGGCATTTTCACGAATCAAAGAATGGCAGTACTCTCCTATATCTACTGACTCTGGTATGTACGCTGGCGTTTCCATGAACATTTGATTATTACTTATTGTTTTCTAAGGATACGCCACGTCTACACAATGTACAAATGCGTTTATTTTAAAATGCAATATATAAACCGCATTTATTGAAAAATTTAAGCATCACAAATAACAATAGGGAGTGTAACATGTAACAACTTACATGCTTGCTGTAAACTGAAGTCTTTATACCATTTGATCAACAGAATTGTTTTCTCTGTAGAATAGCACATTAGTTTTTTACCCACTTAATAACGTTTTTATATTACATTGTAAAATAATAGTCGATTATGTTATTAGGAGTAAAAGTGATACTTAATGTGGCGAAGCTGTTTATTTAGCCGAACGTTAGTGAGGCAAATAATTCAGCTAAGCCACATAGTCACTAATACTCCGAATAACATATACTATTTTATCCGCAATCGTATTCAGATAAATTAAAAATTGATAAAGGGTAACACTAATTATTAGCAAGTAAATGAATAAAATAATCTAAGACCTAATCATTTTTTTCGTGGTTACGATGTAAACATTTCGCTGAAATGTTTGAGTTTTGTATTTTGTGTGATTAGGCACATAAAGTACGGAAAAGTTGCTATTTTATCTGCTTAATCCGATAAAGTCACACTTTTACCTTGTCAATAAAGACACATAAGTTGTCACTTTTATGACGTTTGCGAATAATAGTTATTTAAGTGGCAAGCTTAGTAAATTAGCCTTTATGGGCGAGCCGGATAATTTGCAGGGAGAGCGACATAGGAGCGAGCCCTGTAATCCGGTGAGCCCCAATGCCGCGTACAACGTTTTATTTCCTCTTGGGGAACATCTTAAGAATTAATATTAGTGATTAATGAAGGATGTGATTATTAGAAAACAAGGTGCTTGTAAAGTCGCGATGGCAGCATTTTAGAAGCACCTGGCTTGTAAAGACTTATTTACCGAGTCAGTTCAGACGACAGTAATGACCGTTTAACAAGTCAAGAGGATATAAACGCATTTGCACAGGGTAGAAGCCTGGCATAAGTATCTTTAGAAATTATCATGGAGACGGCAAGTCAGCATTGTGGGTTAAGATAAATTAACTGGTTCTGATATGACTAAACTGTTAACGTTAGTGTACATAAAGCGACTGTAATATAAACTGATAATTTAAATTTTGTACTTAGATTTACCAATACAAGGCAAATTACTAGCAAACTTTTTACAATTTTTACTAATATCACTCGTTTTTCAATAGTTTACGATAATCACAATTGCTTACCATTATGATTTATCATATTTGCTAGGGCTATAGAAATATTAGTACGTCGGGCACACCAAAAAAAGTTGCAATTTTTTATTGGAATGTGCCACTTTCTGTGGTCATAGTTGATGCCAAAAGGTAACTTTCCAGATAGGGAGCCACTTAAAAATCCGTGTAGGACACCAAAATAGTGGTCATTAAAGATGGCGCCGTATTGGCCCACTAATTTTTTTTGTATCTCAGCTCCTAATGGTCCGATTTCGATTTTCATTCTTTTGTTTGAAAGCTCTTGTGAAAAGGAAACTTTTTTGTCTTTATACATTTAATTTCTACACCTTAAGGGTTCTGCACAATTTTGCTTTTTTCACGAATTTCATTGGTAAGTAACTTTGACAAACTCCTATCATACGTGTGGACCAGCCTCTATTTGCTTTGACCAAATCCATCCAGTGGAACTGGCTTGACTTTTATGGTGAATCCAAGTTTGTAGCCATGTTTGGAGCTTTTTCAGGCCTTTTTGAAAGTGCTTGGCCAGATTCTCCACGATAGTGGCTGGACTAGTTTGGTGGCAAACTCTGGAATCAAGACAGAGGCAGGAGCGGAAGTGTGTCTTAAAGTTATACATGTCACAAAAGCAACAGCAATTCATCAGAAGACTGCTGCGGTTTTATATAGTCTGCTCAAAGAAGCATTTGCGCAAGGACATCCAGAGACTTAATTTGAAGAAGGGATTGAAGAAGAACGTTCAAACTGCCCAAATTTTCGATTCTGGCTTCTGGTGCTAAACTTGGAGATAGCTACTTTTCCTGCCTTTCATTGAGTCGATTAGGGAAGGTAACTACAAACTGTACACAGAAACGTTGAAGAAGTTAGCACCTTCGTTTTTTTTTAATAGACCATCTCCACTATGCTCGTTGGTTGCCAATCCATATAAAAGACTTACAAGAATTAAAGACACAGCACCCACTGTACATACACGAATACTTGTGAAAATGTCAATTTGTTATAAAACCAACAATTCTTTTTCTGCATTCGCTGTGGATCAAGCTCACGAGCAAAACAACGCCATCATAAAGGGAAATGGTGGTGCTGTAGATCTATTGCAAGATCCAGCCATGTTAAGAAGATGGATGCTGCCTGCGCCACAATTAGCATTGTCGACGAGTTTGAGTGAACTAGTAAAACTAACAGTGCTGACAGGCCTGTTCATCATGAACAGTACGCTGCTTACCAGAGCAAGTTTCAGGACCAAAAACAAGATTTAAAAATAAGCTTGTGGTTTGGGACACAAAGGTTATAATGGATCAAGAGCGGGTAAAAGCTTTGGTTGGTGCTGAAGTAAAAGCCTTACAATTGTACAACTATGTGCAAAACGTGTATTGTGCATTTGCTCCTCTGAAACAAACTCGGGCTCTTTGGATTTGCTCGAAAAAATTCTGAAAACTGCGGGACTTCAGGATATGTGGATTTTCTTTGGTGCTGGGAAGGCTAAGAGATACATAATTGGAAGATGAAGAAGATGATTACGTAATATAGAGTCATAGGAGCTGTATAAAAGCAGTTAATTTATATGAATATTTCTTAGTATTTAGTCGTTTTTTTTTTTGAAAAATTGGTTGCCTTAATGTAATAAAATGTTTTCAAAATAAGTAAAATCAATCTTGTTTATGAAAACAAGTCTTTCTTGACATATACGGAACCCAATTTACATAAACCTATTTTTGTGAGGAAAAAGGGACATTGAGCACAATTAAAAAGTTACTTATTAATAAAATACTTGAGAAAAGTAACATTTTTAGGTTTTCGAAAATCGTGCAGAACCCTTAAGGTGTAGAGATAAATGTATAGGGACAAAAAAGTTTCCCCTTTACAAGAGCTTTGAAACAAAAAAAGAAAATCGAAATCGGATCATTATGAGCTGAGATACAAAAAAATTAGTGCGCCAATATGGCGCCATCTTTAATGGCCGCCATTTTGATGTTCTACACGTATTTTCAAGTGGTTCCCTATCTGGAAAATTACCATTTGGCATCAACTATGACCACAGAGAGAGGCACATTCCAATCAAAAAGTGCAGCTTTTTGGCTTTTTTAGGTACCTAACGTACTATATTAAAAAATAGTAATGAAGTAAATAATATAAATAACAAGTTATACTTTTGCAGTTACGTCTTATCTCCAAAGCTGTTTTTTAAATGTTATGAATGGACTGAACTCCTATGTAGAGTGCAGTGCCCTTCAATTTGTTATGCGGTTTTATATGCTATTATCTGGTTAGATTTATTCCTGTTACGAAGTTTTTATTTATTTATTTTACTTATATTTTTGTATGCATCCTATACAGCATTACGTTTTTAAGGATACGCCTTGTATATGTCAAGTCTTGCATAGCTAATATTTTACGTCATACACACTAGAAGGCGTCAAAGGTCAAATAAATAAAGAAGGAATATACAAACGTCACTTAACAGAAAAGAATAGCATCAAACGTACAACAGCGCCCCCAATCTCAAATCGTGAGTGACAACGTGTCTATTTATTAAATGGTCTTGAAATTGTCATAGTCGAAGCAGAAGTATTGAGAAAGCGGAAAACATGACAGAACAACCCGTAAAAACAGACATCGAAGCTGTTTTTCAAAGATTGCGTGCTGTACCAGCTAATAAGGTAATCAATGGAGTTTGCTGTTGTTTATGGGGATTCGCCAAGTAGGTGGAAGAATATAACCTCTGTGGGGTTCAATCCTTTCCATATTTCACGCTGATTGTGTATTAAGGTGTCATTTGTACACCTGATCGCTAATATATAATAATTTTGCAGACATGCTTCGACTGCAGTGCAAAGAACCCAACCTGGGCCAGTATAACATACGGAGTTTTCATATGTATAGACTGTTCGGCCGTACATCGTGGCCTAGGTGTGCATTTAACATTTGTCAGATCGACACAGCTTGATACCAACTGGACATGGCTGCAGTTACGTCAAATGCAAGTTGGTGGCAATGCAAACGCAGTAAGAACATTTTTAGAAATTTCAAGTTGACATGTTTCTACTTTACCGTTTAATATTCAGTAGTCGAGTTGTCTTTGTTTGGCCTACATTAATTATAAATCACATAACGAGACATACAAAGTATATATTATAAGCTGTGATATTTAGCCAGCAATTTATATTGATACATTTTTAAAAATAATTGAGGTTGAGTGGTAACTCGGTAGTGACTTTATTATAATAAATTTGTGTTAAAACATTTCCATAACATATAATTATTGCAGACGCAGTTTTTCTCGCAACATAACTGTATAACAGCTGATTCTCAGAAGAAGTACAATTCAAGGGCCGCTCAATTGTATCGAGAAAAAGTGCAGCAACTCGCTTTAAAGGCCATGCAAAATAACACTCAGGTATTTATTTGATGAGGTTGCTGTTTCTGACTGTTGTGTTAAAAACTGATTGCAGTTTGAACAGTATTTTATTAGCTTGTGTTTGTTATTACAGTCGAGGATCGAACACAGTGGGTTCGCCTCAAAAGGGAAAAAGGTAGGCGTGGATTTACCCCGCCTTTTAATGCTTCTTGATTTATTTGCTCGTAATAGATTAAGAGTATGATTGTTTAAGCTGGTTGCTATTTATATTTTGCTATTTTTTGTAACAAATTGTAACTGTTTTCACTAACCTTTGTACAGCTACACATACACGCAACCAGCGAAGAGAAGGTGGAAGAAAAGGATGTGGATTTTTTCACAGAGCATGAGAATTTCGTTTCTCCTGAGTTGTCTAATCTTGACATAATTAAGGTACGTAACTGCATACTTTAATAGTAATTTACGATACAAGTGCGTAAAGCTAGTCTTTAGTCGCGTGTGGGACAGAGTTAAAATGCGAGTTAGGATTACTAGCAAGCGGTTGTAATTTTGCGTGTTTTAAAAACTTTAAAACTCGTTGCTACTGAGGATGTGACTAACGAAATCATTTTAAACACGTACTGACGACGTAAACTAATGAAAACATGTTATTAAACAGTTGTTTTACAAACTTAAAACTGCCAACTAAAAGTCAATTTTACACACTGCTGTATATAAAAATTGTATTCATTCTGGGATTTGATTTATGAAGATGTCGAGGAATAACAATTTTATTTAACATTTTTAGCAATTTTGTTGCACTATAGTGTTCGACATATGCATTCAGTAGGTATAAATGTGACTTTCCTTTATAACCTGTACACTTATGTAAACACACAATTTTATTCAGATTTTGTTGAGAATGTTGGAAATACTTTCTTCATTTTATGAAGATGAAAATGACAAATTTTTCAACCATTGTATAATGTAGCCAATTTTCCGAACCGTTCAAGTAACAAAATTGCAAACTTTGCAAGCATTCTTGAAATAATTGTTCGATTTTGCACTGTTGCTTGTTAGCTGCACTTTTTCAGCGTTAGTGCAAAAATGTTGAATGCATTAAATAGAAAATGCTGTAAGTAATTTCAATAATAATTATTGATAATAAACCTTTAAGTTCTTTATTACGTGTAATTACAGGGACCAGCAGGGAGGTATAGTCCATTTACTTGACATCTGCACTGTCAAACTGACATTATGTTGGCACCACTGCTATTCACAATTAAATTACTGTACAGTCTAATAAAAAACACATTATTTTTGAGGTATAGTCAAGACATTTTTTTAAATTTTGACATTGACAGTGCATATGGTGCTTTTAAAGACTGTCACGTGCTGGTGTAGACCTAATGTTTTTGGAATGGGTGATATCTACTCGTTGCTAGATACCATTACAGTAGCAATGAAGCCGTGGTCGCGCTCTTCAGATATCAGACAGGTCAGTTTGCAGAATCTTACACTTGGACCTTCATTTCCATCCGTATAAGATTATGGTTGTTCAAGAACTGCGGAAAAACGACTACATGAGACAACATAGGTTCGCAGAAACGATGTTGGAATTGCTGACAGACCGTATCGTTTTGATCATGAATTTCACCACCCGTCGACAAGAATGCCTTCACAAAAATGGACGGCACCTAACTATTGCGATTTTTTGCAGCTGATTATTTTTTCATATGTTTCGTTACGTATTCTCAAATGGCAATCTACCAGTAATACACTTCTCCAATAAATTAACGCACCAAAAAAAGATAGCCAAAAGTTTAAAGTTAATTATTGTCGAAACCACTTATCCGATTTGGACGATTTTTTTTTTGAATGACACGTCGTCTCTTTCAGAAAGTTAGTGTACTACTCTATTCGCATAGAAACTTATTTTTTTATAAATACCGGGTGTAACAATTATAACGTGTTTTTTCCATAAAATTTTTAATACCCTGTGGGGTTCAACAGCTACAATATCAAGTTATAATTCATAGCAAACTCTAGCCTTATCTTTTTATAACATTTTGTTTTTTGATTTACTCTTTTATCTTAGCTACTGCAAAAGAAACACAATTTTATAGCATAACATGTGTTAATGGAGACCTAATTTAACAACAACAAAAAAAGAAACAAAATGTAAAGAAAAAAGGTAAACGAAAGTCTCAGTAGCGAGTATTTTCGCCTCTGGCCAGAATAACTTCTAACCTTCCTCAAACAGAACTAATGCTTGAGCACATTCTTCGCGAATAAGATTTCGTGTTTCACGTTGCATACTGAGAAAATTAAAGATTTTGCAAAAAAAACGTTAAGGACTAACACCGAAAACACACTTCTATCAACTACTGCTTTTTGACAGTTGTATTTATCTGATGACAATTACTGTTTCTTTCTGTTTCTCCATAGCCTGCTACTTTAGTGAATTTAATGCAAATTAAAGTCAATAAATGGCTATTTATGCAACAAGTGCTAAAAGTCGACTTTTATGCGCGAGACATGAAAATTATGAAACGAAGCCGAAGGCTGAGTTTCATAACATGTCTCGCGCATAAACGACTTTTAGCACGCGTTGCATACAATATTTTATCTACGACCTTAATTTTACCGTTATTAATCCATAAATATCGATTTAAGAAAGGTTCGCATCTGCGACGCTGCATCATAATGAATAGTAGCCTAGGCCGCTGGCGATTGTTTTGGCCACGCCCGCGCCCGTGCTGTCAAGGACAGGTACGAAATTTAATTATTTATACTCCACATATGACTGTATTCATTACATAACGCTTTAATTATTTCAAAAACGCTTTACCTGTAACGCAAGAAGCAACTAGAATAGCTTTAAAACTTCACTTGCAGTTCGAAATTGTAGTTTTGAACCTCCCTTCACTTTTAGCACATGTGCTAAAAGTAAACAGCTGATTTCTTTAAACACGGTAAACTATAAAACGTCACTTTTAGTGAAACAAGCTAGCGCTAAAAGGCCTACTTTTAGTAGTGGTCGTAGATAAAACATGTTATGCTATAAAATTGTGTTTCTCTTGCAGTAGCTAAGATAAAAGAGTGAATCAAAAAACAAAATGTTATAAAAAGATAAGGGTAGAGTTTGCTTTGAATTATAACTTGATATTGTAGCTGTTGAACTCCACAGGGTGTTATACATTTTATGAAAAAAATACGTTATAATTGTTACACCCGGTATTTATAAAAAAATCAGTTTCTATGCGAATAGAGTAGTACACTAACTTTCTGAAAGAGACGACGTGTCATTCAAAAAAAAAAATCGTCCAAATCGGATAAGTGGTTTCGACAATAATTAACTTTAAACTTTTGGCTACCTTTTTTTGGTGCGTTAATTTATTGGAGAAGTGTATATGAGAACCACAAATTTTGAAATTCTTTCGAAATAGGTGCGTGACAGTCTTTTCAAAAACACCATACCTCTCTGCCGCATCCGGTATTATGTACCAATTTTCAATAACAATTGTTTACAATTTTAGAAAGAAAATGCTTGTTTTATTTAAATTAATCATATAATGAACGTGTGTTCACCAAATTTGAATTAAATCCCACTTTAATGCTTAAATATTGTGCTGTGTGACTGTAAAGTCAATCTCTTTCAAACAAATCATTGCTTTTGCTTGTTTGCAGGTGCAATAAAAGCCTAAAAACATGTTTATATCATCACTTTTTAAGTACGCAATAGTGCCTTATCTACAAAACAAAGTAAAAACAATCTCTTTTAGCTTGTGAGTAGAAGTACAGGCTTGTTGCTTTAATTTTCCTAGCGCCTAACGTATTTTTCCCCCACCCTCGCTGTCATAAGTATATTATTACAAAGTTGTTTGATTTTACCGAAAAGGTATTGGTTGCTCTTGACGACGGAGCATAAGCGCCTGATTTACGATCATAGGGAAAGTAGTAGGGGAGACTCATGTCAAGAAAGGTAAATAGTCTGCAAAATTATGAGTTAATCACCTATGGTATACAGATTTTTAGTAACTTATACAAAAAACAAAAAATTACCGTCAAAAATAAAAACTACTTTATTTGGTTGTGGAAAAAATCTATTATGCAACTCGGGAGGTAAATATCTTTGACCAGTCTTGGATTCTATTTCAGCCCTCTACGGGTAAATGCTATTTACTTCTCTTGATGTGTATGTATTGTCACTCACAATCGGTTAATAATAGGTACGTTTCTAACCTTCAAAACAGTAGGAAAGCGAGTCATTGTTTACTTTACTTTCCCAGTTAGCCGTTCTACTTATTGAATTATTTTCAATTGACATTTCTTACTAATGAAAACATGACATTTGAAATTATGTCATTTGATTCTTATTAAAAAATTACCTCTGCTCGACAGTTATTAAGCAATGAGACTCTCTTTCGTCCTCAGCTGAATGGGTTAATGTTAAACTTATTAATCTTATTGTTGAAGACTGAATTATTATAAATTATTATGAAATTGACTTCTTTGGTCAATTACACTCTTTTGTACATCCAATTAAATCTTATTCACTCAGTTAGTTAGTATTTGAAGGATTGGTCTGACATTACAATTAATCAAAATAAAAATGTCAAATTATTTAATCAAATGTTCTAACTTTTTCCAACTTTGATGTTAAAATTAATTAAGATACCTTAAACCAAAATATGTTAATTTCTAATTATAATTTCCGAAAATGTCGAGTACTCGAATCAATATAAATTTAGAAAAATAAATATTCTAAATTACTCTCTAAATATAAATTACAATTATTTCCACTAATTTTGCCGTACCAAACTTCTTATTTATTTCTTAATGAAATAAAAGAAATACGCACTAACCTTCTTGAAGTATCGTTTGTATAGTATTCCAACCAAAAATTGGAAAGTTATTTAAAATCCAGTACACCATGAAAAGTGTAAGTCATGTCTAATTTGGTTTCATACAATCAGTAAATAATATTCTAATGTCAATCAGCTTTCAAGTAGTGACAGTTCATCTGCAAACTGTACATGTAACTGTTTCGTTAAGGCATTGTAACATTGTGCATGATTTAAATAGGAACTAGTTGAGTTTTTAAAACCGTATAGTAGCATAGAAAATATTGAAAAACGTATATGTCTTCCAAACTTCCCAATGCATCTGTCAAATTTGAAGGTTACTATCGAAGCGTCACTGAATGACAATCAAACAGTAATTTTATGAATTAAATTACGAAGCGAGTTACTGTTCTCAATGCTGGCCTGATTTTAAATAGCTTTCCAATTTCTGGTTGGAATACTATACCTGAGTGTATTTTCTATCAGCTCCTAACTGAATGGCAGCCTGTAAACACCTCCTTTGGGTTGTTCACGACCAAAATATCGTGTTGCAGCTCGATCACCCCTTAAGATCTGGATGTATCGTAGCACAGCATGCCACAAACAGTTGCACCTTTTACTGGTTGAAGCAAAAATTGCCATTTCAAATGGCTTCAAACAATCTTGAAGTTCTCATATGAATAATAGTTGTGACCTTTAGTCAAATTTGATCGTAAAGAAGGTTGCCTTGCTATTACGTATCAAATATACAATTATTACTTTCACAATTAAAGAAAATCTAGACCTTTAACGTGATTATTTTAACATAGATCATTATTTTCAAGATACTTTTTCACTTCGTGTAACCAACCACACTGGTTGCCCATTACTACCCCCACCAGTTATCTACACACAACTGTTATCATTGAATTGAATTTTTGCCTAATAAAACCCAAAGGCTTTACTGCAAATTGTCATAGCAGGATTTGATCTATCAGCTTATTCAATTCTTCTTTTTTACTTCCTTTTACAATAAAGGAAGTATTGGATTCACCCCAAAAATTCAAAATTGAGTTTTCAACAGATCTTCACGTTTTAGAGTTCCCTGAACCCAAAAAACATGTTTTTGTTCATTGGTCTGTCTGTCTGTGAACACACTATCTCAAAAACACAAAGAGGTATGGCGTTGAAACTTCATATGCACTGTGATTTTTTTATCATGTTACAGCACATATTATGTGCATCGTTTTTTCATGCGTGTTTAAAATTTTGATAACATTTGAAAAAACTAATTTCATAGTTGCCGCAGCGGTATCTATGAAATTAGTTTATTTAAAATGTTATTAAAATTTTAAACGTATGAAAAAACGATGCACATAATATGTGTTGTAACGAGATAAAAAAACCACAGTGTATGTTTTGTTTACTATCTAGAATATGTGACAGCAAGTTGTTGAAGAAAATGGCATGACGTGAAGTATGGTGCTTACTCTTGAGTTTTTTCAGTTTTTTTCGATTTTTTCAAAAACGGCTCAACGATTTTTTTTTAAACGTTACATTTTTATTACATTTTTAATGTGAATTGATGTGAGATAGGTGATTTTCCAGTTGAATACCTCTAAATTGTTTTTTTTTTTTTGGATTCACTATAACGAACTCTCTATTTTGTACGGTTTCTGTGGAATTTGTAATTTTTGAAAAATTTTGACAAACGCTTAAAAATTAAAAATCAAATGTTTGGCTAATTATAAGATCACTGTAAAAGGAAGATGTGTGTATCACACCAGATTTTTTTCAAATTTTTCATTTTAAGTATCTACCAGTTATCATTTAAATATATTATTATTATTATGTTGTACACTCCCTAGAGAGTAGTAACCGCTTCTGTTGGAGTTTACAAATTAATTTCTTGTGGTGAATTACTCCGCTTTTCTTATTTTCTTTTTCTATAGTTTGTGGTGTGATTTCGCTCTTTGTACTACTTCTCCATTTTTTTCTATCTCTTACTATTAGTCTTCAACTATTTATTTGCTTTAACCTGCCTTATTTTCGGTTTTCATTTGGTTAATTGTTCAGTTCATGAAATGGGCATAAATTCATGAAATGGAACCAGATAGTGTAATTTGGACACTTAATCCAGTTTACCAAATGGAAAATGTATTTCTCCACTTTATGAAATTGTCTAAAATTACACAATAGGGACATGATAATCGTCCACTTCTTGAAGTGTAACAATAACTATGTACATTTTGCGTGACATCGTAAAACGATTAATTAATAACACAGGTCGACAGCTACTGAGCTACCTACCATTATCCAGTTATTCATGTGACCCATGATTTCCATTTCGCTATAGAATGTAAATTGAGATGACCTGCTATTTATCAGTTTATTTTAATCTACTAGTAAATGCAAAACAAACCTTTTTATTGAAAAAGTAACATGAATATGTGGGCAATTGTTTTGGTTGCGGTTATACAGTTGTGTTCAAATAATTTTGGGACAATGATTGTTTTTCAAATCAAACCTTCAGCGTGTAGTAAATCGGCTGTAGCAGTTTGCATCTTTAATCTTTTGCTGGGTGTCTGGTGATTAGATTGTTTTCCTTGTACACTTTTGATCACTTCCAGATCCTCTTCATTTATAATGGTATTAAACATCGATTATGGAAAGATCCAAACAAAGCTTTATACAGGACAACATGTTATAGTTCTATGAAAAGACATTGTTTGTCTCTTGTGTATGGCTTTGAATTCAGTTGTACATCACAGTATTTTTTCATTAGTGAATAAAAATTGTTTTCAACTTCTAAAATTATCGCCAAGTTTTTTTCTCGAATTACATTAACAGGATGGCGCGAGAGCTATGCACTTGGTGAATTGTTTACTCGTTACAGTTCATGAAGTGTAATTATAGAGGATTTCATAAAGTGGAGAATAGTATTTTATTTAACAAGCATATAATGTAGGCTATATTACACGAGGATGAAGTTTACACATGAGCCAAAGGCGAGTAATGTAATCATCCAAGTGTAATACAGCCATTATATGCGTGTCAAATAGGGATGTTCGATACACCGAAAAGTACCGGTACAATGTTATTGCATCGATTTAAAAGTATCGGTTCGAGGCAGTATCATATACAAAAGTACCGGTACATGAAATACCGGTTCACATTCAATCCAGGATATTTTTTAGGTATATTTTATACGAACCTTTGAGTCCTAGTACAGCAAATAGAACTGTAGCAATAATAGTAGCAGTAACGATAAAAAAATCAACAAAAAATAATTACAAAGTCAGTATTAGAAATACATCTATTAAATAGTATACTAACTTTTATAACGCTTAAAAACTTAAAAAGTAATATGAAAATAATGACTGAAACATTCATATTTTCCAACAAAGTTTCGTTTCATAAACGTATATAAACACTACAATTGTATAAAGCAGCATGTTATTTATTTATTTATTTTGTGCTCAGCCAACAGCCGTTAGGCCAATTATAGGCGTCGCTGTACATAAATATTTAAGCTGAATAATGAAGTTTTTATTGGATATTTAATCATTATAATACAATTTGTTGAGATACATAAAAGTTCCAGTCCGCCAGAATTAATTATTCTTCTTAGAATTTATCAATTACAATTTTGCTGTACCAGCCGAAATACGAAGTGTAGTACGTACACGGCTTAAACAGGAAGATTTCGGCTCAAGAAAATCATTTTGTTTTGATTTTTATTGACGAGTTTGTAGAAGCTGAAAATTACTTATTGATAGTTATCGACGTTCGACCATCCCGCGCTTACTTCCATAGAACACCTAATATAAATATCAAACAACGTCATTGAGATTGTTTCATTAATTTGTGTTAAAAATAAAAAAAAATCAATTAATGGTCAAACGATGAGTTATTGGAACCCAGGCGGCAAAAACCTTGGATCGGTCCTGACGATACTGATCAAAAATAAATCGTATCATATTGTATCGCTTACTGATATACCGGTACAAAATATCGAGTATTGAAAGATAAAGTACCGGTACTTCAAAATATCGGATCGTACCGCACATCCCTAGTGTCAAATACAGTATTTTAACTACAACTATGTTTATAGTTGGTGACACTGTAAGTCTATGTCAAATTCGAGGTTAGTAGGTTAGCTTTTGCGTCAGTCTGTGTCAAAACTGACGCAAAACCTAACCTGCAAACCTCAACGTTAATGTCAGTTATTGACAATGTGGCCCATTAATTCAAAAAATACCTTGTGGAATATGAGCCACTTTTTGTATTTAGAGTTGGATATATAATGCACTTATTATTTGACATTTGTAGATAATAGTATATTATGTAACAAGTTTTATAAACGTCATTTTAGACACGAGTGTTTAAAAAATGAGTGTCTAGACGAGTTTACATATGTGTTACATACCATACTTTTTCTACGACCACAAATTTAGACAATATAACATATTATTTCATCAAGATTTTGAATATTAGGTTACGTCAAATTATGCTCGACACGTCAATGTTGACTGTTGAAAACTAACATGATTTTAGTTTTGGCTGTGGCTAATAAAGTAAATACCTAACCTAACTTCACCTCGTGACTAAAACATCGTAGCTAACTTCAGCCTGTGATTAAGAGCTTCTTTAGTCACAGGTTATGAAGGCATGATTAAAAAGTCACTTAGCGACTTGTATGTTAGTATGTTGAATGCCATTTTAGTTACAGGAGTAGAAAAATACATTTTCCATATCAACTGGACAAAAAAAGTGTCCAAATTATGATAAAACCTCAACATTCTTTTGTATTGACTTGTTATTTCAAGCATATCCGCAGTGTCACGAGTAGAGAGTGGATTTATAGAAAATATGCTTCTGCTAAAAATTAAAAGCATTATTTTTTAGAAATCTGATCGAATTAAACGAAAATGATTAATTTGGCATCACTTTGTTTATGATTTTTTTTAGATTTTAATGCCCATTTCCATTTTTATGCATATTTTGAGCTTACTGAGGCTTATTTTTATAATTTTTTTATACTTTTTTAACAATTGAAATTTTGTCTTTCAATAAAAGTTACCAAACTGTCTTGCAACAAGATCTACAAAAGCGACTAAGCCAACTATGATCCACATAAGAAGTTGACCGTTGTAACTCGACCATGATAACAGTTTTCAAAAATCTGACTAAACCACTAGATTCCTATTAAGAAAGTGCCTTAAGAACGTGCAAATTAAATTCGACTTCCTCTTAAAATAGATGACTTATTTAAGAAAATCAAATAGTCAAAATTTCACTTTTTTGCAACAACACCTGAACAGCGTTAAATGTTTATTTATGGGGTTTAGTAGAAATTTACCTGAGGAGTATTTCATTCCATTTAACTAAATCTCCATCTCTCTCAATAAGGGAGATCCCCATGTTGATAATGAGTGTGTGGACGCACTGTATATTAAAATGTACTATATGTAAGGAGACAGACTTGTGGTGTTGTAAATGGGTACGTCGGTGTCTTCTGATGGCCTCTAGTAATCTATAATCCACTACGTTGTGTACATCACTTTGTTTTGATTAGATAGATTTTATGAATTATTTAAACAGTTTCTCGTAATCCATGGGCCCTTACAGTTCGTCTAACTCTCGTAAATGCAACGCTTTATAGAGTACCGGGTAGCCATAAATGTCTGTGATCGTAGATGATACCATACCTTTGGAACAAGCAACACTTTAAAAAATGATGAATTCAACTACCTAACCTTAATATCAAATGTCATTCATGTCATCACAATTGACATTCCTAGGTGTCAAAATGATAACAGATTCCTATAATTTATTATTATTATTGAAATCACGGCCTGCTAAATTGTTTGACAAACGTCACTTTATACGGTTTGGGCATATGTGAAGTTTCGCGATTCTCCGCAGAGCGCTGTATACCCACGAGTGCGAATTTCAAATTTGCAATGTAATATCAATTACTACATTGATTCCGATGCAAATATTTGATAAAATTTTATAACAATAATATAACCCTCCCTTGTACTTTCTACTTTGATTTTCTATTTTGATATTTTAATCAGTTTTCTGCTAGTTTTTCGTGTATTTTCTCATTTACTTTGTTTACGTTCACTGTGTAATTTATTCTTTATTATTTTTTATGATTTTGTTTGGTATTGTTAAAATGGGAAGCGGTTCTACATACATATAATAGGCGTTGTATTGCAAGGTGCAAATATACTGTTACGATTTATCTTCTGGGCTATTAAAAATTATACGCTGCTTCTTGTTTTAAGCATTTATTTACAGCAATTTAATTTACCGATTTACAAAAACACAAAAACTATTAATACGGAACATTTATTATTTATACACTAACAGGAACTATTTCTAACAACAAATACACTTTATTTATTTACACATGACTTAAACACGAATGATTTATATGGCAAGCTTCGCGGACTTCAAGCTAGATTTGAAGTCTCTGTTATTTCAGCTTGCGCTTATTTATATCTCGCCGAATGATTCATTCTGGAAACT
This sequence comes from Agriotes lineatus, assembly GCA_940337035.1. Taxonomy (NCBI): domain Eukaryota; kingdom Metazoa; phylum Arthropoda; class Insecta; order Coleoptera; family Elateridae; genus Agriotes; species Agriotes lineatus. The sequence continues at coordinate 24,824,672 of OW679197.1, read as the reverse complement.
TCGTGGCCTCACTCGATTATTCCAGCAACGCTGACGTGTAGCGCGCATGAGTCACCGAGGTCGTTTTCGAATGGTCGGAAGGCTGACTCATCCCTCTGCACGCAACCTGGCTCAACGTCGTTACAATACCAATTCGGGAAGACCTTTTCAATTTCCCTCAAATCAAGTTTTATGAAGGGAATGTTTTCAAAGCTAAATTTAAATTATCCCACTGATTCTTCAGCGAGCGGGAATTTCAAATTAGCAATTTAACAACTTCCAACGTTTCTTAAAATTTGACAACAATATAACCCTGCCGTACTTCTTATGCTTGGTTTTCTATTGTGTCTTTTGATCAGTTTCCTGCTATTTTTTCGTATATTTTCTTATTTATATTAGTTCACAGATTAATTTATTCGTTTATTGATTACGATTTGGTTTGATGTTGTTAAAATGGGGAACGGTTCTACATACGTATAACAGGTGTTGCATTGCAACGTACAAATATTCCAGTTGGGGAAGATCTTATCATGAATTTTCCTCACACCAAGTTTTACGAAGGAAATGGTTTGAATATAGATTTAAATTATGATCCTTCAAACAACGTACAACTAAAACTGCAAGAAAGAACTGTTATTTGTAGCTTGCATTTTGAAGAAAGTTGTTTCGGAGTAATTTCTTCTAAGCGAAAACTATGTAACTATATAAATACCCTGCAATTCCTGCACTTTATTTGGTACATTTTTAATTACTACATAATACAGATGGGTGCCCAATAACTATTATCAATATTTTTACCACCCAAATCATCTTTTAAATTGATAAGAATAATACGATTATATGGATATTTCATTCTATTTTAGAGTAAATATTATTCTGTCTTCAACTACGAATTCTTGGGAATTCAAAACCTCTCCCTAGAAAAATATTGAAAATATAAATCTCTGTGATGTACACAGTCATATAGATAGATTACGCTATTCATATTTATATTAAATGCAACACAATTGCACCCTATTCTACTGATACTGCATTTAAAAAAATTGTTTTCAAAACACATATTTGCCTTAACAACCACTGCCATTTAAATGTCATCGTGGGTATGTGGCGCTAAAATGGACAAAATTGGCATTTTCTCAGAAATGAAAATAATAAAAAAATGCCCAGGCCTTATAAAGTGTCCCATAATTCAGCAGGCCATGGGAAATACGTTCAAAAGGGACAAGATTTTTGTAATGTTACTATGGTTATTAACCCTTCAGTACCCGTTTACGGTCTGTGAGACCGAGCAAACACATGATGCAGTATATTACTTAATGTGCTAGCGTTAGTTTACCGCCCATTTACCTACCTTCCTATATATTGCCATTGAAGATCCGTATGCAGTTTTGAGTTCGTGCGTGCATGGGTTTAAAAGTTATTTATAATTTCGGTTTCAGAGACCGAAGCGGGTACCCGAGTTGTTTTTATTTTTACCTTTGATATACGACCAATGTGAGGAGAAGGAAGTATTTTCTGCATTTTTAGTAACACTGTTATACTAAAACATTATTATAGTCATGGCAGATTGTATGAGAAAGAACAGGCGCGACTAGAACAGACGATGCGAGATATAATAGCGGAGGAGGATGTCGACAACGGGTTTTATGATGATGTGCCATCGTCTAACGAAGATAATTTATTGGAAACTAGGGAAATGAACAGTGACACTGAACAGGAAATATCTGATTATGAAAACGTTAGTGAACAAGAAACTAATGCCATAAGATATCTCATTATTTTTATGGAGGTGGCAGAGGGGTGTCTGACTGCGAGACCGGTGCGGGTACTGATGTCTTAGAATTTTGAACGGGTACTGGAGGGTTAACAATACTTTTAAAATTAATAGATCAACAGCAGTATAGATATTGTGTTAACTCATTGGCTTCTTTTATGGGCTTTTTTTGTGGATTTATTTCTGGAATATTCTGTGGAGTGTGGACGTTGAAACTTTTTCTTAAAAAAGTATAAGTGATGGAAGACATAATTTGACAATGAACTGTATGGAACAACATTTAATAATTAGTTGTTTCTAGCAGGAGTATATAGTGTATGTATTTTACACTTGTTTCATATAAAGGTTTTTAAATGATGTTCTTAAATTGAAATAAAGTACTGTAATAAATGTTGTCCTCTTTTAGAGCTTTTTTTTCTAATGTTTCTGCTTATTTAATGCCTTTTTTTGGATAAATTTTGTATTGTTAAGTGCTTTTTATATATTTTGTGCTGATAACTCGCTTTCTAACCATGAGTATAAATAAATTGTATTATCTGTAGTAATACTATAAGTACTTCGATATTATCGTGTTATATGTTGCACAATAATATTTTCTATAATAATTTTCAAGGTCAACTTTCTAGGGGATAAGTTGCATTCCTGCAGGGTCCCTAGTTTTAATAATGTTGGTACATATATTTTTAGTTCTTTTTTTCCACTAAAAAAATGATTGTCATTTTGACAGATATGTCATAATTAAAGACCGGATTCTAAGCACTTTTTCTTACGTTCAATTTTAAAAGCAGCAACAAACTGTTTTGAAATCTTCACAAATCTCATAAAAAGAAGTAATTTGAGTCATATTTGTTCCTGCTTTTTTTGCTTATTTGCTGTTACTAATGCTTATTTTTCAATTTAGTGCTTATTTCGTACTTATTTGTCGGTCACTTGAATTTTCTAAACAAACTGTTTGGAAATAGGTAATTTTTCATGAAATAACGTGTTAATTACCTAATGCCGTAAAATTAATATGCTACACCACTACATGACTGCTGCATTTTGCAATTTTGCATTATTGCATTGCCTTGAGACTGTATCGTATCGCGGAAGCGATACGGATGCAGTTTCCATTAGTTAATAAATTAATAAGTAAACGTAAAAAATATTTATCAAAGCTCCCTTGCGAGTGAAGATGTTTAAAGAGAAATTGCCAAATGTTTCACTGCCCCCAGAACCTATTTTGACTAGATGGGAAACTTGGCTAGACGCTAATAATTTAAACTTTAAAGTACAAGTACAAGTAAATCAATATAAGACTGCCAAAATGTTCTTAAACAACATGAACTACAAAATTATTTGGCATATATTAAAAGAAATTTTAATTTTTTAGGCGAAACCATGAAATCGCTGGAGAAGCAACAAATATCGTTGTTTGAACCAATTAAAATTATTTATAATTTTAAGAATGTCATTTAGGATGTTTCAGAACCCATTGGAGAGTTAATTAAAACAAAAATGGAACAGATTTTTTCAAAGAATACGGGATACCAAGAACTATAAAAAATTTCTTCTATTTTGAGTGGTGAAAATGTTCCTGATTTGAACATGGATCCCGCTAATATAGCTGCATTTAAATACGCACCTATTACTAGTGTGGACGTAGAGAGAAGTTTTTCGACATACAAGCACATTTTATAAACGATTGAAGACACAATTTAACAATGAAACATTTGGAACAATATTTAATTGTCAATTCTTTTCGGGATGAATAGAGCTGTTTAATATTTTGATTCTTTTATTTTAAATATCACATTTATTATGTTTTTATATCTGAATATAAATTAAGTTGGATAATTGTATTGTTATTATAAAATAATACGTGTTATCGTATAAAGGTTGCCTGTTTATTTCTTCTGATTTTTTTTATGTTGATTTTAAGTTGTATTTTTACTGTAATTATATAAAGTTGCATAAAAATTGCTGTCTATTTTTTTAAAATTATTGCCTTTTTGGAGCTTTTTTGGCATAAATTGAGCTTTTTTTCGTAAAATAATGTGCTTTTTTAAACACTTTTTTTTACTTAAAGGGTGCTTATTTATCCGGTCTTTAGTCATAATAGTGGATAAAACAAACAGCATAGTAAAATATTGCAAATTTATTAATTATTAAACTTACAATATTTGAAAATAAACATAATGAATGTTTGCAAAATTAAAGAAATTTGTCAAGAGTTCAAATTAAGAAACTGACATTCAAAATTGACACATAACCATAATTTTGAAAAAGTTCTACCAACACGAGGTATAAAAATTTCCTAGCGTTTTAATCACATATCTACCAACATTGTAACACTTTGACAGTTATTATAGAAAAAAAAAACGTACTTTATGCATTGTATTCGATTTGATTATTTTTTGAGTAAATTTTAAATAGTTATTTAACCAACAAGTGTGTTAATGAAGGCGATTAATAATCGAAACTGTTTAAAGCACGAACGAGCGATAGCGAGTGAGTGCCCTTAATAGTTGAGATTATTAATCGCCCATTAAGTAACGAGTTGATTAAAAATTTTTTTCGTTGACCGCAAAATTTTTTGTTGTGGCGAAAATTTTGATTAATACAACTAACCTCCATGCAAAATATCATCAAAACGTCAAAATCACAAAAACAGTTAATTAATGAAAAAGAGTGTATTAATCAAGAACAGTGTCTTAATGACGTCTATTAATGCATCCTTTTTTAGAAAAAATAATTCATTAATATTGAAATTAACAAGCGGTCAACGAAAAAATATATTAACAGCTCGATTTGTTTGTATTGACTTAACTGAAAGTCGTCTCCATGGAAACAACATATTAGTTTAAAGTTGTTTATTGTGTTGCCTAGTGAAGTTACTCTAGTATTGTATTATCATAAACGGATGGGGTCATAATTATATAGGGTGATTCACAAATAGTGTCTGATTTAGCGCCTTTATTCCTACAACAAAAATTACTCTCTAATAGAATACTTTGCTTTTTTTAATTTGAATACAATTTTGTGACAATGATGTCAGAAAAATGAAACAAAAGCGTCAATCAAATTGTGTTGCAGAAAAAACGGTGCTAAATCAGACACTATTCGTGAATTACCCTGTATATAACCAATGAGATAACATGAATAACAAAATAGAATGCTTGAGTAAGAAAGAGATGGCCATACAAAAAAATTATTTTAGTAGGCATGTTTAGTTGACAAATGTCATAATTAAATTAATACTCCAACATTGGCTACTATGTTTATCTCTTTCTTACTCAAGCAATACGTGTTATTTTCTTTTGTCATGTTATCCCATTGCTGTTAATATACAGTGTTCTCCATTAAGTGTGCAACAAATGAGACATTTTTTTATCAGTTGTACAACTGAAATTTAAATACCGCCACAAGTTAGTGCATGTTCCATAACCATATCAGATGCATTTAGAATGGCTTCAAGTCAAACAGCATACAGGGCCGGACAAAAAATATGAAATTAGTGAAAGAATAAAGTCCCCTCTATTTAAAAAAATATAGGAAAATTTTATGGAGAAAAGTTGTTTAGAATCAAAAGTTATGCTCAAATACAAAGTCAGACCCTCCTATTCGAATTTTTATTCTTTTTTGGAAAATATTGTATTACCCTCGTATGATACATATTTTTGTTATTCTGATTTTATATTTATTTAAAGTAGCCACAACCAATCACTTTTAAATAACTTTTAGCAACTTGAAGCGTATTTGTAAAATTTACTTGGATTTATATATTTTTAGGTAACCGTCTACTTCATGTTTGTTGCAACGATATTTAACAGAACTTTAGAATTTCGCAAATATTCTTTTTAACAAGGTAGATGCTTTACTAATAATAATTTAAATATGAAAAAACTCTCAATAAAATCAGAATAATAAAAATATGTATCATACGGGGCTAATACAAAATTTTCCAAAAAAAATCGAATAGGGGGCCCTGACTTTGTATTTGAGCATAACTTTTGATTCTAAACAACTTTTCTCAATAAAATTTTGCAATATTTTGTGAAGTAAGGTAACTATTGAAACGAAAATCAAATTTTTCGTCCTGCCCTGTATTATCAATTCACAAAACTCGTGAACTGTCAATGTCTAATTTTTTAAATATTTGCCGAGTGTACATGGAAATTACAGTTTTTTTGGGAATGTACTTCGAATTTGGTGATTTCTAGTAATATTACAGTTAGGTTATGTTACTTGTGTCAAAAGTTAAGCGAAGTTTTTCCTTGTAATAATTAACTATAGCTTTTTTTTCCTTTCGTTTCTGTTCCATTGTGATTGAGGTGTATGCACAAAAATTAAAGAATTTTAGAGATAATTTTTTTACAAGAAAGTGTGACATAAGTCAAGTTTTTAAATTGCAAAAGTTTCAGTGCTGCCAAAATCAGCAAGCAGAAGTTCCGAACCAGAATTTGAACGAGGTACCAACTTGACAGCGTTTTGACAGTTCACGAGTTTTGTGAATGGATAGTATGCTATTTGATTTGGAGCCATTCTGAATGCATCTGAAATGGTTATCAAACATGCACTAACATGTGGCTGTATTTAAATTTCGGTTGTACAACTAATAAAAAAATGTCCCATTTGTTGCACACTTAATAGACCACACTGTATAATTTTGTCCCCATCGGTATAATTATTAAATAATCATTTCTGTTTACACAAGATATATTGTTAAACAGAAATGATTTGATAATCAAGAAGACACGAGTTGCATTTGGCTACATTATATGACGAGTCAATAAACAACGTTTGAACAATTTATTTATAAATATTAAAAGTACAGTTAATGTGGCTGTTATGACAATTGTACTGTCAGCAGATAATGCGATGTTTGTGAAGTCATTTGAATATCACTTATTAGTTAAGAAGGTATATGATTATCATTGTTGCTATGTACATTATTAAAAGTTAGTACATGCGTAACTATGCATTTTTACAGTTTTTCATTAGTTGATGTTATAGGGAGTGGTTACTATAACAACGATGTTCAAAATCATGGCTCTAAATTGAATATTTTTAATTGTCGGACCGAGCGAAAAACCAAAACAGTTATATCACGTTGTCAAGCGTATAATCGCTGATCTATACATCGTAACTATGATAAATAGAAAATTTCTATTGGATTACTATGTAATGAATTATATAATCGAAATTATACAAGATATCTCAACTAAATCCAGGCTTCTGATTGGTTGAAATTGGTACAAATAAAATAATCAATTACATAATAGTTGCACCTGTGCCTACATGTTTGTAGTAACAAAATCCTACACTATAAAGGTTAAAGAATCCACAAACTGATTGATTCATAGATCTATAAGTAGAAAAAGAGTTATTTTTTTAATGTAGTTTGTACAAAAGCAGAATTGCTACATATTTAATTAAATGTAACTTTTTGTACTAGTTTCCTGTTAAAAGAATCTTATAACTTAATTAGTTTCAGAAAGGTTATCTAAATATTCTAAATTACAGAGTAGTGCGCAAGCTAACTGATCATATACGTCATTCCTACTTTAAGCAGTAATTGCTATATCTTAATTTTTTGCTTTTCAGCTCTCACTGAAAAGGAGTCACTTTATGAAGAGTTCTATGTTTGAGGATATGTTTTGATCTAATGTTGTCTCTTTGATGCACGATTGGTTTAGTATGGAAACATCCAATTTAATTTTTATTACATGAGCAACTTATTACTGGTAGTTGGGAGAAACTAAAGCGTTCACTTCTTTTGCAAATATATTTATTATAATATTTTTAAAGTAAACAAAGTAAGAAATAAATGGTGGCTAAACATAAATTATTGTGAGGTGTAAATATGGCTTATTGAATTTTGCATGATGGTTTTATTTCTCATAAAAAGCTGGATGTACGTGTACTAAAGTACTAATATTGAAAGTAATGTATTCTACCAACTTTAGAAAAATCAACCAAATATACATTATCTAATTATGCACTCTTAGTTTTTATGCACTACTTTTTCTTAGAAATCCATCCATTGGTAGTTATTTAAAGGAAAGTAGAAGTACATCTCCATTGGGGTGAGATTGTAAATCAGGGTATTCTCATAGAATAACGCTGTTTCCTCACCTTTTCCACCTTGCGTATAACCCTGTTGGCTACTTTAATATTCTAAATTGTTCAAATATACATTCATACCAGTTGTGGATTTTGTCAGAATTGTGATACTGTAAATGTTCGCACTTTTGTAAGATACAATTTATATATTTCTTATAGCCGGATGAACCTAAACAACAAAAGCCTGTTCTACCACCAGGAGAAGGCCCCAAAGTGGATTTTAGTCTAAATGCAAATACTACAGAGGAACGGAAATCCACCATAGGAGTTCGTAAAGTGCAGCCAAAAAAATCAAGTGTAAGTACTTATTTTCTTATTAAATTACAGATTTTTACTTTTTTTTAATGGTGCTGACCACTAATGAAGTGCGGGACAATTAAATATTGTTATTCTTTCTATTTATAGATCAACTGAATACAGAAACATGATGATTTTGTAAATATGAGCATTCCAAAATATTGATTATATTAATAATAAGATTAACTTAGTAGTACTAGGGGACACTTGAATGATTATTAAGATAAGAACGTTTACAAAATTTACCCAACTATTCTTATCTTTTAGTTTAAAACAAACTGTCTTTGTGGCTACTACAAATAGCAGTTATAAAATTGTAAATTTATGGTGGGGTGCATCAGATAGATCATAAGTGCAAAATAATTGAATTATTAGATTTCTTGAATGTAACTACAAACAAATATAATCATTTAATTCAAAGAAGACTACACACAAAATAATTTGACTTGTTAAATAACTTTTTAAGTCGTAAAAATTGGGACTTTACACAATTAGCGCTGATGATAAATATAAAAACTTTCGTGAGATCTTACTGACCAGTTCAAAACTAGCTTTCCATTAGTTTTACGAAATATAATATGTACTCAAAACAAATGAATCGTTTATTTCAGAAAGGGCCTAAATCACTTTTGACTGTTTTGAGATAAACACAAAAATGTGATTAACTTACCTGAAACTTAATTTGGCTTTTCTTTTATTTTTATAAAGAAATCCTACACTGTAATTATTCCTAACATATATTTACTAAAAAAAGGCAAACGTTTTTCTATAACTGGGGTCAAAAGATTTTGACTTAGGTTCTTTGAAATAAAGAAAAATTTTGCATTTATAAATTTATTTTTTAGTGGCCAAGATGCAAAAGTTTTATTTTATTGCTGTACTAAACAGACGATCTATACTTTAAAGTACATATTAAAAAGAAAAAATAATATCATTCATAAATCAGAAATTATTGGTATTCTATTTTGTGTTTTTGCTGGTAACTGCTTCGATTTGAATCTTTTTGTCTTCCAGGTGCTAAATCTGTTATTAAATCAGCTCTGATGTTTTAGATTAAAGAATTTTTGAAAGATTACATTCGGTAGCTTGGTGAAGCATTTAATAGAACATGTACGAAAACGAAGAAGCATAGATAAAAACTTTCTTTTCTACACTACACTAAAGACTTATTTAAAAGGTTTCTCAATAGTATTCGAATCGACCTGATTTATTTTGTAGTTCTCACAGGAAATTCATTTTACATGAGCCCGATTTATTAGATTTTTAGTCACTTCCTCAGTATTACTACAGCTTTCTAATTTACTTAATATTAACTTATTACTTATTTTTAACTTAATGCCATGCAGTGACAGCAAATCAATAAGTTATTTAAGATTCTGTGAGCTATAGAAACTTACACATTGCACAAGCTTTAGAATTGTTTAGTGCAGAAAGGTACTAAGTCAGAGCTGACTTAAGGCCCTTTCAGCACGAAACAAAACGTTACCAGGACGTATTGCTGTTAAGCATTAAACTGACAACATGAAAGATACTAACTAGAGACTTGAAAATAAAATAGATAATCTTCAGGCAGAACTAAATAACGTAAGAATGGAAAATGAACTACCGAAGAAAGATAAGGAACTACTAGAACAAAGAACATCAATGCAAAAAGAGAGAATAGAGAAACTAGGAAGAGAAATAAGAAAGAAAAAAATAATAATACACGGAATGGATGAAGGAAATGAAGGGAGAGAACGGGAACTAGAACTTAAAAAGTGAGAATTATAATGAGAGAGATGGGAATACAGATAAATATGGAAGAAGACATAACAGAAATCAGAAGATTGGGAAGTGAACAACGGGAAAAAAGAAGACCAATACTGATAGAACTAAGACCTGAACAAAAAGATGGACATACTAAAAGCTACAAAAAAACTAAAAGGAACAGAAATATACATGGAGGAGGACTTCACAAAAGATATACAGGAACAGAGAAGAGATCTAGTGAAATACGAGGAGCGTTCAAATTTAAACAGGAATGTTTAATTTAAAACCCCATCTGAAGACAATACTAAAAAATAAATTATTCAAAGGTTAGCCGTGACCCTTGTTAACATATTCATGGCAATTGTTTTGATACAATATTATTTTGACAGTTACAGTTACAATGTCTGAAAGTTCTGTTCATTGTAGCGTGGAACAGCGTATAATAATCAAATTTCTTACAAATGAAGGCGTATATTCGACTGAAATTCTTACAATACTGAGAGCACAATATGGCGATCAATGTCTTTCAAAAGGTCGAGTGTTTGAGTGGTCAAAATCCTTTAGAGACGAGAGAACGCATGTAGCAAATGAGCCTCATGTACGGCGAGCTACAACTTCAGTTAATCGTCAAAATGAAGAAAAAGTTACTGCCCTTATTCAGAAAGACAGACGGGTAACAGTTCGTCAAATGTCTCAAAATCTACAAATTAGTGTCGTAAGTGTTGAAGAGATCATAAAAAGCAAGCTGAAGTATCGTAAGGTGAGTGCCAGGTGGATTCCGCACTTGTTGACTGAAGAACACAAGTTGAATCGTCCTCATACTGCTGCAAGAACAATTGAAACCACAAACAAACTTCAGTGGGACCTTCTTCCGCATTCAGCATACAGTCGTGATCTTGCTCCCTCTGCTTTTTATTTGTTTAGCCCATGAAAAGGATTTTTAGCCGGGAAAAGATTTCAGTCACATAATGACGTTATCGAAGCTGTTCAGGAATGGGTACGCAGGCAACCCAAAGACTTCTTCCAGCAAGGTATTAAAGAGCTTCCAGATCGATGGAACAAGTGCATCGCTAGGCAGAGAGATTACGTCGAAAAGTAATATAGTTTCCATCGTTGTAATATTGTAATAACTTTTTTTATAAATAAATTCCGGTTTAAATTTGAACACTCCTCGTACATGAAACAGTATAGAGAAAAGGGAGATCACGCAATACTACGATACAATAAACTGATAATAAATGGAGAAAGGATGTCCCTAGAAAAACTAAATCAAAGAGATAGACAGAAGTATAAGGAAGTAAAACGAAATGACACAGAAAAAGAGTATGAGAGAGAGAAGAACACAAAAGAAGGTAGAACAACGAGTCAAAGATCCCCAGAGCAACGAGGAAGAGACACTAAGAGATAAGTTAACTAAAATTACAAAAGCAGGACGGTATACAAAGAACTGGTAATGAGCGAGGGAGGGAAACTAGACGTGACAAGGCAAAGAATGAAGGCTAACGCAAATGGAAATAAGACAGTGGACGAAAATGACAAACCTAAACAGACAGAAACATGTAATATATAAAAGCATAGGAGAAAAGATGACAAAAGTAAAAAGAAACAGGAAGAAAAAATAGAAGGAACAAAAGAAATAGCAATCGGAATATGGAATATAACAACACTTACAGGGAAAGAGCTAGAGGTTACAGAAGAGATGGATGAATATGGAATTGATATACTAGGAGTAAGCGAAACTAAGAAGAAAGGAAATGGGACAATAAAACTGACAAATACACACTACATGTTTTACTCAGGGGTAACAATGGAAGAAAGGGCAAAGGAGGGAGTTGGAATCATCGTGAATGAAGAAATAAACCAAAAAGTCATCAAGGCAGAGGCAATAAATTCGAGAATGATAATCTACACCTACAAATGGAATAAAGAATAGTAATTATACAAATACACGCACCAATAGAAGGAAGCGAAGTAAGGAAAATTGAAGAATTCTGTAACGAATTACAGAAAAAAATAGGTGAAGTGACAGAGGATACCGATACAATAATAATAATGGGGAACTGGAACTCTCGAGTAGGAAGAGATGTGAATAGAGGGATGGGATGTATGGACGGATGTGGAGAGGAAATAATGAATACAAATGGAACTAAAATGCTAGAATTCTGCCAGTTAAACGACCTATTGATAGGAAATACTTTCTGGGAACAAGAACTAGAAGACAAGTATACACTTGTGGCAGAGGAGAGACAGGCCAAAAGTATAATAGACTATATAACCTATACACCGGAATTAAGACATAGTATACAACAAATAGTAACTGAAAAGAGGGCGGAATTAGGAACAAATCACAGATTAGTAAGAGCGACATGGAAAATACAGAAGCAGAAAACAGAAAACGAAATAAACTTTAGAAAGGTGAAGATAAGTAAACTAAAAGAAGAAAAAGACAGGATAAAATATCAAGAAGAGACAGACGAACAGTTTCATAGACAAGAATTACAGAAAAGTGAGTGGGCAATGGAAGAAAGATGGAAAGTATTTAAAGAAGTAATATACTCAAAGGCAGTAAGTGTCTGTGGGATGACAAAAATAAATAGTAACAGGAAAAGAACAAACTGGTGGAATGGCCAAGTAAAAGAAGAAGTACGAGAAAAGAAAAAGGCCTGGAACAAATACATGCAGACTGGACAGCAACAGGATAGAGAAGAATATATAAATAGGAGAAATAAAGTAAAACAGACAGTAAAAGAAAAGCTGGGAAGACTTTGGAAGAGAGATAAATGAAACATATAAAGATAATAATAGACTTTCTTGGGCCAAGATAAGTAAGATGAGAGGGAGCCAGCGAAAAGAAATTAGAGAGAGTAGAGATAAAAATAACCATATTACAACAGACACAAAGGAAATAATGGAAGTATGGAAAGACTACTTCGAGCAGAAGTTTAAAAAGAAAGGAGACAACGAAGAAATGGAATCAAATGGAGAAAGCAAAGAAGCAGGAGAAGAAACCGAACAGATAACAAGAGAGGAACTGGAAAATTCACTGAAAAAGATAGAGATTGGGAAAGCAGGAGGCGAGGACAAAATAGACCCGGAAATGATAAAATGGACGGGGGAAAAGGGTAAAGAATGGCTCTGGAAAAAATGTGAGGAGGCATGGAGAACTAAGAAAATTCCAGAGGACTGGGAAAAGAACTTGATAGTTCCAATACATAAGAAAGGGGATCAGACGGAATGCGATAATTATAGAGCCATTTGTCTCTCCTCGGTGTGCTTTAAAGTATATACCAGAATTCTGGAGGGGAAACTTAGAAAAGTGATAGAAATAAATTAGAGGAGTAACAAGGGGCTTTTAGGGCAAATAGGCAAGCTAATGACAACAAATAGAGGAAGGAGATGAGCTACTGCTAACCTTTCTAGATATAAGAGCAGCTTTTGATACAGTTGAGAGAGGAAAAATATGGGAATGTTTAGAGGAACTGGAAGTGACAACGGAACTAATAGAGGCCATCAGAAGTATATACAAAGTAGTTAGAGGAAAAATTCAAATAGCTGGACTGACATCAGGGGAATTCAAAATGGAGAGTGGCATAAAACAGGGCGATAGCCTAAGCCCATTACTGTTTATAATAATAATGGATAAAATAGTAACAAATCTAAAAGAAAAAAACGAGAGGATTGGGCACAATAATAGGATATAGAAATCTGGAACCAGTTAAGGTGAAAAGTTTAATGTATGCAGATGACATAGTCATAATGGCAGATACAGATAATAAATTACAAAAGCTAGTCAACATATGGGTGGAGGAAATAGAGAAAATTAAATTGGAGGTCAACATTAAGAAAAATAAAACGATGATAGTGAATCAAAACCAGGAGAGGGGACAAAATAGAGAAGTAAAGTGCAAAGGGAGTAATATGGAAAGAGCCTCAACATTTGAGTATTTGGGAATGAGGAGAGGGAATAGGATCTACTGTGCACTACATAGAACGATAGTGGGAAAAAAAGAGATAGACTAAAAGGTGAAATTAATGGTACATAACGCGATAACAATACTGACAGTATTGTACGCTAGTGAAAATTGGACGATACAAACTAAACATGAGAGTATAATAACGGCCATAGAAATGAAACACTTGAGAAGGATAGCGGATAAGACAATGTTTGATAGAGTACGGAATGAGGAAATAAGAGAAACTTTACAACAGGAACCAATAGTGAAGCAAATTAAAAAGAGACAATGAACATGGTACGGTCATATACAACGAATGAAACCAGAGAGAATATGCAGAAAAGTGTTCGAAGCAAGAAGTGTGAAGAAAAGAAGAAGGGGGAGACCCAGGAAGAAGTGGATAAGTCAAATCATTGATGTGGGAAAGGCAAGAGGAAAGACAGTAAATGATATGAAAAGAGTAGCAAGAGACAGAAAAGAATGGAAGAATTGGGTTAAGGAGGACTGGGATGTATAAATCCGACGCTGGAAGGCATAAGGATAAGAGCGAAGAAGAAGAAGAAGAATTCAATACAATAAAAAACGATGCTTAATTACTTAAATAACAGTATTTTAGACTTCACCTGTCAGTATAAAAAAGATGGCGGAACTCGAAAATGATGTTCATTTTAACCGCTCATCTTCGTACTTAATACGCACTTTTTTAATCAATTATGAGATATGGTACATGTGTCTGATGCCCAGCTGATCACATACATTTAAATAAAATCTTCCTAATTAAAAAAAAGAAAATGCAGTAAAATCTACTATCCATTCACAAAACTCGTGAACTGTCAAAACGCTGTCAAGTTGGTACCTTGTTTAAATTCTGTTTTGGAACTTCTGCTTGCTGATTTTGGCAGCACTGAAATTTTGAAAATTTAAAAACTTATGTCACACTTTTTTGTAAAAAAATAATCTCCAAATTTTCTTAATTATTGTGCATACACTTTAATTGCAATGGAATGGAAACGAAAGAGGGTTTTATTTTTGAAAAGGGAAAAAAAGCTATAGTTAATTATTACAAGGAAAAACTTTTGACACGTGTAACATAACCTAACTATAAATATTACTAGAAATCGCTAGATCTGAAGTACATTCCCAAAAAAACTGTAATTTCCAGGTAGACTGTGCAAATATTTACAAAAGTTGACATGATAACTATAAAATTATCTTACATTACACAAAATATCGATAAGTATCCTGCTATGACTCGAGCACTGGAAATAAAACTAGTCAAAAATTCCTCAAACACAGTTACTCAAAATGAATAACAGTGTTGATGTCAAACTATACCGATGGGGCCACAATTATATAACGGGTGTCTTAAAATGAATTACATCTAGTATGCTTTGAATTTCCCATAATGCAATCTAAAATTTTACTTGAAATTGGCAAGACTGTAAGTCTATGTCAAATTCGACGTTAGTAGGTTAGGTTTTGTGTCAGTTTTGACATAGACTAATGCAAAACCTAACCTACTTACCTCGAATTTGACATATACTTACAGTCTAGCCAATTTCAAGTAAAATTTTAGATTGCATTATGGGAAATTCAAAGCATACTAGATGTAATTCATTTTAAGACACCCGGTATATAATTATGGCCCCATCCGTATAATGTTTTGCCTTCTGAAGTATTATATTTGAACTGTTAGAAATTTAAAAATCATATTTAAAAAAATACTTACTGATAATCCCTTCTATAACATTGATGAATTCTTTGAATCTATGCCTTGTTGGATAACGCAGATACCTAACAAGCGTTATAGTATTATGCTGTGCAATGTGAACGTTAGATTTTTGGAAATTTTTATATATAATGGGGTTTTTATATTTATATATTTCATGTTCAGTATTTATTGTACTAATCTACATATTATCGATGGGTTCAGAAGATTTAGCTTCATAATGAACTTCGTAATGATTGATGATTCGAGGTTCCCCCAGCCGGGACGTTTTATTCGCTGCTGCTGTGAATGTGTTAATGAAGAAATACTGCGCAGCAGAGTAGGCAATCTACTTACACCGCTGTGAACTATATTTATACATTATGAAATGTTTCTGACTTTAGTGTGGTATATTCTATAACAAATGTTTAATTTGCTTCAGTTGGGTGCTAAAAAAGGTGGCCTAGGAGCAACAAAAGTGAAAACTAACTTTGCCGAGCTGGAACGAGAAGCTAATTTGGCAGAAGAGTCGCTCCTACGTGTTCAAGAAGAAACTGCCAAAGCAGCTGCCCTATCTGCTCAGGAACAAGAAGAACGTGAAGCTGCGGTTCGTCTCGCTTATAAAGACCTTGGCGTCGAGCAGCAAAAGAGGGAGGAGCAGCTTAAAAAGATTGATCCGCGCAAAGCTGAACAGATGGAGCGCCTGGGGATGGGTTTTCAATCAAAATCGTTAGTTGGAATTCAATGTACTGTTAATTCAAACCTAATGTACAATTACTTGCAGAGGTGTCAGTCATTCTGTGATGAGCGACATGCAGACCATTGAGCAAGAAAATTTGCACATGACGCCCAGCAGTTTAAGCTCGCTCGGAAAGTTGAGACTATCAGATACTGACACTTTTTTTGATGACTTTACGTATTCGTCAGGGTTTAGTATGAATCGTAATAGCAACACTGGGTTCGGCACCAACAAAGGAGGTGCAGATTCGTTCTTCTCAGAAAATAATAATACTCGAGACAGTTGGGTGGTTGTTGACGATCCACCTACTGAGAAACCAAGAACTATTCCTCGCCCAGGTAGAGCGCGGTGTTTTTATTTTCATAACTGTAATGATGAAACAAAATATTTGCAGTGGATAGAACACCAACACGCAGTGTAGATACCAGCAGTAGTACCGACCTGGCACAGAAGAAGTTCGGGTCTGCCAAAGCAATATCGTCGGAACAGTTTTTTACTGATCGCAGCAATGATTTTGAACACCAAGCAAATCTCAGTCGTTTCCAAGGCTCTTCCAGTATATCTTCCTCAGAATTTTTTGGGAATGGTAAAGGTAAGTCTGCTTAATCGGTTTGCTAGAAGTTCACTATTTAACTGCAACATGTTACAGATAACTATCCTCCTGGAAATAAGTTTCAAACTCCAGATCTTGAAGATGTGAGGGAGAGTGTTCGTCAAGGGGTTACAAAAGTTGCTGGCAGAATTAGTTCTCTGGCCAGTGGCGTCATGTCTTCACTTCAAGTAAGTTTTTGGTATAGGTCATAGGTCAACGAATTTATAGGGGATTGATTGCAGTTTGAATGTACAGCTATATTTAACTGTTACTTTTTCAGTTATTTTTTCTAACTGATTGATTTAACAGACATTATGGTTTTCTGTAAAATTTCTTGTAGAAGGCTTATTTTGTTAATTGATATATTGCGATGGTATTTAGCCCTCCACTCAACTCTAGTTGCAGTGCAAACAAATTATAAATCAAATCACAAAAGCACAGAGTTGGGATAATTCACACAACTGTAAAATTTCACATAAATTGTCAGCCCGTAATTACATTGGCAAAAATGGCCAGTAGCATTGAGATTATTAGAACACATAGGCAAAGAAAGAAACTCAATTTTCATAAGTTGGAATCATTGATGTAATTTTAGCATAATATAAAAGGTTTGTGCGAAGTAAAGCTAAACCCATTTGAATAAAACTGGCACAGAAGGGTTCGAAATATGTTCAGTCTAAAAGAAGCGTAGAAATTAAGGTAATTAACATGTGCACAATTTTATGAGCATTTTAAAATAAGAGGTAAGAATAAAAGGATCATAGATGGACTGTGCAGAATGCATAAACCAGGCAAACAAAGAAATTACTACATGCTACAACAAGATGTGAGAATTGAGGAATAGGAAGCAGCTTTAGTAGAAGTTGCAGAAAAGAAAACGACAGGATATGAAACGAGTGATGTGAAAACTAATAAGTGTAGTGGCGGATTGAACAATCAGTGAAATTAACAACAAACTAAGTGGCGCAATAAGACAGTGAAAAATCCTAAATTCAAAGGACAATTATTGTAGTATTAAGGTTTTGTAAATATTTATAACTTAAGTTCAATTTAATTGTAAAAGTAATATTATTGTACTTGGTTGATTTCCTTTTTTTTTAAATTGTTAGATAGTGTTTTGTTTATAACGGCCAGGAAAATTAACATTTGAATAAATTCTTGAATTGACAGCCAGTTTTTACTCTTCGAATAAATTAAGTTTTTATACAGTTAACATAAAATTAATTCAGTGTACATATACCAAAGTGCTCAGAATTTTGAGGAGTACCAGCAAGAGTAAAGGTAGCAATTTCCACGTTGTGAAGTGATTTTTCTTCGGCAACGAGCAAAGCTTCCGATTCAGCCAGTTGGGAGTACTGCAGGGATTCCTGAGCTTATGCGAGGTGTACCAGCGAGTCAGCCCAGTGGATACGAGCCACATCAACCAGCCCAGCATCCTGGGGGCGCATCTTACACAGCAGGCGGTGCGGAATGGGTCCGAGGTACCAGCCGATCTAAGAAATTTTAAGGTTAGTGTGTGCGAAGGAATAACCGGTGTTAGAGAGTCGAAAAGTATTACCATACCTAAAGGACGAATCAAGGAACCGAATCCCATTGAATTTCTTTGTCCATGAGCAACCATTTATCCAGGAATCGTATTTTTAATCATCATTTTGAGGTTAGAAAAAACAAATGCAGCTAGGCGTATAGCACAAACAAATTAGGCGAGGTTTTTAGCCTGAAACAAATGAACCAGGTGACGCCGTTTTGAAGGCGCGCTAATTTTAAAACTTACCGGAAAATTTGCTCATTAAATCCTTTTGAAACTTAAATAAACACGCGAGCTGTCATCATATTTCGATTTATTTTTGGCCAGCTATCTGACAGAACAAGTAGCACTTGCGCGCTGCGTTCCAATTTCATTGCCACCCAGTGGCGTACCTTTCACATTCAAATATTTGACAAAAGCAACGATCCCGACCCAGAGATTTGAGTTTCATGTTTAATTTTCCCGAGCTAGCTAATATAAAATGTACAGATGAGTGAAATATAATTTGAGGGCGTACTACCGTTTGTTGTATTAACCAGTAACAAACTTACAGATTGCTGTGGTATTTTAATCAGCCAAAATTCGAATTGAATGAAACTAACAGCCGTATTCATAGTCGTTCGCCAGCGGCTCGCAGGCGAGTCGCCAGAGTTTCGTTATGAATAGTATGTTGGCGGCACTGTACATCTATGTCAAATTCGAGGTTATCAGGTTAGGTTTTCCGTCAGTTTTGACAGAAATTGACACAAAACGTAACCTGATAACCTCGAATTTGACATAGACGTACAGTGCCGCCAACATACTATTCATTCCATTCTTTTGGATTACAAAAAAATATCACCGACTTTACTAGAGTACAAAAAAATTCCAAGTCGTGTATCGACAACATCTTCACAAATTTTGAAACACAACTTGCAACTGTGGCTGAATTTCACATATCTGATCATAAATCTCAAATAATTAAATTTAACACTATTCAAAAACGGGCGACCTCTGTTTACAAAACCGTACCAAATAAAAGTTCTAGAAATAGAATCAAATTTTCAAATTACCTCTTAACTGAAGATTGGGTAGAATTATATAGAGAGTCTGACCCAACCTGCGCAGTTAATGCTTTTTATAAAGTTTTTTCATATTATCACGATTTATCTTTTCCTCCCATTAAAATTAATACAAATAACAAACGTAAAAATGCCTCTATGTTTACCAATCCAGAAATAGTTTCGGCCAGGGAAGAAATAAATCGTCTTGGAAACATTTTGAAATTGAACTTGCAAAATAATGATCTTCTATCGGCTGAATTTAAACAAAAAAAATACGAATACGAACAAAAAATCTTAAAATTAAAAAAAGAAAAAATCAGTAAAGAAATCTTGGAGTCTGATAATAAACAAAGAACAATATGGAGAATAATAAAAAAAGGTGTAAACAATATCAATAGCAATGGAGTGGTAAGTGTGATTTCCCCAGAATCTCACAACGACTACTTTGTGCATGTAGCCGACGATTTATTATCAAATATTCCCCCATCAAAGTACTCACACAGTGTTTATCTAAAGAAATTACCAGTAAACAATGAACAATCAATCTTCTTATATGCTGTTGAGGAATCCGAGGTAGAAGATATTATAAAGGCATTAAAAAAGTCAAAATCATTAGACCTATATAATCAATCGGTTTGTATGTACAAAGAAAATGTTTTATGTTTATCTGCCCCGATAGCTCATATTGCAAACATCATATTAAAGACGGGCATATTTCCTAATAAATTGAAACAAGCCAAAATTATACCTCTATATAAATCGGGTGAAATTGACGATAGATCCAATTATAGACCCATTGCGCTTCTCCCCATTTTGGCCAAAATTATAGAAAAAATTATTGCAGTTCGAATTCTAAATTTCTTTGAAACCAACCATATTTTTACGGACAGACAGTTTGGGTTCAGAAAAGGAAGGGACACGTCGGGAGCCGTGCTGAATCTCATTAATTATATAACAGAATCATTGGAAAACAAAAAATCTTCCTTTGCACTATTTCTTGATTTAAGCAAGGCGTTCGACTGTGTCTCAAAAAGCATTTTACTAGATAAACTGGAGTATTACGGTTGCAGGGGAGTAACTCTAAAACTAATGTCATCCTACTTATCTGACAGATCTCAATGTGTATTTTGCAAAGGTCAGTATAGCCAGATGTCTTCAATTCAACATGGTGTCCCACAAGGAAGTGTATTGGGACCGTTATTATTTTTAATCTATGTTAACGATTTGCCTAATGCCATCCCAGTTTTCACGACTTTATTTGCAGACGATACGACCTTTGCAAACCACGTCAATCAGTTACAAACCAACATTATCAACCAAGCCTCAGATTGGTTCCAGGCAAATAAGCTTTGTTTAAACCAAAATAAAACTACCACTTTACTATTTTCAAATAAACAAAATATCTGTGAAACCGTCAAATTTTTAGGCCTTACCTTGGATAACAAACTAACTTGGCAAGCACATGTTGACAATCTTTCAATTAAGTTATCAAGAACAATTTATGTAATTAGACAAATAAAAAATCGAGTAAACTTAGATGCTGCCATTACTGCATACCACGCATTATTTCATAGTGTAATGACGTACGGTCTAATAAACTGGGGTACCTCTACACATATTAAAAAAATTTTCATTGTACAAAAAAGAGCCTTGAGAGTGTTGGCGGGAGCGAGTCAGTTAGACAGTTGTAAACCATTGTTTAAAAAATATAACATATTAACGCTACCGTCAGCAATACTATATTGTAATCTATTATACATAAAAGAACATTATGGCGATTATACAAAAAACGGCGATGCCCATGGTTACGACACCCGCAGTCGAGGCGATATACAGGTTCCGCAGCAGAGACTAACGTCCACTAAACGAAATAATTTCGGAATAGGATTATTTAATTCGCTTCCTAGTACTCTCAAAAATGCCCCAACAAAACTCTTCAAAGTTAAGCTTAAAAAACATCTTCTGGCCAATGTCTACTATGAACTTTCCGATTTCAGATTTGTTGAAAATTAAGACTGTCTTGTTTTATTGACTTTAGTATTTTTGTTGTTACTGTATTTATCTGTAGTTGACTATTTCTGTAAATGCATTGTATTTTTTTATTTTTATATTTTTATATTTAAACTGGAATTGTGACATATCTAAGCACCACGGTGTATATTATGATGAATAAAAATACAAATACAAATACAAATACAAATAACGAAACTCCGGCGAGCCGCTGGCGAACGACTATGAATACGGCTGTAAGTATTGTGTAGTGACCGTATTTATTTTTATAACAAATTAAAAATTACATAATTAAATAACGTTGTCAACAATAGGGAGGGAGTCATTACTATATTTCCATATCAAATGTAAAATTTTTTTTTATTAATTAATAGCTACGTCATCTTGATTTTTATCAATTAATCTGTTCACATGTTTATGCCATTTTGCAGATTTTGTTTTCCTATTTTCGACGAACTATGAGTTGTGTAGACAGACTTAGCTAACATTAGTGAAAAAATTGCAAGTTGTCTAAATATAGCAACCTCTGCCAAAACTGTAACAGAAAAATTGTCAGTTTCATCAAAATACTGTTAGAAACGGATAGAGCAACATTACAAAGAGAATTAGAAAAATTTGTTGTACGTAACTAAGAAAATTCGTATAATAAGAGGTATAAAAGATAAAAGTATATAAATCACAAAGATGGAACGAAATTGCTGAATGGAGATAAATATTTCAAAGAGAAATTTTCTGGCAACGAAGGCAAAGTACAAGACTATCTAAGAACTAGAAGAAGAGAAAAACACAACGGCACCAACAAAAATATCCATAGCTGTTCTTCTTTATATACAGGTTGTCTTGTTAATTTTGGAATTGTTGGAAGTCATGTCGTGCATTGCGTCATATGGTTGGACACATAACCTAATATGTAATTCAATTTAATTTGCTACAAATAATACACAAATTATTGATAAGGAAAAGTGTTTATTGAAAGAGAGTAGATCAAGAATAATATGTTGGTGACACTGTAAGTCTACGTCAAATTCGAGGTTATCAGGTTAGATTTTGCGTCAGTCTGTGTCAAAACTGACTTCTGAGTCCATAGTCTTATGTAACTTAACGTCAAAAATTTTGCACGTTTCTATTGCTACTGAAACAGGTTACAAACAGCAGTTACGAGTTACTCGCGATCGCTGACTGAGTGCGTTTCGCTTATATTACGCTAGTGTAGTTTTACTAACAGTGTATTAAGTGTGCCTATTAATTAAACAACGAATTAACTAGTGTGTCCTCAAGTTTTGTAAGTTATTATTCATAGAAGAAACTTAGTTTCAAATACAGTAAGAACAGGCCGCGCGGCCTTGCTCGGACAACGAGAATATTGCCTGTAAGATATCAAATGACCGATACGAATAAAATACTTAAGCACTCTAGACATCTTTATAAAGGTATAAATTCTCGTTATTCGCTTAACACAGATGATGCAAATATGAATGTTGACGTGAATTCTGAAAATTACATATCCGCGAAAAGAACTAATACTTCTCCTGTGTGTGACGAACCTAACAAGCGCTACGTCTTTGAACCAAGTACGCTTATTACTAAAAACAGATACTAGGTACTTACCGAAACTTATGATAAATCACAGGAGCAACCACAAATAAACACTGCAGAAAGCACTCCTAAAAAACCCAAGGTGCCTCCTATATTTCTACATGAGTCCGTTAAATATCAAGAAGTAGTTAAAGCCCTAGAAAAATTAACTCAAGGTAAATTAATCTGCAAGAACCAGATCACTTTAGATTACTTAATTCATGCTACGACAAACATAATCTATGGAATCCCCAGCAGTTGTCACAGAAACTTGCCTTTTTCAATCGAGAATGAAGAAATTAAACAAGAATTGTCAAAATCTTCTCAATTAGTAAGTGTAACTGGATTACGTAATAAAGAGAAGCGCAGTGATACTAAAACCAACTGAAAATTCAAAAAACATAAAATCACATCTATTTCACTGTATTGTAGTAGTCGAACCAAGGAAAAAGTCATCTGATATACCTCAGTGCCATCGTTGCCAAAATTATGGGCACACCAAAAATTATTGTAGAGTACCAGCCAGGTGTGTTACATGCACAGGTACTCATTTAACCGCAGAATGTAAAACATTGAGCGCAGAAAAACCACAGCACATGCTTTATGGATCGGAGCACCCTGCTAATTATAAAGGTTGTCAACATTATCAAACACTACGGAATATTAGACAACCGCAACTACAAACTTAAAAAATAATCAGAAACAACACAGGACTTCGTCAAGTGTGTACACGAACAACAGATATTACTTATGCAAGCATAACTGCCAATTGACACGCTCACCAAAGAACAGAATTCCAATTACCTGATACCATTACAAACATTATAACACAGATCGTTAACACAATAATTGAACAAATTAAAGATGAAATATCACATATAATTAGTAGCTCACTTCAAATGGCAGCAAATAAAAAAAAAATCTTAATCAATGAACTCTCTTCAATTGGAACTCTGTTGGTATTAAAGCCCAACGCATGCTTGTCGCCAACTTCCTTATTCAACACAACATTGATCTAGCCTTTATAAGTGAAACACACTTAATACCTAATGAGAAGTTTACAGGCGGTGTAGCAATCATGATAAAAAACGCCATCATAATCTACCAACACATAATTTAACAAATTTAGAAGCAATTGCTGTAGAAATACTCCTACAACATAATCACTCAATTCGACTTATTGCTGCGTATCAACCTTCTAACCGATAACTAATTTCTGAAGATGATGCCTCATATTTCAACACGAACCTTTCAACTCTGCTTTCAGGAGATTTGAATTGTAAAAATACACTATGGGGATGCCGCGCAAATAATCCAAAAGGAAAGAAGTTACACGAAATCACTGTTCAACCTTCTATTCATATTACAGCACTTACAGAAGCCACTCACTTCCCGTATAGAGCTGATCATAGGCCAGATATACTAAGTATAGGGTTGCACAAAAACTTGACCCAAACAATTAGCCACCTGGTACTCACAGAGTTAGATTCTGATCATATGCTAGTGATTGTAACTGTAGACAGTTAACCTTGTAACGCGGCCTCTTAGTCCGAGCCCAACACCTACTGAATTATTACTTTAAAATGTCCTGGGTTTCCTAGCTTAATCAGTCGGTGTGCTATGAGACTCTTTACATTCCCAGAGTGGCTAAGGGAAGCTAATTGACACCTGAAATGTTGTACTCACAAACGCAAACCTTAATGACAATA
This sequence comes from Agriotes lineatus, assembly GCA_940337035.1. NCBI lineage: Eukaryota > Metazoa > Arthropoda > Insecta > Coleoptera > Elateridae > Agriotes > Agriotes lineatus. The sequence goes on along the minus strand of OW679197.1, from coordinate 24,799,911 downwards.
AAAATCCCAACAATTTACAATCAATACATACATACATACATACATAATCCTTCCTCTTCTACCATTTCTAGTGTAGAGGTGTGGAGACGAATTTTCTCCATTGTTTTCTATCACGTGCCGCTAACTCCATTTCACTCCACTTCATGTTTCTACTCTTCAGAACTTTAGCCAATTCCGAATTCCAAGTTCTTGCAGGGCGTCCACGTTTTCTTCTGTTATCTGTGCCTGTCTTCCAGATTGCTTTAACTTTTCTGCTGTTGTTCATTCGGGTAACATGACCAAGCCACGTAAGTTGTCTCCTCTCCATAGTTTCTTGTACTGGCACCGTCTTCAGCTGTTTTCTAATCTCCGTGTTTCGTTTGTGATCTCTTCTCGTAATACCCAATATTGCTCTGAGGAACTTCATTTCAGTAGCTTGTATTTTGCTTTTTTGTGCCTCGTTCAATGCCCATGCTTCGCACCCGTAAATTAGTACTGGTACAAACACACTGTTAAAGATCTTAACTTTTGTTGCAGCGGATACTTCCTTCTTTCTAATGAACACCTTATTTAAAGCGTAGTACAACTTATTAGCACTTCTTATTCTGTTAGTTATCTCAGGTTCAAAGCTGTTTTGAGCATTCAGTATTGTACCCAGGTATTTAAAATTTTCGGATTGTTTTACTTTGGTGTTATTCATATAAATATTCCCTTGTTTTTCTATGTCTGAGACCACCACAACCTCTGTCTTATTTACATTAATTCTCATTCTGAATTCTTCAAAATTTCTTTTCCATACACTTAGGTTGTTTTGTAAATTTTCCTCACTGTTGGCTAGTATTACAAGGTCGTCTGCATATATTAACTCAGAGACATATACATACTGGAGATGCCTTATTCCTACCATTACTCCTTTCAGATTGTTTTGGCTTTTATTTGCAATTTCATCCATCAGGATGATAAATAGCAAGGGACTAAGTACTCCTCCTTGTCGTACGCCGCAGTAAGTGGTAAACTCATCGCTGCACATATTATACGTTCTTATTATATTTCTTGTACATGCATAAACACTCATTATCGCATTGACTAATTTATTTCCGACTTGTCGTTGTTTTAATATCTCCCATATCTTTTCTCTAGGTGCTTTATCAAAAGCAGTTTGTAGATCTACAAAACACATGTATAACGTATTGTCTGCTTGTTTATTTTTCTCCATAATTTGTCGCAGGCTAAATATATGGTCCATCGTTCCTCTGTTGGGTTTGAATCCGCTTTGGTTTTCATTTAGGTCGTTTTCTATTTTATCGCGTAACCTCCGTTCAAGAATTATTTCGTACATTTTAATACCGACACTTAACAGCGAAATCGGCCTATAATTGCTACAATTTTTCTTGTCTCCTTTTTTAAATATAGGTAATATTGTAGCAATGGTCCAATCTTTAGGTAATGTTCCTGTTTCCCATGCTATATTAATTATTCTGTGTAGATAGCGTGTTCCTCTTTCCCCCATACATTTTATAAATTCAGCCTTAATGTTATCCACCCCTGGCGCCTTTCCATTACTTATTTTGTTGATTGCGTGTGTTACTTCTTCATATGTGATAATAGTGGTATCTTTCTCTTGTCCCGGTTCTTGCTGGATATTGCCTGTATGCAATATATCATCTCCTGCTAGTATTCTGTTAAAGTACTCATACCATCTCTTTATTATTTTATCCTTTGATGTCAGTAGTGTTCCGTTCTCATCTTCTATAAAGTTAATGTGTTCATTCTTGTCCTTTCTAATCGTTTTTAGTGTTCTATATAAAAGCTTACTATATCCTCTGCTGTTTTCTTCCATTTTCTTTCCAAACTCTTCCCAAGATCTTGTTTTCGCCTCTGAGATACTTTTCTTTACTAATTTTCTTTGTTCCTTATATTTGTTGTAGTTTTCTGTTGTTTTCTTACCCAGATATTCTTTCCACAATTTTTTCTTTGATTTTACTGCTTGTTCTGTCTGTTCATTCCACCAAGCTGTGCCTTTAAGTGCAGTTTTATTTGTTTTTCCACATACATTTTCTGCAGTTTTAATAAGTACCTCTTTTAGGGCCGGTTGCAGAAAGCAATGTTAAGTCTGGTGTTAGCTAACGTGGCGTCAAAGTGAACAAAATCGCATCAAATTTTGTTTACTAATGTATTAGTTACCATAAGCATTTGAGATTTGATGCGATTTTGTTCACTTTGACGTCGCGTTAGCTAACACCAGACTTAACATTGCTTTCTGCAACCGGCCCTTAGTGTGTTTCATAGGTATTCTACGTTAGTATTGTTTTCCCAATTCATATTCCTTAATTTTTCATCTACTTCTGAGGCAAATTGTGCTCTGCTTTCTTCCTCATATAATTTATATACTTTGATAGCTGTAGTTTTGTTTTCCGCATTTGTATTTGTAGTTTTACTTTCCTTACACACTTTTTTAGTGATATATTCTTTTATTACTGTTTGCACTAGAAAGTGGTCGCTACCAATTTCATATCCTCTTTTCACTCTGGTGTCAATAATCATCTTTTTATTTAGTTCCCTAACTATGTCTAAATCTATAATTGACTTTTCACCCCTACTTTCCATCGCCCTGGTGTATTTATGTATGTCTTTATGTTTGAATCTTGTATTTGTTATTATCATATTGTTATGAATGCAAAAATCAATTATTCTTTGTCCATTATTGTTACACTTATTATTTCCACCAAATTTTCCAACTGGGTAATTTTCTTCTTGGCTTTTCCCCACATGGCCATTAAAATCACCAATAATTATCACTTTAGTATGCGAGTTTTCAGTTTCTTCTTGTAGACTGTCCCAGAAACTATCCTTATTTGCTTTGCTATCATTCTCAGATGGCCCGTAGCCCACTACTAGTGTATAAGCATCCTTTTTCCATTGTCTTTTATGTCTAGTCTTATCACCCTTTCAGACACACACTTCCATTTTTTTATTTTACGTATAAAATGTTTATGTATAAGTATTGCTACTCCTGCCTGGGCTCTTTCCAATTCATTAACTCCACTATAGATCAGCATGTGTTTATTTTCGGTATATATGCTCCCTGAACCCTTTTTCTTGGTTTCTGTTATTCCTAAAATACTTAACTGTGTCTTTTCAAATTCTATTTCGAGTTCCCTTTCTTTTCCTAATAATCCTTGAACGTTCCATGTTCCTAGTTTCCATTTTTGGTATGTGTTTTTTCCCAGACTACTATTTATTCTCTTTTTCCGTTGCTCTTCTACGTTATTTTTACTTGTAATTTTGTTTTCACTTATATTGTATATTATTCTTTCACTGCCAATGTTGAACTTATTTATTCGTTCTTTCCACTCTTTTTTAATTAGTTGGTTTCTTCCATATTTTGCTAATTGTTTATAATTTCAGTTTTGTGTACTGCAATTTAGTTCCGTTATAGTTCCGATTAAATTTTTGTAACTTCCTATCTAAATTTTTTAATTCTTGGTAAAGAGCACTCCTTTCTCTGTTCCTCTCTTCCTCTTTCTCTATTAAAATGTTTCGTAATTCCACAATCTCAGCCATATACCTCTCCATTTCGTTTTTCAAATCCGTTAACTGTAATTCTGCTTTTAAACTTACAATCTCCTCCTGTAGTGCTTGTATTAGCATTCTACTCCTTTCAACTTCCTTTTCGCTCATATTCTGTAATTTTAAATTAGCGATCAACGTTAATTTGATTTGTTTACGTTTTTAAATTTCGCACACTTTATTCTGCCGCGTTGACCGTCACATTTAACCTTGCGTACATCGCGACCGATTTTGAGCCTTAATGGATGTTATCTCTTGAGAAAACTGCTTCTAATTATCGATTTATACACCGCACTATGCTTATTTTTCCGCTCAACTTTACTCAACCACTTCAATTATCGCTGTAAACTGTAACTTTTTATTTACACTCACTTTTCCACTCGTATTTAATTTACAAAAGCTTCACGCGTGACGGAGCTGATGATTCAGTTATCACGTCGCCGCCCACTCATCAATACATATAATCTGTAAATAAACAGGAACACACCAAGAAAAAGGTACATGGAAACAAATACACAAAGTAGTACATTACGCATAAGAAAGTACCTTATTAAATGACGAGCGTTTGATAGCGCCGGTAAAGTTAATTTCACACACCCCAAAATCGTTCGTACCTGCAGTCGCCTATTTTTGTTTTTCTTGGGGACGCGTTGTGATTCATCACCTCCAAATGCACAGGCAGCAAAATGACGTCAAGCCGTCCAGTAGTTGACCCTTATCAGTCAGCGACACATTCGCTGACAGTTGCGCAATTCTCACATAGGACTAACCTGGTTCCCTTTCTTGTTCCTCCCGTAGCCCAGGAAACGCTGCAGGGTTGCTGTCGAAATGGCCTTTGAGCCTGTCGATTAGGCAGTCGTTAGCGTCTTCAAGGAGCTGCTAAACTTTCTGGTTGGCCCCTGTCGGTGGTCTCTGGTTAAACCGTGGGGGTAGCATGTACCACTTCACTTAGTTCGCTATTTTCGAACCAATTAGCCGGCGTTGTTTGCAGGCTTTTAGCTTCGTTGCGTTCGCTGATTTTGGCACGAATGAATCATTTTGCAGGCCTCTAGCGTTGATTCACATACCGACTGGTTATTCCTCCAACTAAACTGCACTGTCGATGCATTCTTATACGTAATTGAGGTGCGTTATACTCTATAGTCATTGACTGCGTATACATCACTTATTACTCTATAGTGCTAAACTAAATGAATAAACACAAGAACACTTACTGTCAGGCTTTTTTGCTAATTAGCATATAATGAAAAGATGTAAAATAAGTAAATACAGGTGGCACAAATTGACCCGTTTCAACCTGAACATGTAACACGACCTGCAAAGCTAATTAAAGGAAGCATAGACTGGGACAAATTTGAGCATCACATAGATAAAAACATTAAATCACAAAATTTACCATATACTATCCAAACAGTGGATACCGCTATTAAACACATAATAGACACCATAGCGCATGCTACTTAGTTATCTTCCCAGAGAAGTAAAGAAAACCATCGACAAACGCAAAACTGGCCACCAAAATACATCCTAGACCTAATTAGAAAAAAGAATGTCTATTGGAGACTATATCAACGCACACATAATCCAGCCTACAAAACTGAATTGAACAAACTCATTCACCAAGTTATTAGATTATCCGCAAACTAAACATAATAGGTACCACCAATGAAATATAATGACGAAGAGTATTGCACAGATTCAGAAAAATGCCAATTAATGGCAGAACACCTGCAAAGCGTCTTTACCACCAACATCTCACCTTATAACGTCGAACACACAAATGAAATTGAATCATTCGTCGACGGACAGATTCTTCTAATAAATAATAATGCTACCACCACACCATCAGAAATCGAAGAAGTCATACATGGTCTGCCCAACAAAAAAGTGGCTGGTTACGATCACATTCCGAACATCCTACTGAAACATCTCACACCAAAACCTCTGAGCTATCTTGCAAGTATATTTAACATCTGTATCAGCATTGGTCATTTTCCACAAACCTGGAAGAATACTGAGGTTATAATATTTCTCAAACCTGGCAAGAACAAAAATGACTAGCAGTTATAGGCCAATAAGCCTATTTACTCTCTCGAAAGTTCTAGAAAAAATCATTCTTGTCAGATTAAACAAATAAGTACCGTAGATTTCCCAAGTTATTTAATCAAAATAGTACAGCCATTCGTCACAAATCGAACATTCCGTGTTAAAATTAATGCCATACTGTCAGAAATAAAGCACACCGCTGCTGGAGTGCAGCAGGGATCTGTTCTAGGACCTGTACTATTAACTTATTCATGTATGATATACCTGTCTCAGAGATAAGTTCAAGTGTCATGTACACGGATGATACCGTGATACTCACACAGCACTCTGAAATGCTACGGAACTGTTTAAATGCCCTTTTGCTGTGGTTTAATCGATGGAATATCAAAATCGATCCTTCCAAATGCACTACTAAGATATTCATCCATCGTAGACCAATTGACCCGGATTGGATTTTTATCAATGATCTACCAATACCTTGGAACTCGCTGGATCGTGCAATCAAGTATCTCGGGCTATATTTAGATAGACATGGAGCATAAACTAATAATAAACTACAAGGATTGCTATATTATACCCCATTCTAAATAAAAACTCTCATCTCAAAATTGTGTGTTCTCCAATTTCATACCTGGGAATAATTCTACCTATTATAATGATGCTTGCACCGTATGGGGTACTACAAGTAAAACAAACTTTAAAAAAATTCACACTCTTTAGAATAAAGTACTGAGAATAGCGGACCAAAGATTTGAAGCGAAAAATAAAAGAGGCATGAAAAATATACTTAAATAAGAAGCAACCAGAAGACTACGAAAAGTATAAGGAGAAAAGAAAAGAGGTAAAAACAGAAGTAACGAAAGCAAAAGAAGAGTCATGGATAAGATTTGGAGAGAAAATGACAAATAATTATAAAGAAAATCAAAAATTATTTTATGGAACATTAAAACAACTAAAGAAAAAGAAAGAGCACAATATGGTGAATATAAAAGATAAAGACGGAAAAATAATTACAGAAGAAAATGAAATATTGGAAAGATGGAGACAACATTTTGAGGAACTAACAGAGAACAGTGCAAAAACAAAGGAGGCAACAAACCATAGTAGCAACAAGCAAGAAATGGAAGAAATCAGCCAGAAAGAAGTGATAGAAGCAATAAAAAAGATAAAAATAGGCAAAGCCCCAGGCAAAGATGACATAACACCCGAAATGATGAAATATTTAGGAGAAGAGGGAATTAACAAAATAACAGAAATTTTTAACGAAGTAGCCAAAGCGAAAATGACAACAAATGACTGGAATATAGGTAAAATACTACCGATCTACAAGAATGGCGACAAGCGAAACTGCAATAACTATAGAGGGATAACTCTATCAAGCATTCCAGACAAAATAATGGCAAGAATAATAGAGAAAAGAATAAGGGACAAGATCGAAAACACGTTAGAAGACACACAATGTGGATTTAGAGGAGGAAGGAGCCCCCAAGACCTATTATTCATGTTAAGACAAGTGAGTGAGAAAATAATAAATGAAAACAAGGTAATACATGTATGCTACATTGATTTGAAAAAGGCGTTTGACAAAATAAGAAGGGACGATATATGGAAAGCTTTAGAAGGAAGAGGGATAGGAAGTGGAATAATAGAGGTATTAAAAGCGATGTATAAGAATAATAAAAATATAGTAAGAACAAACAATGAAGAATCAAGGGAGTTCAGAACAGAAATAGGAGTCAAACAAGGATGTGTACTCAGCCCACTACTATTTACAATCGTGATTTTGACGCAGTAGTGAAAGAAGCAAAGAAAAGGATGAAGAAAGTAAAAATAGGAAACTGGAAAATACAGGAAATCTACCTGACGGAACTAATGTTTGCAGATGATATGGCCATCTTTGCCGAATCGGAAATAAAACTACAATACAACCTAGATATACTGAACCAGGAACTGCAAAAGATTAATATGGAAATAAACACAGGCAAGACAAAAAGTATGATAATATCAAGCGAAGAAAAAATACACAATATACACTTAAACGGACACAAAATAGAACAAGTGACGAGTTTCAAGTACCTGGGATCAATAATCGAACAGAATGGAAAGCTAGATAAAGAAATAAATGAAAGAATAGGAAAAATAGGAAGAGTATTCAACATAATGAAAACAACTTTTCTAGGCAAAAGGGAAATACCTAAACGCATAAAAACGGAAGTAGTAAAAAGAGTAGTCAGACCGGCAATCTTATATGGGAGCGAAGCATGGACAGTCACAGACAAGCACAAATCAAGAATAAATGCTATAGATATGAGGTTTCTGAGAAAAATTGAGAACAAAACAAGAAGAGACAGAATAAGAAACGAAACACATAGACAACAACTCAAGATAACACCTATATATGACAAAATGATAGAGGGTCAACTAAGATGGTTTGGACATATATGCTGTATGAGTGAAGATAGACTTACAAGAAAAATATATGAAGCAAAAACACAAGGAAAAAACAAAAAAGGAAGACCGAGGAAAACATGGAATGATGGGATAAGAGAGGAAGCAGAGAAAAAAAGCTTAGCCGCGCATGTACGGCTGAAAACCAAACTTACAAAAGAAAATTCGGATTTTTACAAAATCAAATATCTCGAAAACTATTCAAGATATCGTGAAATGAGTGACATATTTAGAATCAGGAGAGAAAACTACATAAAAGTGATATTAAAGCCTAAAATGTGAAAATTCGAACATTAAAGTCGAATATTTCGAAAACGGGTTGAGATATCGAAAAGCCAGTGGTGGATTCGAATTCAGGGGACAAAAATACATGAGAATCCACCATCAGTTGTATTCTGCCTTAACGGGAACCGTGCGACAGACACAGACACACAGAAAGAGCGATCATAGTAACCACTTACTTTGTAAGTTTGGTTGAAAGGAATAGCATGGGAAGGAATAAAACAAAAAACAGAAGACAGAAAGAAATGGAGGGAAATATGCAGAAAGCAAGAGTAAAACTACACTAGCCTTACACCTAACGGTAAACAAGGCTTATGATTAAGAAGAAGAAGAAGAAGAATAAAGTACTGAGAATAGCAACGAATGGTACATTCAGAATTCACAACTTTACCGCGAGTTAGCAGTTTCAACGATAGAAGAATTAATTAAAACTTCAGCCAAAAAGTTCTTTGCCAATCTCAACAACTGCCCAGCAGTTTCACCTAGGTGAAAAATCCACAACCACCAGGCTTAAGCCAAGGCTACCGCAACATATCCTGCTCTCGGACAGTGACTAAAAGCATGTGACATAAACTGATAACGCGTAATCTAAACTCATTGTGTAATGCAATTTTCCTGAGCTAATGTAACATTACTAACAATACTGTGAACAACTTTAGTGTGCTTAACCAGAAGAATCTTAAATTTTAAAAAAATTGCAGTTACGTATTATGACAACATTATGACATGACATGAACAACGATCACAGCTAATTAGACCACAAATTCAATTGAACGCCTGTTACTGTTTGCCATATAAGTAACCGAAATAGAAAATGCAATAACTACTTTGATAGTAATTATTGGGGAAAGGAAACAAGACAAGACTCCTGACTAATTTTTCTACCGGGTGACTATAGATAAATGATTGTGATTTTTTTTCTTAGGTTGGCACTGTTTATGTTGGTGGCACTGTACGTCTGTCAAATTCGAGGTTAGCAGGTTAGGTTTTGCGTTAGTTTTGACACAGAATGACGTAAAACCTAACATGCGAACATTGAATTTGGCATAGACTTACAGTGCCACCAACATAAACAGTGCCAACCTAAGAAAAAAAATCACAATCATTTATAGTCACCCGGTATTTGGCACCCCATTTCTGAGATATTTGTAGTGACTTAAATCTCACCATTTATTAAAAAGTGCGAAAGATTATAATTTGTTATTAAAGACAAAACTTAAATTTACAGATTCGAAATCAGAGTGATTAATATTAATGCAATGTGCAGCTAACATTGCCAATCAGTAATTACAGATGTTAGTTAAGTATTTTTCCATATTTACAGTTGACATTACACATGATTACGGTAAACGATTCCAGCTTCTTTATTACCAAAAATAGACCATTATTAAGTGGAATGCAATTTATTGTACAGAAAATTCTACAGTTTCCTATAATTTTATAATTAACAGACCAGTGTCCATATTACATTATAAGGCAATCATCCATTACCTATGGTATTATCCACAGGTCAACCTCATTATTTGAACACCTACAACAAGAGAATGATTTAGAAAATATATTGACTGTATTTTTTTTTAGGAGCGATATGGTTACTAGCATCCCCGAGAAAAATTATCTATTAATCATTAACTGGTACACTGCAACTGGATTCCGTTTAGATCTATTTGGTCTCCGTATGCTGATATTGTGCCTAAAGTTACTGTACAGAACGTGAAAATTTCAAATAGTGGTTGGTATTATCATCAATGTGAAGTGATTCGTTTTACACTAAACCATTGAAATATAAAGTTCTTGAATTGTATTTTATTTTGTGATGTATTTTCACCAAGTGGGGTTTGTGAAGGTGATCTTAGTAAAAGTAATATCTGCATAGTGAATTTTATTTTTGAATGTTATATATATATTAGTTTAATTTCTAGTATTTAAGTGATTTTTGTTTGTACTACCAATGAATCATGGTCATTGTTATATTCATATACCTCTATGTATAATACTGAAGACTAGAATTGTGAATTTTCGAGTATATACACTGTTCTGCGGTGCGATTCGTGTATGCAAGCCTTAGGGGAAATTTTATCCAATGATTTGTTAGGTAACTGTTTTGAACTCTGAACTTGGTTAAATAAATTATGCATTTATTGTATTTTTGCTAATTTTATTTCGAAACTGTTATACATTATACTACCCTTCTATATGGAGTACAAACATTGTACCGCCCTTAAACGAAGGGTAGACAAGGCTTCAGCTAGCTCTTTTAACTCTCGGAAGAATATGGCGTGGTGTAAGGACTAGGCTAAGAAATGCTTCGGGCTTTTAAATTGAACAGAAGAATTAATACAAATAGAGCGCCTAGTCATTACTCACAACATATAAAAACAAAACTAGCTAATTAATTATATGCCACCTACCTTTGGTGTTCCACTGCATGCCTACAGTACTTGTTCAGCTAGTGGGGTTGCAGAAGAAAACGCAAACAAGTAATAGCAATAGGGCATTTATTTAAACCCAAAGCAGTAACACATGAATTATATGCATTAGCCCTTAGGCCAATTGACAACAATTAAGGTTGTAGGACTATTGCCTATTAAATGAATGAATAAATCACAAAAAGAAATTAACTTCCAAATAGTCAGTCCACGAAATGCTAATTATAGCTTAATTTACAACTGCAGGACATCACCTGTGCTATCGCAATAATTGACATAAACGCACAACGCTCATAAGTTACAATGCACATGCTTAGTTCAGCAATTTTGAATTATTTTGATTCCCACTCACTAGCGTCATAAAAGATTGAGCCAAAAGGTTGATTGAACACGTTCAGTTTGATTTGCTAAGATCTTATTAGGAACTGACATAATTACGGCGAATGCCTGTATCGATTAAGAACAGAGCTGATAATGGCATGTACTTACAATTGAACTTGATGTTGAAGTCCAGCGATCGGCAGGTGGAATCCTGTTGCATTGCATTTATTCATGAAGACGTCAAGCCGAATTTGGCTGCTAAATTCTCAGAATCCCAAGGCCGCAACTGTTAGAAGACAGCTAACAACAAAAGGAAGCGACATCAGGAATTCCTGGCTGCATACAGAAGCGAAATTGGGGAACTGAATTAGCTTCATGTGAGCTTATCATCTCGGGCTAAATATTAGGAATTAGAAAGCGAAAATAAGCTATGAGAAGCATTCTTACCAAAGGTGTTATCGGCTTAATTGCGTAGAAAACGGCACCACAACGGTTTTAATTATTGTAAGCGCAAGGGAATCCAGCTCAAATATAAAGATCAGTACGCAAAGAATAAAAATAGATGAGCTTTCTCTACCTACGCCAAATGCTCACCTGCGAAAAACAACGCCTAGCGGCTTTGCTTGTTAAGCAACAAAAACGGCTTCAGTTTAACCCAAAAATTAATATCCGCGAGAGCGTGCTTCTCGAAAAATCAATACTCTTCCAGCTATTGAGCTATTGCGCGGTTTACTCGAATCGAAATGCGACAAACAAGTTGCGACAAGAAAACTGCAGGTGCTTATCTCTTAGCACAAATGCTTGCTGCGATAAACTTGAATTCTTTTGCTACAATAATTAGATATAAGGTGATCAGAAATTAGGTGCTAAATGCATTAATGCGCTATTGAAATGAAATTGAAACGGGTCGTTACAACATGGACTTTAAACGCAACAAGTCGAAGGAAAATTGAAGCTTTTGAAATGTGGATGTATAGGAGAATTCTTAGGATCTTGTAGATGGATCGTATAACAAACATAGAGGTCCTAAGACGAATTGAAAAAGACAAAGAACTAGCAAACACCATCAAGAAGCAAAAACTAGAATATCCGGGGCATGTCACAAGAGGAGAAAAAATACGCCATGCAGCAATTCATAATACAGGGAAAGATACAAGGAACAAGCAGTGTCGAAAGAAGAAGAACATCATGGTTGCGAAACCTCTGAGAGTGGTTTCGATGTACCTCTAGCGAACTGTTTAGAGCAGCAGCTTCAAAAATCAAAATAGTGATGATGATTGCCAACCTCCGACAAGGAGATGGCACCTGAAGAAGAACATACATTATAGTGTTTTTAAAAAGCATAGATAGAAGCAAAATTGGTTTAATACAAGCTTTAACAACTATATATTCAGGCACTCAAGTGTAATTCACAAAAAGGTAAGAAAATGTACTTAATACAGTTAGGACATGACGACTTTACCATTTTTTCGTGAAGGTTAAAGTGTTGGTATGTGTTTTCTCAACTGATAAAGCTGTGAGTAAATATTTTATACAATTTTATCATTAAGAGTTGCTATCAAATTTCTTTGTTGTTACTAAGAAGTAGGTCTGGATTAAGACAAGTAAAAACGGCAAAATTATTGCTAAAAGCTATCGAAATATCGCAAAATTGCGGTAGAACTAAATATAGTGAAGTCGACTGTTAGCAGAATTATACAACAGTTTGGAGAAAGTGCTAGTTTTATAGTTATTTATAAAGGGTTTTCCAATAAGGGCGGGTCGATGTTGAAATGGAATAAAACAAGCTGTGTGTGAGATATTAACGAAATTCTTTTTTTATTTGAAAGGCCCATATATGCCATTATGTATGGAATATGTCATCGTTAAATGTCCGCCGCGGCTTCTCACGGTGGCACGGATCCGAGAGGTCCAATTTTCAATTACTCTGCCGCATAGATCCGGCTGAATTTGAGCGAGGCCTGGGATATGTTGACTTTGAGGGAATCGGTAGATTGCGGCTTATTGGCGTAGACCTGCGACTTCAGAAAACCCCACAAGAAAAAGTCTAGCGGGGTCAAATGGCACTATCTTGGTGGCCAATTCACGTCGCCTCTGCAAGAGATAACCATAACCTCAAATCGTTCATGCAGAATGTTCATCGTGGCGTTTGCGATGTGGCACGTAGCGCCGTCCTACTGAAACCACATGTGCACGTCCATATCCTTCAATTTGGGCCAAAATAAATTGATTATCATCGATCTGTAGCGCTCGCCGTTGATGGTGATGGCTTCACTAACGTCGTTTTTGAAAAAGTACGGACCAATGACGCCGCCGGCCCAAAATCCGCACCAAACAGTAACTTTTTGTGGATGCATTGCCACTTGGTGAACCTCGTGTGGGTTGGCGTCGTCCCATATACGGCTATTTTGCTTGTTAACATAGCCATTCATTCAAAAATGCGCCTCGTCGCTAAAGATGATTTTTCGGCCAAAATTGGGGTCTCCTTCCAAACGCTCCGAAGCCCAGTCAGCGAACAAACGGCGTTGTCTATGGTCATTAACTTTGAGCTCCTGCGTCAGTTGGATCTTGTACGGGTGCAGGCCCAAGTCCTGACGCAAAATTCGCCAAGTTGAAATCTGCGAAAGGCCGAGTTCTTGTGCACGGCGAGGCATTGACCAAAGACAAGAACAGAATTGACTGCCTCGGGTTCTCCTGCACACTTTCACGGACAACGTCGATGTTCTCAGCCGATCTGGCGTTCCTTTGACGTACGGCTGTTGGCTCATCGTTTATCGAACCGGTCGTCTCGAATTTGGCCACCAAACTTTGGAGAGTGGACTTTGAAGGGCCACTGCGTCTGCCGTAAAATGGGCGCAACGAGCGCAAAGTTTGCAATAACGAACACTCATTTTGATAATAAAGTTTTATCATTTGGACGTGCTGCTCAATCGTGTAACTTGCCATGGTGATTTGGCATCAGTGACTGAACAATAAACAACAAATTTGACAGACGCCGCCAAAACAACGTGGCCGCCACAGTCTGCCAACATCGACCCGTCCCTATTGGAAAACCCTTTACATCAAGTGAATAAAGACATTTTATTAACGAGCGAAATCTGTATTCACAAGGGGCGAAGCCCCAAGTGAATACTTTTTGCGAGTTAATAAAGTATGTCTTTATTCAAGAGTGATACAGCCGAGGCGTTTGTTAGCCAAAATGTCCTCGGGGCTCCGCTCCTCCCCAAGGGGGCCCTCCTGGCTCGGCCCCTCTTCAAGGGGGCCCTCGGGGCTCCGCCCCTCTCCAAGAGGGCCCTCGGGGCTCGGCCCCTCTCCAATCGGGCCTTCGGGGCTCCGCATAAAAAATGGGTTTAAATAATTGCGTACTATAATATTTTACACTAATGTATTCAGAAATGAATAAAAACTATTTTAATCATTAGTGAATAAACAGGTAGGTACTTTAATAACGAGATTTTAGTGAAGAAAATGCAGATATTTAGGTAGGTATTGGAAAAAAGTAGTTAACAGTTCTGTTTTGATTACACCAAAAAATAAAATATTAATGTGCACAAAGGAGAGTGTCTTGGATGCAAAAAGAGTGGAAATAAAAAAGTTTGCATAAGTACAATATTTTTTCTAAGACCTTAAATGTACTGTTATCAATCCATAAATGTCAATTTCCACAGCCGGTAGTTGTCAAAGTTAGTTATCAAAGGTAATTATAATAGTACTTACACATTTTAGTTTATTCATTACATAATGCTTTAATTATTTAAACACTACCTCTAACAAAAGAAGTAACTAGAATAACTTTATAACCTCACTTCCAGTTTAAAATACGTAAATTCAAAACCAACTATTTACTTTTAACATGTGTGCTAAAAGTAAACAGCTGATTTCACTTTTAGCATGCTGATGTATAATACATCATTTTTAGTTCGACTAGTTATTGGTAAAAGGTCTACTTTTAGTAGTGGTCACAGAAAAAAGAAGTTATATAAAATTCTAAAACTAAATTGAAAGAAACATACAAAATTGAAGTATAATATAAAACCCCCAAAAAAAAACTAGCCAAGAGAACTGTAACAGACTCGTCACTGGACGAATATCTATCAACAACAAATGCGGGAAATATCAGTAAAAAAAGCCTAACCAGGAAGAAGGATGGAGAGCAGTACAGAACAGAAACAGTATGAGCGCAGAGCTTACTAGCGGGGCTTACACCGGGCGGGACAGAGAAAGAAAAAGTGAACAAAGGAACGCCGAATGACAAAGAGAAATAAAAAGCATGTGTTGTGTGTGGTCAGGTTACTCTTTCCCGTAGACCAGTATTCCGGGAAGAGCAATACAAGAATTAAGATGGAAAGGACACTGGGAAACTATGAAACGGGACAATTCGTGCCACCTGTATTTACCTATTTTATACCTTTTTATTATATACCCAATTAGTAATAAAGCCTGACAGTATGGGTTATTATGTTCCATTCAATTAGTATCGCACTATAAGTACGAATCGCTATGTAAGTGACCGCAGGCTATAAGTTTCCGAGTGCGAACACACCAGTGAAAAACGTGCGAGAATGTGCAAAGCAAGCAATTCGTTCTGTTTATCAGCTTGACACATACACCTGCATTCTTATAGTT
Organism: Agriotes lineatus; assembly: GCA_940337035.1. Taxonomy (NCBI): domain Eukaryota; kingdom Metazoa; phylum Arthropoda; class Insecta; order Coleoptera; family Elateridae; genus Agriotes; species Agriotes lineatus. Next base: position 24,784,210 of record OW679197.1, on the reverse strand, counting down.
TTTCTTCCTGTTTCAAATTTTGGAACTGTTGATACCCTGAGATTGCGGACTGCTTTTGGCAAATTTTCATTCTTTCCATCCCCGATTCGGTCGTGAGAAGTTGGTGCCCTGGGTACCTCTTGCTTCATTAGCTTTGGATATAGCTGTCATCATTTTTGGAAGGATGTGTGAGGCATAGTGACCCTCTGGAACGCCATGGGAGCGTTTGTGTGTTGCTTCCGGGCGTTAGCTACGCTTTATAGCGGATATGTTGAACCTCCTCTCCGATCGGACCGTGTGTAAAGCTGTTCGTCACCACTCGTCAGGTTAGTTTCGGGTTCTTCCCTTTAGCGCGGTTGTGTACCTAGAAATTTGTATTTTTAGCTTTCTTTTACTACCCACCTGGAAACTTATTTTTACCTGGGATGGTTTTTCGTATTGGTGTGATGTGTTCTGCCTGGGACATGCGGTACCCTTGCGTGCCGGCGTGCTGTTCATTCCTCTGGCTGGGGCTTGCTGCCATTCCCCTGCAATCGCTGCATCATAGCAACTAACGAGGGTCATCAGCAGCTTGTTGCGAGACCGTTTCCATGGCCAACCAACTGCCTGATTGCCACGTTCACTAGCTCAGCACCACGTGCCCTGTGTATTTTAGGTTTTTGTAGTGCTCTAGCTATGTATTTTTTGTTGATTTGAGTTTATAAGTATGACCTTAGAATGTCTATAATAGTATTTTGTGTATTACGATTTGTGTGCTTTACTTGCGTAATTAGATTTTTGATTATTTGGTATACCTGCTCGGTTGTTTTGCAGCCACTTTGAGATTGCTTTGATTTGTTTTGCGGTTGCCTTAGTAATCACTTTTGTTCATGTGTTTTTACGCATAACAGCCTAGTGCGTTGACATCAATTTGAGTTCGGCTTTAGCTGTCAAAATTGTGCTGCTGCTATGCTACCGCCGACGGGATTATTACTGTGTTTAATTGGCTGTCCGTTTCTAAATTCACAGTCAAGTTTAGGGTTTAGAGTGACCGCAAGTAATGACTTGAAGCTTCTCAGAACGCATTATGAATTTCATATAGGTCCTAGCACCCCCTTGTGAGATTTCATACCGCCCCGTCTACATTTTGTTTGCAGTAAAGTCAATTTAACTAAGCCAACTCTCGGGGTTGAACGTTGGCCTTACTTTATACTTGAGCTATTCGCACTCCTTTGATTGCACTCCGCTTAACGGAGTATATTTGAATAGTTAGAGCTCTTTGGTTTTAATCGTAGGTTAATTTAGTCATGCCACGTGTTGTGTCGATCTCCGCTTTACGGTGACCGCCGCTGTATTTATGAATAGACATGCTTCTGCGTTTGTTTATTTGATTTAAGATTTGGGACGTTTAATTAGGTGGTTACTAAGCATCTAGCGCCCTTCTGGTTGGACTTGAATTACGTAGCACTATTCTTTGTTTTATAGGTCAATTTGTGATATTTTGTATTTGCTGTGATATATTTATATTGTTTGTTGGTTTGTTTATATGTATATTGTTGGCGTGTATTTTTATGAGTTTGTTGAGCACTATAGAACCAAATCATGAATAAATCTCGTTATTAGATATTGGTTATGCTATTATTTTGATTTGTCTGGAATATCTCGTACCTTGGGGAAGTCCAACCCAAGGATTTGTCTACGTCTAGAGACCCTGTATATAAAGTAAGATAAGAGATGGGACAAGGATAAATTGATTAATTGCTACGTTTTTGAAATAATGTTTCAAGAGGTTGCCATTGCCAAACTGATATTAATCTAAAATGACAAACTTCTAAATGCTAAATAATGAAAATATTTTTATATTATCAATAAAAATTGCTTCTGGTTTTGATAAAGTAGGATAGATATTACGCATTGTTCTAGTTATTAATTACAAATTTACATCTCATTACAGTTTCTTTCTAAGTCAAAGACTCACATTTTAAAATGAATACTAAAACTGGCACTACACTGGATAAAGTGCAGACTCGCCCGTACACATAGGTAAGCTTCCCAGGAAATTTCACTTTGAAAAAACTGTAATAAGTGAAAAGCTTTTTACCTTCCAATAATAATAGTTCAGAAGTTATACAATATGTTCCATTGACAATTGGCTTCAATAGCGGTTATGTCCCTTTTAATTTAATGTCATTTCCCTCAGATGCTAATAAAGTTTCTGTTTCTGTGCAACACAAATTCTTTAAATTTGCCGAAGTATCTTATATTGTCTTTCTGTATGTTTCACTCTCACAACTGTACAAATAGAATGATGATTGCACTGCCATATATTTTAGTTTCCTAATTGCGATTTTGCCTGCGTATTCAGTTAAGAACTAATCTGGCCTAAAATTTTCTTTGCATAGTCTGCACGAATGTTCACACTTCAAATGCTTAATAACTAGCCTTCCTATCAATATTCACATAGAAGGGTCATTTTATCGAAACTTAAACAATTGCTTATATCCAACTGCTAAACTGCCAGTCATTCAAGTTAAGTTTATGAACAATGACGTACAAAAACCCGATTTATCTATCACGCAAAGGAAATCTCACTTATCATTACAGCAAAAATTAGAAATGTCAACCGGCCATAATCATTTCTGCCATGGAAAATGGTTCCAACCAATCGGCATTGATCATCTGTATTTCCCGTCTCTAATCTTAATATATACAGGGTCTCTATCTACGTCGAGGACCTGGCGCCCTCTCCTTTAGTTACTTTTTCAGCTTTGCTGGAACCCCGACCCTCTCGACCTAGGCCGATATTTATCAGCTGGCAAAATACCTAATACAACTTTTGCCAACAGGTAAGGGCCGCCCTTCGGCATCCTTCGTTACAATGATTAGCAGTAACTATAATTTGATTAGCAGAGGTTAGCAATTGAATAAAACAGCATAGGCAGGGTTGCCCTCAGCTAATTATTCAATTTTTGTGCTCGTTATAGCGGGTGCATCTAATTTATGGTGACTGACAAATGTGTTTCGAGGCTTTACACAAGTTTTTTACAGAATTTAGTAGCACAATTCTCGTTCCAACAATCAGTAATGCAACTGAAAAGTGCAATGTGGTGTAAAAAAGACCTAAATGCAAAGGGCATGAAAAGGCAACATAAGATAGAAGAAAGACAACAGTGCAGTGATAATTAAACTTGTGAGACCAGTATTTATTAAAACTAAACGAAAAAAAGTAAACAAGTGAGGTTATAGTGCGATCCAGATTGACATTTATGCCAAAAACATTTTAGTTATTAAGGAAAAACATTGCATAAACTTACTTGAAAACAATTGTAACAAATTTCTAGGTTATTAGATGTTCTATTGTCATTGTTTTATAAGCGAAGCCAAACAAGAAGCTGTTTTTTAAGATTGGCTCCCAAAGTTTGATTGATTTTGAATATTAAAAATGATTATTCTTGCCAAGTGTTGTTGTTTATTGAATTACCAGCGTGCAGAGTCCATTTGTGCGATTTTTTACCAGGTTATAAAGTGCCATCCCAGAGAAAATTAAATTAGAAATTTCGCCCATTGGAGTATAATTTCGGGGCCAGCTTTTGGCAAGTTTTGAGGCAACGGCAAACATATACTATTGTGCAGCGTGTAGATAGGACCTTCATTGTGACTTACAAGCAGACAGGAGAATTCCAGAAACAAATTACGAAGGTGGCGTCACTAGAAAGTGTTAAACCAGGTAGGAGTTCCACATTTCGAGTTTTTTTTTAAACAGAAGGGGTCTCCGAAAAACCTGCAGCAGTGTGGTTCAGCTGGGGCATTCATCTTTTGAGGTACAGAGACAAGCAGCAGCAGCAAGGGGCCTTTCAGAAAGAAATTATCGCCGTAGCGTCGCTTGAAAGTGCAGATAAGCGGAAACCAGTTCGGCCAGCATTCAAAAGATTTGCCAGTCCGCGTCTTCTGTGACGCCAGAAAAGGAAACAAAGCAGGTTAGCCATACTACTTGATTTAAATTACATTGCTATTTGTTACCTGAGGTGAAATTGTTAATTGTTTGTAGATTTTCATCTCTGTTTACACTGCAATATTAGAGGTTACTGTCACTCGCTGAGGGGTGGAAATTTGCTATATCTGAGTAAAAGTCATACTCAAAAGTAAATTTTATACTGGATGTTACAACCTAACCCTGAGATTTGTGTTTTCATATGCCTGCCGGCGCATTTATTTTGAATTTGGTTGCCAACGAATAAAATATAAAACAGGCAAAATACCATTTATTTTTGCAAATTAATAAGACAATTCAGATAATTTTTCATAAGCCCTGAGAATCAGCACAATAATTCTTATTAACTCTAGTATTTGTTGTGATATTCCCACATTATTTCTTTATATTGGAGTGGGCTATCGTTACAATATATTGGCGAAGGGTGAGTTGAATTTCATCTGCGTGCTCTACACTGATTTGCAGACTTTCTGTACGCTGGGAGGTGTCTCCTTCTTTAAGCGGCCCCGTTTGGAGCCTCCGGCAGAGGACGTAACATTTTCAGGGGCACTACGTTGGTCTCTGGAAGTAGTGTATCTAGTTAAAAGCTCCTATTGCGTTTCAGTAACTGTAGACGGGTCCTGCTGGTCGCTAGCGGTCAACTTAGTCTTCACCTTTTTGCAACGTCTTCGTTCCGAACCATTCCTTTTGGCAGAAGGCCCATGTTACGGTGCATTATTATTTACGAAGGAGGATCCCGAAACGTTTCCCACCTTTTTGAATAATTCTAGAGAGGTTTCTGTGAAGGAACACTTACTTGGGAAGGTCAGAGTGGAACCTGAGATCGATATATCCTCTAATGAAGTATTTCGATTATAATAATGCCTTTCACGATTAATCCCACGAGCAGACAGGAGAGAAAGTTCGCAGTCTGTTACAGGAATAAAGCTGAGAAACCATGGAAGGCGCCAGATATTCCAAGGGTATCGTTCAAGGCACTTTAACCCTGTGTCATTCAGCTCTTGGCACGATAGTTTTCACCTTAGCTTGAGGTTAATTTATCGACATTCGGGTATAGGATCGAAGGGTTTTAGTTAGATAGGGCCACCACGGGAAATATGCAATCAAAGATCGTACGTCTTAGACTACCCAATGGTTTTGGAAGTCTGAAAGCGAAAAGTGCAATACTTCCAACGAACTTTCTCTGTAAGCTGCCTGCCGCCGGGGTAGATACTTTAAGGCTGGGGAATTTGGAGACAAAACGCAGCACTTTAAAATGTCATGTTTAGTTACCAAACCAATTAATATCTTCGGCTGCGCTTTTGGACAGTAGTTAATTAAAGATAAGTGATGAGATTGATATACATTTTCATATGCATTTCATTTTAAAAAGTGATTAGAAAAGCTCGCAAAAAATAAAGAAAAGTAACCCTACTACTTCATAATTTAAACTGCTCATTTTTAATTTGCAACAAAATAACCTATCTGAGTCTACTCTCCAAGTGCATTTAAAAGTATATAACTAAAATAAATTACAAATAAGCGATTTGTTAATTAGTAGTTCAGGACAATAGTTTACCCCATAAGGCCTGTAGAAATTTAAAAGGACCGCCATATTTAGCAACAGTTTCTGGTTACTTCGTAATGCAACCAATTTTACATAGATGGAGCCTCTGTAAAAACTGATAGAGAACTATAGCACAGATTGTAATAACCATGGAGTGTCTCCAAGGTAGTATTCAAAAACTAAATGTGATACTTGGAAGCAGTTATATTATTGGTTTGTGCATTTTAACCTCAAAGTTTGTGATATCCACAATAAGATTGTTTTTCCAGACTACATTTTTGCAATAAAAAAACTATTGATGGATTGTGCAGTTATAAATTATTAACTACTGAACGATTCCTTTTAGAATAGTATAGTAGCATTACTGTAGTTTCACTTACGCATTAGTATATTACGTTATAAGATGGGTAAGTGCCTTAGAACAGGCCGAAAAGAGTTAGAATGAGGCTCGAAGCGCTAAGCTCTGCTTTTTTTGAGGACTGTTCCTGTAAAGCACTTAACGATCAAGTCTCGTATAACATTTTTTGCGCTATCAACATAAAAAATACCGTTGAATATGACAAATATATTATTGTGTGCCTAAATAAAGTGCGTGATTGTTGTTTCTATAGTAACTAAATGAAAGTATAATCAAGCAATAATGATCTGCTAAAGAATATTCTCGTATGCATTATTATTATTATTAATAATTATTATCCAGAACATGATATAAATACAAGGGTATGCTCGAGCGCAGCTTTTCTCAAAGACCAATGAGAAAGCGTGAACCAGACTACGTCATCAATAGGTGGCAATTTGAAAGTTACGTTTTAAAAGTCTCCCGGAAAAATCGTATTTTGCATTTGTAGTGGGTCAAGTTAATGGTAAAATGGAGGGAAGTCGTACGCAATTGTAATAAATGCTATTTTCCGTGTGAATAATACGCGGTTTTATTGATTCTCGTACATTATTTCTTTTCCGCACACAGGAGAAAAACCTTATAGTTGTTCTAATGCGATTTAGTTGGACATGCAAAAATCCACACAGGAGAGAAACCGTATAAATGAGGTTAAGGTTATCGACGTGCAATGCGTGCAACCATCGTCCAACATGCCGAAACCCTCCTGATATACCCGAGACCATGATAATCATGCCCGAGACCTTACGAATGTGACGTCATGTGGTTCACGTGCGCAGTGGGTTACCATCTCTCGAGCATGCCCTTGTATTTACATCATGATCCAGAATAGAATAACACGATGGACTTTAAAACTGCCTGCACGAAACTGACGAGTGACGACTGAATTAATCCTTACTAAAAAATTAAGTCTAATAAGCATTTCTCCCTGTATGGACGCATTGTGTGGGCCGAGAATGTGCTGCGTGGAACTTTTACATACATTTCAGAGAGACCTATCAGCGTAAATTGCACCCCGCGGGGTTACATTATCTATGGTAAATTGACACCTAGCAGTGATCGCATCCGCAAAAATCGATAAGGAGGAAACTAAATATCAAATGACTGTGTTGATCTTTGCTTCGTTCGTGGCCTTTCAATTTTTAGAATAAGTTACGAAAGCTAGATTTTCCGTTAGCCGCTGTTGGTCAAATTTACCCGCCGAAGCAAACTACAAAAAAGCTAGAGTTAGCGGTAAAACCGCTAAGATGCAACACTGACCGTTTCAGTGGTTTGATCCGCAAACAGCTCGTTTGCAATTTATTGAAAACAAAAATTGCCTAGTAGCGACCCCTTTCGGTTGAAGTTCAAACAAGTTTCGATGATATTACTTAGCTATGCAACCAAACAAGCATATTTCATTTTCAAGCATTTTGATACACCGACCGCCCTCTACAATTTATGTTGTGCGTAACACGGAAATTCTCCAACCTTAATGTCGACCCTTATTCTTCCTCACAAATACAATATTTACGATTTTTTAGTCTGTAATTATTGTTTATTCTGTTTATATCGCTCATCCGGAAGAAAAGTGACACAACTCAAAAATGTGCATAATTTAGTTATCCCGTAAAAACATCTCCAAATCATAGCCTTTTTGTCCCAGGAAAATCGTCACAAAGTTATCTCTTACGGTTTCCGATAGGTGGCGCAAGTGTCACTGTTCCATTACAGTGGCTATATACAAGACAGTGTGGCCATAGGGATGTCTTCGCCGCTATTGGTCGACGCGAATATCCGCCATTAACAGGCAAAATATTTGGTTACTTTTAAGTTGTTCTCAAAGAGGTTGGTAGAACCTGTTCATTTGGTTATGGAAGAAAATAAAACCTTTCAAATCTGACAATTGTAAATTGTCAGTGTCAAATAATTCATTAGCGTCGCAAGCGGGTCAAATTTTATCATCTATTGCCCTGAAAAACTAATATTCTGCACAGTATTTAAATGTGACAATTTATAATTATGCTATTATTGTAATAGCACAAGATGCGTTCGACTTGGAATATATGATAAAGAGATTACATCGGTGCTACGATAAATGGAGCCTTAGCATAAGTTTAGAGGAAACGGAGTATTTAGTAGTCAACTCGAAAGCACAATATGAAGTCTTAATAAATGAAGATGTCGCAGTAAGACAAGTAGAAAGGTTTAAATACCTCGGTGCTACAATACAATCGATGAAAAAGGTTTGGGAACAGAAGAGATCAGAACTCGAATAGTACAAAGTACTTAAAATAAATTTGATGGGACAATACTATCTCTAACAAAAACAAAAAAAAGAATAGGTAAAGTAATGGTAGAGTCGGTGCTATGTTATGGCAGTGAGGTATGGACTGTAACAGCGGAAATGAAACGAAGACTAAACACAGTTCAAATGGACGAAAAAGCGCAAAGGTATCGAGACGAGATAGAGTGACGAACGAGGAAATAAGACGCAGAATGAAGGCACCAGAATCAGTTGTGGACATAATTGGAGAATGGAGGAGACGACGTGGCTTATAAAGATCTTTAAATGGTCGCCGCCGGTTAAGAAAAAAAGAGGTAGACCACGCAAACCGTGGAATGAGGGTATTCGGAGAGCCATGGAGGAACCTGGAAGAAGACCAAGCACAGAACAGGGAGGTTTGGAGACAGGGAACAGGAAGACGCCATTTAGCTGTATTGTAAACTATCATAACTGAAACCGGTTGTAAACTTCATGTAACACCTTAAAGCACTACGAACGAACGCCAATGAGAAATGTCAATGTCCAAAAATAACACTGCACGTGTAACTAACATCAACTAGTTAAAATAACTAGCGCCAAAATAATGACCACTCAAAAACGTTCGATTATTTCTAAAGGCACTGTATATCTCTACGCTCAAATTTGCCTGTTAATGGCGGCCAACAATCGTATGGCCACACTGTCTTGTATATAGTCACTGTATGTTCCATTGGTTACTTATTCACAAGCCTGCATTAGGAACAGCGACACATTTCAGTTGTGTCCCGACTGTGTTAGTGGAAGCATTGCCGCGTTTCAGAAAAATCGTCACATCTCGAAAAGTGTCTTATAATTCTGTACAAGTCTTTACTAGAACAGTGTCACATTTAAGTTTGTGTCATTATTCCTGAAAAAGGTGAGTAATTTTTTGTATTCCTTATTTTTTAACTTAAGTTTTATTTTGAGAAGTGTCATTATCCTTGAAAACATAATTTAACATCTTAATGCCATGATGTCATTTTCTCAGTTGTGTCACTATTCTCGATAATATTTATACACATTTTTGTGTTGTTTCTGAAAATTATTTAGCTTTGTGACATTTTTCTGGAAACAAAACATCAAATAATTTCTAA
>OW679197.1:24548214-24765554 GCA_940337035.1 Agriotes lineatus | reverse complement strand
AAATATTAGATTGCACATGTATATATATATATATATATATATATATATTTACATACTGCAGTAGATAGGTCCACCGGTGATAGACAATTTGCATGCTATAGGTCGTCCGGTTGCGATAGGTCCTCCATATATGGAGGACCTATCGCTTTCCATGTTAGTTACTTCAGTTTACCATATCCTATCACGTGGCAGATTTTTAGAGGGATGACTGATTGCGGTCTTTTGTAAATTTTGTATATTTTAGTTCCGAGCTTCGCTACCCAACGGTGTCGCCACCGTAGCACGCCAGTATACAACACGTATGTTCGTCTTTCAGTTTACCGTTGATAGATCCTCCGTTGTATATTTTATTTCAGATGTGCATTGGTTGGCTCCTCCGTAGATTTGACAACATTGTATTCTGTATGAAATTCGCACACGCATTGAATAATTGGTTCATAGTACAATAGCTGCCACAGTGTCTATGCTTAGCGGTAAAGTGGTGTAGCATTCTGTAATTAAATGAAATCCAAGAATTTAGATTTTACTAGAGATAGATGAAGGTTATTTATAAACAATGTGTAATTTACACTTGTGGAAATTAACAAAACATGATGATAAATTCAAGGTCCATTTATAATTATTTTTGCAGGCAATAAATCAATTTTTGTGTTGAGCTCAACATACATTTAGCATAAACTCAGATATGTACCCACACATTTTCAATCAAAGATACTCGTGGTTTTCCGAGTGTTTGGTATTTTCTTAATACAACACAGGTGATGTTAATTGAAAAAAATGCATTGCAATGTTTAGTTATTTATTAATGAACCAAAACAAAATCTAGTTGAATTACTTAAAATATAACTCTTTAGGTACTAAAAACAAATAATACATATTTTAACATACCTACATAATAACAAGCAAAAATAGACATGCAACTTCCAGCAATTTTGAGAAAAATTCAAAACTATGGGCTAATTTTACATGGCAACTTACTTATTTGAAACATATGTTACTGAAGAGATCTCTTATAATGTCCAGTTATTTATGATATGTAATTTTAGGTACTGTAGTTGAAGTGGTAAGAAGTAAATTGGTACAAATAAAAGGCTCTGGTACATATGCATATGCATTTGAAAAATCCCCGGTAATGAATACAACAAATAAATGACATTCCAGCAAGCGACATTTTTAAAGCCATTTAAAGGCTGTCGATCTCCCAAAATTGCATCATTTTGTTTCTTACCTTCTTTAATAAACTTTTAATAAACATGCAGGCTATCATGTAGAATATTCATTAAAAAAAGAACGCAAAACATGAAAACACTTTTGATATTTAATATTGCCATTATTTTAATTTCTTCGTATATTTATTTTGAATAAAAACTTTTATTTTCAGCCAGTCTTTATTTTTTAGTAACTCAGGGTTCTTTGAAATGAGATCGTTGCATTCGGTTTTCTTTGGAGGTCGTTTTGCTTTGATATGGTTTTTAAAGTAGGCAGTAACTACTTTCTTTTGGTTGTCTGTCCATGGTACTAATACTCTCTTATTTCCTATAGACTTTTTCTCTATTGTAATGTTGAGACCTTCCTCACCAGTCAACTGATTTGTTTTGTTCAATTCATTTATTTCATTTTCAGTAATTTCATGTCCTACGTCCAAAATTTCATCTCTTTGCTCTAGGTCATTATCTGTTTCTTTCATTAAATCCTCCTCTAAATTTAAGTTTATATCATCCAAGCTTTTGCCTTTGAACTGGCCAGCTTCGCCCTTTTCCATAAGTATTAGTAGTTTGGATATTCTGGCTGTTTGATAAACATCGTCGGGAAGCCTGTAAGATGATCGATGTATTCCTAACGTATGTCCCATGAAAGAAGCTAATTGTTCCATGTCATTTTCAGTCATGTTAAATAATTGAGTGAGAGTAGCCAGATGCTTTCGGAGACGGGTGCAAGTAAGAGCATCTGGGTTCTTAGCGCCGCACTGCCTGGCATACTTTTTCATTACCTTATAGCCGATTATGGGCTGATCCGATTTGGGATTACCAAAAAGATAAATATTGGGTGTTTTAGTTATAATAGCCCTGTATTTTAGTATTACGTCTAAGTGGTCTTGGACATCTTTAGTGAATAGCACTGGTACACCTCGTCCCCTCTTGCCTCTTATAACAAGTCGTTTGAAACTGTTCATTAAAACTTTTTCTGGTTCTGAAATTGCTTCTGAAAATTCTTCATAACCTTGTGAGTTATGATTTAGGAATGACGATTTATATGTGTCAAGAAGAAGTCTTTGAAGTTCTCCAGGTCGTCGTCTATTTAACAACAACAAACGACAGTATACAGTTTCCAACAAAACCGTATATGCTTCATCATTACGATTATATTCTTGCAATTTTGATAATGCGTTATTGGCCTTATCGATAAGACAATCTTTTAATAATTTTAGATCGCTAGCAAGTGGCACTAAACTGACTTTGTTCCATTTTTGGAGACTCAAGTCTTTTGAAGCTTGGTTAGAAACATCAAATCTCCAATTACCTTCTATTAACTGGATCAACGTTTGCAGTTCCACGTCAGTGTTTGCCGACTGTATTGTTTGAAACACTTCAGATTTCTTTTTAATATGTAGGAGTGCTATGTCGCAGCACTGTTTTAAGGTTGTACCCATGTGTAAAGCATATGTGGGAGACAGGTAACACTGCTTTTCTTGATCATATTTTGCCACCGTTTTTGTTGCTGACACTAACGCATCATAATTTTCAGATTTAAGAGCCCCAAAAAGATCTTTAACGGAGGGCTTTATATTTTTTACTTCAATAAAAAGTCTTGCCAATTCTCGCATTTTTCGTGAAGCAACCAGAAGCAAGTGCTTTTCTCTATTCACTTTCAAATATCTTGAAGCAAATGCACATATGAGTGGGTCTTTCTTAGCGACAAGAGAAATTTGATCGGCTCGCATACGAGGAAAGACATCCGTTTTTAATTGGGGATCAATTCTCAGATGGCGTAACAAAAAATTTTGAGAAGCAGCTTGTGCATTTCCTGAAGTGGTCTCTTTATTTGAATTTTCTGAACATTTTTTACGGTGTCGCCATAAATTTCTGGCGGAATAAAAACCCAAGCAATAAGTGCACGGTAGGTACTTTGTACCATCTAAACCTGTTCTTACTGGTTTGGTTACTTCATTACTGATTAGGTATTTACCTTTTTTTCGTAAAGAATGAAGTAATTGATTTCTTTGTTTACTATGTGGAGGCAATGCTAAAAGCTTTTGTACGTCGAATTCCGTTTTGTGGTTCCTAAATATATGTCTAGGAAAATTTTGTACGCTTGATTCACAATAGTAACAAAAAACGTGTTTTCTAGAATCGGAGCTGCCCAGTTTGTTTGTGTTTTCTGGAGGACAATTATCAGCTGTTCCAATTTGTTTATGATTTTGAGAATTCGAGCTGCCCAATCTGTTGCTGTTCTCTGGAGGATAATTAGTGTCTGTTCCAACCTGATTTTGAACCAGTGCATTACCTTTATCATAAACCAAACATTCAGGGGAGGAGAGACCCTCTGGTGAACAAAGTAATTGAGGAGAAGTTGAGGATATCGTCTAAAAAATATTTTTCTACGGTAACCTCTAAAACCTACTATTAAGCGCTCACTGTCAATGCGAAAAGTTAGCGATTCACACATTTTTTCCCTAGTAACCATTTTAGCATCGCAACCACGTAAACAATGTCTTAATGAAAGATTCGCGTCACTTCATTTTACTTTACGCATCGCCATGGCTAACCTGATTATTATTGTAATTCGTCATTTTTCTGGAACTGGCTAAAATTATTGACAATTGCATCACGGCGCGTTCATTATCACGCAACAGTTTTATTGAGTTTGAGGGTCTTTGTGAAGTTGAAGATGGAATCTGAAGATAATTACACCCCGCCTGAAGTGTTTGAAGCGACCCAGACAGCAATCAACGAGTTGTTGCCGGCCAAATCGCGCGGCCTTTATGAACGGCGGTACAACGACTTCATCAAATTGTGTGAATCGAAATTTAAATTATTTAACAATTTTGTCATTTATTTAGGACCGTAGAAAAAATGTTGTATGTATTTCGAGTGTAAAGAGCCATTTTGGTATTCGGTTGCTTTTTCGCGCCTCGCTACCGCTCGGCACGAAACTCGCATCCTCATACCAAAATGGCTCTCTTTACACACTAAATACATAAATATCTATTTTCATACTTATTTGAATTGTTAAACTCAAACACATTAAACTCACAGAAGAACTATCGCTTCCATCAAGTTCATAATCAGGGTCTGCTCCATCATCATCAAACAAAGACTCGTTATTGCTTTCAGGACTATTAGAAATGTCATAATTAGGATCTGTTGCATCGCCACCAGTCATAAACGGGTTATCTGAGACTGATTCCTAAAAAACCACAACATATATGAAGTAAGTAGTAGTGGGGCAGCGAAACTAGAGCAACCTGTCAATCAACCGATTAATTAAATCCGCGAATTAAATCCGCGGTTTGACCTAATTAATTTCGCGGTTTGATCTAATTAATCACATATGAAGTTTGATATGTAATTTACATATGTGCTACTGATTAAATTACGCATTAGCTTCCGATTAAATTACGCGCGGCCATTTTTAATTTGCTTCTGGAATTACGCGTCGGACTTCGGCGGCCATCTTGGATTTCTGGCGGGAATATTTGAAATTTGAATTTTTTCCGATTTTTCTAAGTTCAATTTTTTGAATTTAAATCTCCCGGGGTGTCGGCCATCTTGGTGCGCGCGCACTTCTCACGGCGGTTGTTTTTAAATTTGAATTTTCGCGGAAATATTTGAAATTGAAACTGGTGGATCTATCTCGCTCTTCGAAGCTGCTATCTCTCTCTTGCATTCACTCGCGGAAATATTTAAATTTAAAAAAAGCTATTTGCGTCGGACCCGAGTGGGAATCGAACCCTCTACGTTTGCATACACATTGGGGTCACATCGATCGATGCCTCTAGACCACGGAGCGGTACGGGATTTAAAGGGTTTGAACGAAACGCCATTTCGCAGCTCTACAGTCACGCCGCTCGAATTTTAAACAACTTATTTTTTCGAAAATTTACATTTTAAGAACTGAAATGTGCAGCTTGATGTGATTAAAGGTATATGCATTTTTTAAAAATTGATTTCGCCCCGTGATTTCACTAGAATTAATTATTTTACTCTCTTATATAAATACGCGTATTCTGTCCGTTAAGAATGGTTTATCGCCTAGTATATAGCTGGAAATTTCCTATTGAGTTGTTGATCAATTAAATTAATCGTTTTAGTGTTTAAAAATTATTTATAAGACAGGCGAAAATTTTAAAGCTATGCGGAAAAGAGGCAAGTTCTATCGTAAAATATACGGGCTACAAATTTGAGTTTAGCGGTTATTATCCATTTTCATATTTGAAATGCCAGAACATGACGAATTTTCGGTTGTATAAAGAGGTTTTCGCGCTAGTATTTGAATGGGTTAAATTACGCGATTTTCTCTAAGTTCCCTTTTTAAAACAGGTCGAGACTACGAATCGTTTCCTGGAAAACATACTGCATCGTGTAACGGTATTCGTTAATTATTCAAAATGTTTTATTGCAGCCTTGTCTAATACAAGGGGGAAAATAGCCCTTACGCCTTTGTACTTGTTTATAATTATACGTGTTTTATAAATTTTGACCGCATAGCAAAATCATAATTACGCGTCGGCTATTTTTAAACTTTAGAGCTAATATATGAGTGACTTAACAAATATTTGTCCGTTAGAAATTGCAGTACAGGTCTCGGCATGTCGTTATGTGTAATTAGAAAAACACGTCATAGTCTCAGGGTCGCTGGGCGATCGGTCACAATTATATATATCAGCAATAACATGAACAAGAAGATATACGTATTGCTTGAGTAAGAAAGAGATAAACATATAATCCGTTCACGACCTTTTTGGGACAGAGTTGGCTATTATTTTTTCTTTTCATGTTGGACTAACTGATTCGGTGATGTAGCGGATGCAACTTTTTTTTCTGTCAGTGTCTGTTCGACATTTTCTTGCCATCACATTGCCAAATTTATTATTTTAATATTCGTAAGAAAATAAATGCTTTATCAAGTGTGTAAAAGTAATTTTAATTTCCGTCAAAGGAAAAATCAAAATGCCCAATATAATTTTGTTACAACAAAAAAAAATTTCCATTAAACGATGCTAGTTGCAGTTTAAAAAGGACAGACCAGATCTAAAAGAACACGAGTTGATGTAGAGACTAGAGAGAGATCCGGCAACAACGTACCTATTCAGAAAATATAACCTTAAACTGAAAACAACCTAACCTAACAGAAAAAGTGTCAGTTTGCATTAGGGAGTTTAGTTGCCGCAGAGGTACTGCCAACAAAATTACTAGATGGTCATAGCCTCACCTGACCCAAAAAGATCGTGAACGGCTTATATTAGCAAGTATTGGAGAAGGCTTGACTAATTTTAATTATGACATTTGTCAACTAAACATAAAATAAATTTGAATAAAAGCACGCAAAATTACGAAAATACGTAGAAAATTTATAAAAATCGGCATCTTGTCACATTAAATTCTGCAAAAACGACAAAAAAACAATATTTTTATACAACTTTCATCGAAAAATAGTAAAATTTTACGAAAATACGTCTGTGTTGACGACCAATAAAAATAAATTTGAATAAAATACGCAAAAATTACGAAAAGACGTATGTGTTGATCCCCAAAGTAACAAAAATTTGAATAAAAACGCACAATTTCGTTGAAAATATTTACAAAGCGACTTTATAGTACCGAAAAATTGATGTAAAAAAGTTTTAAGAGTTATTTCTAAGCATAATTTTGCAAACGTTTAACAAATAAACCGTAATTTTTTAAAGTACATCACACAATTATGAAATCGTAGTTCAATTTATATGAATTTCGATACTTTGTATGTGAAAAATAGCTTCAATTACTAATATTTGAATAAAAACATGCAATTTCCAAAGCATTTCGTTTAAAATTTTAGAAAATCGACAGCATCTCGCATGAAAATTTATAAAAATCGGCATCTTGTCACATTAAATTCTGCAAAAACGACAAAAAACAATATTTTTATACAACTTTCATTGAAAAATAGTAAAATTTTACGAAAATACGTTTGTGTTGACGACAAAATGAAAATAAATTTGAATAGAAACACGCAAAAATTACGAAAAGACGTATATGTTGACCCCCAAAGTAACAAAAATTTGAATAAAATCACGCAATCATACAGCATCTCACATAAATTTTCACAAAAATCGACATCATGTCACATAAATTATACAAAAACTGTCATCATATCACTTGAAATTATACAAAAAACGACATTTTCATTCAACACACGATGAAAATTGAACAAAAATCACGCAATTACAAGCCATCTCACATAAATTTTCACAAAAATCGACATCATGTTACATAAACTATGCATAATTTTGCAAATGTTTTACACTTTTTATAAAATGCATCGCTCAAAATTAAAAGAAATAGCAATTTCGTTGAAAAAATCTACTACCACAATCATTTCGATAAACAAAATTCAAAAAATCTTATACTTTTGACGGAAATATATGTATGTTGACCACAAATTAACATAATTTTTTAATAAAAACGCGCAATTCGTTGAAAAAAAATATTCTGACACCACCAAAACACGCAATTTCATTGAAAAATATATGTATGCTGTCCACAAATTAACATAAATTTGAATAAAAACACGTAATTTTGTTGAAAAAATGTTCTGGCCCCGTCATTTCACTTAAAATTTTACAAAACTGCCATCATAACACTTGAAATTATACAAAATATATGTATGTTGATCACAAATTAACATAAACCTGAATAAAACACACAATTTCGTTGAAAAATTTGCAAATGTTTTACACTTTTTTATAAAATGTATCGCACAAAATTAAAAGAAATCACAATTTTCTAAATTATATCACGCTATTATGAAATCGTAGATTGATTTTTTGAAATTTTACACTTTGTAACTGTAAAATAACTGCAAATACTAATATTTTAGCTTTAGACTTTGTAATTATTGCAGATTCGAGAAAAAAACAAAGCAGAGTAGAAATAAAAAACACAAACACTTTGTAATAAACAAATATATTGTTCTTATTTCGTATAATACTTAATAATATAAATATAAATGTACAGCAGAATGTCTTATTTCTAAAAATTCGCTAGCAATTTACAAAACTGTAGTTTGAGGTGCACGACATTTCAAATTAAAAAGACTGCAAGTAATAAAATCAGAATTTCATTGTGTAATTTTAAAGTTTAAGATGCACCCAATCTAGAATTCCCTTCGTTTTTGGTGTTGATGACATCTGCCTTAGAGGCGTTTTTCTAACGGCCCTTTTTTGGAGGCGTTTCCTTATCGGCGTTCTTCTGACTGAACCTTTTTGATGTGGACTTGGATGAGTAGCTGGTGTTTTTAATTTATATTCTAAATCGGACTCGCAGTTATCAGTTTCCATTTCGGTTTTTCCTGTAGTATCAGTCGGGGTTGGCTTCTTTTGCTGTTTAGGTTTAGCTAGCAGCACATTAGCAACGTTAAGGTCTTTGATGTACTCAGCAAACTGTAGGCGTCCGGGTGGATTAATAGTTTTTCGAGGCCGCAGAGTGTCATGAATTAAATCGACTATGTTAGACGCCGGTAAAATTTCACCCTTTATAGTAACGGTGCCCTTGTGATCCCAGCTCACATCGTTTGAGGTACTCAAAATGCGTAGGAAAACTTCAGCTTTTTTCTTAAAAGTTTTGGGAAGTGTAGATAAAATAACGGCATTTGATAGGCTGTCACTGGTTGTTTCAATAGGTATTTTGATTGGCTGCCGCGCCTGGTTTGTGAAATGAAGGAATCGTTGTAAAACCTGATTGTACTGGATCCATTTATCGTGATCAGTTAATTTGGACTTTAAAACTTTTTGCATTTCGTCATCAAGCTGTGATAATATATTTTTCTCCGCATCATCGCCAGACTTAAGACGTTGGACAAATTCCGGCGATACAATCAACATCTTCCGCTCTTTGTCCATTTTAGTCGAAAAGGAGCTTAGTCATTTGTTCTAGTAGAGCCGTCGTGAATAAACTAGCTTAAAATCAAGACTTTCATAATAAATATATAAAAAAAATATGACAGGTACGGGAATCGAACCCGTATTCTCTCTCGAGATCAGAACTTGAATCTGACGCCTTAACCATTCGGCCAACCTGCCTCCCTATATAAACGAGCACTCTCTGCATAATTAAGAAAACATATAGTTTAAAACCCTTCTATTTGCAATTTCAAACAATATTTCATATAAATTAAGCCATGTACAAATTTCTAAATCGGTTTTGATATATATTTTATCGAAAGACTTGACCCTCAGCTGCCGTTTTATTATTTGTCGAGATGCGTCATCGTTGAATTTTACAAGTGCCATCCTGTCTGCGATGTGACGCACGCAATGTCTCCGTCCCTTTTTATTTTAAAATTTTATAAAACCAGAGGCCCGACTGTTGCCGCACTAACACGTTTTAAACCATTGTACTCTGTTACCTGATGCGGCAGCAGTTTGGACCTCTGGTTTTATAGAATTTTAAAATAAAAAGGTATGGAAACACTGTGTGCGTCACATCGCAGATAGGATGGCACTTGTAAAATTCAACGATGACACATCGCGACAAATAATAAAACGGCAGCTGAGGGTCAAGTCTTTCGATAAAATATATATCAAAACCGATTTAGAAATTTGTACATGGCTTAATTTATATGAAATATTGTTTGAAATTGCAAATAGAAGGGTTTTAAACTATATGTTTTCTTAATTATGCAGAGAGTGCTCGTTTATATAGGGAGGCAGGTTGGCCGAATGGTTAAGGCGTCAGATTCAAGTTCTGATCTCGAGAGAGAATACGGGTTCGATTCCCGTACCTGTCATATTTTTTTTATATATTTATTATGAAAGTCTTGATTTTAAGCTAGTTTATTCACGACGGCTCTACTAGAACAAACGACTAAGCTCCTTTTCGACTAAAATGGACAAAGAGCGGAAGATGTTGATTGTATCGCCGGAATTTGTCCAACGTCTTAAGTCTGGCGATGATGCGGAGAAAAATATATTATCACAGCTTGATGACGAAATGCAAAAAGTTTTAAAGTCCAAATTAACTGATCACGATAAATGGATCCAGTACAATCAGGTTTTACAACGATTCCTTCATTTCACAAACCAGGCGCGGCAGCCAATCAAAATACCTATTGAAACAACCAGTGACAGCCTATCAAATGCCGTTATTTTATCTACACTTCCCAAAACTTTTAAGAAAAAAGCTGAAGTTTTCCTACGCATTTTGAGTACCTCAAACGATGTGAGCTGGGATCACAAGGGCACCGTTACTATAAAGGGTGAAATTTTACCGGCGTCTAACATAGTCGATTTAATTCATGACACTCTGCGGCCTCGAAAAACTATTAATCCACCCGGACGCCTACAGTTTGCTGAGTACATCAAAGACCTTAACGTTGCTAATGTGCTGCTAGCTAAACCTAAACAGCAAAAGAAGCCAACCCCGACTGATACTACAGGAAAAACCGAAATGGAAACTGATAACTGCGAGTCCGATTTAGAATATAAATTAAAAACACCAGCTACTCATCCAAGTCCACATCAAAAAGGTTCAGTCAGAAGAACGCCGATAAGGAAACGCCTCCAAAAAAGGGCCGTTAGAAAAACGCCTCTAAGGCAGATGTCATCAACACCAAAAACGAAGGGAATTCTAGATTGGGTGCATCTTAAACTTTAAAATTACACAATGAAATTCTGATTTTATTACTTGCAGTCTTTTTAATTTGAAATGTCGTGCACCTCAAACTACAGTTTTGTAAATTGCTAGCGAATTTTTAGAAATAAGACATTCTGCTGTACATTTATATTTATATTATTAAGTATTATACGAAATAAGAACAATATATTTGTTTATTACAAAGTGTTTGTGTTTTTTATTTCTACTCTGCTTTGTTTTTTTCTCGAATCTGCAATAATTACAAAGTCTAAAGCTAAAATATTAGTATTTGCAGTTATTTTACAGTTACAAAGTGTAAAATTTCAAAAAATCAATCTACGATTTCATAATAGCGTGATATAATTTAGAAAATTGTGATTTCTTTTAATTTTGTGCGATACATTTTATAAAAAAGTGTAAAACATTTGCAAATTTTTCAACGAAATTGTGTGTTTTATTCAGGTTTATGTTAATTTGTGATCAACATACATATATTTTGTATAATTTCAAGTGTTATGATGGCAGTTTTGTAAAATTTTAAGTGAAATGACGGGGCCAGAACATTTTTTCAACAAAATTACGTGTTTTTATTCAAATTTATGTTAATTTGTGGACAGCATACATATATTTTTCAATGAAATTGCGTGTTTTGGTGGTGTCAGAATATTTTTTTTCAACGAATTGCGCGTTTTTATTTAAAAATTATGTTAATTTGTGGTCAACATACATATATTTCCGTCAAAAGTATAAGATTTTTTGAATTTTGTTTATCGAAATGATTGTGGTAGTAGATTTTTTCAACGAAATTGCTATTTCTTTTAATTTTGAGCGATGCATTTTATAAAAAGTGTAAAACATTTGCAAAATTATGCATAGTTTATGTAACATGATGTCGATTTTTGTGAAAATTTATGTGAGATGGCTTGTAATTGCGTGATTTTTGTTCAATTTTCATCGTGTGTTGAATGAAAATGTCGTTTTTTGTATAATTTCAAGTGATATGATGACAGTTTTTGTATAATTTATGTGACATGATGTCGATTTTTGTGAAAATTTATGTGAGATGCTGTATGATTGCGTGATTTTATTCAAATTTTTGTTACTTTGGGGGTCAACATATACGTCTTTTCGTAATTTTTGCGTGTTTCTATTCAAATTTATTTTCATTTTGTCGTCAACACAAACGTATTTTCGTAAAATTTTACTATTTTTCAATGAAAGTTGTATAAAAATATTGTTTTTTGTCGTTTTTGCAGAATTTAATGTGACAAGATGCCGATTTTTATAAATTTTCATGCGAGATGCTGTCGATTTTCTAAAATTTTAAACGAAATGCTTTGGAAATTGCATGTTTTTATTCAAATATTAGTAATTGAAGCTATTTTTCACATACAAAGTATCGAAATTCATATAAATTGAACTACGATTTCATAATTGTGTGATGTACTTTAAAAAATTACGGTTTATTTGTTAAACGTTTGCAAAATTATGCTTAGAAATAACTCTTAAAACTTTTTTACATCAATTTTTCGGTACTATAAAGTCACTTTGTAAATATTTTCAACGAAATTGTGCGTTTTTATTCAAATTTTTGTTACTTTGGGGATCAACACATACGTCTTTTCGTAATTTTTGCGTATTTTATTCAAATTTATTTTCATTGGTCGTCAACACAGACGTATTTTCGTAAAATTTTACTATTTTTCGATGAAAGTTGTATAAAAATATTGTTTTTTTGTCGTTTTTGCAGAATTTAATGTGACAAGATGCCGATTTTTATAAATTTTCTACGTATTTTCGTAATTTTGCGTGCTTTTATTCAAATTTATTTTATGTTTAGTTGACAAATGTCATAATTAAAATTAGTCAAGCCTTCTCCAATACTTGCTAATATAAGCCGTTCACGATCTTTTTTGGTCAGGTGAGGCTATGACCATCTAGTAATTTTGTTGGCAGTACCTCTGCGACAACTAAACTCCCTAATGCAAACTGACACTTTTTCTGTTAGGTTAGGTTGTTTTCAGTTTAAGGTTATATTTTCTGAATAGGTACGTTGTTGCCGGATCTCTCTCTAGTCTCTACATCAACTCGTGTTCTTTTAGATCTGGTCTGTCCTTTTTAAACTGCAACTAGCATCGTTTAATGGAAATTTTTTTTTGTTGTAACAAAATTATATTGGGCATTTTGATTTTTCCTTTGACGGAAATTAAAATTACTTTTACACACTTGATAAAGCATTTATTTTCTTACGAATATTAAAATAATAAATTTGGCAATGTGATGGCAAGAAAATGTCGAACAGACACTGACAGAAAAAAAAGTTGCATCCGCTACATCACCGAATCAGTTAGTCCAACATGAAAAGAAAAAATAATAGCCAACTCTGTCCCAAAAAGGTCGTGAACGGATTATATGTTTATCTCTTTCTTACTCAAGCAATACGTATATCTTCTTGTTCATGTTATTGCTGATATATATAATTGTGACCGATCGCCCAGCGACCCTGAGACTATGACGTGTTTTTCTAATTACACATAACGACATGCCGAGACCTGTACTGCAATTTCTAACGGACAAATATTTGTTAAGTCACTCATATATTAGCTCTAAAGTTTAAAAATAGCCGACGCGTAATTATGATTTCGCTATGCGGTCAAAATTTATAAAACACGTATAATTATAAACAAGTACAAAGGCGTAAGGGCTATTTTCCCCCTTGTATTAGACAAGGCTGCAATAAAACATTTTGAATAATTAACGAATACCGTTACACGATGCAGTATGTTTTCCAGGAAACGATTCGTAGTCTCGACCTGTTTTAAAAAGGGAACTTAGAGAAAATCGCGTAATTTAACCCATTCAAATACTAGCGCGAAAACCTCTTTATACAACCGAAAATTCGTCATGTTCTGGCATTTCAAATATGAAAATGGATAATAACCGCTAAACTCAAATTTGTAGCCCGTATATTTTACGATAGAACTTGCCTCTTTTCCGCATAGCTTTAAAATTTTCGCCTGTCTTATAAATAATTTTTAAACACTAAAACGATTAATTTAATTGATCAACAACTCAATAGGAAATTTCCAGCTATATACTAGGCGATAAACCATTCTTAACGGACAGAATACGCGTATTTATATAAGAGAGTAAAATAATTAATTCTAGTGAAATCACGGGGCGAAATCAATTTTTAAAAAATGCATATACCTTTAATCACATCAAGCTGCACATTTCAGTTCTTAAAATGTAAATTTTCGAAAAAATAAGTTGTTTAAAATTCGAGCGGCGTGACTGTAGAGCTGCGAAATGGCGTTTCGTTCAAACCCTTTAAATCCCGTACCGCTCCGTGGTCTAGAGGCATCGATCGATGTGACCCCAATGTGTATGCAAACGTAGAGGGTTCGATTCCCACTCGGGTCCGACGCAAATAGCTTTTTTTAAATTTAAATATTTCCGCGAGTGAATGCAAGAGAGAGATAGCAGCTTCGAAGAGCGAGATAGATCCACCAGTTTCAATTTCAAATATTTCCGCGAAAATTCAAATTTAAAAACAACCGCCGTGAGAAGTGCGCGCGCACCAAGATGGCCGACACCCCGGGAGATTTAAATTCAAAAAATTGAACTTAGAAAAATCGGAAAAAATTCAAATTTCAAATATTCCCGCCAGAAATCCAAGATGGCCGCCGAAGTCCGACGCGTAATTCCAGAAGCAAATTAAAAATGGCCGCGCGTAATTTAATCGGAAGCTAATGCGTAATTTAATCAGTAGCACATATGTAAATTACATATCAAACTTCATATGTGATTAATTAGATCAAACCGCGAAATTAATTAGGTCAAACCGCGGATTTAATTCGCGGATTTAATTAATCGGTTGATTGACAGGTTGCTCTAGTTTCGCTGCCCCACTACTACTGAAGTATTATTAGAAGAATACATTTAGTTTCGGGTTGTTTTATGGTCCGGCGTGTAAATTAAATTTAATTCAGTCAGTATGGAACAAATAAAGTATTTAAAACAAATTTTACATGAGAAATGACGGATGATGCATTTAAATTAAAACAAGTAAATATCTCTGAAAGAAGTAATTTTTGTAAAGAAATTTCGAAAATGGCTTTTCCTTTAAGGGAAAAATATAGTTCTGTTTATTATACAGTGACCGCGAAAAAGTCGGCATAATATGGAAAATTTTTTTATTTTTGATTTTTCAAAAAAACTTTTTACGTCAATAATTTGTGCTTGTCTAAAAACCTATTTTGCCCTTATCATATATACCGAGTGATTTTTTACTTATTTACAAAATGGAGTTTTTCGGAATTGTTAAAATCCAAAAAGTGCTATTTTTCGGAAATTAAGTAACATTTTATACTATTTTTTCCAATTATAAATTTTTAAAGTCTTTAAACAACAAAATTTAAATTTTAATATTAACTCTTGGCATGTGAAATTTTGAATATTTAAAAAATCGAAAAATTAATTTTTAGCCAAAGTTAAAAAAATGGGTGCTTTCTGGCCTTGATATTGTTCAGTTAGCTAAAAATAATACACTAAAAAATTTCATTGAAATCTTACTTCGTTCCGAAAAATAGCACTTTCAGGATTTTGACAATTTCGAAAAGCTCCATTTTCTAAATAAGTAAAAATCACTCCGTATATATGATAGAGGCTAAATAGGGTTTTAGACAAGCACAAATTATTGACGTAAAAAGTTTTTTTTTTAAATTAAAAATAAAAAATTTCCCAATTATGCCAACTTTTTGGCGGTCACTGTATATTTGATGACAATATTCAGTCTAAAGATTGCAATAGTCTGTATAAAATATTTTTCAGAAATGGTGTTTCGATAATTAGGTAATGCTAAATAGACAAACCAATGAAATTAATTCGTTCGGAGACTCCATGTTGGCCGATGTTATAGTTTTGTCTTGTATGGTAAGTTTTGAAATATTTTGGTCGGAAGATGTACTAGGCACTGGTGAAAGTGTCCTGTTGCAAAACCAATTATTCGTTCTATTATTGTAAAAATTAGAAGTGGTAACGGTGTGCTAAAAAGAAACAGTTTCAACAAAAGCCTACAAAGATGTTGGTATACTTACGTAATCTCCAGGAAATGGAGAGTGGTTTTCAGTCATTTTAAGAAACTAACGGCAAAAATGAGTCAGAAATCACAAATTTAGTTCTGAGTGTGACTGTTTTGCTCAATGATGCTAATAACTGGAATTAATTCAAGCTACCTGACTTAACTTTATTTCAAAGCCAGTAGCTCCTTCTATTTAGCAGGTCAAGCCAATTATTGAAATTTCTAGTAGGTAGGTAGATACCAATACTGGAAGCGATTGAAAAACGTTAGATATTGGATATTTATTTGACATAATTATGCATATTTTTTTAAATTAGAAATTTGTACACCCGGGGCTAGTATTGAAATCTCTAAAGCTAGAATACTTAGGTAAAATGTTTTTTTTTATTTAAGGCAGACCCAATTTAAAATCTGTTTTAGAACATGTACACTGTACATTCCAAAAATGCAAATTGATTTTATTCCTTTTTTTTAGTTTTAAATTTTTTTTACTTTTTTACTTATTTTTTTTTGTTTACTTCTTCTGCAAACATTTTATTGTTTTTAGTTGTTTTTAATTTATTTCTTAATCTTAAAATATAAAAAAAAGTTAATTTTTTCTGCGAAATTTCTAAGAAAGCATACATTGTTTGAAATTCCTATAAATAAATAAAAAAAATTGGTGTAAGTACCAAAAAGGCCTTTTGAAATTCTAGAATAAATTATTAACGTTCACCAAGGAGTTTCAAACAATGATTTTGAGATGACTCCAGAGCAAATCAGTTCCCTGAAATTTGCCCCTATCACGCGAAGTGGAAAGATCGTTTTCGATATAAACAATTTTTGGGTGACAGAACTAAGTTAGCAGTTGAAATTTAGAGAAACTTCTATTAGGTAACTATAGTTGGTACCAGAATAAAAACAATAGAAACAATTAATTCGATTAAGAGCCTATTATACATTTATTTGAAATTTTTGCAAATAACAAGACATATTTAGAGCAATAGTGGCATTTATTCGCTATATTTTAATTATATTCGGTTGCGTTGCTCTTGGCCGAGGCAGGTTGAAACGCAAGGCGATAATCTGAGCTGCTGAAAAAGCGCTTTTACAAGGTGTCAATTACCGGCGAGATTATCGTCTGCACCGGCGACGCGACGGTCCGTTGCTTGTGTTGATTCATATCAGCTTTTTTTGTTTTTCCTTTTTATGCCATTTTGCCTGCCTTTTTTGAGATTTTATTTTGCTTAACTATCCTGTTTCATTCGTAGAAAGTGTTTTTCTACAAAAGTTACACAAATAATTTGTTGCATCATCATTTTCGCCAAATTCTAGTTTGTTTTGTTATTTTAAAGCATAGTTAAAAAAAGGGGCGCCTCAGATATCATTGACACCCAGTATATTATTTCCATATGAAGTACCTTACTTTGTATAGGTACTTATCTAAAATTGTAAAAGACAATTTTTATATATTTTTACATAAAATTTTCTTTAATAATAAGTTTAGTATGGCATTTTCCTATGCAACACTCTGTATAGTATAAAATAGTTTGCTATATTTTCATTAATAAAAACTCAATCGACCAGTTAAAATCAAGTACCTAACCTTATAGGCGCGACAGATGGACTATTTTCTTTTATAACATTTACTACACCAGATACTTTAATTTAATACACAACCCTTCCAAAAACTTTGTAGAACTACATAAAATTGCATGTAATTACTCCATATAACCATCACATAGGTGTAATGCAATCGCAGAAAGGGTACATACCTCAATTCTCGAACATTATCGATTACTTGAAAACATTCCCCAAATAAAAATCAATATTGTATTTTAGATTAAAATCACTCAATCAATTCCAATTTAAACTATACACATTTTGAAATATTATTTGGCCATACGGAAAGCCGAAATCCTTTTGATCTCGAATGTAATTATAACTTTTACGAAAATTATGTTATACGATGAGCAACTAAAGAAAAACTGAATATTAGAATTCATAAATCTCGGAAAACTCACACTTTTCAGTTGAATGACCGAGTATTTGTCAAAACAAACGTTAAAAATAAAAATCGAATCACGTTCCATAGGACCCTATTTTATAGAAAAAATCCACGAACCAGTGGCGGCTGACGGATACATACACAGATGAAGCATTTTCCTATTCAAATTTTTAAATTAATTTTTGTAAACTTTACTTTTCTAAAGTTCATGGATTGATGCGTAATATACTATTTACCTAGCTCCTTACTAGTAACGTAAAGTACTATTAAATACATACCTGATAAGGTTTTGAGAATTAATGCAACGCGCACTTTAACACAGATAACCTAATCGCGGTGCATTTTGGCTAATAATGCTTTCGGCGTTCATCGACGTTGGCGGGTGTCGGGGGGCCGTGACTAGTTAGTATACCAAATAAAATGCGGCAACACTGTTGGATGACCCATCCACCGTAGTTTGTACGTGCTGTATATTGTTAGAGGACCTAAAGCTTCAATTTTGGAGTAAAATATACATCCGGAGGACCTAAATGTAGTACTTTAGTCGGAGGTGCTAACACTAGTAATATGTAAACAAAAAAAATATTTGAAAATACCTTTTTTCGGCGAATTTTTCATAAGTATGATATAATATGTCATATACATCAATACCATTATATATATATACATTCCTTCTAGGGGAAGACTCAGAGCTGCATTTTGTAAGGAAGAGCTAAAGACATAGAGATGTATATATATATATATATATATATATATATATATTGTTACGGTATATTCTTAATGAATCGACATTGCATGTATTCAACGTCAAAGAGCGGGTTAGGTTTAGAAGGGTTTGCCGGTTTCCTAAAAGACACAGATCTAAAAATGTCTCGAAGCAGATGCTCGGCTTCTGTTACCCTCAACTAGCTTAATCGGAAAGGCGTGGTTCGACAAACTTAACGAAACCGACAGGGGTTATCCTATTCTAATCCCTAACAATTCAATTCATAAATGGGGAAAATGCTCGGAGCGCCACTTGTTTTTTTTTTAAACAGAGAATTGCTAACGCAGCGAAAACAAGAAATACCACGTAGCTATGAAGAAGTCCTCCAGGTTGCTTTACACCACTCCAGCGTCACTCGTCAGCTGCACCGACGCCGGATGCAAACGTAGGGTGGCCACAAAAATCGAAGTCACTTACCTTCGATGGCCATCGCTCTGGAAGCTAATAACAAAATACAAAACTCCCCTGATCTTAAGGGCTTACGCGTTCTATCGCATGCTCTGGTCTTTACATGAAATTACACTCGGCTAAAGCCGTCTTTAGTTGAAGACTCAATAGGTTCACACATTTAAATCAAACCAATAATTAATTTAGCCAATAATGAAATTTAATGATTTAAATTTTAGTACATCAAGCCAAAAGTCGGCTATCAAAAAGGTGACACCCTAGCTGAGGACAAAAGGGGATCCCACGCAAGAACTAACTTAGTCTAAACAGAGTTACAAAGAATAAACAACTAAAATATTGGCAGGAGTAAAGCTTCCGCCTTCAATGATCAACTGACATAATCAAAATACAAAGACGTACGCAATGTTCATAACTCCGCACACTGCGCAATAAACAAATGATAATAACACACCCGGCACTGGATAAGCGTAACAGAAATAGTTAACAATGTACAAATTTATTGGAAGTCCAAGCCTCGGTGATGCTTCAAAGGACGCTGGGGAGTGGTGATTGCTTCCTGCAGTATAGAACAAGGTAGACCCAAGGGTTGTGGAACGGTAGACAGCGGTCCAAAAGAGGGCAGAGGAAATTCACAATGAATGCGGTCGTCCCCCGGGAATTCAAGAAAACTCGAGATCGGCTGAACGTAGCAAAATTTGCAAAAACGCAGATGTTTCCCCACACAGGGAAAACTACGTGGGCTTCATAGAGCGTCTTGTACTAGATGTGCAACCATGTGCAAAATAACTTTCCCCCGGCTCTGGGGTTGGTTAACGAACATTAAAAACGCCGCCCGCTGATACGTCAATCGAGTCACACACAACGCGTTCCGCGGGGAAAGAACAGAAATCCTTCACAAAACATTAATTTAACTGGATAGCACCGAAGTGGGTTAACACAAAAGGTCCCCCGGCGGATCGCCGAGGCGACCCCCGAGGGTGCAAAACAAACACGTCTGTCTGAACTGAAGGCTGGCTACAAATTAATTTTTAAAATCGCGGAGCTTACTGATTGCTCCCGCGCTAACGAAGAGTCCATCTCACTTTTACTAATCCAAACTGAATCTTTCGTCTCCTTGTTGCAACACGGAAGGAAACACTGCATCATGAACTCGGGGGGAGGGAAACCCCGATTAAAACAAAGCACAAAGAAAGTCTCACATACTTGTAACTGCCAAGTAAGGAAAGTCCAGGGGTATCAAATATCTTAAATTCAGAAGTTAAATTAATCGAAAAGAAGGTTTGGGCTTTACAGAACGTGACCCTATTACTTGGGCACAACAGATTAATCAAAGCTGATTTCCAAAGAGCTTGCAGTGTACTACGGAAGGCAAGGCGTTTAAGTTGCCTTATCGCTAAATTGAAACAAAGCTGCCTTTGAAAAGGAAAGCAGTATTAAGGTCTGAAGTCAGAAATATAATGCACAGAATAACAAGAGCTCTATTAAAATTTTCTTCCTTTTGACAATTTGTTCGCGAGACCGAATAGTATCAAAAGTCCCTAACGGCGTTAAGAATTCTACGAAAGAAAGCAGCTGAGCTGCGTGCGAGTATAGATTACGTCACCCTGAACAGAAATAAGCCTGACCTGATACCAAAATTTCGACGGATATGTAAGTTGTAAATGATTTACAATGAATTGTCCCAAAGAAACTAAATAGGCTCGTGAGAAACAATGCAATACAAACAAGCCCGGGCAATTCGCTGCCGCAGCTTGAATGACTTTAAATTACACGATCGGTTTTAAAGCAGGGCTGGTTTTAAGGCAGGGCCGGCTCTGTGAAAGAGAGTAACTCGACCAAGGTTTTCACATCTAACAGGAAATGAAATACTATTACAATATATATATATAGAAGGTATTCTTAGTATGTCATTGCATCAATTTAAACTAGCAGTTAACTGCATATTATAAAATATAAGCTAAACCCCATAACTATTTACATTATTGTGTTGTACACTTAAAAATGCACATTCTATCACAATTTAATTAATTATCTACATTAATAAGGGATGTTACGTGTAGATTACGCCGCCTTCTTAAATTCGAATTCGAATAGTATTTTCCCGCGTGTCGCGCGAATGGTTTGCACTTGACTGCGATAACCTCGATGCGCTTTTATCTTGGAAATGCCGATTGTGGTCTTCGACGCGTTTCTTTCCACTCTCAGCTTTAAAACGAGCAATATGGTGGTCTAGCAATTCAAGAGCTTCGGGGATGTTTTATAAGGCTTTTGGTTAGTTTTGCAGATTGGTGAAATGCAAGCCTTCACGTTTTCGTGGCTTTGATGCCCCGATCTCACGAGAGGAAGTTGTTCCTACGCCTTGTGCGGACTTTTTTGTAATTGCAACCACGAGCTTTTCCATGTGCTCGAATCGTCATCTGAGCAAGCAGTGCAAGGCATAAATAATACCGGTCTAATTCGTTAAGCCAGTAAAATCTGGGGCCCGCTCGCCGCTTCGAATCAGGTGCGGCGCTCGAATGTTTTCCGTGTCCACGGCGACCGCTACAGCGCCTACCTAGGGCACGAGAAGGACCCGTCTGGGGGTTGCTTTCCCTGCTGCTTTGGCATCCCTATCTCGCTGCCGTGATGCAGTTTGCGCTGAAAGACACCAGCTACGGCCGTACGACTTTATTGGCCGAGAGCCGAAACTGCGTTTATGATTTCCTCCAAAACTGAGCTAGGAGGTTCACGAGCCAGGTGGCTTGCTAAGCTGTTGTAGTCTGTAATGAAGTAATGTAGAGCGATCCTGCGATTCTAACTGATGCAACGTATTGTGATAATTAAGTATTTACTTGTACTGTGATATTTACTTGAAATTATGTGATCTTGATGCCAGAATACAGGGTGAGTTTAGTTACGGCTGATTACTTTGTTTGGAGCTATCTTTCAGGAAGTATAATATAGTGTTTGATATTGAGTTTACAAATACTCGTTAGAACACTGGGGTACATTCGCCGTTATTTCAAAATTTGTTGGAGCTCTGGGCATTTATTTAGTTATTATTCTACCGTTTTATTCTTAAGAACTACACGCCTCCAATCGCTGAGCTGGCGGCCGGCTTTTGCACCTAAGTGTACCTAATTTTGTTTCTTTGAAAGATCGCCCAGTTATTTCAGTAATAATGAGCTAACAGGGAAAGCCATGCTTCATTAGTTTTATCTTTATATACTATGTATTTAACTCTGTAATTGGGCTCACAGACCTGTTGGGTTAATCGGTATAATCATTAATCATTACAATATTTGAATTAAAACATCGACGAAATGTTGGTTTTTGCTTTGTAATTCTTAAAGAGCCCCCGAAATACAATTACCCCAAGCCGTCTCTGCTTAAATGATAAAATAGAATCAAACAACAACATCGAAAACCAATGGAAGCAGATAGAGCAAGCAATAATAAATGAAACAAAACAAGTTTTAGTCGGGAGGATAAATCCATTGGAGAATGCAGAAATTATAAAGATATAAATACTGAACAATGACAACAAAAATACAGAGAATTAAGAAACCAAATACAGAGAGAGTGTAAAAAAGCAAAAGACTATATGAGTAGTAGGGTAGAGTGGGGGAATGGCGGCCCCCTAAGGATGTTTTTAAATTATAACGAAATTAGAAGCATTTGAATAGTGATTAGGGTGCAGTAATACAGGTTAGGCATTATTTAAACAAAATTATATTAGAACAAAAACAAATAAATTCAAAATTCCAGAAACAAATAAAAGTGGACGTGACTACCTCCCTGGACTTTCCCATACTGGAAACTGTTCATATCGTCTTTATTCAACAGTCTTTACAACATATCAAAATTTCAACTCCATGACTCACGTCTTCACCGTGATAAGCGTTTACACTTTCACGTAAATTGCGGGTAAATATAAAAGAACTAGTGAGTCACCCGAACTACGTTTCGGTTCGCAAAATTAAGAGAGATTCATTAATATAAATTAAAAAAAAGATGCATCGACGGGATCGAACTCGGGGCTCCCGCGTGATAGGCCAGCACGCTTACCGCACAACCACACTCTCCTGTTTGAATAATGCGCGCACCCGAGCTAATACTAGACAGCTATAGGCGCTCCGCTCTGCTGCCTAGAGAAGTTAATTAAATTATACTGCTGCCTAGAGAAGTTAATTAAATAAGTCTGAAAATTAGCAAACTTTTAAGCCATCGTACAACTTAATCGGTCCAGTATCTTCGGAGGAGATAGCGAACAAACATAGTTACACGCAAACAAAGAAAGCTACGATTTTATGTTATAAGATGTGTAGTTCAAAACGTGACCACCGAGCTTCTGTAGATGGCGCCAAGTGGACAAGCCGCCACTGTGCTATTTATGTGTTATTTTATTCAAAACGGCTGTAGCACCGAGGTGAAATTTTCTAAGTACCTGGAAATTATATTTTCTAGGGCATACAAAATCGATTTTTTTATTTTCGCGGAAAAAGATTCTTTGACGCAAAAATATAACAACCGTTAGAATAAAAAAATTATTTTTCAAAAATAGAGGGGGGAGGGGGCCGGTGCGCTTACATATATCCACGAGTGTAATATTTTTTTGCATATTCATATGCTCCATTATGCACTGAACAATCCAGTGAAAACCCCAGCTACCTATCTTGTTTTGTTTATTAATTAAAGGGGTTTAAATTTTCAAACTTCAAAGCTTCGTAGAGGGCGCCACAGATAATTCATGAGATTCTTTAAAAAACAGATCGATAGCCCTTTTCGGGGTCTATCAGTGTATGAAGTTTAAACAAATTCCTGTGGGCAGTTTTTGAGAAATGATTTTTAGAAAATTTCCAAAATTTTGAAAATTTGTAATTTAGGCCCCTTAATATTTTTCAAAACACTTTTTATATCACCTCATGTTAGCCTTCATATACTATTCAGAAAACAAAAATCAATTGAATCGATTCATCCGTTTTTGAGTAATAGGGCGTTAAACTCAAAATTTTCAAAAAATCCTAGCGCCCTTCATTTTAAACCTAACGAGTTCGGAAAAAAACTAACAGATTTGTCTTATGACCCTCTATCGTTATCCGCGATAAAATTTTCAAAATTTTAATCACGAAAACAGTGATACCAAAAAAACATGCGTAACTTCCGCTTCCGGTTTCAGATTTTTTTGAAAAGCTTATTTTGTCGATGAATTTTCGATACACCCCCGCATTCCAAAGCGCATAAAAATCGGAGCAATACTTTCGGCTGTAGGAGCGTCACCCACCCACACACACACACACCCACACACACATACACGTACTGCGTATACTGTGACATCCCCAACTACACCATGGAAAGTGGCCACAACGGTTTTATCGGTAGTAAAAGACACACAATTAAGTGATATAATTGTGGTTTTAATACACACGCTGATACACAACAAATTAAGTCGACTGTGAAAATGACATCCGAGGTCACTAGTACGGTGCAGCCAGAAATGTGTAAGTTGATGTCACAATTATAGGATACTTAAATTGTGTAAAAGTGATGTCTCAGTCTTAGTAAACCGAGAAGCTGTGTAAGGGAGGTCATAATCATAAGAAATAGGCAAGATTTGTGCAGAATATGTCACAAGCTAAGCTAAGCTGAAAGGTCATCATTAGAATGTTGGAAATGACAAAAACCTCAGTTGTACATTTAAGCAGACAGTTACAGACGATTTTCTTTTCATCAAGAAACCGATGTTCTCTTAAATGCATCTATATAACCGAAATTATCCAGTTTCTTTGTTTTTTAACAGTAGAAATAGGATTAAATTCTACAAGATAATTATTTTAAATGCTCTCGTTATGATGAATTACGTATGTTTGAGACCTTATACAAAAATTAAATTTTTAAAAGTGAACATAGGGAAATAACATGTTAAATCGTATATATTATGCAGATTCCTGCTTGCCGCTTGAATTGATAGTGGTATCAATTGAAAGAGAAAAAATGCGCTTAATTTGATACTACTTTACTTGAATTTGTTGTTTCTTTAAGATAGAAACAGCTTAAAACTGTAATAAATATTTTGCATTTTATTAAAAAAAACAGACCAGTCATGATCAAATTTGATTCTGCCAAAATAAGTGGTACTTTCTGTTAGTTATTAATTCACGTATTTAAATAATTACTAGAAATAAAAATGTTGAGTATTCTAGTGACTATTCAACTCATTCCCTTCATGTGAACTATTAACCAATCATAATTTAGTATTTTTGTTATTTGCACCAATTAGCGTGAACTATATTGACAATTTTCACTAGTGAAAATAATCGACAATTTTCACTAGTGGTATTGTGAATATTTTAAACAAATGTGGTTTTTATTAGAAAAAGTTAATATTAGTGTTCTGTTACTATAGAAATTGTGTAGTTTGTTGCTAGATTTACTGAAAACTAGTTTGAAAAAGCAGTTTGGTTCATTAAATAGTCCCTCGAATGCCATTCTTAGTCAAAGTTAAGTTGAATATTTTTGCGGTGGTATCACTACTCATGTGCATTGCGCTTAGGATTAGGACTCGTGCTAGCGCACTCGTCCTAATTGAACCTAAGCGCAATGGACATTCGTGATACCACAGCAAAAATATTCGACATAACTTTGACAACTCATGGTATTATAAGTGAATATTTGGGAATATCTAAATTTTAAAATTAACATTTTTATACACAATTTACATTATCCAATAAATTTTTAATACTAAACAACGCGGAAAATTATTCTCCTTAATTTAGTACCACTACCATTTTTTTTACATAAAAATGGTGACCAGGAATATGCATAACCGTGAACCGGTATACGATTTCCCATGCTATTTCCCTATGTTCGCACCTTAAGTGAAACACTGTAAATTGTTTGTCACCATAAGATTTTTTTCGCTTTTTCAACAATATGTCACTTCCAGAACGAGGTAACTACTATGAATTTTTTGTAGTGATGTCTCCGAGACTAGAAAATTCTCGATCTCGTCTCATCTCCTCTCGAAATTTCTCGATTTCGGAATTTTCGAGACGAGATTAATCAAGTTCTCGAATATTCAAGACAAGATTAACCAAATTCTCGAACTCGACAGATTTTCAATAATATTTTTAAAACCAACATAAAAATGTCATAGAATCGGCCTTTTAGTAGTAATGCCACCGAGACGAGATAATTTTCGATCTAGTTTCGAAATTCGAGATCGAGATTGGCATCTATCGATCTCGAATATTTGAGAAGAGCGAGATTAATCGAATTCTCGAATATTCGAGACCAGATTAACTAAATTCTAGATATCGACAGTTTTTCAGTAGTACGAGTATTTTTTAAACCCCCATAACCAAATCGAACAGTTATAGGACTTTCTTTTAGTTTTTACTTCCCTCGTCTAAGAGGCAAACGAGTATCTATTGTAATCGCAAAAAATCACCCTCCGAGTTTTTTCAGATCTTCACGTTTCAGGGCCTCTACTTGACGAAAAACAGGTTTTCTTAATTCCGTCTGTCTGTTGCCCGTATACCTCAAACACAAAATGTATACAAGGTGAGCACTGTCTGTCTATTTTTGCTGTGACATCAAGAACCACTACTTAATTGAAAGTAATATTTTTACATAGCTCAGGTTTTTACCATTGCCGAAAAAGGGCAAATTTTGAACCCAACATATATAGGGTGAACATCTTAACCAAATAAAATTGGGTTTATTTGTTTTAACTCACAAAAAGATAAAAGTAATTTCCACACAGCTCAGGCTTTGCCCTTGACAAAAATGGGACCCAACAGATACAGGGTAAATGATAACATTTTTATCATATTTTTTGCTCAAAGAAGAGTGCTACCTGAAGCTTGCAACTTTGTTATAGAAACTCTGCATAAAACTTCTGCAGATATAAATTTTACAAATAGAAAAGTTTTTCAAAAAAATTTTTGATGTTTTAATTTTGCTGGAGAGCTATGAATTACACCAATTAATTTCTGCCTATCAGTTAGCAAATAAAATGAAAATGATATTCTTGTGTGGTTTTATTAGAAAGTAGACAAAACAGCTATATTTAAACAAATAAACCATACATTTCTGTAGTACAAAATAACGACACTACATATAAAAATAGGTATTTCATACATACAATTAGAAAGTAGTATACAGTGGGTCCTAAGCAACACAAATTATGGGTGATTTTATAATAGACATTAATTAATTGATTAAAAGCAAATTTTAAAAAATAATTCGGGACATCTGGACTTCACTCATATTTTAATTAAACAGGCGTAGCGGTAGTCGACCCTTCTTTAAAATCACACATTATACATCTTCATGTTTTATGTTCCTTCTGACACCATGCTTTTTTGCAAAATACAAAGGTAATTTAAAAACATTTACAAACAAAACATTTAAACTCTAAATAAATACCGAAAAAGGGTGTAAAGGTACTTCTTATTCTTATTTTGGCAGCCCTTGGCAGTGAAAGTGACATTGGCATTTTACATCTGACAATTTAAGGTTATATGAATAAGGTTATTTTAACAAATTCAAACACTTTTATTGAATACATAAACAAAAATAAATACAGATGTTCAAAGTGATTTCCTCCATTTTCCATACGCAGGTCCACTTTGTGTTCAGTGTTAAACATTCTGTAAAAGTTAAGTGATTCTGACAAAATTGTCTAGGATATATTATTAAGTACCTTTACTCGTTACTGCCAACATAAAATAAATCTTTAAAAATTCCACAGCCTTGTAGAGGATAAAGGTTTTAGATCATACCTCACAAATATTAGAAAATAGTATACGGTGGGTCCTAAAGAACACAAAATACATTAAATAATCGATTAAAAGCAAATTTTAAAATAAAACTTCTGGATTTTACTAATATTTTAATTAAACAGGCGTAGCGCTGGTCGATCCTTCTTTAAAATCACACTTTATAAATCCTCACATGCTTTTTGCAAAGTACAAAGAGCATTTTAAAACTACTTTCCTTTTATTTTAGGTAAATGATTTTTAATGCAAAACTTTATATCAGTCAATTTTATTCCTTCCAAAATGGGATTTTTGCTGATAGTCTTCGCAAGCCGTCTCCAGTTTCCAGATAGTGAATAGTGTTTAATTACAGATACAACGCACTTCAAAACAAGCTATTCTTCTTCACAACGCCATGGCTTTTTAACAGAAGATTTTTTGGCAGATGAAACCGTTCTGATGATGCGAAGATATACAGGGTGTATTAAAATGTGCGGCTAATAATTAACGCACGGAATTCTACGTTGAAAAACAAGCAAAAAACTTTGACACCAATTTGGTCTTAGACGAAGTCTTTAAATTATAAGCACTTAAAGGTTTTTTAATTTGGCAACGCTGTACAATTTAAAGCTAAGAGACATGCATTTAGTTACCCTTGATTGTATATGTTTGTGATTCTGCAATTAAATCAAGTATGTGTTCATGTTTTTCATGGACATCATCTAAAATTATTGAAATAATTGACAAATCAAGATTGAATGCGTTTTATTTAAATTAGTACTCTTTGTTTGGCTACAATAGCTGTTCAAAATGAGCACCTGCAACTTCTACACATATGGTACATCGAGTAAGAATGTTTGGTATTAGATTTTACAGCATGTTACGATTGTTTATTTCTCTAACTGCATTATTTATCCGTTCAATAAGTTGTTCTTCGGTTTCACTTTCTCATTGATAAATAAAAGCTTTTAAAAAGCCCTAAAAGAAAAAGTCTCTGACAATTAAGTCGGGACTTCTTGCGGGCCATGGTATCGGAGTATCACGCCCGATCCACCGCTCTGGAAAGTTTTGATTTAACCACTCCCTAGTTTCAAGCCCCCAGTGGGCTGAAGCTCCATCTAACTGAGCCCACATATCTCTCCTGACAAGTAATGGTATTTCTTCCAATAATCCCCGTAAATAGTTGTTCAAAAAATTGACAAAATTTTCGGCGTTTAATCGACGAGACAAAATGTGTGGCCCTATTAGTCTATTTCCGATAATTCCAGCCCATACATTGACGTTGAATCTAAACTGGTGATTAGTTTGATGGAATACATGAGGGTTTTCATCGGCCCAGTGGTGCATATTAAACATTCCGTTACGGGTAAATCCGGGTAAATGTGACTTCATCCGTCCATAAAATGTTTTCAATGAAAGCCGGGTTGACTGCGTGTTGCCGTAATAACCATCTGCAAAACACCATCCATCGCGGATAATCTTCCGGAAGCAACCCATCAACCCATGGATTCGCTGGAAGTGGAACGATGTAAAAGATTTTCTCTTAACACTCGATGTACAGCAGTATGGCTAATATTAAGTCTTCGAGCTTACAGAACGGGTACTTTGTCGAGGTTCGTCTTCTAATACCTGTAAGATGTTTTCTTCTATGTCGGGTTGTAATACACGTCGTGGTCGCCCTCCAACAACTCCCTGTTTCTCTTTTAAGTGGCGATCTAGTCTTTCAATAACATGAGCATTAGGACGTCTCCTCTTTACATAACGTTCGGCATATAAATTTGAAGCTCGGTGACAATTACCGCCACATTCGCCTAATGTCAAATACATATCTGCGTATTCAGGAAAACTGTATGCCATGTTTTTTCCAAAACTAAAAACACAAAACTGAAGAATCAAACAAGGAACAAAGTAAGTTAGAACAATAATAACAGGGAATAACTAATAAATAATGAGTGAAGCAGGTTTACGAAAAGAAAAGTGACTTTTACAAGTGTCAAAAATGATTTTTTTATTACATTTTAAAAATAAACCCAGCTTATAATGCATAGTTGCAACGTCTTCCAAAACTATAAATCGCGAAGATTTTGCATTCTTAAATATTAAATTATAAGTAAACTAATTACCAAAATGTTATAATTTATATGTCATTACTTATTTTAATTGTTGAATTATGTGTTGTTGATACTATTTCAATCTATTTCTCAACCATAGTAGAAAAAAAATCAAAGTTTGAGCATTAATAACTCCGTAACCAAAGAGTTAACACTAAAATTGTATTCGAGTTTTTTGCTTGTTTTTCTACGTAGAATTGCCTGGTGTAATTATTAGCGGCATGTTTTAAGACAGCCTGTATGTTGTGGAAATTTATCTAGAGAGAAAGAAGCATTGTAAATACTTCTGAGTGTTATGTTTAAAGATGTGTTGACATTTAATTGTGGCCCCAAATCGAAGATCCATAACCTAAAGAGTAAGGCAAATTGTTTAATAAGGTTGCCGGAAACAAATAACCAATAATAATTTATTAAACTTAAGTTACGTTTGAAAAGATTATTTCATCCTGTCTACCGGTTGTTGGCAAGGGAAAACACCATTATTACTTGACTAATCATCGGTAACAAATGAAAAAGTAATTAGTAACTATATGTGGTTAATAATCACCGCATATTTATAATATAATAATAATATATATTTATTTTCTCAACAAGCATAGTTGCCAATTACAAAACAAAATTAAATAAATTACCTTACTAATATTTGTACCGATCCCAGCAAGGGCAAAAAAAGAAAATCTAAATAACATTGATTTAATTAAAAATAGATTAAATTTAAAACTACATATTAGAAAGCAAAGAACAGCAAAAATACCGATTTGACATTTGAGTAGGGTGACCACCTGTCAGGGTTTCACCCATAGTCTTACGGTGTCAACGCCAGATCTCCGGGCCCCGGGTTTTGTTATAATTTCTCGGGGTTATGCTAATTTTGTAATAATATCTAACATTAACTTCAACGTAACCCGTAAGTCGGTTATAATAATAAAAATAAAATCGCCACCATAAATCTCGCGCAAGGGCTAGCGTATAATCATTGATTAAATAAATAAGTATAATCTTTAATTTTATTGTAATCAAGGCTATGATACCTCTATCTCTTTCTATTTATCTTAATGGTCTGTTTGCGATTTCACAATCTGCATGTTATTAGGTTAGCCTACTGCAGCCGGTAGTTGAGTCAGCGCAACTATAGCGAAGGCCCCCTGACCGTCTGTGTTGATGTTTTCTTTTGAATACATGCAGATCAAGCAGAAATATCCGTGTTCAGTACGGCGTACGATGTGGACAAGTATTTCATTTACACCTTTGCTAACCATTAATAGAAATTAAGAAAAACATGGTTTTTATTTGCTTGCTTTTTGTTTCTTATAAACATTCTGCATTTCTCATTAAAGAAACCCCTTTTCATAATTTACGAAGGATCTCAGGGTTTGTATACATTGAAAAGTGGTCACCCTACATTTATCGTATATATGTTACTGCCAAAAGTAAGCATGTCAATAACGATATAATTTACATGCGTAGGTAGGTACCTACTTGATGAACAATAAAATCCAACAGACACTTAAAAACTTACCTTGATTGCTTTATGTAGCAGAACTACAAATCACACCACTACGATTCTAAAATTGCTCGAATTAAGTTGAGCACATAATAGTTTACATTAAGTGCAAGACGTGAATCAGCAGGTTATACCATTTGTATTACCGTAAACCTCCACGGATTGGACTGCACCAAAGTATCCGAAGATGTACATTCGTGTTCAAATAAATCTGGGACAATGTTTTTTTCATATGTTGGTTCAGTTAAGAATTGAATAATAACTCCATGGATTTCCTGCTATCAAAAAGAGTTTCTGCTAAGAGGAAATCCATGGAGATATTCTTCAATTCTTAACTCAACCTGCATGTGAAAAAAACACTGTCCCAGATTTATTTGCACTCGACTGTACATATGCGATTTACATTTAGGCTACAAGTTAGACAAACGTATATTTCTTATTTAAAAAAAAACACATCTTTCTCAACTTGTATCCTGAAGATTGTGGTTACAAATCTGCCCGATCTAACGTTTAACCTAAATAATAATTATGGTTGTTAACAGCTTCGGTTAGGTTTGCGTAGTTCATCTTTGCCGGTGAGTACAACCTGTGATAACAAAGCGATTCCGATTACAAACGAAGAACCCGAAAAATCAAGAGTAAAACTGTAACGAATGTTTTGTCTGTTGTGAACAATCACCTGATCCTCGTGACTTTATAAGCATTGGAATTACAGATAAATCTAACTAATCTAACTTAGAATTTACAACGCAAGTATGAAACTCAACCAATGTCAAGAACCAGTAATTATTTTAAAAAAACATTATTGTACGTCTTATTTTATAGTTTCTGTTAAAATCTGTATTTCAAACTGAATTAAAATATATTAGGGTTTCAGTTTCTCGCAAACAAAAACCCTCTTACCAAAATAGTAATTTACGATGCAAGTAACGTTATCAAGCTTTTTACATTACGAGAGAATAGTTTGAATGAACGAGCGACGTTAGGAGCGAGTTCTTTAAAATTCTCGAGTAATGTAGAAAGCGGATAACGTTACGTATATCGTAACACGGTTTATTTTATCCTAAAATACTAATCTTTTAAAAAAATAGCAAAAATGGTTATTAATGACACTTACAACAGCGAGTGGTGGTATCACTAGAAAGATAAAAACTCAATACTGTATCGTTGGTAGCACTGTCAGGTTATGTTAAATTTGAGATTTTCAGGTTAAGTTTTCCGTCAGTTTGTGTCAAATAACAAACAAAACCTAACCTACTAACATCGAATTTGACATAGACTGACAATACACTTCAGTGCTGTCAACATATGATTAAATGCTAATAAAGTATCGTTATGTTATTTTTCTTAACAACACTAGTGCGTTTACATGCATCTTAACGCAACTCGTTGCTAAGGAGTTATTGTCATAATAACATAATAGGATAAAATAAAAGAATTTTAGTAACTTGGTTTTCATGGTTAAAAAGCACCTTAATAGCTATTATTTGTATATAAAAAGCGCTGGGCGTCATCTTTTTCTCTCAATTGGCAATTTTATTTTATCTACAATCACATTTATAAGCAATCAGCAGGGATTCAAAGGCATTTTGACAAATGTCAAAACGCATGGTCGATAACAACAATTCAAGGCAATTGCCATAACTGCATGATTAGCAACTGCCATTTAATTGTCAATCAAAAATAAACATTATGTTTTAAAGCGGTAAAGTGACACTCCTCGAAAATTGTTGGGCATTTGAAGAAGTCTGTTTTACGGTACTATTGTACATAAGAGTTATTTAAAAAACAAGATAAAATGTAAGCGTTTTTTTCACGAGTCGTAAATATTGTTAAATTTTTTCGAATTACAAATTACGAGTGAAATACGCTCATTTTTGCAATGCGTATACGTAGTTCTTTACAATCCTGCACTAAAATGTCAACATTATATTTGTCATTATTAATGTTAGAATGACATAATTTTTTAAAAAGTTGCCAATGGTGACGTGAAATAAGTAGGTACTTGTTTTCACCCTTTGTCGTATATTTCTATGTCAACGCAACCTACAATATCTATTTTTTTTTGTTTATTACGGAATTGCACAATAGTAATTTGTATACAGAGGCACTGTAGTTTAGCTTTTTATCACGAATGTGAATTTAGCTGCCGAGGCCCGTAGAGCCAAGGCAAATAAACCACATGAGGGATAAAAGGGGGTGCCGAGGGATACATTGTGATACATGTCTTTTTTTAAATCGAGAAATCCGGACATTACATTTTAACCAACTTTTATAGGTTATGTTGACTTGGGTTGACATTTACCTATCGCCCCGCCACCTACAAAAAGTCGTAAAACAATGGAAAACTTCATTGCCGATTTCTCGTATTTGACGATGTTGACGTTCTTTACTGCCGATTTAAAAAAAGTACTTGCTGTATCTCTTGACAAACGAAACAATAAGTCACCAAAAACTTTTTTAATTGTGTAACCTGTGAAAACAAAATGTAATGTCTGCGATTAATTGAGAAACATCACAGGAATCATTTTAAATGACAAAAAGAATGTATTTCTGATAGGTGCCTTTCTTAACTTGTCCACCATTAGTAACTTTTTATTATTAAAGGTAGACATTAGGTTAAATGGGCAAAGTGCCAGGACTTTCTACGGTTATTAGAAAACTGCAATTTAGTTATTGTAGCACTTCCGGTTTAAAAGGAAATTGCTTCAACTTTGGGTTTTGAAAAGGAAAATCCCGTACTTTTTTCATTTTTGGGTTGAAAACCTTTTCAGCATTAAAAAACTGAACACATAGTGTTACTGTTGATAAGTGTACATTGTTTCAAGGCAATCGCGATTGTAATTAAATAAAGAAAAATACTAGTAAGTGAAATATCTCGTTAAAGAGCAGTTTTAGGTATACATACAGAATGATTAAAACAGAGATATAACTAGTTGCCTCTGTCGCATTACTCTTTTTGTAAATATAGTTTGATGAATAAACATACAGACGAGTTCAATTTTGCGAACAATGGAATGTTTCATAGAAAATACAAGGAACTACTATTCAACCGAAAAACGACAGAAATTATCAGAATAAATGTTTTATTTATATTTGGTAAGGTATTTTCAATAATACTATTATTGTTTTATTTTCTAAGAAATCATATTGAAGATACTTGAATGGATAACCTTCAATTGGATTTAAAAGTAAAATGTTATTTTTAACAAGATAGTGCACTTGCCCATAATGGTGTTTTAGTGAGGCAATATTTGAACAAGACATTTGGTAATTAGTGGGTAGGGATTCATGTCCCTATATCATAGCACCTATATTACCGGACATGAGCCCGCACGTTTTTCTTTTGGGATATCTAAAGGATATTATTTGTACAGAAAGGTATGATAACCTCCAGATGATACAAGACAAAAATAAGCAAGTTTTAAGTGACATCGATTGAAGAAACCTGAGTCGTCTTTCATGCAACATTCATCGGCGAGCAGAAATGTTGATATGTATATTTACAATATTTTGACGCATTCAGAAGTCAGAGGGCGAGGGGGCATTTTGATCCTCAATGTGTACATATATTGTTTTATAAAATATTTCAGATTTGAAATTTTTAAATAAATTTGTCACATTTTTAATTATCATGACTACTTTATCTTGCACGCAAAAAATGGCTTTCTTTCAATATGTAAATTTTGCTGACAGCCTACACTTAACTACCATTTTAATAACTTTTAACTTTAAATTTTACTTTTCAATGACATTTGTAACACTGTCAACTAATAAAAATTATACATTTTATTTATAAAATTTAGTTTAATATTTTCCATTTTAAAATTTGGGAATT
Organism: Agriotes lineatus; assembly: GCA_940337035.1. Lineage (NCBI taxonomy): Eukaryota > Metazoa > Arthropoda > Insecta > Coleoptera > Elateridae > Agriotes > Agriotes lineatus. The sequence goes on along the minus strand of OW679197.1, from coordinate 24,730,284 downwards.
ATTTTTAGTACGTAGTTTCAATAATTTTCAATTCAAAAATAAGATTTAAAAATAACTATTGCTGTTTAATTTTTTAAAATTATTTAAACTTACAAGTAATTTCGAATAATTGTCAATATTTTAAATTCCCAAATCTAGATTACAATTTATAAAAATTTGATTTTAAAAACAATTTTTATTTATTTTGGGTTTAAAAACAATTTTTAATGTATTTAAAAGTAATTGTTAGTTGATTCACTTTACAAATAATTGAAATATAATTTCTAAACTTAACCTCAATATTTTTATTTAAATTTAAGACCTTGCAATAGGTATTCATTAATTTATCTTTAATTTAAAAAGATATTTTAATTATTAAATGCGCGCTAGGGCAGACAGAAATGGAACAAGTGCTGTAGGAACTACGATCGAAACATCCAGAGAACCCGCCGTACTATATTGCTATTTGATATACGTGATATACGTGATCCTAATAATAACATAACAGCTTCTACTATAAGCGGTTTTTTAGTTCCACCTTAATTCGGTACTTATAGGTGGCGCCACAAGTCAAATTGTGTAAAGAGGTCACAATAGTTGCTGGATACCACGTGAACCATTGTGGATTGTGACTTCACAGATGGCTAAATTGAGAGTTTTGCCTATACGTTATAATTTGACGTAAAGAACAATAAAAACGAAGAAAAAATTACAACATCCAGTGTATGAGGTCACTATACGTGAAGCCGTTACAGTCCACGATGATGTACACACAAGAGGTCACTCTCAATGCAATACAAACACACACACCCACACACACACCCACACACAGACAGACATTTTTTAAAAACCACTTTTTTGGGTTCCTAGAGTCCCAAAACGGATATTTCTGTGAAAATCTCGATTTCCAAAATTTTCATGATTCCAATACTTCCCTATACCTATGGGTATGGGAAAGTAAAAAAGGAAAACATGATGTGGCCGGTATTGCCCACATACGTGGGGTAATGACGGTCATGGCCGGTATTACCCCAAAATACAACTTAATTTCCGACTTATTTGCAGAAGTCGCATACAAAATGCCCCTTTTCGATATTTGCTCATGCCTTATGAGCCTATTGATTGCCCGCCCATCTTACATCGTTGCCACACTTCCCTGTTCTTTCCGAACTCCCCACAAATTAAGCATATATCTTCGTTAACTTCATGTTCAATATCTGAAATTTGCAATGAATTATCTGCTGCTTCTTCATCATCATATTTGACGAGTTTTTTCTTTTGTGCAGATTTCTCCCTAGGCATGAGCTGTTTTCTTTTGCCAGCAAGTGAAATTTTTGGCTAAACACTTGCTTTTTGACTTTGACTTTTCTTTGTTATATTTCTGTTCCAGTTCCTTGCTTTTTTGGTTTTCTTTTTCTTCTAAAAGATCCTTCATTGGCGTTGAAGTAAATATTGCTGAATGCTGTTTTTGTGTGTTTCTTTGATATTTAGTTGTATTCGAATTAGAACATCCAGGAATAGGTATTATTACATTAAATGAGACTCTTTCGTCGGATTCTTGACTGTCTTCATGTATAAACTCTGAATCTAGTAGTTTTGCGTGGAATCTATAATAAAATAAACTATTTCAAATTTTTCTTATTAGTGGGGGGTAATCTTCGAACATATAAGACTGGAACGAGCACACGGCATGGCAGGTGGTTCAAAGAAGATTGACAAGGACAGATATACAATTGGTAATAAGAGCTTGTGCGCAGGAGCACGGTAAATTTTAACGTCGCAAGTGGCGGTAAATTTGACGTCGTAAGCGGCGCAAATTACCTACATGTGATATATAACTTCTGGGTTTCGTATTTTACAAATATAGCAATACATTCTTGCAACTAATTCTTTTCGTTAACCACTATTCAAAGCACAACAACCAAATTTACAACAGCACAAATGAATTCAAAAACAACAAAATCGGTCATCTGCGGTCAGCTGAAATCGGCCAATAGCCCATTACCGAAACCATTAAAGCTGTACGCGATTGCGCATTACCAATAAGTTCGAGTTATCAGTTTATCCTTCTTATACTTGCGTACTATTCTATTTTCATCTCTGTTGATCTTCTTTGAACCATCGGTTTAACATTACGTTATTACAAGTATGCTCGTTCCAGTCTTATATGTTCGAAGGAGGTAATCGCGGTCACACCGCCATTACCCCAACTTAATTGGCCGCCATTACCCCAAATGCACTGTGTTTCTTTATCGTTACATGAACACAAAAAACATTTGAGGTTGTGTAAAATATGCATGCAGTTGTCAAAAGAACAAAATACTGTACCGTTAGTGTTATTTTTTTCAATTTCCAACCCAAAATGGTAGGGTAATACACCGAACACACCGAATTTCTTAAAACGACCACCAAATAAGAACTTTTGCATCAAGTTTGGAATGCATTTATCCTGATGCTGAGATTCATACTAGATGTCGTGGTATGTCAAAATTGGTTAAGGCAGATTTACAACAAAGAAATGTAATGTCCGGTATTACCTCCGTGGCTGCCATTCCACCACTCTACCTTAACTGTTTGTGAGGACATTTTTATGATCCTAGGTCTAATTTGTGGTATCTTCCCGTCTCTAAATTTAAAATCCTGCTTGTAAAGAAGCATTTCGAATCATGTGCCTGTCTCCAGCTGTTTAAACGCACTAAAAGGAATCGATTGCTGTGAGTGCAAGCGAGGCAGACGAACAAGTGAATCTTATCGATTCGTTTTTAGACATGAATATTGTTGCAACGCTTACTTTTAAACCAACTAGGTATTATTTCACTAAGAGTCATTGTGTGTGTGAGAATGAGAGGGAGTGAACGTTTTTTCCCCGTCCCTGTCTGGCTTCGTTGTGACATGTGTGCAAGCTTTGGGCTTCTTGTAGGGGATTCTTACGTTAGCCTCCCGATAGGCAACAATTGTTTTGCGAGTTGTTTGCCGCCCCAGCGCGGCCTTTGGGCCTGCATCGAGGTATTGCATTTCTTTTTGTTATAATTAACGGCTAACAGTTGTTACCTTTGTGTGTGCGTGCCCCATATTTGAAGTCCCGTTAATTAGAGATCGCAATTATTGGTGTTTCGAGTAAAGGTGACTTCCCGTATTAACTGCACGTGTTTGTTGATGGTTGCTCTTGGGTTTGTTAAGTGTCGTCTGTGGATGTCTTATAAGCCGAGAGGTTCTGTTTATCGCAAAGTGGGCAGCTTTGATTCACGCCGTTTGGCAGATTATTTCTGTGTGGGAACCACTTTGGCAGCTTATTTGACATCATGAAGTGCCGTGTATCGTTGTAACCTTTGCCATGGCATCACGGACTTTGTATTTATCCTCGTTGGGGATGTTAGCTTCGCCCAGACGCCTGTCATCGGTCGCATTTCTGTGACATTTTGCAGTTTCTGCAAGCGTCTTCGGGCAGTTGTTTGGAGAAGCGACCACCTGCAGCTCAGTTGGACGTCAAATGCAGTTACATGAGCTCCTTAAGGTACTGCATTTATTGTACTAGTTTTATAGTGCCTACATTACAGTGCACGTAGTGTGTTGCTGAAGTGTCGGACTTTTTGTGTAACGTTGCTATCAATGTAGCATTTACTGTTGGAACTATTGTAGTTGTCAATATGTCAAATCAATCAATTACCGTCAGATTTTGTGTTTTTGCTTAACATAACGTGGTAAAGTATGTACATCATTTGAGCCACATTTATTTGTTGATCGTCAAGAGTTATTATTGATGAGTTGGTTCTTTGTATATATAACCTATAACCTAACACGTTTCGTTACATTTATTTGCTAAACCATTGTTCATTTACATATAGTTAATACAGTTTATTTTTATTTAACTGTGTTTTCTTCTTTGTGACGTTTATGATACTTGCATGCAATTTTGTATTTTCTTTTGTAAAAGGAGTTTAGAAAGCTGCGCAAGGTAAGTTCAACGCTGTTGTTCGTGGCTCGAAGACCGAGCACTGCCAAGGTTGAAGTTAAAAGGTGTACCCATTTGCTTCCACTTTTCTCAGTGGGCTCACCTGTGCATTTATCCTATTAGGAAAGTGCCTTGGCATCTAAGATCTGCTTTTCTTTTATTAGGCCGTTGCCCTATGTAGTCTCATGTTGGACAACCCCAGCTCCACTGACACCCGTATTCATAGTCGTTCGCCAGCGGCTCGCCGGCGAGTCGCCGGAGTTTCGTTATGAATAGAATGTTGGCGGCACTGTACGTCTATGTCAAATTCGAGGTTAGCAGGTTAATTTTGTGTCAATTTCTGTCAAAACTGACGCAAAACCTAACCTGATAACCTCGAATTTGACATAGACGTACAGTGCCGCCAACATACTATTCATAACGAAACTCCGGCGATTCGCCGGCGAGCCGCTGGCGAACGACTATGAATACGGGTGTGAGTGACGCCGGCACCCCTTTTGTTATGACCTGTGTAATTGTTTCCCGATATGAGTCATTTTACGCACTAGTCATTTAGATAATTAGTGTCATGTCATAAAGTCCCGTTTATGTGGTAACAAGCTGACGCCTTCTGGTAAAGTAGTGTTTAGGCTGTAACATGTTACGAGATTCAACGAGACGTCATTGAAGGCAAAACTGATAAAGCATACAGAAATATTTAAAAAATTAGATCAGCAAAACCTAAATGTCAAGGAATATAGAACAAAGATGGAGAAATAATATCAGCCAGTAAAGAAATAGAATTATACAAAGAATATGAAGAAACCCTACCCACAGAACTCATAAGAAATGAAGTAGACCTATTTTGAGAAATGAATTTGATTGAACAGTATGACTATAGACAATATTTCCAGTGAGATAATCAAAAGCCTTCACCAAGACACGTTAGAAAAAATATTCTCTATCTTGCAAGATATGTATAATACAGGAGGGTCCCAACAAGTTTTATAAAAACTCAGATAGTTACAATTCCGAAGAAAACTGCAACACACAAATGTGAAGAATACAGAACCATGGAACCAATGGATGTAAAAAGGACACTAGTGAGATGTAGAGAACGTTAAAGCAAATAATAGAAATAAAAGAAGAGATTGTTAAAGATGAAATACAATTTAATCAGCAGATAGTTCATGGCGAGGAATAGATTGCTGAAGCCTTTAATGCATATTTTGTGGAAAGCATTTTTGCCAGGTAGTTAAGGATGTTAAGCAAAAATATAATGATGACTATGTATTAGTAAAGTGAAACCTATAGAGATCAGTTGGGAGAGATTTGAAGATATTGGGATGCTGAAACTCAAAAAATTATTAAAGATATGTATGCCTAATAAGCACAGTAGCGTAGATGGTATTAACACAATAGTAATTTATTATACAAGACGACAAAAGTTAAATTTTATCCACGAGTGAATCGTTTAACGTTGAGACTTCGTCTCGACGTTAATAATTCAAGACTGGATAGTAATAACTTTATCGTTGTGTGTAATACAATATTTTTTTTCTATAGCAAGAACTTTAACAATTTCAAAAGAAAATAAGGAAAGTCAATCACATTTTAAAATTTCAGTAGCTAGATTGGGTTGCTAGGATAATACGAAGCTGTAATATTTAATTTAAATAAAAGTTTAAAAATTATAGTATATTATTTTATGAGCCATTATGACAGCTATTATTCACGAAGATGACATTTGAACCACGAGCCGAAGGCGAGTGGCACAAGTCATCTGAGGGAATAATGGCCATAATTCCAAATGGAATACGATACTTTATCTACTCTTATGCAATAGGAGTTTTCTGTTCATATTTCCGAATTATGACATTTTGTGTCAACTGTCAACTGCAAAAGTCATTTGATAATAAGAATGAATTTTGTGATTGGCTACAACCTATTTAAATAATGAAAATAGAATTTTATGATTGGCTGCAAACTAATGAATTATGAAAATAGAATTTTATGGTTGGGTGCAAACCGTGAATTATGAATCATAAGTCACGGCCATTATTCAATAGGAGTAGATAATAGTAGATTATATTATAAGTGAGAGAAATGCATCATTATTTGCTAGTGAGAATTTTGAATCGCAGTGCCCCAGCACGAGCCATACAATTTCTCACGAGCTTAAATGGCATTTCGCTCACGTGTGATATACGACGTTTTATCTGAGAGTAGCAATTCCTGTGCCTAAATAGTTTGCGCAGTCAAAATATGTCGCGAAATAAATTTATAATTAGTCGCCTATGATTTGTGATATACGTTTGACAGTACTGAAGTGTATTGTCAGTCTGTGCCAAATTCGAGATTCGTAGGTTAGGTTTTGTTTCTTATTTGACACAGACTGACTCAAAACTTAACCTAAACATTACGAATTTGACATAGCTTGACAGTGCTACCAACAATGCAGTAGTATAAATAATGAAAACTCACTTGTGAATAAAACTTCATTTTAGTCACTGAAAACAGTTGTATAATGTATGGTAATAGGCACTACTGTATTATAATAGCTATTTATGCAACAAGTGCTAAAAGTCGACTTTTAGCACGCGTTGCATACAAGTGAATTCATTACATAACGCTTTAATTATTTCAAAAACACTTTACCTGTAACGCCAGAAGCAACTAGAATAACTTTACAACTTCACTTCCAGTTCGAAATTGTAGTTTTATAACCTCACTTTACTTTTAGCACTAGAGCTAAAAGTAAACAGCTGATTTCTTTAACCACGGTAAACTATAAAACATCAACAATGATATTTCCGATTTGACTTGACGATTTTGACATTAACGACACAACCACCATTTTAGCATGAAAAATCCCCAACATTTAGCAGTGTTGTCAGATTTAAATGTGACTTAGTTAAGTATCCCTTAAGAGGATACGGTGCAATACTCCTTAAAATTAAGTTGCCCTTAACTTTACTAAGCTGAGGTTTAAGGTGAAGTGGTGCAAACGGGCATTAGTAATTTTTTTTAATTACCTACATTCCTAGACAATCAGTTTTGGAAGTAGGCTATACTCTGTTCAAAAATTTTAAAAACCACCAACATTATATTTTCCTGGATAATTATTGAAATTCTGTGTCTCTAGATAATTATAACGTAACTAGATCTAGTGTGTTGATATAGTGATCTTAGACAAACGTAAATAATTACTATCGGTAACCCTTTCTAATGCAAAGTTGGTACAAATAAGAATTGTAATTTTATGGTTAACTTTCTGTTATGTGTCAAATTTGTCAGTTCGTCCGAATTCCTTCGTAACATTCCCCGATGGGGATGGTTTCATACCTACCGTTAACGAATTTGTTGTTTTCCGGGCAGTTTTGAGCAAATAATAAAAATTATAATAATAGGTAATAAACAAATCGGTTGAATTGATATTTTATTTTGACTATTTCCCACATCTCTTATTATCCAATGAAAAGCCATGCTTTTTCAAAATTCAACCAATCGTGTGTTTTTGTAGTGGCAAAACATCGAAATTTTCCCTTGGGATTTTGTCAGTTTCTTTTGCCACTTGCATCCACGGCAACCACCAAATATGTTGCATTAATCAAGGTGGTATTTAAGAAACGTCATTTAAACTGTCATTGCGCATCAGTATAAATGTCAAACTGAACCCATATTTGGGAAATAGTCCACAAAATGTATTTCGGGCTCATGATTTTGCTCGGCAAATGTTTTACTCACGATTTGTTGTTTTTTTGACAATGCCCCTCGACAAACTAACTTTGACAAATTCCCTCGCCTTCGGCTCGGGAATTTGATCAAGTTAGTTTGTCTTGTGACATTGCCAAAACAAAATACTTTCGTAAAACATTTTTACCGGCAAAAGCATTTGCCCTTAATACATTATTACTGAATAAAATGTCATAATCAAAGATATGTCATAATTTGTACTGTTACCAATATACGAGTAGCATGAAAAAATAACTATTTAGATTCTAGGTTTTCTTAACAACCTAATTAACCAGGCGGTGGTTGTTTAATTTTTGAATAGAGTTTACGCAAATACCTTAATATATTAAGGTATTTTGTTTACATTAATGAAATTTTGGAAATTAAATGTCAGTTTGTGCTTTTATGTTTACTGAACAGGTTGTATGCAATAATACGTTTATCTATATACTAGATTTCTTTCAAAAAATAGTCCTTGTATCTATTTCTTTCTTTTCAAATCACCATGCAACAATGATAATGCCAACCTTTTTTATAATGATGATGATTATCTTTTAAAGTAAAATACAGGTTAAGTGGCAAAGCAGATCGATGACAAGTCATCTCGCTGAACTTCGCCTGTTTCAAAATATATGTATACATATAATACATATATACATATAATTATATATATCTTGTGTATTCCTTCTTTTGTTTGTATATTTCTTTTTTTGTAGTGTGTTTTCTTTTTTTTTGCAGTACCAGAAATAAAATACACTATTATTATTATTATTTGAAAATTTTTTGTTGAAAATTTTAATAGTTTGAGTAGCGTAAAGGACAGTTCTCAAAAGAAACTTTTGATTTCAGTGTAACATTACCTAAAAAAGTAATAAAAGCCATTAAATGTTTTTTGTTATTGTTATTAAAATGTTTAAAGCTCGGAGAAACTGGAAATTATGGTCAGTGTTCCGGACAGTGGAAAAACTAAATTTGTAAGAAAATTCAAATTTTCTAAAAATTATAGAGATAATACCAGCGTACATAAATCAAACAAGTAGAGACGCTCAACGTCGGTTCCTTTGATGTCAAAATACCGATTTGAATGACCTTGAACGGCTTCTAGGGGTACTTTCCGATATTACTAACAGATAGCGCCACAACTTTACCACACCAGGATTGGTAGCAGAGTCAGTAACTGGCTCTGATTGGTAGTCGAGTTCCTATATTATATAGCGTGAAATAAAGTAACGGATAAATTAATTAACTTCGTTGATATTCATTTTTATGAAAACAATTTCGAAGTGGTATAGCGATTTTAACCATAAGGAATATTTTCAGCTGATTTTCAGTTTCTTCTGTAATTTTTTTTTCATGATATGACGTCATCGACTTTTTTAAATGACAACCTGTATTTGTTATTATTGATTTTTGTAGTACTTTTTATGTTGTTTTTAATGATATAAAATTTTCAATATGTTACATCTGAAAAAATCGAGAAAAAGGGTCTTAAAGTTTGAATATTAAAAAGCAATGAAATGAGCAAAATAAATCTAGTTACCAGTGCATAAAACAAAAAAAGATTAGTTACATGTCAGAATTAAACAATTTGTAAATGTTATAACAAGGTAAGCGTCGTTTGCTTTTTACTTCCTTTTACAATAAAGGAAGTATTGGATTCACCCCAAAAAATCGAAATTGAGTTTTCAACAGATATTCACGTTTTAGAGTCCTCTGAACCCAAAAAACATATTTCTTTTCATTGGTCTGTGTGTCTGTCTGTCTGTCTGTCTGTCTGTCTGTGTGTCTGTCTGTGAACAGAATATCTCAAAAACGAAAAGCGGTACGGTGTTGAAACTTCATATATAAGTTTTGTGTACTATGTAGATGCGATAGCAAGCTTTTGAAAAAAATCGCATAACCGGAAGTAGATGTTTACTCTTGTGATTTTTCAGTTTTTTTCGATTTTTTTCAAAAACGGCTCAAACGATTTTTTTCAAACTTCACATTTTTATTAAATTTTTAATGTGTATGGAAGTGAGATAGGTAATTTTCCAGTTCAATACTTCTAAAATGGGTTTCTTTTGTTTTTTTTTATATTTTTTTTATTAACTCTTATTTGAAATAGAATACCCGGTATATTATTACATTTTTGAATTCAGCTTAAAATTCTAGAGAAAATTTGTCTCTTCACCTAACGCTCTATTTTGTACGGTTTTTGTAGAATTTGTAATTTTTGAAAATGTTTGACAAATGCTTAAAAATTTAAAATCAAATTTTTGGCTAATTATAAGATCACTGTAAAAGGAAGTTGTGTGGGTGTATCACACCAGATTTTTCGAAATTAGAATTTACCTTTAGCAAATTATTTTGCTCATTTTTTCATAAAAATTATCAACAAAGTTTATGAATTTATCCGTTATTTTATTTCTACACTGTATGCTAAGAGTTGAGCCATTGGATCCACAAATCAAGGGCCATGTGATGTAGCAAAGATATATTTCATTTGTTTTAGTTGAAAGAAGCCTGAAACATTAATATTTGTATATAATAAATTGTTTTTCACTTGTCTTTAGCTATTATTATAATGTAATATGTAATCTCTAATTAATCTATGATAAACTAGTGACTTTTATCTAAAAATTAATCCGAGCAATGCAATACCTAACGCCAAACACCAGTAAAGCAAATGGAATAGAGATAGTTTTTTAAATATTTATTTATTTATTTAGCGTATGGCATTTTAAGGTACACATGAAAATATTAAAATTGTATATATCTTTTTAAATAAATGGTTAATATATGATTATGTTTAGAAGTATCTAAATAATAAGCATTTTTTAAACTTTTCTCTTTATTTTATTTTTGTCTGCCTTTACACCGTAAGGCAGAAGAGGAAGGATTATGTAGATGTGTTTATTTTTTTCTTGGAAAACACTGATTTTTCCATCAGACTAAAATTTGCGCAAAATTATAGCTGTGAAGCATAACTGGGTTTTACAGAAAGAGGAAGTAATACAGACAGTTAGTCTCTAGTACCTAAAGTACATTTTTTTTTTATAATAATTTTCAATGTCAACTTTCTAGGGGATAAGTTGCATTCCTGCAGGGTCCCTAGTTTTAATAATGTTGGTACATAGATTTTTAGTATTTTTCTTCCACTAAAAAAATTATTATCATTTTGACAGATACGTCATAATTTAATATTGCTTGCTTCATTTTTGCATTTAAAATATTTCTGATTTTATTGATGATGATGATGATTTCATGTTGAAAAAAGAAATTTGTCAAGAGTTCAAATTAAGAAACTTTGACATTCAAAATTGACACATAACCATAATTTTGAAAAAGTTCTACCAACACGAGGTATAAAAATTTTCTAGCGTTTTAATCACATATCTACCAACATTCTAACACTTGGACAGTTATTATAGAAAAAAAACGTACTATAGTAACATGCTTATGATTTACGTTTTACTGTATGTAAACAATGTAGTAGTAAAAGCAGGTAAATACAGGTGTAAAATAATCAATAGTAATATCCCAAATGCATTAAAATAGCCGATTCATTTTTGACTTTTTCTGTCAGAATGTTTTGCTAAGAAATTTGTCAAGTAAATTTGCCGTTCAAACAAGAATCCCGAGTCCTAGCATTATTAAACTGACAGAAACTATGGTGATTACGCATTATTATGGATATGAAGAAAATAATCCCAATTAAAATTGGCGGGTTTCTGATAATGCGAATTTCCATCGCTAGATGGCACTAAACATCAAACAAGGAAAAAAGCGAATCACCGACCAAACACCCATTTCCATTCGCAATTCAGACAAAAAATAGCGGTAGTAGCGGCGAGAGTGCACATTTTCCATAATTTTAAGTTGAAACTTCACATTTATAACTTAAAGCTCGTTCGTTGTTATTTAAGTCAATAACACTTAGTTTAATACCAACTATTGCTGTGGTAAATGCAAATTTTAGATGGTGTTATTTCCAAAATGCCGAAATTCGAATTAATGTGTTCTAGAACATTCCCAAACAATGCCAGAATCAGTGGATATTTCACCCAAGCAAGACTCTGGTGTGTTAAAGGAGATTCTCGTTGAAGGCTCTGGGGAAGAAAAACCCCCTAAAGGATGTAAAGTGCAAGTACATTACACGGGAACTCTTGTTGACGGCACAAAGTTTGACTCTAGTCGAGATCGCAGCGAGCCTTTCGAATTTGATTTAGGCAAAGGTATGCACTAAAACGCCTCCGAGGTAATAATTTTTCAAACCTGGATCGTTGCAGGAAGTGTGATAAAAGCATGGGACATAGGGGTAGCCACAATGAAGAAGGGCGAGCGCTCCATGTTAACATGTGCCCCTGAGTATGCATATGGACAAGCCGGCAGCCCCCCAACCATTCCTCCTGATTCCACCCTGAAATTTGATGTAAGTGCGTGATCTTGTCTTGTGTATATAATGAAAGTTTCATTTCAAGGTGGAAGTTTTGGGGTGGAAAGGCGAAGATCTAAGCCCAAAAAAGGACGGGGGCATTGAACGGTACCAAATTACACCTGGTGAAGGTTATAGTACGCCAAATGATGGAGCTGTTGTTGAAGGTAACATCTTAATCAGTGAAAAACAGGATGTGGTTGCTTGTTATTGTTTAAGTAATATTAGAAATTCAAAATAGTTGACATACTTTCATTGAATTTAATATTGTGGTTTGCACAGTTATCTGAAGTTGCAGTAATCTTGAACTACTGTTCCTAGAGCCAGTAATATAGGAAGGATGCGCTATCGGCTTATTCTTTTCAGGTCAAATACGTTACATCATTGTCACACTTTTATTGTTTACTTCTGCAGCAATTTCGCGCTTACTTCTTTTCAGTTTTCTTTTTGTCCTGATCGTGAGAGCAATGGTTGCTAGAGGTGTTGCAGCTCCGACTATGATTGTAAATAAAGGTGACATTTTAAACTAAACCAAATCCGTGATGAAATATATTTATATTTGTAATTCTCATGGAATAAACGGCAAAAATAGAAAAAATAGTTCAGAAATGCTTTGTTACTTCCGTTTGCTCTATGCCATCTTGTACAAGGTGAGCAAATTTCAATGTTTTCATAGGAAATCTCGATAACTAGGAGATGTGGAAAAATGGATCTTTCATTCTCGATATCGTTTTTCGAGAAAAGCTTAATGGTACAAACCTAAATTGGCTATCGTCTATTGTTTTTGATTATAAACAAAAGGTCATATTTTTGTTTTTTGCGGCGATATCGCTTATTTATGAAACATGAGAAAAATCATTTGTACATTCTTGAGTCACTTTTTTGATAGGAATGCAGTGGGGTAGTCAGTTTTTCAATATAAGTTTGCAAACTTGAGTTATCACAAAGTTATATTTTTTTATATGGAACCCATAGTTGGATGTGGCACTATGAGAAAGAGGATTTTTATCTTATTTCAGTGATTTATATCATGTGGGATCGATTTATTGTTAACGTGATTTAGATAAAACGATAGGATATATCAGTGGCATATTAAAAACTTTTAAATTTAAGTAATTATGCTAAAATATAGATAATAACGTGACAAACTGTTGTAACAGTAATGTGATTGTTACGTCGCTTCCATATACAAATTTGCATTTCTCGCGCGTTTGCGTGACGAGTTCGCCTTAGAGTGGTGGAACGCCGCCGGCTACACCCCCGCTTAAAATAGTCTCAACTTTGTATTCTCGTATAAGCTCTCGTGTGTGCACTCGCATTAGGGGCACTCTAACCGTATTTTATTTTACTCTAAACGAAAAGCACAGTGGTGATGGTGCTAAACATACTTAGGGTTGCCATATTTGAAAATAACAATTTCGGGACAAGATTACGAAGGGGGGGGGGGTGCTTGTAGGGTTGCCATATTTGAAAATAACAATTTCGGGACAAGATTACGAAGGGGGGGGGTGCTTGTGGGGAAAAGGCAATTCATTGTTTAATTTTTTCAATTTTTTTTTATTTCTTTGTAGTTAATTTTATAAAGAAATACTAGAAACTAAATACTAAAGAAACACATTAAACTATTATTAGTAACAAAAACTAATAATTAAATACATTTAACCCTTTCAGGCCTGTTTTTCAAAAAACATAGTTTAATGTACCAAAAAATACAAAATATAACATTTTCAAAATTTTTCAAAATCTGGTAAGCTTTAGAAAATGTAGGTTCACTGAGTAATCACTAGGCAGTAACGAAATTTAACGTGTGGTATAATCCAAAGCAATTTCATTGATCATTCAGACACAAACCAACTTTGCATGTAGAACATTTCCATTTTGTCCTGTAGGGATCATTTCCTGTGCTGCAGTGGGCACAACGACGTAATGAGGTGCTCCTTTCAGGCATATGTTTAGATTTGTCATACCTTTTTTCTAGAGGCACTAGAGTTTTGTAGCTGTTATGAGGCTTGGGTTGGGGTTTTCTTCCGCTCTTAACCTCTAAAAACTCCGTTGCTTGCTTCGCCGTATAGGAAGACCCATTGCCATGATGCAAAATAATTTTTTTCTACTCATGACATTGAAATCAGTTATTTTGCCATTAATTCCGGTGGTTGAAGTTGCATTTCAACCACTAGAGATTGAAATGCTCGGACTACCGGGATTTCAAACTGTTTGACATTCAATTGATGACAAGAGAAATGTCACTTTATGTTGAATTTTTTCTAAAGTGCATTAATTTGTTAAAATGAGTGAAAATTTGTAGAAAAAATAGTATATGTAACTCGTGGCTGATAAGATTTCAACGTCTCGAATTACTTTTTTCAACTCGCTTCGCTCGTTGAAAAAAACCACTCTCAACGTTGAAATTTTATTTCAACCACTTGTCCCATAATATACTATTCTTTTGGGCCTCTTTTCTTTAATTTTTTCAAACACTGTAGGCAAACAAGTAGTTCTATACCACTCGGCATTAACCGTAAGTCGATCCTCCAAAGTGTTGCTACATGACCAGTTTTGGAAAAATTGTTGCCACCATCTTCTTGCCAACACTTCTTGTTCGTATAACTTTTGTGGGTCTAAGGTCATCTTCAAACACCCACTAAACCATTTAATTTGTTTCTACAGGGTCAAAACTGTAAATCCAGGTTTCATCTCCTGTAACAGTATTCCAAACAGCATTCGAGGCTCCACGGTTATATTTTCTCAGGGTTTTCTTGCACCCATCCACCCTTTTGTTGTTTTTGGGATTTTGTCAGATTGTGGGGAATCCAACGGCAACATATTTTTTTACATGACGTTGTACTTGACTCACTCCAATGCCTAATGTTGTTCTAATAAAACCATAAGTTGTTCGACGGTCTTCTTCAATTAAGCGACAACAGCTGTGGATGGTCGACCGTCGCGTAATTTATCGCACAGTAGCATTGTAGCGTGAGCAGGAGCTTCATCACCAAAAGCACTTCGGAGCCACTTGACACTTTGTTGCAGAGTGAGCAACTATTTAAAATCATAATAAATCATTGCCTTGTAATGCTCTCTGGTTAAATTCATTTTTTTCACGTTACACTAACTTTTATTTCTGCTTGTAACCAAACTAAAAAAAAAAAATTCTGCTGCAAAAGGTATTTTGACAGTAAAATATCAATCATTTGCGATTGTTTTTGTTTCGAACAGCGTTTGAAAAGCATGGCATTCTAGATATTATCAGTGTGGCCCTCGTAGGTAGCGAAAATTACTAAGTTCACCACCTGAAGTAATTACACTGGTTTACAGATTTACGTTTGTTGGCTGGAGAATTTCAATAGGTTCTACTGCCCAAATATGTTATTGTGATTTCAAATGTGGCTTCAATGTTTTTATACCACATCCATAGACTACTGAAGAAATAAAGTACTTTTGTTTTTTTACTAAAGTATCTAACGTTATTGTATTCATTAATGGCAAATTGATAAAATTACATACAAAAATACGTAAATACTAATGGACATAATAATCGGAAAAGTGGTGAGAAAAAAAGCATTTGATAAGAGATAACAAAGTAACAACCACAAGTATGGTAGAAATAATTAAAGATGGAGGAAATATTAGAAGCCATAAAGGAGACAAATAATAAGTTAAATAGAATAGAAGCAAGAGCACAACTCATGGAAAAGAAAACAACTAACAAAAATTAATAAAGAACTGAGCGGTCACATCCAACTTCTTAAACAAAACATAACACGCCAAGAGAAGAGAATGGAAGAAACGGAAAGAGAAATAAGTAAAAGAAAAATAATAATACATGGAGTTGAAGAACAAGTCGAAGAGAACGATCTACAGTTAAAAGACGAAGTAAGAACAATCTTAGGGGAAATGGAAATGACAGTAGTAATAGAAGAGGAAGTAATAGAGATAAGAAGAATTGGAAAACAGCACGTTGGGAAATGTAGACCAATTTCAGCGGAATTCAGGAACTGCGCAAGGAAAATGCAAATACTGAAAGCAACCAAAAATCTGAAAGGGACATGAATTTACATGGAAGAAGACTTTTCGCAGAAAATACAAGAACAAAGGAGAGAACTGATTAAATACAGGAATACAACAAGGACAAAGGGACATCATGCAATCGTTACATATAATAAATTGTTAGTAAATGGAGATGCCTTTTCCCTAGAACAATTAAACACAATAGAAATATCAGAAAATGAAGGAGAAGTGGGAGAGATAGGAGGAAACGCTTCAGAAATAAACAAGGACATAGGGTATAAAGGGAAGCATAACAAGAATGAGACTCCCAACAGAAACAAGCATACCAGCGAATGTAACGGTAATACAAGCAGAGAAAGGAGAACATATAAAGAAAGGAAGAATGTTAAGTCGAAGATCACTAGATAATGGTGAAGAAGAAGCACAGGGGGAGATATTACTAAAGATTACCAAGACTGCAAACACATCCAAAAACTAACGGTATTTAACAAAGGATAGATGTCATAACTACAAATATTAATACAATGTTAGTAAACATGAATCTAGTGAAAATAAAAGGTACTAAAAAACAACAAAGATAAAAAAATAAAAAAATTAGAATTGGATCTTGTAATGTGAAGACAATGTTAACGCCTAGAAAAATGCAAGAGTTGACAAACAAGAGTAAAAATATAGTGTTGAAATCGCATGTCTACAAGAAACAAGATGAGGGGAACGAGGAAAAATAGTAAAAGGGGAATATGCAATTTGGTATTCAGGAGCAGCAAAACACGGTTACGAAGGAACAGCCTTCTTAATACAAGAAAAAATTGAAAGCCAAGTATTGCAATTGAAAGTCTTCAAGGAGAGAATATCATATATTAGAATTACGAACAAACCACATAATCTATGAATAATAATATAATAAATGTATATGTACCAACATAAAAAGCAGAAGATAAGATAAAACAAGAATTTTATGATAAACTTGCAAATGTACGAAAACATTCCTAAAGAAGGTGATTTTAATGCTCAGATAGAAAAAGAAGAATAGAACAAAGAAGTAAAAGTAGACACAGAATTCACAATGAAAGAAATAGTAATGGGCAGCTACTATGTAACTACAACGGCAACAAACATGTACATAGCAAGCACGAAATTTAAATATCCAAAGATTCACTAAATAATATGAATGCAACCAGGAAAAAGGGACGCTAACCAAGTTGACCATGTTTTAGTAAAAAAGAAGAACTGCAACTCTTGTTAATGATGTAAGACCAAACAGAGGAACTAACATAGATACAGACTACTTTCAGTAATAACAATAATAAAATTGGAAGAGAACAAAGTAAGTAAAAAAGTCTGAAACATAGAAAAACTTAAAGAAGAAGAAACATCAGGAAAATATAGACATCAAGTACAGAACAGACGAATGGAAGAAGAAAAACATAATATAGGAGAGGATTGGAACCAAATTAAGGAATTAGTAGTGGAAGCCATAGAAAATACTGTAAGATCAGAAAACAAAGGAAAAGGAAAAAACTAGTTTGACAAAAAATGCGAAGAAATCTTAGAGAAAAAGAATGTAGTAAGGTAAAAGTGGCCCAGAGCAGGAAAGGAACAATATAAAACTGAATACCAGGAAAAAAGAAAAGAATCAGATACAATATGTGAAAGCAAGAAAAGACAATACATCGGAAAAATAACGGAAGAAATTGAAAACGAAAACAAAAGAAATAATCTCCAAAACTTCTTTCTAGCGTGATATAACTCATGTTCTTTTATGGGTATTTTGCCACCTTGCAAAATTAAAAGTATTAAATATCAAACGTTTAGAGGAACAATCTCTCCTCAAAATTTTCAATATTTAATATTTTTAATTTTGCAGTGTGGCGAAATACCCATAAAAGAACATAAACATATCAATAGACTAAAAAACAAGAAAGTATTCCGAAGTGACAGAATAAATGCTGAATTAATTAATGTAGAGGAGGAAGGCTTACAGCTAAGAATACATAAGTTAATAACAATGTATGGGAAAAAACAAGATTGCCAGATCAGTGAAAAAAAGGCTTGATTGTCTCTATACTTAAAACTAGAGAACTATTGGAATGTGCAAATTATAGGACTATTACATTGCTAAACATTACTTATAAGATATTAACATCTGTACTAAATTACTAAGATACAGGTTATTAAAACACACAGATAATAATCTGAGACTACCAGAGGGGAAAGGGAAATTGGCAATGGATGCAATCCACATGTTAAAGTATCTGAAAAATTCTATTAACATGATACAGACATTTATATATTATTTATAGATTTCATAAAAGCATTTGATGAACTTACAAGAAAGAAGATACTAGAAGATCTGGAAAACAACATAAAAACGCCTAAGAAATTCATACAACTAATCGAAATGACTATGGAAGAATCTAAAGCATATACCGGGTGGCAATGAAACTACTACCCACGGCGGCATTTCGAAAGGGCTTGAGATAGAAATATGCAATTCGGTATGTCGATAGGGTTGAAAATACTTGTCAAAATTCAGTTGTTTTTAAAAATCATAGCAACCTCTGTCCTGTCCCCTATATAGGGTGTCCCATTTAAAATAACAAAGTCAAGGTCATTTCCGGTGAAACCGGAAACAACATTCAATTGTTTTTATGTTACAATTGTTCCCAATTTTCAACCCTATCGACATATCGAATTGCATATTTCTATCTCAAGCCGTTTCGAAATGCCGCCGTGGGTAGTAGTTTCATTGTCACCAGTTATAATAATAAATCAAAATCAATCGAAAGAGATAGAATTCTAAAAAGGAGTACAGCAAGAAGATGTACCGTCAGCATTGCTGTTCATAACATCCGTAGACAATATTATGAAAGAATTAAAAAATATGCGCACCAAGAAATAAATCCAAGCAATTGCCTATGCGGATGACATAGTAATAATTGCGAGATATCGAAAAGATCTTGAACAAACACTGATCAGTATAGGAGAAAAGGTTGGAGAAAAAAGATTAGAAATTAATGAAAAGAAAATCAAGTACGTACATGCACTGCAGTAGAAGAAAAACCAAAACAATGCAAGGACTAAGGATTAATAATTATAACTTTGAAGGAGTACAGATGTTCAAGATTTGTTTTACACAGCAGAAATCAAAGAGCACATGTAAAGCTGAGAATACAACAAGGATAATATAAAGCTTTTTATGCAAGCAAACAAATGCTAAAAGATAAAAAGTTGACTAAAAACATAAAATTAAAAATCTATAGAACGACCATATGACCAGTGATGACATATGCAACAGGAGGTTGCAAACCTTACCAACAATAAAAACAACTCCAAATTTTCGAAAAGAAAAATAGTAATAATCATTATGGGGCTGAAAAAAGTAAATCAAAACTAAAGAAAATTGCTAATGAAGTATGAAATAGAGAATATGCTAAAGATGAGAAATATAAGGAAAGTATTTGAATCAAAGAGAATAAGATGGTATGGACATACTGGGTAAATATCCCAAAACCGAACATAGGCAATTAACATGGGAAAAAGGTTTTTCGCAGATTGCTGCTCCCCATTTTAACTTAGACGGTTTATAACGACACCAATCGAAAGAAGTTTTTTTTTTCTCATCTCATGATATGCGAATTAGTTAATTTTGAGTTGTATTTCTTTATTATTTTATCGAAAATTCGGGATAAATCTGATTTTAAAAAATCATATCTTGCCATGACTCTCTGTCATTAAAAAAACATGGTGAGTGATGGCTTGCCTGAAATCAAGTTTCAGTTTACGGCATAATGAATCTGTCACTTGAATGACGTTTGAATCTGTTTATTGGCTTACGAGTCATGGCTCTACATGATTTTCCGAATTGAATTTATTGCGAATTTTTGATAAAATAATGAGAAATACAACTGAAAATTAACTAATTCGCATATCATTAGATGAGAAAAAATTCTTCTTTTGATTGGTGTCCTTATAAACTCTCTAAGTTAAAATGGGGAGCAGCAATCTGCGAAAAACCTTTTTCCCATGTTAATTGCTTATGTTCGGTTTCGGAATATTCTCCCGGTATATTTAGAAGAGACAAGGACACACCACATTAACTGAATGGCAACCACAAAATACCAGATCAAAAGGAAGACCCAAATTGAAGTGGAAAGACCACGTAGAAAGTGATCTGAAGAGAATCGTAGTAATGAACTGGAAACAGAAAATAGAAGATGTGAAAGAATGGAAAAAAGTTGTTCAACGAAGGGAAAACCCATCACAATAAATGAGTTGATGAGTTTCTCTAGAAATAGCTGTGTAGCGTATCAAGGTAATTGACTTAAAAACGCCCGTTGTGCAAGGGATGGTCATAAATCTACCCAAACTTGACACTAAGTGCAATTCTAAATCAACTGAAACTTGACATTAAGCGCAGTTCCAAATTTGTAAACATCAGTGCTATCTAAAACGTGAGTGACGAATGATCTATAAACGTCAGTGCGACATATGTAAACAAAAAGTTTTAGAACCCAAATGTGATTTGGGTCGCCATCAAACAATGCAGACTAACTTGTCAAAAACGTCAAAGTATAAATTCGAAAAACAGCACGACGGATGTCACAAGAATAGGAGCACCCAATGACAAAAGGAAGGGTTACGTAAATATCCTCAATTATCCTTGTGACCCAAATTCCAGGCAGACAGCAATGACCAACCCTGGTAACAATACGGTCATAAATTATGGAGTATGAAAAGAGCACACGCAATGACCAGAATCGTTTTATTATCGGAAGTAGCATCCTAAACTTGTCTGTCACAATAGAGCGAAGGGTGCTAGTGTATCCGTTAGAATGGACGGGGCTCCTTCCATTCAAACAGTGGTTATATAAACTGGAGTAGCCTAGTTTTGGACATCAGTCGTCCCAGATCAGTGTGATCGCTTCACGTATTTGTATTTTGTATTTGCATTTGTGTAATATTAACGAACGTGTACTTGTGTATATTTGTTTATTTCTTTAAATTAAAAATAAAGGAAGGTTATTGTTTTCCATAAACGTGTGTATTTTACTGAACTAAATTCTACAGTAAAAATTGCTACGCATCAAATAAATTGGTAAATAGTAACCAAAGCTGCAACTTCTACGGAAGTGTATAGCTTGAATAAAAATAAATTTATCCAAAAATCTTCAATGTTCACCTGAAAATATACAAAGCAAAAACTTTTTTTTCATTTTGCTTTATGTTCTCCTCATATTCTCTTCTAATGTTCCAATTTAGTCGCCAGTATTATCTTGAGCTTCGAAATACGACTGCAAATCACTTAAGATTTTTAAGGCTTGCTCGCTGATAAACGCGGGTGCTTGTTTTCCATCTTCTTCTTCGTCGCTCTCTTTTCTTTCATCGAATTCCGTTTCTCTCTTCCTACATCATCTTCACATGTACTCGTTCCTTTTTTCATCTCATCTACATTAAAACATATCATTACAGCGTATTCTTTTACAAAGTTTTGCTTTCCACTGTTGAACATCTTATCCGATAGCAAATGCCTTCTCTGCACACACACGTTTGAAAGAAGTTCATTCCGGTCCGCAAATATTCTCAGCCAGCCTGAACTTGCTTTAAATGTACCATTATGTAATCGTTTCTCGAGCTCATCAGCTTTTGTCCTAATTAACTAAACACCAAATAGAATATTATGACTACAAGCATCTCTAAAGCACGTTAACACATACTCTGCAACATCTGGAAATTCCGACTTTCTTAAAACATTTTTTCTTCTCATTAACTTGTCGCTGCCATCTACTTTGCAACAGCCCAAAAATGTCATCTTTTGCTTGTTTTCCTGCCGGTTGCAGTTGTTTCTTTGGAGTAAACTAGAACTTTTACTGATAAAAGTTTCTAAAAACAATGCAGTCTGCTTTGCAACTTCTGATTTTTTGGCTAGCTGTTTTTTAAATGACTGCGGCGCTGGCTATATTTGAAATATATGAATATATGAAAGATAGTATTTTACATGGGGCATATGGCCTTAACTGTCTTTTACAGTGTTCTACCCTTTTTAGAGTAAGCTGGGTGCCCAATTCTATCATTGTATGAATAATATTTTTGTTATAATAGCTACAAGATCAGTTAATTAAGAGGAAAATTATGAGCAGTAACCAATCTTGAATCGTCTTTCAGTGCATTTGGAAGGAAAGTACAATGATCAGACGTTTGAGCAAAGAGACGTTTCATTCAATTTGGGTGAAGGTTCCGAAGTAAATATTATAGAAGGAGTAGAAAAGGCTTTAGAAAAATTCAAAAAAGGGGAGAAGTCCCGACTCATCATTAATCCCAGATATGCCTTTGGCACAGAAGGAAACTCGGGGTGGAACATTCCTCCAGACGCAACCGTCGAATATATTGTAACCTTGAAATCATTCGAAAAGGTAATAATTTACATAATTTGTGCCATAGTAATAACTTGAATCTTTCTTTAAGGAAAAAGAATGTTGGTCACTCGATTCGGCGGAAAAAATTGAACAGTCAAAACTGTTCAAGGAAAAGGGAACAAACTACTTCAAAGCTGGAAAAATGAACCTCGCTGTTAAAATGTATAAAAAGGTTCTAACATTTTTAGATTCTGATACAGGTATGGTGTCTATAAAAATTTTCTCATGTGTAAAATTATACAAAATTTGCTTTCGAAGGCACTGAAGGTGAAAACGTGGAGGAGCGAAATAAACTACGCCTATCAGCCAACTTAAACTTATCTCTGTGCTACTTAAAGTTGAAAGATTATTTCGACGTTCGAAGTACAGCTACCGCTGCTCTCGAAATAGACCCTAATAATGAAAAGGCTTTCTTTAGACGTGGTCAAGCTCTCTTGGCCATAGGAGAACCAGAGCAAGCTAGTAAAAACTTCGCAGAAGTTTTGCGTCTGGAACCGAACAATCAGGCTGCAAAAGCTCAGCAAGCGATATGTATGAAGACACTTAAAGACCAGCTACAAAAGGAGAAAAAGATCTATGCAAACATGTTTGACAAATTTGCCAAAACCGACACTCAGGTGAATTGAATTCATTTTTATACCTTCTATTAATTGTACATTTTACGTTTCGCATGTTTACGGTATTTTTTATTGTTTAATAAACTTTACTTACCTGTGTTTGGTTACTTTGAAAATAATTAGAAAATTGTAAAGACATTATTTTATTTTAATGAAAATGCAAAACTACGTTAGTTGATATAGTAAGTGGAAATTATAGAAAGAGGAAGACGAAAAGAACAAGCAACCTGATGTGATGTCGTCTCTGGGAGAATGGGGCAAAGAAGACCGCCACAGGGAGCCCAGCGAATTTGAAAAAGAAAATCCTAATATTCTTATGCTTAATGGCAGTGGCGAATTTAAGGATATGTAGGTTGCAGCATACTGCATTTAAATGTCTCTTTCATGTTTTTACGATTTGTAGAATAGTTTATAAAGTATAAGTGAAACCAAAATTAATAAAAGTGCACCTCTCCAATCTTATTTTGTTTTATTGCATACCTCAGTCCCTTTAAAGCTCAAAGTTTTTCGAAATTCCTGTGTCATAGAGTATTGTTACAGAGATGACATTTTTACAATCGAGTAAATATGTGATGGAAGACCCAAAAGCAGTCTGTGTACTATTGCCAACGATAATCTAGTGCTCGTTTTTTACCGATTTTAAATGTAGTTATGTCTTCCATATTATACTGACTTAACAAAATCCTACATTGATTATTATTGTACTCAACTGTCACATGACTGATATCCAATGAAAATTATAAATTTTTGAACTGATTACCTGAGCAGCAGCCTAGAGATGATTATTGATCCTGTGGATGATGTTACAATTAGAAGTAGAAATGTAGTCCAGTCGTTGAAGGTAAAAATATGCTATTACCTCAGAATTCTTTGAACCTTGACCGATTGACGTGAAATTTGGTGAGTGGTTAGGGGATGGCTCAAGGAGCAAAAGTGACATAGCGCCGATGTGCGCCTTTACCCTGAGAGTGGATGCCACCCCTTCTCGGGGGTGGAAATTGTTCACTCAAAATAACCCCGGAAATGGATAGAGGGACAAATTCTAAGTAAAAAATGTTCTATATAGTTTTTTCGATAGATCGATATTTTTCGAGCTATTCGCGATTGAAAACTTAGATTTTTCCTGATAAAAATGCATGTTTTTGGACGGTTTTTCGCGAATAAGTCGAAAAATTCGCGTTCTATCAAATAAGTTGCAATAACCAAAAATAAAGCTTAGAAAAGAGTAAAGAGATTGGTTGTTTTATGAATGCTCTAGGTCCAAAATAAAAGAAGTTATGGCTCGTTGAAGAAGATTTTTTTTTGCAACCACTTTGTTCGAAGTAATCAACGTTAATTAACGAAAAACCGATGCATTTTTCGGGAAAAACTTGTAGAACAGTTTTTGTAGTGATTGAAAAGACCCTTAAAATGAGCACTGTTAAAAGTCAATTGCATTATAACTAAGCGAGTTACGATGCAAAAACCGTGGGCAACTCGAATTTTTGAAAAAAAAATGAGCGCTAAAACGGGACCCGGACACTTCGTCCACTCGTCTTTTAGTACCATATCGCCCAACCGGAAGTCCACTTCGCCCAATTTTTGATATGTACCACATCGCCCAACACGACCACTTCGCCCACATTTTCACGAGGGACACAACGCCCAACAAGACCACTTCGCCCACATCTTAGCGAGGGACAAAACGCCCACATCGACCACTTCGCCCAAAGTTTATATAGGCCCACAACGCCCAAAATCCGTTCGTTAGAACTCGGTTAATGCACACGCACAGTGTTGAATAATAGTGGAAAAGTTCTGTGGCCACAACGCCCAAAGTAGATTCGTGCGAATTAAGCTAGGTTAGGTTAGGTTAGGTCAGATTAGGGCGAAGTGGTCCTGTTGGGAGTTGTGTCTCTCGTGAAAAGTTGGGCAATATGGTATAAAAAGACGGGTGGGCAAAGTGGTCGGCAGGCGAAATGTTCAGCCACGTATGTGTGCATTAACCGAGTTCTAACGAACGGATTTTGGGCGTTGTGGTCCTGTTGTGGGCGTTGTGGGCCTATATAAACCTTGGGCGAAGTGGTCGATGTGGGCGTTGTGATCCTCGCGAAGATGTGGGCGAAGTGGTCCTGTTGGGCATTGTGTCCTTCTTGAAAATGTGGGCGAAGTGGTCGTGTTGGGCGATGTGGTACATATCAAAAATTTGCCGAAGTGGACTTCCGGTTGGGCGATACGGTACTAAAAGGTGAGTGGGCGAAGTGGTCTGTGGGCAAAGTGGTATGGACCCGCTAAAACCCCAGCCATTCCACTAGAATTGATATTGACCATTACCCCTTTACAAATTACTTTATTTTAGTATTACTCATGTAATCCAAAAGTTTTTCGACATGCTCAGACTTTGCATATTCAAAAAGTAAACGGCTGAAGGGCTCGGTAGGGGTGGTGCGCGCAAAATAATGCAAACTTCTAACATTTATATCTCCGTTATTTTTTTTCCTGCAGAAATTAAAAAAAAACAAATGTTAAGAAAAAGTCCACATTTTTGTACTATATTATTTTTTACGTTTTTTTCTTTAGTTTTAGGTATTTTCAAAATAAGGTATTGTTTAAGAAATTTGTAAATACGTTTTCCACTTCATATTTTTTTCAAAAAATACGCATTCTAACCCGCCCAAACTTTTGGACTACATAAGTAATACTAAAATAAAGTAATTTGTAAAGGGATAATGGTCAATATCAATTCTAGTGGAATGGCTGGGGTTTTATCGCTCATTTTTTTTTCAAAAATTCGAGTTGCCCACCGTTTTTGCATCGTAACTCGCTTAGTTATAATGCAATTGACTTTTAACAGTGCTCATTTTAAGGGTCTTTTCAATCACTACAAAAAATTTTCTATAAGTTTTTCCCGAAAAATGCATCGGTTTTCGTTAATTAACGTTGATTACTTCGAACCAAGTTGTTGCAAAAAAAAAATCTTCAACGAGCCATAACTTCTTTTATTTTGAACCTAGAGCATTCATAAACAAACCAATCTCTTTCCTGTTTTTTAAGCTTGATTTTTCGTTATTACAACTTATTTGATAGAACGCGAAGTTTTCGACTTATTCGCGAAAAACCGTCCAAAAACATACATTTTTATAACGAAAAATCTAAGTTTTCAATCGCGAATAGCTCGAAAAATATCAATCTATTGAAAAAACTAAATAGAACATTTTTTACTTAGAATTTGTTGCTGTATCCATTTACGTGGTTATTTTGAGTGAACACATTTCCACCCACGAGAAGAGGTGGCATCCACTCTCAGGGTAAAAGCGCACCTCGGCGCTATGTCACTTTTGCTCCTTGAGCCATCCCCTAACCACTCACCAAATTTCACGTCAATCGGTCAAGGTTCAAAGAATTCGGAGCGGAAAACCTTCAACGACTGGACTAATGCAAGAAACGAGCAACCTGAATTAGTATTAAGTCAATGTTAAATCATTATTCGTGTACGGGTTTTGTGTAATAATCTTCAAAATATAAATATGGGCGACACGAATACTTTTGCCCGTGCTTGGTGCCCTTAGAAAACTGCCCTCGGTGAGCTTTAATGATTGCTAACAATAGGACAAAATAAGACAGACAAAACTTTAGATTTAAATTAAACAAGTTTTCAGTCGAGCAAGCAGACATATACCACCGAGTGCCAGTACGTTTACTATGGCAAACCAAATGAAAAGGTGACTTTTAGAATAGGTAATTATAAAACAAGCAAATGATAGAGCAGCGAAAACGATGATAACAAAAATCGGTTGTGAAGCGGAGCCCATAAATCAGTCAAAGTCAATTGTATGTATTGCTTTACCAATGACACTAATAAAAAGTAGAATTCAGAGTGCTGCGATTCGAGTTCGAAGTGGATCTTCTAAATCAATTGTGTGCGTGCAGGTAAGAAATCTTAGTAACCTCAAAGTTGATTAATGTACGTTGCGCTAAGCGAGCTTTCTAAAAATGAACTTTCCTAAAACGTCAGACTGCAGTTCTCCAAACAGCAGGCATTCCATATCAGCACAGCGTGCGGATCGTGATCAACAAAGGCACTCCCGATAAGTTTACAAGAATACCTTTTGCGTCATGCAAAAGGGCCAATTGCAGGAGCAATAAATGGACGGGCATTTGACTCGGCGAGTAATGGACCATAAACTCGAGCTGAGAAAAGTGGAATAGAATTCCTCTTCAAGGCGAGTTATTTCAACCCTACTGGGACAGTCCAATGGCTGGCTTGACAATACCTATTGTACTTGAAGAATAGGGAATCCATTTTCTTGCATAAGTGATCTGTATATAAGCATGGACACTCTGTGATTCAGCAATTGTGTTTCTATCTGCCTTGTGTCACTTTGACCAAGACGAGGGCATGGGTCAGATTCCTTAGCCTCTTATTATCAAATTAGATTCTGTCGTTCGTTTATACTGAATTCACTATTTGTATTTTCTACATATAGACGTTGTTATATGTGTTTGTAATTTCGGTTCTAATGTAAATAAAAAGAAATATTATTTTCCTCATTCGGTTATATCTTATTGAACCAATTTGATTCCAAAGTGGTGAACAATGGTAAGATCATCATAACAGTTCCTAAAGTGCAAACCACATTAGGTATTTGTGGTCTGTGACTGAACAACATTAAATAAACAACATAACCTTTTCCTATTGAAAAATGTGAGGAGGCTACTAAGTAAAGGTGAAATGCAAGATTGATATGGCTAAAAGCAAATTCCGAGGTGAATAAAGAAGTATAATAGAATTGGGAAAAAAAGCTACAACCACTTATTCAAAAGGATATGAATTCTAAATTAACAAGCTGAAACGACCCAAAATGGAGTTAGTGAGCTGCCAACTGCAGAAGAATTTGAAGAAGCAATAAACAAAAGAACAAAGAGGAACTCGAAGATGCCACTTAATGAATGGGGAACTACTAAAACTCACAGGAAATGAAATTAATGACAAACTTTACAAATTGATAAACAATATATAACTTAACAAGAATGACAAAAACGTAAACAACAACAGCAAAAGTAAAAACCATAGAAGATGCAACTGATATGACGCACTGTAGGCCATTTTTTCTAATATACAAGGTGTAGCTAATCACCCGTTGTACCAAAGTTTCTGGAAAATCGTTAATATCAGAAGGTTGGAAAAAAAAATCAAAGTTGGTAAAAGTAGATTTAACCGATCTTAACTTTCAAAATTTAAATGAAAACGGGGGTCAAATTGACCATGATTAGCCAGAGCCCTTTAATAAAAATAACAGTTCTAGAAAAATTTTTAAATATATCTTTCCGTTTACAACATAAACGAGTAGGAAGATATTACACTTGTTTGTTAGTAGTAGCCATAAAAAACGATTAGGTGAACAGGGAAAAGGAAAATCAAATACAGTTACTATTGAATTTGAATAATTTTAATGTAGGTAATTGTCTCGATAGACCAGTTATCCGTCAGAGCAACTGTCACTAGTGGCAGTCCTCAAGGAGTCTTGTCCCCAATGTTAGGGTGTCTGGTCGTGGATGGGCTACTCGGGGAGCTTACTGCAAAAGGCATCTTTATGCTAGGTTAAACATATGATCTTGTAATATTAACGCTTGGAAAGTTCCCTGGCACAGTAAGTGAGATCATACCGTATGATCGAAAACTTTCAACGTCTAGAGGGCTGTCGATTTTTTTAAAATTAAATTTATTTCATACTGATGTCAAAAATGACATTTTTTGGATTATTTATGGTACAAAAAGTGGAACATTAAAATCCTAGTACTTTAAAGTAAAATTTTAAAGTTCAAGTACTTTAAAACTTATTTATTGTACAAAAAATGGAACATTAAAGTCCTAGTACTTTAAAGTAAAATTTTAAAGTTCAAGTACTTTAAAATTATACGTCAGTTGTTGACATGACATTTGAAATGATTTACAACTTTTCATTTAAAATTCATTAAACTTGCAGTATGAAATAAACCGTTGTATTCACCACGAACGAAAAGTGTTTTTAAAGGTCCTCGCAAGTAATTCCGTTCTCGGCTGACGCCTCGGACGTAAACAACTTTCTCGTCTTTAAAATGCCACTTTTCGTTCTAGATAAATAAACTACTATTATGTTGGCAGTGATGAGTAAAGCTACTTAATAATATAACCTATACAATTTTGACAGATAAACTTAACTTTTACAGGATGTTTAATACTAGGTGGTTCTGTGTATGGAAATGCAGCAAATAATTTTGAATAGCTGTAGTCGTTTTTGTTACTAACATTTTTATGTATGCAACAAGAATGTTTGTATTTGTTGAAATGACAATCCTGACATAATCTTAAACTGACAGACATAAAATTCCTATGTGACTTTTACTACCACGACTGCCAACAAATTTTTTTGACAAAATAATTCCACAGCCCTCTAGACGTTGAAAGTTTTCGATCATACTGTGAAGCCCTCACTACTCTACAAAACTGGTGCATAAGGTAAGGTCGCCTACCAAAGCAGAACTTGTAATTTTCACCAAAAGAAGGAGAATTGAGGGTTTTAGACAGCCATCACTCTTCGGCAACGCTTTTCAGCTCTTCGAATCAGTTAGATATCTTGGAGTCATCCTGAATTTGAAGCTGAACTGGAGGGCTCATGTAGAGAGACAAGTTCAAAGGGCCACTGCCTCCCTGTGGAAATGCAGAAGGACCTTTGGAATTAGCTAGGGTTACAAGATCAATAACATATGCTGCTCTGGTTTGGTGGCAACAATCAGAAATTGCCTCAACAGACTACAGAGATTGGCCTGTTTAGTCAGCAGGAGCAATGCACTGCACACTGCTCCTATGGCAGCTCTGGAGGTGCTTCTGGGACTCGCGTCTCTTCACTTAGTGATTGAGGCCGAGGCTAGGAAGTCAGCTTACAGAGTTTGCCAGGGACAGATGTGGACACACAGGGATTATCCAACACTTTGAGTATGTCCCAGAACTTCCCACAAGGAGCAATACAGGGTCTGGCAACGAAGCAAGGGTGGAAGATATTTCTAAAACTATAACAGCCGTATTCATAGTCGTTCGCCCGCGGCTCGCCAGCGAGTCGCCGGAGTTTCGTTATGAATAGTATGTTGGCGGCAGTGTACGTCTATATCAAATTCGAGGTTAGCAGGTTAGATTTTGTGTCAATTTCTGTCAAAACTGACGGAAAACCTAACCTGATAACCTCGAATTTGACATAGACATACAGTGCCGCCAACATACTATTCATAACGAAACTCCGGCGACTCGCCGGCGAGCCGCTGGCGAACGACTATGAATACGGCTGTAAGAGTTACATGAATATTATGTATATAAAAGTTATAGGTATGAAGGTGGTGCACATTTCTAAAATAGTTTTGATTATACAGGGTGGCTCAAAAAAGTGGCGAAACAAACGTACTTTTTTTTAATAGAATGCCCTATATTTGAAAAGCTTAAAAGTTTTGCATTGAAATGCTCATCATTTTCATATAAAGTTGTATTGGTCTAACGTCAACTGTTTTGGAGATATTAACGATTTTATGTAAAAAAATACTGAACTTTAGGCGGTTGCTGTAAGCAACAGAAAATAATTGAATTAAGAGAAACGTTACCAAAAAATTATTCTTTTCGTGAACTACCTGTCAAGTATAAAATGGTGGATCTTTGTATTAATGCTATACAGGGTGCTCAAGATTTGCAAATTTAATGATTTCGATTTTTTTTTTCAAATGGAAGGCCCTGTATATTTTGATATTTTTGAAAAGCCCTTTTAATGAGCTTTCTTTTGATATGTTACTTCATTCCTCTAAGTTCAACTGTTTTTCAGATATGCGTGTTTGAACATAAATACTTTTTTGTCACCTCTAAAACTGACTATTAAAAGCTCACTGTCAATGCGAAAAGTTAGCGATTCACAATTTTTTTCCCTAGTAACCATTTTAACATCGCAACCACGTAAACAATGTCTTAATGAAATAATCGCGTCACTTCATTTTACTTTACGCATCGCCATGGCTAACCTGATTATTATTGTAATTCGTCATTTTTCTGGAACTGGCTAAAATTATTGACAATTGCATCACGGCGCGTCCTTCATCACGCAACAGTTTTATTGAGTTTGAGAGTTTTTGTGAAGTTGAAGATGGAATCTGAAGATAACTGCACCCCGGTTGAAGTATTTGAAGCGGCCCAGACAACAACCAATGAGTTGTTGCCGGCCAAATCTCGAGGCCCTTATGAACGCCAGTACGACTTCATCAAATGGTGTGAATCGAACTTTCAATTATTTAACAATTTTGTCATTTATTTAGGACCGTAGAAAAAATGTTGTATGCATTTCGAGTGTAAAGAGCCATTTTGGTATTCGGTTGCTTTTTCGCGCCTCGCTACCGCTCGGCACGAAACTCGCATCCTCATACCAAAATGGCTCTCTTTACACACTAAATACATAAATATCTATTTCCTTGTCGTTTTTTTTCCTTACACATTTCAGGTATTTTGTTTTCTTTTCATTTATCTCGAGACCTATTCTCTTTGTTTCTTCTGTTAGTTCCTTAAACACTTCTGTTACTTTCTTCCATGTTCTTGATACAATTGAGATATTCTGCGTATGCTATAAGTTATATTTCTTTAGTTCTTATACTTCCATTTATGTTTATTCTCCTAATCGTATCCTCTAGTGCCATGTTAAAAAGGATTGTCGAGAGCGCGTCTCCTTGCCGTACTCCATTATTCGCCTCAAATGGCTGTTTTTCCTTCTTCTATATTCACTACCGCTCTTGAATTTTCCATAGTCATTCGTATACATCTCCTTAATTTTTCTGGTATTTCCATTCTTTTCATTATTCGCATAAGTTCTTTTCTATGTTGTCGAATGCTTGTTTGTAGTCAATGAATATACTATGTATGTAAGTTCATATCATACTCATAGCTTTTTTCTGGTAATTGGTACATGATATGTAGACCTACCTGGTCGAAAAACCATCTGGTAGTCACCCGTTTCTCTCTCCGTGTATTGTAAGAGTTTTCTTTGTAATATTGTTGTGAGCATTTTGTAGGTTGTGTTTAGTAGTGTTATACCTCTATGATTCTTGCATTGTTGCAAATCTCCTTTCTTTGGAATTATTATTATCCCCGTTTCCCATTCTACTGGCATTTTCTCGTTTCTTCAGATTTCCCTTATCAATTCTTGTTAAGTTTTCCCCTCCATATTTCAGCATTTATTTCGTCACAGCCTGGTGTCTTTCCATTCTTAATTTTCCCTATAATCTCGATATTTTCCTCATATGTTAGTTCTTCAATTTCCTTTCTTTCTTGTTGTTCTTGTTCCTCGTTTGTCTCTATTTCTTTATATAGTAGTTTGCTGAAATATTCCTTCCATATACTCTTCTTCTTACTGTCCTCGTACTCTATGTTGCCTACTTCGTTTTTATTCCTCTTTGTTTCTTTACAGTCTTTTTATTTTGTTCCTTAATTTGTTGATAAAATTTTCTTGTGTTATTACTCCTTCCGCTGTTTTCAATCTCTTTCATCATCCCGTCTATCCATTCTCTCTTCTTTTGTCTATAGCTCCTGTGTGCTTCCTTTTTCTTGTTTTTGTATTTGTCCAGGTCTTCTAATTTTTCCGTTCTTACACACCTTTTTGCTTTAATTTTTCTTATTTATTGTTATTTGGCATTTGTCGTCATACCATTGTTTCTTCGGCTTTTTATTTTAATATCCGATCGTTCTTTTGGCACTCTCTTCTATAATTTTAATATTCTTCCATTCATCCTTTCGCTTTTTTCTATTTCTTTGTTAATTTCGTTTGTGTATTCCTGTTTTCCTCCCTCAGTGTATAGTTTTTCTACATTTCATCTTTTCCCTTCGTCTTTTTTGTTTGTTATTATAATCTTGTTTCACATTTGCGACTACTAAAAAGTGATCGGTGTCAGCATTAGCACCTCTAAATGATCTCACATCGGTTATTATTTTTTAATTTTTCCATATTAGGACGTGGTCTATCTGATTTCCTCTTGTGGACCCCGGCATCATCCATGTTTCCTTATGTATTCTTTTATGATTGTACATCGTGCTGCTAATAACCATTATTGTTGTTGCTGCAAAATTACAGATTCTGTTCCCATTATTGTTCGTTTTTTCGTGTATCGTATGCTTTCCGGCTACCTCTTTTACATAGTTCTCCTTACCAATTTGTGCA
Source organism: Agriotes lineatus (assembly GCA_940337035.1). Lineage (NCBI taxonomy): Eukaryota > Metazoa > Arthropoda > Insecta > Coleoptera > Elateridae > Agriotes > Agriotes lineatus. The sequence continues at coordinate 24,696,985 of OW679197.1, read as the reverse complement.
TTCATATCTCCAAGTATTATTAGAATATCTTGTTTTGGTACATTTTCGTATTCTATTTTTCTCGTTATAAAATTTATCTTTTTCTTCGTTGCTATCTACATCTGTGGGTACATATGCACATATGATGGAAGTATATGCATAATGAGAATAATTGCAAATATCCAAGGTTAACACAGAAATAAAACACTGTGCTAATAATAATATATAGAATTTTTTATTATCATTTGCAAGTACATGGTTTTACAATCTTCTCAATTTGTTAAAGAATAAAAGCAGGGAATAGAATAAGTATTATTGTGGCAAATGTGATTTTAAAATGGGGGTGCACGCACCCAGTGATTAGAAAACATCTTTCATGCGTGTGAACATTTTTACATATCGTGTCGGAATATATTAATAAAAAAATCTTAAATCTCTAACGACATACACAGTTAATACACAGAGCTTCAAAGATGCTTTAGTTAGCGCACCCACTTTTGCAGTAGTAGAAACTATACATCTATAAAAGGAACAAAGTGATAACAATATTGTACTACATCTTCAACATAAAACATGTCCAAAGCTCTGTCTGCTTTCCTCTCTGAAAATGTTGCTGTGGAACTTACTCTCTCACCACTCTCTCTTACCTAAATTGTTTTAATACAAAAAACATGGATTTAAATCGGATTTGATCTCCATCACTTTGGCTGCCTACAATCGCATACAATATTACATTATAGCACAAAAATACACATTTCCATACAACTTATAGAAGAACAGAACACCACGTTTCGAGCTTAGTCGAAATTGTTTCAAAAATATGTTGCTCTGTTATTTTTATAGCTTGGTGTATCGTACATTGTATTTGTGAGTTAGGAAAGTTCCTGTAGAAAACATACAGCCGAATTATACTCACAAAATAATAATAGAATCAGTCGAACACAAATCACAAACACAGGTTTAATTCTAATAAATAATATAATACTTTAACTTTACAAGTGAGCTGTCAAGGTTGCCAATAACATTTAGAAAAGCTGTAAAAAATTGATTGTGTAATACACAGAGTATGGACGTTTAATTTTTAAATACAGTTACTTAACAATAATTTATTGCACACCCACAGAATAACTTCAATACTTGTTTCTCCACCCTTTAATGAAGTTCAAAACATTCATTTGAACGTACACAGACTAATACGAAAGTATAGAAAATACAATCTTTTGACAGCTCGTTACAACAATATGACTGACTATACTGCTAAAATTAAATGAGAACATGAACGATTAAACTAAAATGCAGCAATGAACGGAAATCAACAGATGATGCACACAGTCCCTTATTTCTTCTTGTTTGTTGGACTACGCTGCGGTGTCGCGGGGCGCCCAGAATTTACTCCTTGGTACTGGTACTTGGCTTTCTTTTCTGATGGTTTCAAAATCTAAATACACAAGAAAAAATTACAAATATTGAAGTTCTTATGTTGCTAATGCAATGTGCAATCGATCATCACAAGAATCACTACATTCTACATTCTGAAAATCTGACAGCTTGAACTCGAAGAGTTTTTTTCTGTTTTATAAAATGCCAAGATGAAATAGGCAAGAATTAAAATTTAAAAAAATAATTAAGCAGTGGAATAAAGGTCGTTTTACGCTTAACTCCACTATGCTTGTTTTAAAGGCTTGGAAAAAACGAAACAGTTTGCCCTAAATATAGAGTTACGCATGAATTAATTTCATTGCGATGTTAATAAAGACAAGTTTTTTTAAGATTTTTTCTGAAAAAGTTTCCTTATTAATGTTTTTAATTGAGTAGAGCGGCAAAGCACCCACAAAAAAAATTAATAGTGTGTAACTCAATCTTTAATTGTACGCAAAGAAAAATTCCCCGATTCTATTATATATTCTAGTATATATTCAACTGCATAATGAATTTTTCTTAAATAAAAAAAATCATGGAATCAAACCTGAAACGAGCACATCAGCGTTTCATCCACGCTCATCATGCCCCCAGCGTTGTCAAACTCTCCACAGTAGTTGGGTGCTGAAAACAGAGTGACGAGCTGTCGTTTTGCGAAAAATTCGTACCCATCCTCGACGACTTGGTGGGCACGACAAATTAAATCCAAGTCGTGTCTGCTTAAGAATTTGCTAACAACGTCGGCGCCGAAGGTAAACGAAACCCCACGGTCGTTCTCTCCCCAACCTTGCACGTCCTTGTCGGGGTCTGACCAGAGAAGATCACATAGGAGACCTGCGGGCAAACAGATAGTTGCTTTTGATAAAAACAAATGTGGTATTATAAATACGGAGAAACACAAATGAACTGAAACTGATCCAGAACCGTTCTTAGTCAATGATACTAAACGACTGGAAACATTCTTTGCAAGAATCTAATCTAGAAGGTCAAAATCAGAATTTGACTTGAATTACAGCCAGTGTAACTTTTCTTTCAAAAGCAAATGTGATATAAAACAAAAATTAAGAAATTATTGTTTAACAAATGCCGTAATTAATTTGTCAAATCTTTCACATTTTAGATACACAAAATACAAAAAATGAGGTGTAGTCACCACACAACTTTCTACTGACAGATCAAATAAATTTATAATTAAGTCACCTGTGATTCGTGTTATACTTTTGGCTAGAGTGCTTTATTAACCAGGCAAGCTTATCCCACTAGATTTTGTATCACAGGGATTTTAGCGCCAAGCCGTTGGCTGCGCTGACCGGTAACCGTGCCTTCTGTCTTCTGTCAACCAAGCAAGACAAGAAACCGTTGGAGCACGTACTGTTTGATCTAGACGAACACTGCATTCCATTACGATGTTAATTATAATTACAGTCCTCATCCAAGTGTGGTTATTTAAATCTATATACAGTGTGTAGGTGTTGTTCTGTGCTGTCAACTGTATTTGTCAGTTCTATTGAGTTCTGTCACTCGTCACTGTTGTTTGAACTAAGGTACTATTAATGTTCTCTAGTTTAAACCACGTGCATGTTAGTTAACAGTGTTTTCGTTTCGATTGTTTCTGCTTTCTTTTTATTTGTTTAAAAACCAATCTTTTCTAAGACGGATAAAATTAAATGACAGGATCTTTGTTTTTCCAACTTACCGTATGCTATTTGGAAAGTAACTAGAATTTGAATTTGCCGCCACTTTCAGTAACTCAAAATGGCGGACGAGCTTGCTCGTATCAATATAGTAACTTACTTTTGGCAGTACTGAAGTATATTGTCAATCTATGTCAAATTCGAGGTTAGTAGGTTAGGTTTTGTTTGTTGTTTGACACAGACTGACGTAAAACCTAACCTACTAACCTCGAATTTGACATAAACTGACCATACACTTCAATACTGCCAAACATATAACACAAATCACAGACTACTCTAATTGTAAATTTATTTATCTCCTGGTATTACTGCTTGTAAAAATCTAATTTTGCGGGTTTTTTTTCAAAAACTACCTACCTCTTACAATAGTACATTATGTTATTAGAAGTAAAAGTGATACTCTGTGTGGCGAGACGCAATACGTTTGACCGATGAGTGTAAGCGAGTTAGACTAGTCCAGGCGAGGCTCACAAAGTCACTTTTACTCCCAATAGCGTATGCTATTTTATTTTCAAATGCCCAAACTAATATAAATAAATATATATTTAAAAATTACGATTATCAAGAACTGACGTCTACGTCAGTTCCTGACAATCAAGGAATCAAGAAGGCCAATGTCAAAAATACTCGAAAGCTAATCAACACCGACGTAAATTTCGTCAAGTTATAACAAGAGGTCAATAAAAAAACCAATTAGGGTAGGCTGTGATATGTGTTGTACGTTTGGCAGTACTGAAGTGTATTGTCAGTCTATGTCAAATTCGAGATTTGCAAGTTAAGTTTTACGTCAGTCTGTGTCAAACAACAAACAAAACCTAACCTACTAATCGCGAATTTGACATAGACTGACAATACACTTCAGTACTGCCAAACGTATAACACATATCACAGCCTACCCTAATTGGTTTTTTTATTGATCTCTTGTTATAAGTTGGCATTTTTTTGATGTTTGAAAATAAAAACGTTTTTGACAAAAGTTATAAGTAATTGTGTGATATATAACAGATTTAATAGTTATTTATGGTACAAGTATGTTATATTACAAATAATCCAAAAGAGAAAACTTGAGACCTCAGAGCCAGGCACACGGGTGCTATAGAAAATTTTATCCACCAACTCAATAAATACCAAAAAAGCATAAATTTTGTATTGACAGATGTGAAAAGTCAAAATGACAAATTAATTGAGAGTAAGCCAAAGTATTTATAAGTTATGGGAATAAGTTAAGTAATTAATAAGCCACGTGTGGGTTATTTAATAAATATTCTTTCGTTAGCCTCTTTCATTCCAGTATTGAACATAGGCCTCCTGAGTATTTCTCCATTTGTTGCGGTCGCGGGTTCTTTTCATCCAGTAGGGCCCGACTACTTTCTTTATGTCATCTGCCTATCGTAGTTGTGGTCTTCCCCTTTATCTTTTTCTGATCCAGAGCTTCCATTGTTGAATGATGTAGTTCCATCGGTTGTCATTGTATCTAGCGTTGTGCCCTGCCCATTTCCACTTCAGCTGGCTTGCATGTTTAACAACGTCCTTCACTCCTGTGTGCTGACGAATACATTCATTTCTCATTTTATCCTTTAGTGTTATATGTAACATTGATCTTTCCATTGATCTTTGGGTCTTAGTGAGTCTGTCCATATTATGTTTTGTGAAAGTCCAGACTTGTACTCCGTATGTTAGGACTGGGAGTACACATTGGTCAAATATCCGGCGTCGTATATGTAATAATTTCTTTCCCTTTTCCAGTAAATATTATCACGTTTTAATAGTTTGATTTTCTATGTAGGTAACTTACACCCTTGGTTCATGACTGTGTACTATGGAATTATTTACTCCTAATGAATAATTTTCATATTCTTGCAGCTGAACTATCGTCTATGTCCGTACTTCCATTTTTACATTTTCTTTTCAGTTTACTGAAGTACAAACGAATTATTAAAGAACACTTCTATAATAAAATCTAAGGAACGATGCAATATATCACTGCCTCTTACACTTACCAGCCATGCTGTTGGAGATTTAGCAACACTGATTGTAGACCAATTTTTGTACTGTTTATTTATAGAAACGTCTGTTCAAATGTGGCATGTGAGTAAATATTAATATGTTGGACCGCTCTAAGTTTGAAGAAATACATTTATTTATATTACTGTATTGTTCGTGATAAGTGAAAGTGAAATTGCTGCTAGAATTTATGGGTTTTTATTAAGTATTTCACTGAGGTAAGTAACAATCTAACCTCATTTTTAGGGCATTCCTTGTAACTTTTAATTTTATATTTAGAGTTCCATGAAGACGCTGTGTACCAACCACAACAGTTCCTTACAAGAAAATGGTATGGAAACTATAACATTTTCTTCTCCAATGGATGAGATCCGAAAGAAAGCATAGCTTCATGCAACAGCACGAGAACTTTGGACCTCAAGAAAAAGTGCTGTCGTGTGTGAAATACATTTTAATGGAAAAGACATTTGCAAACGTTAGAAATGAGAGTGGAGATCTGCAGAACTGTTGCTGCATTACCCTCGATTAGCTGACAATGCTGTCCCAAGCGTATTTCCAAATGTACCAACATATTTGTCGTAAAGCGCCTCAAGAAAGGACAAATCCTGAATGTAGAAGAAGAGAAGAAAGATGTGCACAAAAAGTTAAAGTGTTTTTAAATGATGACATCAGCAGTTTTTCGAAGTTTATGGAACAATTTACGTCACACCAATTTAGATGTTACCGAGCAGATAGGTTTATTATGTTCAAATGAGATTATTTACAGCAGTAGCACCATAGTTTTTGCATATATGTTGTACTCTCAATCAGCCGTAGTGTATAAAGAGTTACAAACTTTAAAATAATTACAGAAATGTTCTTTTATCTATGGGTTACATAGGTTAAGTTGCTTTATTTTTATAAATATACTGTTACATGTTTGTATTACTTGAGTATGTAAATAAATGTCACAATTATAGAAGCTATCTTTAGTTAATTACACAGTAAAATATGAAAAAGAGTAAAACTGGGCTCTTTAAAGCAAAATTATTTATAATTGGAGTATTGTAATTTAGGACCACCAACTACCAGAGATGCAATGTTGCCAAGTCTAACAGCATGGCTTGTAAGTGTAGGAGGCAGTGAATATATTTATTGTCATATTTGAGTTAGTTCAGTTAATTTGACATACTATAAGATGCAATAGTTATAAAAGTTTTGCTATAAAAAAAACATGGGTTAGATCTTTGTTAACGTAAGTGTTATGTGGCAAGACGAGTAGGTAATGTGTAGAAAGATTTTGTCGAGTATTTCCATTCGTCAAGCCTTAAAACAATAGAGCCACAGTTGGTTGCGGTTCGTAAAACATTTAGTGATAAAGAATATAGGTTCTCTGTTGATAATGAGGAATGAAAATAATAGCCCACTGGAACAGACAGCATCTTACTAGCTAAAGAAACTGTTTTTCCATCAGTGGTCGATTGTTAATCATTTAAACTATATATTCTTGAAAGCTACATCATCTAAAATCAGTGTGCAGAGCAAACTCTTTCTACTGGAGCTTTAAAACTTGAAACTTCGACAAGAAGTCTTCTTTAATAAGCTCATTTTGCCCTCTAAAATGGCCAAGATTTTTATCAGTTGTAGCTCTGGATAGATTTTATGATACAACAGATATCCTAAATCCTACCCACCTTATGTTATCCCTCGCTTATCCCCAAACACTCACCAACAGGCGCCTGGCCAGCGTAGTGAGTCAAAGGTAAAAACCGCCAAAGAATTAACTACATGAAATGTTGATTTTACAAAATGTATTACCCCCAAGGGAGTAGAGACAATATCTCAGAATCTCTCAAGGAGAAACCAATCAGCGCTATGGATTTTAAGAAGGGCACAAAACTGATAAGTAGCGGTATAGCGGTCCAAACAAAGAAACATCAAGAACAGGAAAACATTATATATAGCCACATTCAACTTACGAATTCTATTAATGGCAGATAAATTAACCGAATTAGAAACAAGATTTGACAAAATAAAATAGAACGTTATAAGTATTTCAGAAGCAAGGCGACTAGGGGAAGCATGTATAACTCTGAAAAGCGGTCATAAATTGTATTATGAAGAAAATATAGAAAGAAGGTTAGGAGGAGTTGCATTCTTAGTTAATAAGAATATTGCAAATAACGTTATTCAGTATAAAAGTATATCAAAGATGGTTATCTTTTTAGACATTAAATTCAATAAGAAACATCGATGCAGTATTGTGCAGGTATATGCTCCAACCGCCGACAGTGATGTAGAACAAATTGTGTAATACAAATTTAAACTTTGCCATCTTGCTGGAGTAATTTCTGGCCCAACCTGTTGTGTGGCGCTGAAACTTTTATATAATTAAATAAAATAACTACGTGGAAAAACACAGGTACTGTAGTAAATTTTTTACAGTGCATTTTACTGAACTTTGATGCCAATTTCATATAGCAAATTGCTATTACATAGAGACTTGATAATTATGTGCTCTCACGCAGGCATGAAAATGTGTTTGATTTATAAGATAAATAGCCATACCAAGTAAGAATAATAGGACAGTTAATGGCAATAAAAAATATCTATTTCGTTGGATCATTAAACAAACAAGGTCTGGTACCAGGGAATACCAGGAAAATGCTAAAAATGTTAAGTGCCTCCTAATTTATTGTTATTAGTGAGGCAACAATTATAAGCTTCTATCACCATTGCACAATACAACTAAATGCTTAAAATTTAAGTTATGATAATATTTTTATTTATATTGGTTATTGTATCCATTGTTTATAACAGATCTAAAAAATATAATAGCTCTGCATTTTTGTAACAATAAAGGCGAAATTCACCTCAACCTCAGTTCAACCCAACTGTACCCCTTTTTTTAAATAGCTTAGGTCATACTCATGGGTTAGGTGCTCGCCTAAGTTTTCCTCACTGCGGATTTGTATAAAAAAATATTGTTTCAACAACCGAAAACGATTTTTACAAAGCCATTTAAAGGAAAATTAAGTAAAGAAGTAAATATTTACCTTTATTAATTTAAATAATTATGTTGATAATAGGAATTGAACTTTTATGCAAACCGTTCGTCTTGTTAAAATTTTGCTATTATCCAACATGTACAAATGTAACGTTCCAACATCAAAAGCTACTTAGGTTAGCAGCTCGGCGCACTACTGACTAAAACTTCTTTACCAACTTGAAAGTAGTTGTGGTATGATATTTCCATATCAACTAATTCAGCGTTTAATAGATAATTCCACAAAACATCTATCTCTTGCTCTTCTAGTGATACGCTATGTAAGTCTTTTAGTAGAATAAGATTATCTTCATCTCATTCGCAGTGTGAACCAAAACTGGCTTTTTTGCGACATTTTTGAATTGCTTTGACGCCTTTGACACACTTGGTACACATTCCAGCAATGAACTTTTTGGAAGCGAACTTTCCAATTCTATAGAATTCCCATATCCACTGGCTGCAGCTCCGCAGTCATATGAGGTAGAAAATATTTTAACTTCTGAACGTCCTTCCAGTACATTCTACTTTTAAAAACTAATTCAAAAATATTTTGCTGGTCCCCCATGTTTTTGTTGCTGTCTCAGAAACATCAAGGGTTTTTACTCTTACCAATTAATAACATTTTTACTTTGGTCTTAGTAGCACAGCAACACACTCTTTACTGTCTTTTCAGACAAAATATTTTTGTTTTTCAACGTTAACATTCTGTTTGGGAGGCATTTACAAAACCATCTAGTTTCATCCACATTAAATACATTTTCTGGCTTTAACCTTTCCAGTGGCGTTTGGTTGCCACCAGCAGCCCCTTAAAATGTTGCACCCATATTTTACTTGCAATGGAAAAATCCAAAAATGATTTGTTATGATCATTTTAGGTGGAACAGTTTTTTGTCAATTATTCCTTTTTGTGCCCCCTGAAATTTTGTGCCACAATCCCGAAATTCTCAGGGTTCTGCTATAATACGCCACTATTTCTGGTTTTAAAGTCGATACTTTTAATTTAAAAATTGAGATTGGTAGTTTAAAAGTCGAGATTTCTAGTTTAAAAGGTTAAATTTGTAGTTTATTGAAATTTCTGCTCAGTGGCATATTAAACAGGGTTGCCGCCAGAAGCCCCTTAAAATCTTGTGCCCATGTTTTACTTGTACTGGAATCCAGAAATTATTTGCTGTCATCATTTTAGGTTGCAATTTCCAGTAGGTTTCATTACAAACATAAAACAGTATTTTTGTCAATCATTCCATTTTGGTGTCCCCTGAAATTTTATGCCACAATCCCGCGATTTTCCAAGTTATGCTATAATATGTTACTGTTTCTGGTTTGAAAGTCAATATTTATAATTTACAAATTGAGACTGTTGGTTAAAAAATGAGATTTCTAGCTTAAAAGGTGAAATTTGTAGTTTAGACGTTGAAATTTCTGGTCAGTTAACGTATTAACCACGGTTGCTGCCAGAAGCCTCTTAAAATGTTGCACCCATATATTACTTGTATTGAGAAAAATCAGAAATTATTTGCTGTGATCATTTTAGGTTGCAATTTCCAGTAGGTTTCATTACAAACATGAAACAGTATTTTTGTCGATCACTATTGTGGTGCACCCTGAAATTTTGTGCCACAATCCCGGGATTCTCCGGGTTTTGCAATAATTCGCCACTGTTTCTGGTATAAGACGATATTTGTAATTTAAAAATTGAGATTGTTAGTTCAAAAGTCACGATTTCTAGTTTAAAAGTTGAGATTTCTGGTCAGTGGCGTATTAAACATGGATGCCGCCAGAAGCCCCTTAAAATCTTGCGCCCATTTTTTACTTGTACTGCAAAAATCCAGAAAGTATTTACTGTGATTATTTTAGCTTGCTATTTCCAGTAAATTTTATTACAAATATGAAACAGTATTTTTGTCGATCATTCAATTTTGGTGTCCCCTGAAATTTTATGCCACAATCCCGGGATTCTTCGGGTTCTGCTATAATATGCCACTGTGTCTGGTTTGAAAGTCGATATTTTAAATTTAAAAATTGAGATTGTTAATTAAAAAATCGAGATTTCTAGTTTAAAAGGTGAAATTTGTAGTGTAGAGATTGTGATTTCTGGTCAGTGGCATATTAAACATGGGTGCCACCAGAAACCCCTTAAAATGTTGTGCCCATATTTTACTTGTATTGGAAAAATCCTGAAATGATTTGTTACAATAATTTTAGGTTGCAATTTCCAGTAGGTTTATTACAAATGTGGAACAGTTTTTTGTCAATCATTCTTTGGTGCCCCCTGAAGTTTTGCGTCACAATCCTGAACTTCTCAGATTTCTGCTATAATACACCGCTGAGTCTTTCTGTCTTCCTTGCTTACCGATGCTCCTCTGCTCATTACTTTAGCAACAACATTGTGTCTCTGTTTACATTCTTCTAGTAACCATCACTAGCAGAGGAGTCTATATGCTCAAGTGCTTCGGGATAGTTTAAAGCACCACTGACTCGTAAATTTAACTCCCTTACTGTGTAAAACCGCCTAATTACAGCTTTATTTATGTCATCATATATTGGTAAATTTGTTTTTGATTTTCGAACACAGTCACTATTTTTAAAGTCATTTAGCACCTTGCCCAGATTTTTTGAATTGTTGAATCAATATTTTGCAGAGTGCCATATTTAGTGGTACATCACTGTTCAATGCTTTTAAATGTTGTCTAGTACAGACTTTGGTTTGCATTAAATTTAGTCTTTTTAATACTTTTTTAGAAATAGTATATGCAAACAGTGACAAATACGTACATATCAATGTGAATTGCAACAGTCCGCATAAAACTGCCACTTCACACAGGCAACATTCTTGAAACGAAATTATAATGGCCTGTACGTGTTTATTATCAAGATCAAGCATATAGTGGTTTATTTTAACCATCACCAATTTTTATAAATACATTTGACGTATGGGGAGTAATTCACAAGTATTTTTATTGAAAACACCATAAACATTATTCTAGTTATGGCGAGTATGACTTAGAAAATTCGACTTAAAAGATATTTTAATTAAAAATTACATGCTAATTGACTGTATCACATTTGTTGCACTAATTTTTGAATGCCAAATTGTAGATTACGATGGGTCACAGTGTTGGTTGAAAAATTCAAAACACGCAGTAGTTAGTTGGTTATGAATGATCGACTATTTACATCTATCATTTTGCTATCTCAACATTTTGTTGTTACATGTGCAATTTTTGTTTTCGTTTTGTTATGTTCAGATTTATCTATCCCAATGTGAAATGAAGGTTTTAAGACACAAATTAAGAATTATATTCAAGTTAATAACGCTAAAGTGCAATATGATAAGAATGATGAAGTTAGATAATTAACAATAGTTATCAGTTACCTACTATCATTTTAGTATAATCACAGCACATAACTGCTGCAGTACGGTGTAATTAAATTCCACTTTAAGGAAACATTTACGTAAAAATTAGATTACTTCAACAAACTAAACAGGTATATTACGATAACAAAACAAATATTTGAATTGACGAAAGGAAACAGCCACTTAAGTGTTCTAATTAATTACCTGACACTTTTTATGTAGCTCGTCTTATACAAATTTAAAATACAAAAACCATGAAGCCTTACCAGTATCAGGTACATCAGTAGGTCGCATAATCCGGCGAATTTGCTCCATTCCTTGTAGGTCAGGGCTCAGTCCCCCATGGCAACAGAATATTTTTTCATCTATTATAGCAGCAATAGGTAGGCAATTAAAGCAGTCAGTGAAGGTCTTCCATAATTTAATGTTATAGCGTCGTTTGCCTGAAAAGTTCATCAATTAAACCAGCTCCTGGTATTGAGTGGAAGGTATCTGAATATCACCTTAGAACTTTTGTCATTCTGCTAAATTAATATTAATTTTAAATATTTTGTATTTCTTCAATTATATTTTAATTGTTAATAAATTATAATTACTGGGAAAACCTACATTCGTCATAGAATCCATATATTCTGTTTATGGAGGCGCACTCGTGGTTCCCTCGGAGTAGGAAGAAATTCTCTGGGTACTTAATTTTATAGGCGAGGAGCAGGCAGATGGTTTCTAGTGACTGCTTTCCGCGGTCCACGTAGTCACCGAGGAACAAATAGTTAGCTTCGGGGGGAAACCCTCCATATTCGAATAAGCGCAATAGGTCTGTGTACTGTCCGTGTATGTCACCTGCAACATGGCATTAGGGTAAAGGTGCTCGGCGGCGCTGGGCCAACATACCACAGATTTTAAGAGGGGCTTCCAGTTCCAGTAAAATAGGCTGCTGCAAGAAAATTTCTCGCGATTTTAGGCAGAGGCCGCGGACCTCACCCTCAGTCATCTGGACTGACTTTCCAGGCCGACATCCTCTTACTGCAAGAAAACCTGTGCTTAACAGCTTGCAAATCGCCTTGCTCATTTATAGATAACTCAAGCGGCAAAGTCTAAGCTAAACCAAGTACATCGTGAACAGGAACGGACTGAACGAGCTAAATAAATACGAGATTGACCAATGCGATTCTAAACAAAGCTCCCACACATGCTTGATGCTACAGGCCAGTGTAAAATTCATTCGGAAGATTTAAACGACCCAAATCATTTTTAAACGTCAGCATGATTCTTTTTACAACGTGCTTCTAACAAAACACACAGAGTACATTATAACTGGGTTATACTAAAAGTATAAAATTAGTCTCGCTTATAAATGTCTGATACTGCTTAAGTAACACTTTGAACGTAAGTTTTAAAAAAAGTCCTCGTTTGTTTATACCCTACTTCCTGTATGACTATTTTTACGAGCCAAGCAAGTACATTATAACCAAGTTATACTATACAGGGTGAGTGTCTACGTATTATGTGTTTTGCAATCTAGTACTACTAGTTTTACAATAAGAAAAAGTCGCATCTCGATTTATTTTTTGAGTGTTCTAAATATAATTTGAAATTCCTTTTCGTTTTTTATTGTTTGCTCATTTGAACAAACAGAAAAAAAATTTATTTACATTTTTCGTCTAGTAGCATCATACAGTACCAACAGTACTTTTGTTATCGAGATATGTTGTAAATAGCTATTTATGTATCATGAACAAAAATTGCATGTTTATAGCATGCGGCATGCATTGCCCTATGAGGCGAAGCCGAGTTGGAAACATGTGTTTTGGTTCCTATAGCAAGAACCAAGGACTATGATTAAGCATCGAACTGAGACTTGCGTTTCATTTTTCGTACTAAAGCATAAAAGATATCACAAATTTACAAGATACAAATAAAAGTTGCACGTTTTATTGGTGCTTAAATTTTTTTTTTTCTATTTTAAGTTTTCGCAAACAGGGTAAAACTATGAACAAATCTTACCCCCTTCACCCCCCAAATTCCACACATACAGATTAGGCATCGTGATCTGTTATAATCTAGTCCATAAGGGGGGCTAGAGAAAGACATATCCTGTTTTATTATTTGCATTTTCATTTATGACAAAACTAAATTATGCATTTCTAATAACTTTTGAAATATTTTAGATATTGTGTGTAATATAAACAAATTCATTTGACATAACAAATTTAGTATCGTGGCTTACTTTTACTATGTTGAAAATAATTAACAAATTTCATTACTACTGAGATACACTTATAGCAATTATTTCTATTGTTTTAAACGAGGAACATATTTCAAGATTGTAAAATTAAAAAATAAGTCACCATTTACCCATCTAGACAAAAAAAAAAGATCGAGAAATGGGCATTACTTTTTTCTAGCTATAATAGTTGCAAAATACACAAAGTAGGAACACCCTGTGTATAACAGTAATTAATAATCCTTAAATAGAGATGTGCATTTCATAAATTTATCTACAGCGTTATCATTACTATATTTTAAAAATAAAAGCGCTTTGGATATCCATAACTAATAGTTTTCATAGCACAAACTCCTGTAGATATATTTCAAACATACTCAAATTACTTCTCCAATCATCCTAATTATAACAGATTTTAAATTAACCAAATTCAAACGTTATTGCTGATCCATCACAGTAATATATCTGATTATTATGACCGCTTATACGAATGGAGGCCTTTTATACACATCAGTTCTGAATGCAAATTATAAAATTCCCTCCTGACATATCTGAAGAAAAAGCAGACGTGGCAGGGAATCCATGTAATTCCAAACAATTTCTTTCGGTAATTTACAAATTTCTTACCTTACTTACTAAAAACACAGGCATTTTATAAAAATAGTGGAGCATTGACCCAATTATTCAGTTGTGGGAAGAACACACAATCCCGAGATTTTTATAGATTTGTCAGGCAAATATAGCGAGGTAAAAATAGTAAAACAATACAAATACGCGTCACAAACAGAAACAACAAGACCCGAACTGCTTTCAATAAACTACAATTCAAGCAATAACTTACAATAACAGGCAAAAATTATTAAAATATCTAACTATAAAATAAAGCTAAATATACGCATGGCAGTTTGTTGTTATGGCCACATACGGTGCGGTTTAAAAATAAATGTTGCCTTTTTACAAGTATCAAAGGTCACTGATTTCTAAAACTAACAAAATTGCCGCCAAATGGTCCCCATTTAAATTTAAGATCTACAAAGGTTTTTAAAAATAGTTCTCGTTTAAAATTTTGGGCTGGCATCAAGGCAGTGGGAACCCTGTCAATACAAATTCCAATACAGTAAGCATCCTTTAGCTAAATTAAAAAATTGCCGCAATTGAACTACAAGAGCTACGTAATTATATTACTTATGCTTTTATAAACCTACAGACAGCAGTTCTAAGGCTTGATCTCTATACTTCAAAATTAATATCAATGCATATGTGAACAAAAATAAAACATTTTCCAAGCGTGCATGCTTACAATCAGAAGAGAATATGTCTTTAAATTTAGTTTTCTTCTTATTGTCGTGGTTTTGGTTGTATTCCTTCTGAATTTTATATACTTTACCCAAAAATCATCAAAAGCAGCACAAACAATAAAACAATCAACGTAGATACACAATCACAACGACTGATCTTACATGATTAGTGAATCCAAGATAACAAGTAAACGTTTAAGTATATGCTATGAAAAATATTTGATTGTAACAGTAAGTTAATGTCGCCCCACACTGAAAATAGCTTCGGCACTTTCCCAGACCGATCTGTCAACATGAATCCTGCATCGGACAGTAAGCCAATGATTTCCAATAAATACAAGGCTTAAAAAGCGAGTTTACAGCTTTCAGTTGCCAATGTTTCACTACGGTTTTCCGAATTGTAACAGCCCTAAATACAAGTGGCAGTGTTTGGTGACGTAAATACTTTTAAGCGTTGCATGCACTGGATGTTCTTAACCGAATCGAACCTAAATTAAACGCTTCCAAAACGACTTCTTATTAATTGCAAAAGTGCTATAATTACCTTCTAATAATCGTTGAATTAGATTGTCAACGTTCAACTCGGACTCAGCCATTTTACTATTTTGACGTTTTAATTATCTCGCGTGCTACCAACGTAACGCGGCTCTGGTGACTAACGTTGTATAATCTTGCAATACGAAAGTTACTAACACGCAGCTGTGCATTCATAGATAACCACCTTATCTGGCTTATTTTTTATAATTAGAGAGCGCTTTGTAACTTATTAGCAAATAAGGAAACGCGCAGGCTTATAAAGAGAACTTTTTGATTAGCTTAGATGTCTGCTACCTTTAGTGCAGGTGTTAGACTGGTTTTAGGTACCTAATAAGAATTTGACGCTTAATTATGTATAAATGAGTAATTTAATAACACTAATAACTAATAATACTTGATTTATAATAGTAATATAACAAGGGCGAGACATACCAATAATTTTGCACACGCCAAGGGTTAAGTGCTGGTTGCAATGAAAACTGTCCCGAGGGCAGTTTTCTAAGGGCAGCCAGCACGATGACTCTTGGCACGGGCACAATTATAACATGTGAGCAAACGAAATGAAATCAAGCTTGGCTTTGAAATATTTGTTGTATGAATAATATGTTGGTGCCACTGTAAGTCTATGTCAAATTCGAGATTAGCAGGTTAGGTTTTGCGTCAGTCTGTGTCAAAACTGACGGAAAACCTAACCTGATAACCTCAAATTTGACATAGACTTACAGTGGCATCAACATACTATTCATACAACAAATATTTCAAAGTCAAGCTTGATTTCATTTTCGTTTGCTCACATGTTATGTATTATCCATTCACAAAACTCGTGAACTGTCAATGTCAAATTTTTTAACTATTTGCTGAGTGTACCTGGATATTACAGTTTTTTTGGGAATGTATTCAGATCTAGTGATTTCTAGTAATATTTAAAGTTAGGTTATGTTACATGTGTCAAAAGTTAAGCGAATTTTAAAAACATGAAACAAATAATTATGATACATACATGTAAATAAATACAAAATGCACTTTTTTTAAATTAATTCATAGTACAGTAAAACTGTCGGAAAAAACCCCGTCACCTTAAAAAAATTGGCCGCGGCTATTCGTCTTGCTCAGTGGTTTAGGGTCATTAGACAAGTGTAAAACCAAAAAGGCGTCACCTCACCCCCTGCCAAACAGCCGCCATCTTGAAAACAATAAAATTTGGTTTTTCTCGCGATCCATTGGTCCCACAGAAAAAGTTATTGAACAAAAAAGGTTTAAAATAAAATTCTACACATTTTTTGTTATTACCGCGATACCGAGAAGTTGGTATTGCGAACGGTAGAGGGCGACAAAGTTACCAAAAATCGGTTTCCGCCATTTTAGCTCTGTAGGGGTGGTTTTTTTTCCGAAATTGCAAATGTGAAAGTTGTAATAGTGCTTAAAAAAGTGTGCACTAATCTCTTTTAATAATGTGATTGATTTAAACAGTGTTCGATTGACAGCTCTTCAAAGTCCGCGCGGCGTGGAAAAGGCATATTCCGGCGCAGCAAAGTAACCATTTCTCTTTTGCGAGAAAAAATCGTCACGTCACTCAAGTAGTTCTAATGTGAATAGGTTTTCAGAATCTACAGAAATTGTTTAATTAAAAAAAATTATTGAAAATTGAATTATGAATATGAAGCGTTGAAAATTAAACTTTCAATATTATACAACTTTGAAAATGAAACATTGAAAATTGTACTTTGAAAGTAAAACATAAAAAATTATATTTCCAAATTAAATTTGAAGATGAAATAGGTATTGAAAATAAAACGTCTGATATAATTTACCTTTCATGATCTTTCAATTTCCTACGTGCAGCATGTTTGGCGCGTCTTTCGTCGGCATATTTCTTTTGGCACGGTTTGCAAATGGTAGAGGGCGACAAAGTTACCAAAAATTGTTTTTCCGCAACCGCCATTACTTTTAATACCAAAATCTGTCATTAAAGTTGACGTTACTCTTAGTGACACAAAAAGTGTATGTTGCTATGTAAGTATGTAACACTTTTAGTTCCTAGTATTAAATAGTTATTTGTCCAAATAGTTTTGAAATATCATACTTCTAAAACGTGTTGTACACGTAGTTTTTTTTTGCATAGTGATGTCTTGTAACTCGAAATTTACTCGAAAAGGATTTCGAAATTTACCACTTTCAAATAGACAATTCACAATCTCAATAAAATAGTTAAACAAGTGTAAAATAACAATTTTTGTTTAACAAAATATACTTTTCTCAAGATTTTTCGTTTAAAAACACGACTTTCGTGATCACTATGCAAAAAAGTACTTTTTTTCTATAGCACATGTTAAAGTGTGCTTTTATCAACTCAAAACAAAAGGTCAAGTTTTACTTTAACAGCAAGGGTAGATAAAGTATAGTACATTTTTTTTCTATAATAATTTTCAAGGTCAACTTTCTAGGGGATAAGTTGCATTCTTGCAGGGTCCCTAGTTTTAATAATGTTGGTACATAGATTTTTAGTTCTTTTCTTCCACTAAAAAAAATTATTGTCATTTTGACAGATATGTCATAATTTAATATCGCTTGCTTCATTTTTGCATTTAAAATATTTCTTGGTTTTCTTTATTTATCCGATTTTATTGATGATGCGATGATTCCATGTTTAAAAAAAGAAATTTGTCAAGAGTTCAAATTAAGAAACTTTTACATTCAAAATTGACACAACCATAATTTTGAAAAAGTTCTACCAACACGAGGTATAAAAATTTCCTAGCGTTTTAATCACATGTCTACCAACGTTGTAACACTTTGACAGTTATTATAGAAAAAAAACGTACTATAGCACTTTAACATCAAGGATAGATAATAGCTATTAACATATCTAGGAATGTTATGAGTATCATAACTGCCGCAGATGTTTTGAATTCCGAGCTCGTAGAGCGAGGATTTTAAAACTTCTAAGGCAGTTATGATTCATAACATCCGTGATTTGTTCAATAGTTTATCGGTTGCTATATGGTTATGGTTGCCATGTAGGGTAATATTCTTTAACCCTACAGATAAGTTATGATCTAGTTACCAGCGTACTTTTGTATATGTAAACAAAGGCTTAATATCCTGAAACCGATAAAGTAATTTAATTTTCTAATTTTTGTTTAAATTAAATATGACAGCTTCGTATTATCGTAGCAACCCAATCTAGCTACTGACATTTTGAAATGTCATTATTTCTTTGAAATTGTTAAAGTTCTTGCTTTAGAAAAAAATATTGTATTATACACAACGATAAAGTTATTTCTATCCACTCTTGAATCATTAACGTCTCGACTTCGTCTCGACGTTAAACGATTCACTCGTGGATAAAATTTAACTTTATCGTCTTGTATAATAAATTACTAATACCTCCTAGGAACTAAAAGTAACTTCCATTTGGTGGGCTGTGGATGTAGTTGCCATAATTTCAAATGTTCTAAACGTTCTGTTCATACAAAATGCCCGATTACTGTTTTGTTTGCAAAGAAGAAGTCGGCGAGGACCAAAAAGTCGTGACTGCGCGAGGTAGAATTTCTCTTATCAAGGCCAGTGTGATAAGAGAAGATTCTGAGAACGAAAAGTATCGAAAAAATCCGAAGACTGTTGTTCGACTCCACAAACCGTGCCAAAAGAAATATGCAGACGACAGACGCGCCAAACATGCTGCACGTAGGAAATTGAAAGATCATGAAAGGTAAATTATATCAGACGTTTTATTTTCAATACCTATTTCATCTTCAAATTTAATTTGGAAATGTAATTTTTAATGTTTTACTTTCAAAGTACAATTTTCAATGTTTCATTTTCAAAGTTGTATAATATTGAAAGTTTAATTTTCAAAACTTTATATTCACAATTCAATTTTCCCTATTTTTTTTTTAATTAAACAATTTCTCGGTATCCCAGCAATGACCAAAAATGTATAGAATTTCTGTAGGTTCTGAAAACCTATTCACATTAGAACTACTTGAGTGACGTAACGATTTTTTCTCGCAAAAGAGAAATGGTTACTTTGCTGCGCCGCAATATGCTTTTCCCACGCCGCGCGGACTTTGAAGGGCTGTCAATCGGACACTGTTTAAATCAATCACATTATTAAAAGAGATTCGTGCACATTTTTTCAAGCACTACAACTTCCACATTTGCAATTTTCGGAAAAAACCACCCCTACAGAGCTAGAATGGCGAAAACCGATTTTTGGTAACTTTGTCGCTTTCTACCGTTCGCAATACTAACTTCTAGGTATCGTGGCAACAACAAAAAATGTGTAGAATTTTATTTTCAATCTTTTTTGTTCAATAACTTTTCCTCTGCGACCAATGGATCGCGAGAAAAACCAAATTTTATTGTTTTCAAGATGGCGGCTGTTTGGCAGGGGGTGAGGTGACGCCGTTTTGGTTTTACACTTGTCTAATGACCCTAAACCACTGAGCAAGACGAATAGCCGCGGCCAATTTTTTTAAGGTAAAACGACAATTTTGCTGTACTATCAGTCAATTAACTAAAGTAGCAAACTAACACACATAAAACAAGAACAAGAAAGTGTGACATAAGTCAAGTTTTTAAATTTCAAAAATTTCAGTGCCTCCAAAATCAGCAAGCAGAAATTCCAAAACAGAATTTAAACAAGGTACCAACTTGACAGCGTTTTGACAGTTCACGAGTTTTGTGAATGGATAGTATCTGGCCCGGGTTTATATTTTGAAGATTATTACACAAAACCTGTATACCTACGATTAAAATTGATCTAATAATGGCAAAAAAACTCTTAATTTCTTGTTTCTTACATTTGTACTCGTATTTCTAATTATGACACTATCTACGGGGTCGATAATCATCCCTATGGAGCTTATCAGGTAATCAGTTCAGGATTGGTCGATTTTTAAAAAATGTATGGATCTCATTAAATATCAGTCATGTGACAGTTGTGTGTAATAATAACTTATACACACGTGTTGTAACTTTCTATTAGTACGTTTAAGTATTGAGTGTGATACCTACGTTATTAGATTTTGATTTCAATTGATTAATTTTGTAAAAAAGATGAGCTAGTTTGTACAATTCTAAAAACCGATATTTATTCAATACAGGGTGTTCGAAAAATAGAGGGTAATATTTGGGGGGCTAATAGTATCCAATAAGATGGCAAAAGAAGTTTCTATAGTACATATTTTTACTTCCTTTTACAATAAAGGGTATTGGATTGATCCCAAAAATTCGAAATTGAGTTTTAAACAGATCTTCAAGTTTTAAAGTCCCCTGAACCCAAAAAACATGTTTTTTGTTCATTGGTCTCTCTGTCTGTCTGTGTATCTGTCTGTCTGTGTGTTTGTGAACAGAATATCTCAAAAACGAAAAGAGGTATGACGTTGGAACTTAATATACAGTGTGTCCCCAGATAGGTGAAACTACTCTTGTGAAAGGTAAAAACTTCTCAATTTAAATTTTTATTTTTTGGGGTTCACCCCTGCTTGGTTAAAGGCGAATTTCTAACATAATTACAGTTTTGAAAAATCAAGTATGCCTTGGAAATTTTTAAAAAATCTATTTTGGTCTCAGGTAAAGTGCCTTTTATGTGAAAAATACGACAAAAAGTTATTAAAAAAAGTTGTTTAGAATCAACATCTAGGTTCCTATACCAAATTTAAAAATCCTCGGCCAACTTTGATCTTTCACAATTTATTTTATGTTTAGATCCCAAATTTTTATTGGAAAAACAAATACTTTTAACAAAGTTTTTTATTTTATAATAAAAAAACTTTTTTAAAAATCAAATTCTTTGATTTGGGCAATAAACTTAAAAGAAAATGTAAGAAATCAAAGTTGCCGAGGATTTTGAAATTTGGTATAGGGGCCTAGATGTTGATTCTAAACAACTTTTTTTAATAAATTTTTGTCGTATTTGCCACATAAAAGGCACTTTACCTTACAGAAAAATGGGTTTTTTGAAAATTTGCAAGGCATACTTGATTTTTCAAAATTGAAATTATGTTAGAAATTCACCTTTAACCAAGCAGGGCTGAACCCAAAAAAAAAATTTAAATCGAAATTTTTTTACCTTTCACAAGAGTCGTTTCACCTATCCGGGGACACACTGTATAAGTGTTGTGTACTATCTAGATGCAACAGCAAGCTTTTGAAGAAAATCGCATAACCGAAAGTATGGTGTTTACTCTGGCGATTTTTCAGTTTTCTTCAATTTTTTCAAAAACGGTGCTAATAATTTTGTTTCAAACTCGACATTTTTATTACATTTTTAATGTGTATTGTTGTGAGATAGGTGATTTTCCAGTTGAATACCTTTAAAATGAGCTTCTTTTGTTTTTTTCCCTTTTTTATTAACTCCTATTATAAATAGAACACCCGGTACATTATTAAATTTTTTTAATTTAGCTTAATATTTTAGAGAAAATTTGTCTCTTCAACTAATGCTCTATTTTGTATGGTTTCTGTAGAATTTGTAATTTTTGAAATTTTTTGACAAATGCTTAAAAATTAAAAATCAAATTTTTGGCTAATTATAAGATCACTGTAAAAGGAAGTTGTATGCGTGTATCACACCAGATTTTTATATAGAAATGTAGTCTGGAAAAACCATTGGCAACAATCATGTTGTCCCGAAATGTCCCGGTTTTCCAAGAAAATTTTACGCTTTACCGATTTCGGGCGATTTCTGCAAATTCTGGTTCAACATATACAGGGAGAGTCATAATTAGGTAAAACAAATCAATTCTTCATTATGCCAAAATAAAGCAATTAAACTAATACACCTTAGTACCAAAATACTCCCGTAAAAAGATGTGTTAATGAAATGTTTTTATTTCTATTTGTGACTATAACTTAGAAAGTAATTATCCGATTAATTTGAAAATGCATTATGATAAACACAAAATTAACAAAACAATGACTAAAAAATAGAAAACTAGCAAATGTTCAAAATACTCCCCTCCAGCTGCAATAGAAACATGGCACCGTCGTACTAGCGATTCATACACTTGCTGAATATTATAGTTTTTGCGAATTTCATTAGCAGCCTCGTAAAGTCTTTGCTGCAACTATTTCCTCGTGTTAGTTACATCACGGTAAACCACCGTTACAAAAGCCATATACGAAAACGATGTGTGCTATTTCTCTTGGAGTAAAATGGCCCATTTCGAAAGAAAATCGTTCTTTTAAAAAATACAACAGTCTTTCAAACCATTAATGGCTTTTTATAAGAGCCGCTGTCTTGATATTGTTTCATAATTAAAATTGCCTTTCAAAATCAGGCTACTTGGTTTTAAAAAATTCTAATGTTTTCTTTTCAAATATAGAAATAAAAACGAATCAAGAACACCCTGTATCTTTTAAAGGGGGAATTTTGGTACTACGGTATATTAGATTAATTGCTTTATTTTGACCTAAAGAAGCTTTGGTTAAATTGTTTACACCTAATTATGACTCACCCTGTATATAAAGCTCCGAGAAGGATCAAGGAATAACATATTGCTATGAATAGATTACCCTTCCGAAGCAGTACATTTCAGTCTTTAGGTTCGTTTTTCTCTAAAACAAGACCACCTTATTTTTTATGTAGAAAATCTAACCCTTTCGAATATCTAACCAGAACTGGCTATTATTTCGATTGTGAAAAGTTACAATAAAAAACATTCCCCCCACCCTTGCATTGCATTATCCTTTCTGAACGTTAGGTATACCCTTTTTTAATATCATTTAATTCAGCATAATAGCTATTTATAGTGGGTGGGCCATAAGTCACGTTACCATTGAAAAATTTCATTACTTATTTATTTTTAAGAATAAATAAATTAAAGATCTAAATAAAAACACAAGAACATTTTGCCTCTACCGCTGTTTGGTAAATGTTGGAATTTAATATCGGCACTCCTGTTTTTTCTTTGAGTAGAGCTATTTTTTATTTTGTTTCTACGTTTCTACTTGCAATTGGAATCCGCATAGCTCACCGAATCGTAGGCGTTTCTAAAACTAAGGATTGTACATTTTTAAATTCATTCTTATTTTATAACTTATAACTAACCATCTGTTGACGAACTTACTAGCGATCGGGGAAGAGCTTGTTTTTCAAGCAATAACCTTACTTTATGTATAAGTACGTTACGTTTCCAAATGCTTTTTCGATAAGCGACGAGTTACGTGAATTACGTTAGTAAATATATTTTTTGAGGCGCCTGATGATGTTCGTATTGATTAGGTTTACTTTGATGTATCGGTACCAAGCGCCATGTGTAATAAATTGCTTTTTTAGCTTATATACTATTTATTTTACGTTTTTTATAGCAATAATTTAAATTCGAGGCTTATTTTGAACTTAACGAACCTAGTTAAATGAAGATAACAATTTAAAGTTAAACTGTCTAATCATCTCAAAAGTTCGCTTTGCATATATGAAGAATTTCGTGTCATTTATATGCTACTTGCAATTTTGAACTTATTTATTTGATACCCTTTGCACTTGAACTTACATTTAGCTGTTTTATTTGACCTCTCGATATATTCTCGTGTTTTAAGATTAGGATTGTGCGAGAAGCAATGACAGCAAGTTATGTTTGTTTAAAGTGTTGATTAAATTGAATGCAGAATGACAACTGTTAGTAGTTACCAGAACCATTTCCTTAATCTGACTCACGACCAAAAATCGCAGAAAAGAAACTACTTTTTGATGGTTTTGTAAAAGTTTTGTATAAAGACTTTTAAGTATGGTCGTGATATAAGGTAAAAAGGTTCAGAGTCACTTCAATTTCTCCAACTGAGGGCGGGCTGCTATAGGGACCTTGCGTCCCTCTTCAGCCAAGAACGGGAATTATAGGATGGGTGAGATAAATGAAGGGTGGAGAATGGAAGAGAGGCCAGAGAAGGTATAGAAGTACTGTCCCGGCATTCGCTTCAGAGAAGGTGCTCTGTTGACTCGGGAAAACAATCTAAAAACCTGAATCAGAGCAGAAGGCCAGGGGAATAGTATCCGCGACCTCCTGAATGTTAAGCAGACGTGCTAACCACTACTCTACAGAGCTCGTGATGTAATTTAATAGTTATATAAATCGTGTAATTCTAAGGTATATTCTCAGACATTAAAAACGTATTCCAGTAGTCCTATCCATGAAAAAGTTTCTCGTATTCAAGATACAAGCACTTTAAGATTTTATAAACTGATATTTTATTATACGTTTGTAAGTCAACAGAGTAACAGCATCCTGGTAAATGACTAGTAGTAGTACTAGTAATACTAACATTAGACAATTAGTTTAAATTCCTCCTTTTCTAACTATGAAATATGTAGTCCAACCCTACACTAACGCTGAAATGGCAGATATCCATTTCATTTAAGAGCTAAGAGTATATCAAAGAAACACTTCCTCAAAGACGTTGCCTCACAAAAGAGAAGATTTTCTTTCCACCACGGTCGATTGCGAGAGGCAAGGACTCTTTCTATTGTTTAAGCAGATTTAGGGACACAGAAAATGTTCGAACTACTAAATTAAAGGAATACATTTTAAATATGGTTGAAGGGCATCCGGAACCTCCATGAGGAAAATAGCTGCATAGTTACAACTATCACATACAACTATATGTATAGAAAGTCCTTCAGCAGAAATTAGTTTATCGATGTAGACCCTTTCAGAAACTGAGTTTGAATCTCGTCGTGTAGTTTTTCTTCATCAGTGTCTTGATTCTTAGTTTAAAAGTAAAATCGTCTTTACTGATGAATCGAAGTTTACAAAACACGCTATTAAGAATATTTACACCAACCACCAGTGACACAGGAAAATCCCCATGAGATACCCAAACCACACATCAACAACAATTTTCCTGCAATGTGTGGGCTGTATCATTGAGAATTGCTTAATTGGCTTTTTTCGCTTCCATCGATACTAATCTGACAAACGTTCAAAAATGTTTCAGAAGAAGAGTTGGATTGGAAGAGGCGATCCAATTCGACGGCTCTGATTGCAGTTTGCTTGACTTTTATTTGTGAGGACATCTTAAAAATCTCGTTTATAAAACCCTTATACATCCTGCGTATAACAAGCCCAATTTTTACTTACCTTTGTACTTACTTTTCCTTATGATCAAAACATGAACTATAGCTTAAAATGACAGATCAGTTTATATAACTCACATATATAAATATCTTATATTCTATATTCTTAAGAATAATAATAGCAATTAATAATTTTGCAATAATTTAAGTTCAAACATTCTTAATTTTTTAGGTTAAGCTCGTCAAGGCACCCCATTTGGTATAGTATTATTAGCTGTTATGCATCAAGAGCCGAAAGTGTGTGTTGAATAGTCCTACGAGACTAAGCCGAAAAAGTTTCACAGAACCTACGACCTCATTTAATAATTTTCATATCGCGTACCATAAACAGTCATTTTCAGCACTTGTATCATTAATAACTATTTTATTTCCTTGCAAAACATCTACAATCTTAAATTTCATAATATTTATTACAAAAATGGGTTACCAAATTTAGTTTTGAATAAAATGTAGCAATAACCGTAAGTGCCCAATTTCAACGCCTCATATTGTAACAACAATTTCAAACAGCATATGCGAGAGGGATCATGAGCAGACAATATTCGTAATAAATATCTAGTGGTTATAAACAGCAATAAACCAATAGATATGGATGCCAGGTTCAATAACTTGCCGTGACAAACTTCGTTGAACCATAAGAAGTAGTCGAGCTGCGACATAAGACGAGTTGTAAAAAGGTAATAAATACCCAAGAAAACAACTTCAACAACACACTCATGTATTCACAACAACGATCTTAGTACACCACAAAACATTTTTTGACGTAAGTATTTTGAAAAGAGCAATTACATAGGTAGTTCTCAAACAAATAATATACGATATGCAAAACAAAAAGAGATTGGTTAAATAAACTCGCACGGGATAGATTGGGGCGCAGCGTAAAAGCCGTAATTGAAATAAACTCCAGCAGGCACTCCCAAAAATTTAACTATTTATTAACGTAATTTACGTATCGGGTCACACGACGAGGCGTTCTCGAACGTACACGAATTTAGGAGGTATAAATTATAGTTTAAAAATCGAGTTCCTCCCATAATCGCCAGATGGCACACTTATTTCAGTAAAATTGCCTGTTTACTACTCTTAACAAATAAAAAGATACAGTGTACAATAAAAAACACACAAGGTAAATGGCGTTTGGTAAACAATAGATGGTTGTTCACCAGTAACAAAGTTAAAATCAAGTTAAATCGGTAAACAACTGATGGTTGCTTAAGGAAGTTTCAATCAAAAATTTAAGAGCTACGATGGGGGATTTCCATTATGGGCCCGAATCAGTAAGCCTGGTTCAGGAAGTGTGAGATGCAATGCCATGTGTGCGAAATGTTAGAATAATAGAAAAACCTGACTCTAATAGCAACTATGAGTGTTGGAAAATTCAGAAGAGTCTATTGAGGGTTTGCGACTGCAAAAGTTTTGCCTTTCCCATCGCCAAATCTGCAACACAACAGACGGACAAGACAGCAACCTGAAGCTACTACACACTTTCACAGATTTTGTTCAGGTAGTAAGGCGAATCTCGTGACCCTCGTAAATATATCGAAATAGAAAAGCAAAATCGATACTGCAAACCACCAAGGAAAGAGAGAAGAAATTCGACAGAGCATTAGACCACGTGAAAGTAGAGATCATCAAGTCGTACCTTAGATTGCGGACGGCCAACCGATGTTTTACTGCCCAAGTACAATCACATCCTG
Organism: Agriotes lineatus; assembly: GCA_940337035.1. NCBI lineage: Eukaryota > Metazoa > Arthropoda > Insecta > Coleoptera > Elateridae > Agriotes > Agriotes lineatus. The sequence continues at coordinate 24,669,675 of OW679197.1, read as the reverse complement.
ATGTAACCAGATGAGTGTAATAATTCACCAAACCAATAGCCAAACATGCTCCATATTGTCGACGATTTTTTCTGTAGAAAAACTGCTCCTAAAGCGCCACCAAAACAAAACCAAACAAACACGTCGTATAGCTTCAAAAATAAAATAAAAAATCCTGAAATTTTTCTAAAAGCAAATACAGATCGGTGTATTGAACATCTAGGTTAAATATTAATTAGTCGTTTACTCCAGTGTTTACATTATTTGAGTGACCCAGATTCGGTAAACGAAGTCCAACTCAGCGCTACGTTGGCTTTCTGACGATGCATATATTGGATATACACATATAGTTCAGGACAGTTCTAGTTAGAAGAGAGTAAATGTACTGATGTGTGATATAAAATATATTATAAGTAAACCTATGGGGTTTATTATTCTCAAGAACCAGAACCCTTCAAATATGCAACGTTGAGAGTTCATCACACGGGAAAAATATCCTCACCCTGAAACTGCACACGGGAAGTTTTAGAAAGAAAGGAATGCTAATCGTGAATTCGAAAGTCACTATGAGCTGTTTAGGCTACCCGAAATATAAGATATACGAAGTTGACGGGCCTACAGCAAGCAACAGCGGGCGGAAATGCAAAATAACATTTTTGGACCGCAACAAGTGTAATCATTATACCATTTTATAAAAAGATGAAAAACAGAATACGACAATTATAGAAGCAATAGCATAATAATAATCTTTGGTGGTAGATTATATGGGCAGTAAACACGAATAGGGCAAGATGTAGGTTGGGGAAGAACATAACGGTTTCACTGCAAGATCTTGCGCGAGTTAAGTTGCCAATCGTGGCCTTAACGAAAAAAAACTTTATTTATTTTACTACACAAGTTTTTAATTAAATGTAGAAGTTACAAATTTGTACAGAGTAACGTTCTGTAAGAAGCAAATCTATAAACTAGCAACGTTCTGTAAGTCACAAATCTATAAACTAAACTAAAATTACACAAGCACGGCTATTTATAGCCTCTGCCATCTTCGGGTGGGGTGATTGAGTGGCGTCACATAATTTCACAATATTGCGCAATGTTTCACAACTCTAACACTTCTTTTTAGTTCAGAGAATTCTAAATATAGAATTCGCGGCAGCAAGCATTTATTTTGATAGTTAATTGAGTTAAGTGGTTACATTACTCGCGGACAAAATATTTACAATAAGATAGGCTACGAAAAAGAAAACGATACCAGACAGATAGAAATACATGATCTCCATTGATTTGGAAGAGACTTGCTTTACAGTACCTTGGTACAAACTATGTGCAAAACGAGAATATTTTCAAGTGAAAAACGTGTGTCAAGTACGTAAACTAAAAATAGGAAGTAAAGCATCCGAAAGTTTTAAGATCACATTGGAGCTGAGATAAAACTGCAGCCTTTTACCAACCTCATTTAAAATCTAGGTAAATGTAGTACTATTAAAATAATTGCAAAGTAAGTGCAAACCAATAAAATAATGCAATTAAATAATGTTTCTCGGAGACCAAATAGTTTTAGCTCAAGGCGAAGGTGATTCGATAAGGAAATTGAGTAAACTCTATTACAGTGTTTTCCGATTGCTTTTCACCATGTATCAGTTGTGTTTCACTTTATCTCAAATGCTCTTCCCTCTTGTCAACACTTGTCATTATTGACAAATGGGAATTACATTTGACAAATAGTGAAACACAATTGATACATGGTAAAAAGCAATCGGAAAACCCGTAAAATGAGGTTTAATTAAATCTTTAACACTCGTCCAAATGATGCGATGAAAATGTGAGAGACGCGATGACAAAAATAGAACTTGAAGATGTGTTATAAGAATAAAGGGTCCTCTGACATTTTGAATGGGCGTAATGACCCATTTTGCCATAGATACTTATTATATGTATACGGGCTAGTTCACGACTCATTTGCCATACATAACATATTACGTGTTGGGGAGATAATTAGTATATTATTAGGTATACGAGAATATAATGGACGCTATTATTATAAGATGATGGCGTTTAAATAACTAGCGAGCGAAGCGAGCGAGTTTTTAAGCCATCTGAGTGTAATGATAGGTAGCACGACCTGCTGAATTATTTGACAAACGTCACTGTCATTTGTCACACAATTCAGCATGCCGTGATAGGTAGTATATGCGAGTGAAATGTGCTATTTTATTAACAACTACTTTATTTGAACTTCCATTCCATAAAATTTTTGTATGCGATATAAGTTTTTTTTTACTTTTCTAGGAGTAAATTTTGTGTAGCTTGTTTGACGGCTTCGCGTAGTTTGGGGGGAGTACAGTACAGTTCATCACTATTGTCGCTATTGTTTTCCATTTTAGGTTTTAGACGAAATACGTGAAAATTATTATTTTCAAACTGACAGACTGATAACTGTCAACTCGAAAAAGCAGTTTATGGCTTGTTTGATTATATGCACATAAATCCGTATTAGCGATGTAATTATGGTGGTATTGATGCATTTATGGTGGTATCGATGTAATTATGAGATATAAACAACAGGCATTGTGATTTTAGTTAATAACACACATCATAATTGGCAAATAATCACAAAATGACAACGGCAATAGTTGTAAATAAATGCACTTAGAAAATGTCTTATAATGATACCGGGTGATGATTTTCAACCCGCGATATAGGCTATGAGTATGACTATTCTTGATAACAACAATTTGAAGTTGATTGTGGATTCTGAGTAGTCAGCGTTAATTTGTATAATAAACTCAAATTATTCCACCGAAGAATAGTTATTTATGGTACAAGTGAATACAGGGAATTTTTACCCATGAGCCGGTTGAGCTAATTTCCCAGAATGGATAATATCCTATCATTCAGATGTAGCATACATTTTTTTCCAGTACATACATTTTATTATAACGGATGATAAAAAATTTTCGTTATCGAGCATGCACTAAAATAAAAACGTACATAATCCGTCCTCTTCTAACTCACGCTGTATAGATAATGTAGAAAAGAACTAATTATGCACGTTTTTTATTTCAGGGCCTGCTCGATAATGAAAGTTTTTGAACGCCCGTAAGTTATAAATAAGTTTTAAAATTTAATAAATAATTTTAAATTCACCTTACATTCTTCTTCTTCTTCGACTTCTTAATTAGGTCCTGGACCTGTTCCTTTGGTATCATTGACGTCTGTTTTCGTGAGATATCGACTGCCAGCTGTCCCGCCAGCGTTTCGGAGGTCTGCCGGGTGGTCTTCTTGTGTTTGGCTTTCCATTCCTTACAATTTTTGCCAATCTGTTATCCGCCATGCGATTAATGTGCTCGTTCCACATCCTTCGTCTTTTCCTTGTCCATTTTACTATGTCTTCAACATGGCATGTTGTTCTTATTTCATCATTTCTTACGTGGTCTAGCAGGGTTTTCCCACATATGGATCGCAGTATCTTCATTTCGCATGTTCTTAAAGCCCTTTTTGTTATTGAGGTGTCAGCCCTAGTTTCGGCGGCGTACGTAAGGATGGGTCTGATGCATGTTTTGTAAATCCTAGATTTACTCTCAGTCGACATGTCTTTATTCTTCCATACTATATCTCGCATGCATCCGGAAATGGATGTTGCTTTATTTACATGATTGCGTATTTCCTCTTTAAGGTCCCCGTATGCTGTAATTGTTGTTCCCAAATAGGGGAATGACATGACTTGTTCTATTGGCTGATTGTCGATTGTAAGCTTGCATCGGGTTGGTTCTCGGGCAATTGTCAAGCACTTCGTTTTGGTGATGGATATCTGCATATTATATTTCTCTGCGGCTTCTTTAAATTGCTTTAATTGTCTTTGTAGATTGTCCTCTGATTCCGCTATTATTGCAGCATCATCTGCGTAACATACGATGCTGGGCCGATGGTTTCCCATCCGGTAGCCTAGATCCATCTCTTTGATCGTTTCTATGATTTTATCCATTACCATGCAAAATAAAGTTGGGCTCAGGCTATCTCCTTGTCTTATTCCACATTGAACTTTAACTTCTTCTGTAATTGTGTTATTGACCCTTATTCTTGTTGTGTTGTTTGTATTTAATTTCTGTATGATGCTTATTATTGTCTGGGGGATTCCTTTTTCACGCAATACTTCGACTACATCATGTAATCGTATTGTGTCGAATGCTTTCGTGATGTCAATAAAGCATATATAGGCCACTTTGTTATATTCTATTGCCTTTTCCACGATTTGCTTTATGATGAAGATTGCATCGGTCGTAGATCTATTTCCCCTAAAGCCCTGTTGTTCCTCACATAAAGGTGTTGTGGTGTTAATTCGTTCTGTTAAAATTCTCGTGAATAATTTCATTGTAGTGTTCAACAGCGTTATCCCACGATAATTGGCGGGGTCAATTTTTTGGCCTTTCTTGAATATTGGTACTGTTATTGATTTATGCCAGGCAGTTGGTATTTCTATTGTATCTATTATCTTCTGAAACAGTTTATGAATTTCGCTTATTAATGGCTGGCCTCCGTATTTTAGCAATTCGTTGCGAATTTCATCTTCGCCCGGTGCCTTTCTGTTTTTTAACTTGGCAATACCGTTTGCAACCTCACTTTCAGTTATAGTTACTTGCTGGTCATGTTCGTCGTGGTGTATTATTCCTGTCGGTTGGATGTCTTCCTCGTCATTATCCTTATATAGTTCCTTGAAATATTTCACCCATTTATCTTCTGTTATACGATTTGTTTGTACATATTCATTTATGGGTTTCTTCCTTCCTCTCAGCATTTTCCATACCTTTTTCTGGGCACCGTACAGATCGTGCTCCATGTCACTCGTGAACTGTCTCCAGTATTCCTTCTTTATTTCATTTATTTTGTTCTGCACGTTGTTTCGTTGGGCTTTATATTCGTTGTATTTTTCCACTGTTTTAGTATTTAAGTAGTTCAAATAGGCTTCACGTTTTTCTCGGCATAGGGATTTTACTTCCTGTGTAAACCATGGTTTGTATGAAGTTTTAGATGCATTTATGTTAACCTTACGGGTTCCTAGAGCTTCGTTGGCTGCGGATTGTATGTTTGCTGACATTTTTTGCCAACTGTCCTCTATCTTATCTTCTTGTTTGATTAAATTGCTATTTATTGTTTGTGCTAGCCTGTTTTGGTATAACGTGCGCGTGCTTATGTCCATTACTGACTCTATGTTAATTTTTTTGATGTAGTGAGGAGGTTTTCTTTTACTAATTTTAATGTTAATACGCAGCTTCCCTAGCACCAGGTTATGGTCGGATCCTATGTTGGCCGACGTCACACATCGAATATCTAGTACTTGTGTAGGATGTACTGATCTGTTAGTGATAATGTAGTCGATTACTGATTGTCTTCCTCTCGAGTCTTGCCATGTGTACTTGTGTTGTTGCTTGTGTCTGTAGAAGGTGTTGTTTATTCGTAGTTCGTTCATTGTACAGAATTCTATAAGCATTTGGCCGCGATCATTTAAAGTCTCTTCGTTAAATCTTTGTTTAACACCATTGATAGCATGATTACCAACGCGACCATTGAAGTCTCCAATTAGAATTAGTTTTTCAGTTTGTGGGATATCGTCAATCTGGTTTTGTAATAGTTCATAGAAGTCTTCTGCTTCGTTATCGGGCCGATTAGTGTCGGGTGCGTATATGGATATTATATGCAGGATATGTTGTTGGAACTCCATTGTCAATTTAATTATCCTATCGTTAATGTAATCGACCGCTTTAATATGATTTTCAAATTTATTATGTAATAATATTCCTACCCCCGCTGACGCCCATTTTTCTTTACTTTTTCCTGAATACAGTAATATGTAATTATCTATCTTGAGAGATCCCTTTCCCTTCTTTTTTGTTTCAGCCAATGTACATATGTCGATGTTGTGATGTTCCATTTCCGTTAGTAATTCCTGATTCTTTGTGTTCCATGAGTTTATGTTCCAGCATGCTATTCGTAATATGTTTTTTGATTTCCATTTTCGTTTATCCTTGTTTGTCGCAGGGGTCGTTGCCGTTTGATCCGTCCTATTATCCGAGGCAATGATACCATTTCTGTGAGCATTAAATGATTTTTACGGGAGGTAGGTTGCTAACCTTGCCTCCCAACCCTTTTAGTCGCCTCTTACGACAAGCAGGGATACTGTGGATCTATTCTAACCCCAACCCACAGGGGAAGCAATCATATTATCTTAGTTGTTTGTTCGTTACCAAGATACATGTATCTATTTTGTTAGTTATTATGAATTGTTTGTTTCACTTTATTTTCTGTCGTGTAATATACTATTATAGTATTCTGAATCGTAAACACATGTTTACTGAACTCTGTCTTTAGGGGTAAAGAGTGGCAACAACGTCATTTGAATGTAAGAAATTTTTATTAAATATTTACGGTTCAGAATGTTAAAAGATGTACAATACTCAACGGTTACTAGAACTTGATGTGCTCCTACGAATACCACATACTCGCACGTAAAGTTATAAGTAATGGCCTTGCAATGTAAATTACAATTTTATCATAATAATATTAATTATTGTGGTACGCAAAACATCAATAGAAAACACATCTTTACGGTACTACGAACGTAAAGAGTGACTGTAGGTTACTAGTACTATAAAACAAGAATAATCAGATACTCTGCGGCTCGAAATACTCGGCCTGACAGCATAGTATTTCAAACATGCGTCTCGTTCTGTAAAGCATCACTTTCCTCACTTATTATGTAATATACTGTTGTCTTACGAATACGTTATTTGTTAATTATACCTATGATACGGACTATATAAACATGCCCATAACAACCAGGACATTATGAGCGAGCATGGTACGTAATTCATAACTCCCGTTTATCATTAGCGTTAAATTTCTGACCAATCACGTATCTCGATGCATCGATGCTTTCGCAGCAATAGTTGGTCATCCAATATAAACTTTCTAATCCATTATTTAGGTTATTAAATAATACTAGTAAGACGTACAATTTTGTATGCACTACTGGCATTACGTGATGTTTATATCTTCGGTCATAAATATGTTCATAATGTCCTTGGTACATAAATAACTTTTAAGGCTTGCAAGTTTTAGGCATATGCGTTACTAATTCTCAGTTAAACTTCTAAATAACCAAACTTACAACGGTACACCAGTACTACGAGTAGGTATAGCACCAGAAAATAAAAGAGATATCGTATCTGAGTTTACATTTACATCATAATTAAGAACCCTGTCAGCAAATGAATAGGTAATACCCAAACCAGGAATGCAAATCTACTTTCAAATACCATTATCAAAGATGGTCATTCTTATCCTTATCCTATGACCTGGATTGAAAATGATAACCTGGTATACACTAAATGCAATTGTTAGCGAGTTATGGGCATTGTAGTCTTCTATTATTAGATATCTTTAAAAAAATAAGTCAATAATAAATGTAAATGTTATCCTTTATCTAATAGACTTGTCTGTCCGGGACGCTGTTTCAGCAGCCAAACCGTAAGAGATAGAGAAAAAAGTTATGAAAGTTATATGTTTGTAATGGTCATGTCAGCTCAGGAACCGAATTTCAGTCACGTGACACTTCCGGTTTTCGAGAAATCACGTGATTTCGTCCGTCCGGGACGCTGGTCCGTCCGGGACGCTGTTTCAGCAGCCAAACCGTAAGAGATAGAGAAAAAAGTTATTAAAGTTATATGTTTGGAATGGTCATGTCAGGTCAGGAACCGATTTTCAATCACGTGACACTTCCGGTCTTTTTTGTTTTATTAAATGAGACATTTGTCTCACTGGTTGCTAGTTATATTTACGTCTGACTATATTACGTCAATTGTTTCAATAGTATTTGTCAGATTTGATACTTACCTACTGATTTAATGGTATTTGTTTACTGAAAAAGAGTAATTTTATAAAAACCAGTGTAAGAGAAAAGGATACTTTTCCGAGACATACCGCAGAAAGTTTGATAGAAAAAAATGTTGCCTAAGAGAAAACTGTTCTTAACATAGCCCTGCTTCTAGCACCCGAATGGTATCCAATCGTCGCGTCGTGGTGTTGGTGAAGTAAAAGTAATATAGAGAACCTTTCACAATTTCGGTTTATACTCTTGTCATATCCTACTTGTTCAAGCTTTACGAAGGCTGCAGACTACGCAACGCGTTGTTGGTGTTCTTGGTTTCCCATTGCTGTTCATAGAATTTTCCATCTATTTGAAAGCAATTCTGGAATATGCACAATTTTGTTTGAATCCAAATTATTACCGTAAGTAACTCCCGCAGGTATGTCATGGTTTCTAATGATGTTAACTTCAACAAGACAGCTAAATTATTTTGAAAGTTTGCCCATTCTTAAAAATCAAATAATAAAATTTTGAACAAAAACGAGGCCCCATCCCCCACTCTCATTTTTACGCTCTGGTGAAGTTGACACCTGATTGGTCGCCTAGGACACGCCTTTCGGGTCAGATATTATAAACAGCGTTAGAATGTATGGGAATGCTGGCTTTCACTGGTGATTTGGTGAAGAGCATATTTTCGGGAGTTCGCCTTAGCTAAGTTTACGGTTGTAAGTTAGTGGAGATATTATCTCCAGAGGTTTATTCTAGCCAACTTTGTCGGGTTAGCATTTTCCTTCAAACTTAGCGAAGAAGATAGCTTAGTTCAAAATGGTATTTAGCGGTTGTTAAATATTTGTGTGGCGAAGAACATATATTCGTATACCCGAAATGCAATCGTCACCAAGTTACGAACCTGTAATCTTCTATTATTACCGTTCAAAAAATACCAGATTATTGTTTCTAAATTTAATTTTATTCACAGGAATGGATTCTTTAATAAGAATAATTAATCACAAAAATTGGTCAAACTCTCTTCTTGCAGCGTATAGTATACACATTTCTTAAAATTCAGGAATTAGCTCTTCCAAGAGTACGACATGCGCCAGGAATGGATGCATCGGCAGTAATAATTGTCTCTATGAGAATATCCAGTAGGCGGCTTTTGTGCATGTGTCTTTAGAGAGAACAATCAAAAAGACCTAGATCAGGTGATGCTTGAGAAATGCAGTAAGGCGATGCGCCATCGTCCTGTATTAACATATGCTATCTAGGCGAAGAGAAACTTTTTCCAATAATGAGAATCGAATACAGATCGTAAATGTTAAATATTTTTAAATCACTAACGGCCGGCTGAGGTGGTCGTCAATAATACCACACTATATGTTCATCCAAAATCGGCGTTCGTCATGTCATCCTTGTTGAATGTGACTTCAATTATTTATCAAAAATTGACTTGAAGCTGTTGATGCTCAACTAACCAAGATCATACTTCAGCACGCGGTGCGTAGTTTGCAGGCTGTAAAGCTTGGACAGGTAAGATATGATAAGGGTACAAACCGAAGTTGTGAACGGTTCTCTATATTACTTTTATTCCACCAACACCACGACCCTTCGGGTGCTAGTAGAAGGACCATGTTAAGAACAGTTTCCACTTCAACTTCCACCATTCTTGAGAAATAAGATAATAACATTTTGAACAATGACGAAGGTCCCATCCCCCACTCTAATCTTTACGCTCTGCGCATATCTTCGGGAGTTCGTCTCAGCCAATTTTACGATTGTAATTTGGTGGAGATTATCTCCGGAGGTTTATTCCAGCCAACTTTGTCGAGTTAGTCTCTCTCTTCAAGGCCACTGAAGATGACAGCTTAGCTGTCGAAATACGCATTTAGCGGTTGGTATGTTCAATCTCTCAAATAGGTGTTAATTGATTGATTTTTAGCTCTTTGATTTCTCTGCTAAGTTGTTGAGTGAGGTATTTAGCGTAGTTTTATCTTGTGGAGATTTTGTTTGGTATCACCTCCTTCTCTAATTTCTTTAAGATAATAGTTGTTCCTATTAATTCTTCTTTTGAGTTCCTAGGTGCTAACCAGGATGATTGCTGAATATCATTTCTGAATTTTCGACTTCTGTGTCAAGTTGTTCTTCGTTTTTTAATGGTACCGTTAAGTTTGTCTTCTCTTCTGGATTCTCCTAGCCCGCACGTCTATTAATCAGTACTGGGTTATTTTCTTTCTGTATGCTATTATTGTTTACTATTAAAAGCGTTGAGGAATAATGATCGCAGTTCACTTATGCATTTGCAGAGAATTAGTAGATATCTTCCTGGTTATGTAGAAGGCTTTCCCGTTGTCAGATTTTCACAACATAACTTTTGTATTGCATTTAGTAGTTTCTGCCTCTAGTTGTAGTTAACCTTGCTTTCTAGTAGGTGTTTTTTACGTTGAAGTCGCTTCCCACTATGAATCTTCTCCCGAGTTGCTTAAGAAATGTCCCAGTTTCTTGTTTAGCGAGTGCTTAGAGGGGCAATATATTGCCGCTACAACAGTTGCGTAATTTCTAGTTTTAATATTTACATTGCTTCTGTGTCATATTTCGCTTCTTCATAATTTTGGATATTATCCTTGTTTATGGCGCTTTTTTCTTTGGCAGTGTTATCAGAGTGGATCGAGTGATCAACTTTATAGCACCCAAATTTGGTAAAGAATTGTCTGGTGAAGTGCATTTCTGATATGAGACACACCTCTACCATTTCTATGTCAAGTCAAGGACTGCCTGCAGTTCTCGTTGGTATTGCAAGAGTCCATTAGCCATAATTCTAAGTGCGTTGGCAATTTTTTTAGCAAAGAGGGTATTAGCTAGCACTGTGTTATATTTTGTCTAGTCATTTTTCGAGTGCGTTGGTGAAATTTTCTTGCTTATTGAGTTTAGCTAATATGAACTTCAGTGATTGATTAATATTACTGGTTTCTGGGTGTTCGATTTGCCACCACACGTGCGAAGGTTTTTTCAAGATTTTTATTTTGGAGATTGTCTGCTGCTCTAGTATTATTTGGTTCCCTAGCAGCCTCGAGTTTGGCTTTTTCTTATTCATGCTTTTGTTTGAAATTTTGTGCAGTTTTTAGGCTACGCTGCCGATAACTAGCGGGATGTGATTCTCCGCAATGTACCCATTTCGGTTTAGCATTTTCGCTCTTTTGGTAATTTTTTATGTGGTGTTTACCTGCACATATGACACACTTTGGTTTCCTTGTTACAATACTTTTGGGTGTGTCCAAAAGCTTGACACAATTTGCATTGAGGAAATAACTTAGCTTTTTGAATGACTCGATTTACACGTTCACAACCGAAGATATTAGCAATTTCGTGTATCTTGTTTATTGGTTTCTTTAGCTTCAAATGTTAACATGAGCATCTTGTAACATAAATGACTTTGACGATATATCGTATACAAATACAACGTAAAAGGGTATCTGTAAAAAGAAAACTTTTATTGTTCTACATCGTAACTCATGCCTAGGGCAAATGTTGTAAAATGGCACAGAATGATACCATAAAAATCTAACTAGTTGTGAATGTACCTTTAGATTATTTCTGGTTTTGTCTTACGTATTATAGCTTGCAATATTTAACATATAATTTAAAAAAAATAAAAAGTATGATGCTGAGCAATAAACCACACGAATAATTGCGTAAAACAAATTATCTACGTTACAGTAGAGGCATCTGGAATGGTTTACCTAACTTGTTTACAGTACCTAACAACTCTAATTATAAAATAATCACGATTTATTAATTCATACTTTATTTCTCGCTTTCACTTAATGAGCTGAATACATTTCAATCAATGAAAAGCTACTTCTTGGTTCCGGACGAGCAGCAATTGCACTTGCATCCAGACTGGCATTGGCAACCACTACACTTGCCACCGCTGCATTTCCCTTCTAATAAACAAAAATGCGTTAACAATTATTGCTACAGAAAGTGTATTAGTTCTAACTAAATATATTGGCACAGGTTTACCTTTGCAGGGATCGGAAGTTGCTCCCTTTCCCTTTTCCTTTGGATCGTAAGGCATTGTCGGCGTATAAAATGGCGATAGATCTGGAACCCTGAGGCGTTTTATGCTAATCACGGCTTCAAATGACGAATTACCGAGACGTGTGCACACTGCGTGCTCGTTCGTTTAATGCATTATTCATAAATCTAATTCCACCGACAGTAAGTGCACACAATGGTACCAGGCATCGCTAGGTTGCTGTTAGGTGTTACTCAACAGTTTTTGCGAGAGCAACAATGGACTAAATTTCTAAATTTTGTTAGGCAGAATTCGCTAATTAATGCGAATTAATCATCGTACTATTATTTATTTGCGGTAGGAAAGTATGCAGTTTCACCATTTGCCTTTACTTTCAACATATCAGAAGTGGCTCGTGCGTTCTTATACTGTACAGCAGCTGCATTTTAATTCCTTACTGCGTCTTTTATGCTTTATAAGAGTAGATATAAATACAATTATCTTATGTAAGATCCTAGAAATGAACGGAAAGTGTTTTAAGTATCGATTAGATGATGGAGAGTCTAGAATACCTAACATATTCCTACTATGCGCAACCATTACTGAGTCTCAACCTGCTAAAATTTGAACTGAGTAAAGTGCCTTATTTACCTATAACATTTTGCCATTTATAACACAAATGTCTAATTTTCATAAAATTGTCCAACCAAAGTAATCAGACTAACTAGAGTCAATAAGCTAATACGAGGAATTTCAGTAAAGTAAAGATACAAACATCTTAAGAATTGAAGAGTATACATACAGGTGCGGACTGACTGAGGACAAGACACAGAAAACATGTGTAGTATTTGACAGTTTAAAGATAAAGCCGACGAAAAAGTAAAAGGGGCCGAAAAAAGTGGAATTTTCCCAATAAAATCAGCATATTACGACATCTTCAAAAGTGAAGTTTGTATCCGGAAATAAAATAGTCCCCCATTAGGACAATTTAAGAACACGAAATAAATATGCAAACAAATTTCATGCTGGAACATAAAACGCTCATTGAATGTGAAAAACTTGAAAATCTCAAAAATTCAATGAAAAGAAATAAAATTGCTATAACAGATATAACGAAATGAAATAAGGTGAATTTTGGTCCGATGAACATAGAATACAAGAAACGGCGGAGGAGTTAGCATAGTACTAAACCGAGACTTTGGACAAAAAGTAGTAGAGTACAAGAAATGCAGCGAAACAGAAATAACGGTTAGATTAAGAACGATACCTAAAACACCATAATCATTCAGGTATACATGCCAACCACAGTTCATGACGAAGGAGAAGCAGAAGTGTATGAAGATATAGAACAACTGATGAAACATACAAAAAGAGACGAAAACCTGATAGTCATGGAGTATAGTATGGAAGAAAGTAAAAAAGAAAACATAAAAATTCAGGATCTGGTCCATACTCACAATGAGGTGATTCAGTAAATTAATGTAAATTAAACACAGTCTTCCTCATAACAATTAACATATATTTTTTTACTCGTAGTATAACATTATAGACTAGGTAAAAGAAACGTGCGGAAAGAACGGCTAATAGAGTTCTGTGCTGAACATAAACTAATCATCACTAACACAAGATTTCGACATCTTGTTAAAAGAATGTATATTTAGAAGATAACGGAAGCTATCCTGGATCAGACATTGTTAGCGATCGTAATGTACTTAGTCATAATGAAATACAGGCCGAACCTAATGAAGCTAAAAAAGAAAGTCTAAGAGATTAGGAGAAGATCAAATGCTTACAAGCAATAATAAAATAAACCAAGAAGTAAATAGTAAAATGGAACCAAATGATAACCCAAAAACAGATAGAACACGGAATAATAAATAGAACAAAAAAAAGTTTTAGACTAGAAGACAAATCAAAATTAGACACCATGGATAACAATAAAAATAATAAACCTGATGGAAGAACGTAGAAAATATAAGAATATAAACAATAACCAAGAACAACAAAAATACACAAAGGGGAAAGATGGAGAAATAATATTAGAAGGTAAAGAAATAGCAAAAAGATTGAAAGAATACCTAGAAAAAGATGACGACGATGATTGTAGACCTATTTGAGAAATTAATTCAACAGAGCAGTACAAGACCTAAAAAATCTGGTGTGATGCACGCACACAACTTCCTTTTACAGTGATCTTATAATTGGTCAAAAATTTGATTTTAAATTTTTAAGCATTTGTCAAAAATTTCCAAAAATTACAAATTCTACAAAAACGGTGCAAAATAGAGCGTTAGGTAAAGAGACAATTTTTTTCTAGAATTTGAAGCAGAATTCAAAAATGTAATAATATAACTGGTGTTCCATTTAAAATAGGAGTTAATAAAAAAAAATAGAAAAAACAAAAGAAACCCATTTTATAAGTATTCAACTGGAAAATCACCTATCTCACATCAATACACATTGAAAATGCAATCAAAATGAGAAGTTTGAAAAAAATCGTTAGAGCCGTTTTTGAAAAAATCGAAGAAAACTGAAAAATCACAAGAGTAAACACCTACTTCCGGTTATGCGATGTTTTTCGAAAGCTTGCTGTCGCATCTACATAGTACACAAAACTTATACACTCACCGGCACGAAAAACGGAGCACTTGCATTTTTTTATTAGATTTAAAATTGTATCCCTTTGTGATGTTTTATTATTACATTTATTATTATACATTTTTTATACATTTAACATTATAACATGTATAATAAATGTATAATAATAAATGTAATAATAAAACATCACAAAGGGATACAATTTTAAATCTAATCAAAAAATGCAAGAGGCTCCGTTTTTCGTGCCGGTGAGTGTATATAAAGTTTCAACCCCATACCTCTTTTAGTTTTTGAGATATTCTGTTCACAGACACACAGACAGACCAATGAAAAAAATATGCTTTTTGGGTTCAGGGAACTCGAAACCGTGATCTGTTGAAAACTCAATTTCGAATTTTTGGGGTACTTCCTTTATTGTAAAAGGAAGTAAAAGTAAAAAATATTCAGAGAAAAATAATCAAAAGCTTTCACTAAGAAACATTAGAGAACATATCCTCTATCATGAAACATATGTATAATACATGAGAGATAACAAGAAACACCCAGACAATTCCCAAAACCACAACACACCAATTCAAAGAACACAGAAACCATATCTGTAGGAGAATAGAACGAATCGTAGAAGAGAATCTAACAGAAGATAAATTCGGTTTTAGAAGAAACACTGGTGCAAAGAGGTCAATTTTAGCTTTAAGAACAATAATAGAAATGATAATACAAAGGGAAAGATCTATAAAAAGCATTTATTGATGCGGAAAAGGCTTTTGATAGAGTAAGCTGGAAGAATATGTTTACATAGCATGTACAAGGTGTCCCGTGACTTGATGCCCATACCTTAAGAGCGTATTCCTTGGACAGTTTTAAGTTGAAAGTGTCTTATACACTTTTTTCCAAAACTCAATAGTTAAGGAGTTATGGGCAATATTAAATAATATTTTGAATTAGCTCATGTCTGGTTTGTGGTCTATTTGAATATACTAGACTTTTCATGTGTCCCCAAAGATAATAGTCGAGAGGCGCTAGGTCTGGTGACCAGAGATGATCTAATTCAAAATATTATGGCTGCAGCTGCATCCATACGAGACGACCCAAATACTCTTCAGAGAGCTACCTCTTCAATTATTAGAAGAGCAAGAATGTGTTGTGAGGCAGCTGGGGGACATTTTGAACCAAAACTTTAATATTAAATTGGTGTTAGTAATAAAAAAATCTTAATTAATAAAACATTACTTTACTTTATTCTACACACTCTGTTAAATTTAATATTGCCCATAACTCCTTAACTATTGAGTTTTGGACAAAAGTATATACTTTCGACTTAAAATTGTCCAAGGAATACGCTCTTAAGCTATGTGCATCGAGTCACGGGACACTCTGTATAAAAATCAATCAGCGATAATGGAATACAATGGAGAGCAAGAACAAGCACAAATTAAATAGGAGTTAGAAAAGGCCTCTCTAACCACCTCTTTTTAATATAACTAGATATTTAACAAGCCCGCAATAGATTCATACAGCCATGAGAAACGGGAATTTCTATACACGGAGAAAGCTCTGCTCGCAGGATCGAAATAAAAGTTGATACAAGCATTAAAAGACATGAATGAAATCTTTCAGAAAAATCCGTATACATATATAAACGTTTGTTGTGCCTGCGTCTCTGCGTGAGTCACCTTTTCATCAGCACCGATCGGACGTACTTCGTCAGCAATCGACCGTCTTGTCACCACGTCAGTTATAATTCAACCATAAGCAAATACGATAAGTGCGCGTTCGTAAACGAGCGGCCAAAGCGCCTGACTAGCAATCGAATACAAATTGATGTAATTTCATTACTAAGCAGGTTTTTTAGCGTTTCCGTATTATTTGCAACGATAAGATGTTTTTTGACTTTTGTACATAATTTTAACACTTTCTTTCTATATTAAAAACATTAAAACATTTTCTTCTGTAACTTTTTTATTTGCAATTCCATTTTAAAGATGCAAAACTGTTATAATAGAGTAAAGCTCTGTACTTGGTGGACTCAAAAGTTAGTTATAAAATTTAAAAAACATAAAATCAAAACAAAAATATGCTCTGTTGAAAAAAAAAGGCAGTAAGGGAATTTAATACCTGAAAAGTTTGATCACTGAAGACTGCAGATGTCCATGAGAAATGAATAGGAGAATAAACCACTCAAAAAAGCCCTCTATGACAAAAAGCAATGTCTGATGGCATAATGATAAATACGAGAAAACCATTTGCATATACTCGTATATAGAGCATAGCTCTATATGGTTAGGAAACATAGACCATGGGGAAAGCATAAAGTATGAGAAGAAAAATAGAAGCTTTTAAAATGTGGTGATGTAGAAGAGCGTTGATGATCTTTTGGACATAAAGGAAAATATACTAAAAACTCTTAGAACGAACTCAAGATAGAAGAAAAATATGGACTCGGATAACGAAACGAATAACATAACCAATATACAAGTTATTATTAAAAACAATTATCGAAAAAAGAGCAAACAGTTAAAACGACCACGTCTTCAATTTATCAAGCAAATAATAGAAGACTTAGGAAGCAGTGATTATGAAAAAATGAAAAGAAGGGCCCAAACAGTTAAAAGTGGAAAGATGTTACAAACCAGTCTCAGGACTGAACACAAAGGAAGAAAATTCAGCATCAGGGAATTGTAACCCTGTACATACTAATTACGTTTAATTTTATCAAATGCTACATATTATTTTAATGTTTGTGAGAAAGCTGTGGGTATGGCTTATTTTAATTTATTTGTAAAATAATTCAACTGACTTGAGTTCAGTGCATGTATTATTAACAGAGGGAATCGCCTTAATCATCTCATAAATTGTAGTGTTGAACTGTTAATGATAAGTTACCTATAATGAGTAGAGCAGAATCACAATATAAGTATTTATTGGGTTCTGAAAGAGCGCTAGCGTGGCTCGGTGGTTAGAGCATTTGACTGCAGCGCGGAAGTCTGGAGTTCAAATCCCAGATCGATGCCTGGCGGGCGGCCTACCCAGTCGCTTTAAATAATTAGAAACCTGCGTTTGAAAGAATAAGGGGTAATAATGCGGTTGTCTAATGCTTGATGCTCACCACATCACCACGTGTCATGAATTTGACACGCGACCGCCGGGTGTGATAGCGAGGATACGGAAGCTCTGACCTTCCGCCTTGCAGGCCAAGCTCCTTCATGGGGTGTTAGTGCCTCACCATTATTATTATTGGGTTCTGAAAAGCTCAGAAAGCGTTAATTAAAAAAT
Source organism: Agriotes lineatus (assembly GCA_940337035.1). Classification (NCBI taxonomy): domain Eukaryota; kingdom Metazoa; phylum Arthropoda; class Insecta; order Coleoptera; family Elateridae; genus Agriotes; species Agriotes lineatus. The sequence continues at coordinate 24,651,946 of OW679197.1, read as the reverse complement.
GTGGAGACTTCAAAAAAGACCCCAAACAATGTGCAGTCCTAGCGATAACAGATAGAATCTTTTAAATTTAGAATTAGATGAAAACCTGCTAAATAACGTGCTTAGTGAAAAAAACTGACATAAAGTGGCCATGATAATGTAGAACAAAATAATTTAAATTTTAAATACAGCGGTACATGCACCAACGAAAACAAAGACGATATATCACCAGATAGGAACGGTAAGTTATCGAATTTTTAAGTAAAAGGTAGACTATTTGAAGTGAGAAGAATTTTGGAAAAATTATCATTTTTACTTCCCGCGTCTGAAAGACGAAGACACTATTGTAACCTTGAAAAAATCACCTTCAAAGATTTCTTCAGATCTCTACGTTTCAAGGTCTGTAGACGACGAAAAACATGTTTTCTTAATTCCGTCTGTTTGCTTGTTTGCCTGTCTGCCTGTCCGTCTATCTGTCTGTATGTCTGCTTATTGTCGATATAGCTCAAAAACTATTTGTAGGAGGAAGTAGAAGATATTTTGTATACGGATGAGATGTATACCTGACTCGAAACCTAATATACTTGTGGTCAAATATATACAGGTTGGGCACCTTAAAAAATAAAATTATTTTTCCTTTGATACTTTCAAAATTTTTAGTTTCAAAATTTCCACTTTCGAGGCAAGTTACCACTAAAGCCCTTTACGGATTTGTAAAACCGCATTCATTTCAGGCTTAAAAACAAACAGATTGTAACAAAGTACATAAACTATAGGTTAGTTTGCGAAAATCAAATTAAAAGAAATTGGGCAACAGTCAAATGAATCCTGATATATAAACAAATCTACACAGTGTACTATTCAACATGCATAGCAGTGGCGGGACTTCGATGGAAGATATCCAGGTTCTAGGAATATTTGTGGGGCCCAATTAGATAAAAAAATCTATTAAAATATTAAGTACGAAAATGAGAATAAAACGTAATTATCTTGAAACGGTAATATATTCCACTAAACATATATTGCAATTAATGGACGTTATTATTATTTTTTTATATTAATTTATATTTTAGCAGCTACTCAAAAACTGCTTGTTAAACTATAAGGTACAAATTTAATTGAATAGCCAAGTATTCTGCTCTTTAGTTTAATCGTCAATTCTGTATTTCAATTGCCTAGCTCTGTAAAACATGAATAACTCAAATCAGGATTTGCTTTTAACACTTAATAATAATAAAAATAATAATAATGACCTTTATTGCAAAAAAGGAGTATATACTGCTGTGATATTATTAATGAATAATTACTAATTTGAATAATTAATTAATGGTGTTTGATTGCTGAAACAGATATCCTTGCACCTACAATTTATTTTGGTACCTGCCTTCGCATGAAAATTAAATGTTATCATGAGCATACGTAACAAGTTTGTCACAAGCACAAATTATATGAGACTCTTGTTTTAAACACGTAGCAAAGAGCATGCTCTTTGCACGTAGCAACTCAGGGTTTATAAAATATAACACACATTATCAGATAAGTTCCTGGGTTCATGGAAGTAAACAATAATAACATTACTTGAGGATCGAAAAAAAAACTTCGTTTTATCACTGATTCTTTCAAACAGCCATTTTTGTCAACTTAATTGTCATTATCAGAATAGCGCTCAATATTATAATGCAATTGCTCGAACTCCAAGATGGATGCTGGGTTAAATTTGATCAAATCCAAATTCTTTCGAAGTAATTGCATTTTTTTGCATAAATAATGATAAACCAAACTCGAAGTTTGAATCAAAATGTCGTTCACTAATGACTGTTATTTATTTTCAGGTAATTAAATGTTTCAAAACAAGTCACACAGACGTCCAGTCAAAAACAAAATAACTTAATCTCTAAAAACGCAGATAAAGGTGCAAGGTTACCCTGTCGAATAAAAATTAGTACGTCCCTGGATTCTCGGCGCTTTTCTCTTTTATACCCACAGAAAAACAAAAGATGAAATGCTTAAAATTAAGCCGTTACTTGGCTGAAATTGACATCACTTAAAAACAAATTCAATGGGAAGCTCACACAAAATCTAAACACTAATTACAAAAAAGCTTACGTTAATCGTATAAAAACCTTATATCTAAACGCAAAACTAATTACATCATCGCATTCAGCGCATTTCTGTGCCCACATTGGCCATGTCAATTTTTGCATCTTGCAATCTCGCACGAAATCGCCTAATCCCACATCTGTGCTAGTGGATGAAGGCCTCAATATATCCAATCGCACCTCCCCCAAGTACGGCCCAATCTGCTTCGGCAGAGCACAGAGTGTATGAAGTCCTGGTGGTCTGATCTGGTTTTTGCACTTTTAATCGTAACTACACTGCATGTCTTATATTTTAAAACGTACCTTGAAACGCACACTGTGTCGCACATAAATTTGTCCAAAATGTTTTATTCTGTGCCAACTAATACTGACATGTGGCCCTATACGTTTTCTGGCCCTTTATGTAGCTAAAATGGGATCTGTAGGTGAATTTTGATCTGTTATTGCCAAAACATAACTCCACATTTTGCCGGTGGATGAGAGAATCCGATTCGTACTTGATGATGTATGAAATTCACTTTACATGTGTGCTTAACTGAAATTAATTATGAGTTATGTGACTACTAGATACAGGAATCTTCTATATTTTACTTTTGAAACAACTTATGCCTTAAATGTGACTAAATAAATTCGAGGGCAAGAAAAAGGAATTTTGAAGTCGGTGTTAAGCAAACAAGGTCCATATACAGAATCGCATAATTAAAAATAGGATAAAACCAAGGCATTTGATAAACTTACATTTGCACTTCTTATTAAGATGTGTCTATTAATGTACAGTTTTTAAAAGTTATTACGAGTCTTTTGGATGCATTTTTTGACATGGCCTTTGAATCTTGAGTAAAATAATAATTTTATTAAATTGCCATTAGATACAATGCAAACTTGATTAAATATGTTCCCATTATTTTAAGTGAAACTATATTTATGCTTTGAAACAACCTCACTTCCACTTAATACTGAATAAAACAATCAATTACAATCTATTTAATCAGTCTTATGTGTTTGTATTTTTTAATTTTCATGTAATAAAAAAATGCCCGTCTCAGGTACCTGTGCATTCCTGTCGCACACAAATTCAGCGCCTTCCACCGCATACTATGCCTATCCCCGAACTGCAGCTACACCGTCTTAGATGTCCTCTTTTTCAGGGGCTACTTCCAACTCCTCCGCTGAGATAGGCAGGAAACACGAAACCGCGACTATCATTATGCGTTATGTGACTAATCTTACCCTATTTAAACAAATTGTAATTCAATATTAATATAGCATGTATTAACATTACTTAGCATTACTTTTAAGGTCATTTCACAGTAAACTTCAGCTTAATTACATTACGTTAGCATACTCATCCTTATTAAATGTGACACCTTCTTGTACTGATCTAAAAGCAATTATTAACATTCATTTCCAGTTACTAGTCTTTCAACCTGCTTCGAAGTTATAGTCAATTCTATCCACCTAAACCCATTTAAATTTTATATTAACATATGATGTATAATTTTATTAGATAACTTTTATTTTCTCAAGTATTAACATTTTAACAATTAAACCATAACCAATCCTGTTGCTTTTATTTAATTCTTTAAACATAAAATGATCAACTGGCCAGACAAGCCTCGGGGTACAATAAGATAGCAATACGGGACTTTTCAAGTAGTGATGGGAAGTTTCGATACTTTTGCGGACTCGTTCATTCCAATCCCATTCGGCAAGTAGATCGAGTCCATCGGATTCGATCCTCGGATCGACATCGAAATTGAATGTGCATTTCAGACACCAGGGGTCCTCGGTCATTCCGGGACCTGGAACGAAAAACGCCGGTTTTGGTGAGTGGTCACGCAGTCGGTAATTCAGTATGTTTATATGTCTCAAACATCAATTGGGCACATACAAAGCCGCCAAAAGCCATAAATCACTGATAACTGATAAAAAAGCATGCAACTTCGGCCGTATCATGTGTCGCCTGACGACGTTCAGCCTCTAAACCGAACACCATCATCATTTGCTGTTCCCCATCAACACATTGTATTGTATTCTCTATTGAAATGGATTGAATAACGGAATGCCAAAGGAATGAATGTCCGCGAGAATTGACGCCTCGCAACCTTTCGTTCCTCGGAACGAATTCGGACCGAAACTTGGACTCGATCTAAATCGATCCTGCCCCGGATTCGATCCTTTGTATCGAATCCGACCAGATCGGCACATCGCTATTTTCAAGTCTATCTTACCGATCGTAGATGCTTATAAACTTATAATAAGTACTTATTTTTTTAACTCTTGCACAATTGTCTGCTGGTTTGATATTTTCTTTAGTAAGAAATGTTCTCATAATGAGTTGTTAGACGCTTAAATGCACCCCCACTTCATTCATGCTTGCCAAATGAACAAAAAGAAATTGTAGCGACTTAGGATTTGTTCCAGAGCATTAATTAATGTATACAACTGTGAATGTCTCTATCTTCTGGACCGCTGTTCAAATTATAATTCATATTTGAACGCTCCTCGTGTTATTAACATGAGCAGAAAACACATATTTACTAATGAAAATAATATTATCAAAAAACTGAAAAGACAGGTTCGAAGATATGTAAATGTCAATTACGTTGGAAATGCTCAGAGATTGCGCATACTAATTTTTAATTGAAGTAATGGCTAATTCATTCAGTCCTGTCGGTAACATGGTACGACTGAACAATTTTTAATCAATTTCAGCTTCGAAAAAGATGACCCTGCCGAAGTCACAGTCACAGGTAAAGTTGAAAATACGTAAAATTAGAGCCGCGGTAATCAATTGAAATAAATCTTAAAAAACCACAAACTTGCTTCAAATTTTTATAGCCTTCCTCGAATGTAGAGTCGTGTTCATTAAAGTGTTGTACAGCATTTGTGATTATGAATTAATTACACAAAGTTCCAAAAAGGGCTGTATTACAATGGTTAACTGCCCACAGCAATTCTGGTTGCCTAACCAATACGAAAATGAAAGAATTTCAACATGAGCACAGAATTAATATTTTGTTCATTGTAAGATAAAGTCAGTATTTTACATTAATAAATGCACGTGATATGATAGCAATAACTATAATTTGATTGAGAAAGGTTAGCATTAGGTAAAGCAGAATCCAAAGGGTTACGTTTAACGTTTTATTCATAATTGATGGAATGGCAAGCGCACCTTAACTTAAGTAGCTGGCAGATTTGATTTGGTTACGTCAATACAATAATGTGAATTTAACATAATACAGAGACGATTTGTGATTTTGAACATTTATCTCCCTAATCAAAGCTCTTGTTGAGTTGTGTCCAAAATAGCAAATTTTATAAATTTAATAACTCCTCAAACTCGCACACTGACTTTTTTTGAGAGACTTTAGCAGCGTTCCGCTTGGAAACGATAAGTCTCGACATAAATGTAATAAGATTTTCGTCTCAGAATATTACAAAGAATTCACCACTACGAGCTCCTCCGGAGATTTTGGTACGCCCTGTGTATATTTTCCGGTTTTCTACAGCTAATGACGTCTTTCGAATTCCAATCTCCATCTTCTTCTGTCTTCCCAGTCGTTCTCGTTGATATTTCTCTTTTGCACGGCTGCTGTAACACCACTCTTGTTTTGGACATGCACGTTTTCTTCTCTGAGGGGGAGTCCACTCCCATATCTCTTAGACCATCTTTCATCACCCATGCATTGCATGTGTCCATACCACAACAGCCTTTTTGCTTCTATTGTTGTTACAATATCTATATCTACTTCAGCGCGTCTTTGTATCTCTTCATTTGTGTTTCTATCGAGCTTAGTCAGACCATAACTTCGTTTCCAGTACTCCATTTCCATTGCTCCACTTTTAACTTTTTGGTAATGGGCCACGCCTCTGCCCGATATGTACTTATACTCTGAACGATCGTTTTATATATGGTTCTCTTGGTGTGCTTTAAAAGTCTCTTAGTCAATATTATATGATGTAATTGTCTTATTGCTCTCTTACCTACCTCTATTCTATTTTTTACTTCCTTTTACAATAAAGGAAGTAAGTATTGGATTCACCACAAAAATTCGAAATTAGAAGTTTTCTACAGATCTTCACGTTTTAGAGTCCCTTGAACCCAAAAACATGTTTTTGTTTATTGGTCTGTCTGTCAGTTAGTCTGTCTGTGTGTGTGTGTCTGTGTGTGAACAGAATATCTGAATATCTCAAAAACGAAAACGTCTTACGACGTTGTCCGATGCCCTTTCTCCATTCCCTTCGGTTTTCCCATTGTTCATCTCTAAGTCTCTGGTACTCATTGCTTTGTTTATTCCTTCCATTCAGTTCTTTCTTGGTCTTCCTTTCTTTCTACGGTATGGTGGTACCCATTCCATCACTTTCTTGGGAAGTCTTGAATTATCCATGCGTTTTACATGATCATACCATATTAACTGATTATTCTCTATTTCTGTTATTAATTGTTCCTCTATTCCCATTAGCTGTGTAACTCCTTCGTTTCTTCTTCTTTTCAAGCGGGATATCCTCAGGAACCTTCTGAATACGTCAAGTTCCACTGCTTCTAGCATTCTTTTATTGGCTTGCTTTAGTCGCCATGTTTCCGAACCATATAATAGTCCACTTTTTACTATAGTGTTATATATATTATATTTTCTCTTCTTTCCTATTTCCTTGCTCCAAAATATGTTATTTAGGCATCCGATTGTTTTTCTTGCTTGACTAACTCTTGATCTGATTTCTTTGTTGTCTGTTCCTGTTTGGTCAAATATTACCCCTAGATAGTTATACTCCTCACAAGTGTTTATTACACTGTTATCTTCCAGTATAATGTCCGTAGAGTTTACTCCTCGGTAAATATTTTGTTTTATCGGCATTTAGTTTCAAATCCCATTCCTTATACTCCTGTTGTAACTTTCGGGCCATATAGGATAAATCATCTCTATCGTTAGCCGTTATCACCTGATCGTCGACGAATTGTAACGTGTATAAAACAGTGTTTCCTAGTTCGATGCCCATAGCGCGACATATCTTTTTCCATATAGATAGGACTTTAGCTACATAAATCTTAAATTGGGTAGGTGATATAGAGCATCCCTGACGTAATCCCTTTGTCACTTCGAACTCCTCTGAAAGTCTATTACTGGTTTTCACCTGGGAACTAGATTGGTCATATATATTTTTAATTGCTTTTATTATGGTGTGGTTTATGTTTGTTTCTTGTAATACTTCCTACAGTTTGCTGACTGGAGTACTGTCGTAAGCTTTATGCACTTTAATGAACATTAGATGCACCTCTCTGTCTGCACCTAAATATTTTTCAATTACGAAAATAGAGTTGGCGTTGAAACTTTATATATATAAATTGTGTGTACTATCTAAATGCGACAGCAAGCTTTTAAAGAAAATCGCATAACCGGAACTACGGTGTTTGATTTTATGATTTTTCAGTTATTTCGATTTTTTCAAAAACGGTTCTAACGATTTTTTAAAACTTCATATTTTTATTACATTTATAATGTGTATTGATGTAAGATAGGTGATTTTTTTTTGTTTTTTTAAATTTTTTTATTAACTTTATTAACAATTGTCTTCTCAACTAACGCTCTATTTTGAACGATTTCTGTAGAATTTTTGGCCAATTACAAGATCACTGTAAAAGAAAGTTGTGTGCGTGTATCACAACAGTTTTTATTTCAGCTTTACTGCCCCCTTGCGTCTTATACGACTGTTGCTAGGTATCGTATTTGTCTGATTTGGTATTTTTAATTTCTTTTACATTCAAGGAAGTATTGGATTCACCTCAAAAATTCTAAATTGAGTTTTCAACAGATCTTCACGTTTTAGAGTCCCCTGAACCCAAAAAAACATATTTTTGTTCATTGGTCTGTGTGTGTGTCTGTCTGTTTGTGTCTTTACTTTACCTTTTTATTACATTTTTAATGTGTATTGATGTGAGATAAGTGATTTCCAGTCGAATGCTTCTTTTTACTTCCCTCATTACTTCCCTCGTCTGAAAGACGAAGGAAGTATGTATTGTAATCACGAAAAAATCTGGTGTGATACACTCACACAACTTCCTTTTACAGTGTTCTTATAATTAGTCAAAAATTTCATTTTTAATTTTTAACCATTTGTCAAAAATTTTCAAAAATTACAATTTCTACAAAAACGGTACAAAATAGAGCGTTAGTTGAAGAGACAAATTTTTTCTAGAATTTCAAGGTGAATTCAAAAATGTAATAATATACCGGGTGTTTTATTTAAAATAGGAGTTAATAAAAAAAATAGAAAAAAAACAAAAGAAACCTACTTTAGAAGTATTCAACTGGAAAATCACCTATTTCACATCAATACACATTAAAAATGTAGTAAAAATGTAAAGTTAAAATAAAATCGTTAGAACCGTTTTTGGAAAAATCGAAAAAAACTGAAAAATCACAAGAGTAAACACCTACTTCCGGTTATGCGATTTTCTTCAAAAGCTTGCTGTCTCATCTACATAGTACACAAACACTATTTGAAGTTTCAACGCCATATCTCTTTTCGTTTTTGAGATATTCTGTTCACAGACAGACAGACACACACACAGCCACACACACACAGACAGACCAATGAAAAAAATATGTTTTTTGGGTTCAGGGGACTCTAAAACGTGAAGATCTGTTGAAAACTCAATTTCGAATTTTTGGGGTGAATCCAATACCTTTATTGTAAAAAGAAGTAAAAATCACCTTCCGAGATTTTTCCAGATCTTCACGTTTCAAGGTCCCTAGATAACGAAAAAACGTTTTTCTCAATTCCGTCAGTCTGTCTGTCTGTCTGTCTGTTTGTCTGTCTGTCTGTTCGTCTGTCTGTCAGTCTGTCTGTCTGTTTGTTTATCTGTCTGTCTGTCTGTCTGTCTATCTGTCTGTTGGCAGTATAGCTCAAAAACTATTTGTCGGAGGAAGACGATATTTTGCATACATATTATATATCTACCTTGTATGAAACCGGTACAATTTCATACAAATATATACAGGGTGAGCACCTTAAAAAAATAAAATTTTATTTATTTTTGGGTTAATTTTAAAATAAAAGGAAGTAATAACTTTTACATAGGTCAGGTTTTACATCTGCCGAAAATAAGACTCAACCGATAAAGGATAATGTGACAATAGAGTAAAAATGTGTCAACCATAACACCGTGCTCTTTAAGACGGACTTATCTGGAAGAGACTCGGTAGCGCAGATGGAATTTCGCTGTAGTTATATCCGTTGCGGAGATTCGGTTAAGATCGAGCATTCTGCAGAGCTGCAGATGGGGTGGGTTCAAACCCCAGCGGGATACTTTTTTTAAATTGAAAATGTATTTAATTTATTAGAAACGTGAAGATATCTGTACTTCTAACTTAATTTGATTTTTAAAATTATTTAGTGTCACAATGTTGACTAGGGAAGTTCTGGGTAAAGCCATTTACAATTTTTTATAATAGTTTAATCAGCTCAGCATGATTTGGTTAAGAGTCTTAATTATTATTAACTTATACTAACATTGTGAGGGTTAGATTCCTCATATATTACATTGTACATTTATTCGATTTAATACATATAATTTTGCTTGTTAACGAAAGTTATGTATTTATTGTAATAAGTCCTGTGGGTGTCTTCTTTTTAGTCTTTGATGTTCACCTTTTTTACCAAGGTTGTACGTCGCTTATTGTATTGTTACGATTTATCTTCTGGACTATTAAAAAGTATACGCCGCTTCTTGTTTTAAGCATTTATTTACAGCAATTTAACTTAACGATTTACAAAAACAACTATTAATACGGAACACAAATTATTTATACGCTAACAGGAACTATTTCTAACAACAAATACACTTTATTTATTTACGTACGACTTAAACACGAATGATTTATATGGCAAGCTTCGCGCACTTCAAAGCTAGATTCGGATTGACTGTTATTTTCGCTGCGCTTATTTATATCTCGCCGAATGATTCCTTTTGGAAGTTTCGCAATATTACTCGATTATTCCAGCAATGCTGACGTGTCGCGCGCATTAATCACCGAGGTCGTTCTCGAATGATCTGAAAGGCTGACTCATATGTCTGCACGCGATCCGGCTCGAAGGTCGTTACATTATCAAAGAAAATTGGCTGCTGCACTGTTTATTTATGTGATCAAGTAGTGGCGGTAAATGGGTAAATGTAGCTCTTTGTGAATTTGCTCATTCCGCACAAACCACGGCGTGTGATGCATTTCTCCATACAAGGCAGGCATATGTTAAAATAGGTCTTAGTATTGTTTTATATATAAGCATAATGCACTCAACACGCAAATGTGTTATTCGATTTATCAGCGTGTATAGGGTACCCAGCCTGGCATACCACTCACTTAGTTTTTTTTTTCACATGGATGCCCCATTCTAGTCTGGTGTCTAGGTAGACGCACAAATATTTAATTGCTGAATCCTTGTTGTTCCACTCAACCTTCTTCTTCTTAAAGTGCCTTATGCTTTTATTAACATTTTTACATAATCATTACAATTTAGACTAATATTTATAACTAAGTTATTATATATTATATTATATAGCACCAGTAGTGTCCTAAACCTCTGTTGGTTCGTCTTCGTACTGCTACTTCATGGAAGGTGGCGCTGATGGAAATGTAAATATTGAAGCACGTTGGTGATTTCCAACCTTGAATGGGATGGAAACATCCTGGGGATAGATTCAATGGCATCGTGGTGGTATCCCGTTGCCTTCCACGACTATTTTCAGGCTCGAAAAACGCTGAACTACACAGCCCCAGCGAGATTCGAACTTGCCCACCTAGAGGCACGTGGATCAGTATCTCAACGAGCTAAGCGACTGAGCCACGTTACCTTATTTTGGTTTAATTTTATGATTCGTAAGTTCTTTATTTGTTTTGGGGTAAACATTTTTGTCTGTATCTTTGTTACGTTGATTTTAATTTTCCAGTTGTTATACCAGTTGTACATCTCATCTAGAAAACTTTGCAGATCATGCACTGCTACTTGGAGGTTTTCACTTTCGCGCAAATATTGGTCTTTTTTTATACTGTAACGACCTGGCGATCAGGCAGCTGCAGACTTACGATTCACCGCGGCCGAGACGGTCTTGGAGCCAGCTGCGGGCAGATGAGTCATGTTCCAGACGCCTGGAAAAGCGACCTTGCAGCCAGATGCAAGGGATGCCTCACGCTTTCGGAAACACATGCATTTGCCGGAACATACGAGCGAAGTCTGGATTGTTCTACAAGGAAATTATTCGGATATATAAATACGCACCGCAGGAATAAGAAATCAGTTCTCATTCAGCTCGAATAGACGCGTATAAAATAGCCATATAAAGAATTGATGTTTAATTCAGTGTAAAAAAATAGAGTGTATAAGCATATAAATCATTACTGTTAAGCCGTATATAAATAATTATTAATAAATGTATCGTTAGAAATAGTGCATGTAGTTTGTTAGTGTATAAGTAATTTGCGTTCTGCCTTGTTAATTCGTGTGTTTGTAAATAATAGTAATTAATACTTGTAAATAAATGTTTAATACAAGAAGAAGCGTCGTATAATTTTTAAATAGCCCGAACGTAAAAACGTAACAATACGATAGTATTCACTCTCACCGAGAATGTTCTATCTTTTAAGAAGGACGAAATTGTGTTAATCAGGTAGTCCGAAAATCCCAATCTTATTATTTTGTACTTTAGTCCTAGGTGCCAGACTTTGTCAAAGGCATTTTGTAGGTCGATAAATGCTGCTACAGTATATTTCTTATTCTCAAAGCCTGTCTCTATTAATTGGGTAAATCTCATTAATTGGTGTGTTGTCGAGTGTTTTTTTTTAATTCCATTTTTTGATAAGGTATGATACTACGTTCATTTACTATATTTTGGATCCTCTCATGTATAACTTTTTTCAATAGCTGAGTGCTGAAAGTAAACTTATAGGCCTGTAACTTTCCGGACTGTGTTTTTCATTACCACTTTTATGGAATGGTAGTATGTAAGAGTGTTTCCATTCACTAGGAAAGTATCCTATTCGAAGACAGGCGTTAACTATATTTGTTATGGTGAGCTGTTTTAATATACTATTTGTTATTTGATCTGGTTTTGGAGATTTTTTGTTGAGTAGTTTTAAAATAGATTTCTGAATTTCTACTGGTAAGTTGGTTCCATCTCAATGGGGTGCTGACTGTTGAAGTTATTGTTTATTTCAATTATTTCCTGTTGCTGGTTTTGTACGGTGTTTGCGTCATTGGGTGTAAGTACTTTTTCGAAGTGTGATGCTAGAAGATTAGCTTAGTTTTTGTCAGTTGAATGTGTGTTGCCATTGGCTGTTAGTGGGGGAATGATATTAGGTTGCCTTAATAATTTTTTGGTAGCCTGCAACATGTTGCGTCTCTTGGCTGGAGTTCTTCAATGTATTTGTTATATAACTTATACCTATAGTTGTCCAATTTTATCCTGACTTGGTGGGTTAGCTGATTATACAGGGTGCCCATCTTAAATGTACTCGGCTTTAAGCAGGTGAGTATGCAACACATGCACCATTCGCCATTGAAATGTAATGTGTGTTGCATACTCACCTGCTTAAAGTTGCGTACATTTAAGTTGGGCACCCTGTATAGCATTTTAAGATATGGTCGTCTGGCTCTATTGTTTAGTTTAATTAAGTTTGCTATTTCGATTGGAATATGGATACCGTTGCGTTTTTGTTTTTACTTCCAAGGTCTTAGTGCTAGTTGTACACTTATTTTCACTGCTTGAGTATACTGGTTGACTGCTTCATCAATATCACTAGTGGAATGAATTGGTCCGAAGTTTTTGCCAAGCTCTCGTTGAAACATATTCCAGTCCATTTTACCTTCAATTAATTTTGTTAATACGGATGTTTGCAGTGGTTCATTCAAAACAGTTTGGTAGATAAGTTTTTGAAAGTTTTTAAGTAAAACGACATCCAAGATATCCCATTTATAATCTAGTCTATAGGAGTAGTAGGTATATTCTTTAGGGGCTGATTTGTATGCTGTGATTCGTCAGTATTTGGTTTAGTCTGGCACCATTCGGGTTATCAGCTTTACAGTAGCAATATTGGTTTATTTATGCGGAAATTTTTGGGTGTGTCTTCTTCTAGAATCCGTTAATTGGGTTGTTTATAAGCTGCGTAAAGTAAGATTTCAGTTTTATTTTCTAATATCAGGTTACTAGCTGCTGTTTCTAGGTTTTCAAGGTCTAGATCCGGTAACTGGTTGTGAACTAATTTTTGTTTGATTGCAATTGCCACTCTTTCCGATGCTGTCTGCGTTTCTCTATCATTCCTATATACATTATACCCTAGTAACTTGAAGGTTTATGTATTCATAAGATGTGTCTTGGTGATGCAAGCCACGTGAACGTTATGTCTAAACAAGAACTCAGTAAATATACTGCGCTGTCTCTTTATGCCATCAGCATTCCAATTTAGGACTGTTATATTACTAATTGTGAGTTTTTTATTTGGATCCATACGAGGAAAGTAGTTGTATTAGTGTTGCTAGATACTGCATAATTTTATCCAGGTGTGGTATTAGAGCTCAATTACTTTTGATACAGTACTGGTTAGTAGGTCGTTCCGCGGTCTCCTTCTCCGCATTATCAAACGAGTGCGAGCTGACCTGAAGTGCTTATCGATAGTTGTAGTTATCACTTCAAAATAAACTCTAGTTTACCGCAATCCGTAAATATCTCAGCACAACGAACAAACCCCCGCGGGGGTTCTCTATCACAACAAAATTGGTAAGCGGAATAATAACGATCTTTTACCCCCTGTCACACTAAATAAAAAGTATGACTTCGAACCCGCCACACTAATCGCAGCAAACAAATACTACTTACCAAACAACAACATCAGAGTGCTTCAAACATAACTTATCAAGGTAAATACGCTGTAGAGCAAATGGATATCGACGAATAAAATACTTCTTCTATCTCATCACAAGAAACTAAAATAAAAATTCCACCGGTATTTCTACACTACGTTTCACACCAATAAATTCTAAAAGATCTTAAGGAAAACGTTAAAGGAGAGTTTGAGACAGCACAAGCAGGGGATACACTCAGAATTAATCTAAGCACTATTGAAGATTATGGAAAAATCACCAAACTTTATAATGACAACAAATTAAATTACCACACACTTAAAAACCCTGATAAAGAACATTTTTTTTTAGTTATTATCCGAAACCTTCCGGTTTCAATCACTGATAACGAAGTATTAGAAGAGTTAATAAACCTGAAATACCCTGTAGCTAAAGTTGCTCGTCTTTATAACAAGAACTGAAAGCCCATACCGCTATACGCGGTGGACCTGGAAGACTCCGCAACGGCAAAGGAAATTATAAACATAAAAAAATGAATTATATCAAGTGGAAGTAAGAAAAAAAATCAAAAGAAATACTCCAATGTAAGAAATGCCAACTGTACGGACATACACGGAATTATTGCCATTGGAGCCACGATGCGTCAAGTGCACAAATAATCATGAGTATAATAAATGCCCAAATAAACCTACCGATCCCCTCAATGCGTGAATTGCAAAGAACTGCACCCGCGAACTTCAAAGGATGCAATTATTACCAGAAAGTTAGTCGTCAATACAACCCCCCCAAATCTAAATCAAACTAGAGCACGAGCGTGGATTTCACCAACCTCAACAAAAGTAGCTGACAGTCAAAATATCCAACAATTAAATTCCCATGAAAAACAAGACTACAACAGATCTTTTCTCAAACTACCAACAAAACCTAACAGAAATCACGAAACCAAACAGAAGTTGATTACCTCTAAAGTGGGTTTCTTTTGTTTTTTCTTTTTTTTATTAACTTCTATTTTAAATAGAACACCCGGTATATTATTACATTTTTGAATTCAACTTAAAATTTTAGAGAAAATTTGTCTCTTCAAGTAACGCTCTATTTTGTACGGTTTCTGCAGAATTTATAATATTTGAAAATGTTTGACAAATGTAAATTAAAAATCAATTATTTGGGTAATTATAAGATGACTGTAAGAGGAAGTTGTGTGCGTGTACCATACCAAATTTTTTATCATGTAATCGTTTATTTTTCTATCTTCACCTTTGCGCCCTATTGCCATGTATAGAGTATTTTCTATGTTTATCTGTAGGCCCCACTGTTGGTATTCCTCCATTAATTTGAGGAATTATTGCCTTATGTAATGAAAAATTGAAATTTTTATATCCCACAAAAATATCATTTACTACTCGCGATAAAATATGTTTTTATTTCGTGCACGAAATTGCCCCAACTTTTCAGCTCCAGAAAAAACCGTAAACTATTTTCAGTAACTAGGCTGATGTTGGTGAGTCCTCCTGAACTGAGGGCCTGGGTTTATTAAACCGTCTGAACCCCCTTTAATCCTGCCACTGGTGCTGGTGTATAGCATTATCTGTAACGATATATTCTGCTCTCTTCACTGGCTGCAACTTCGAAAAATATATTGGACTATATTGCTATAGTCACACCTCCTTAATTAAGTTATTAAAGCCTTACGTTACGTATTTTAATTACACCCTGATAGACTACACTGCAATATGAGTTGAATATGTAATTATTTTACATTTGACTGTACGAATTCTATTTTAGTTTAAAAATGATTCTCAATTAAGATGAATTTAAGTACTTCTTATGCCCATTATTTATGAATCGTTAATATTTAGTTATTAAATATTACTAGCTCAGTAGAACACGTATTTCCAAAACCAAGTCGGTGCACGCTATATCAAGACAGTTTATTATTTCTGAAAAATCATTTGTTAATGAAAACTTATGTCAAATTTTCGTGATTATTTTTTAAACAGTCCTATCAGCCAATAGTAATGAGAAAACAATTCAAATCGACCAATAGCATCAAAATTACACTGACTATTTGCTAGCAGCAATAAATTTACACTGACTATTTGCTAATAGAAAATTACAGCGAAAATCGTACGACACTCATTAATGACCAATAGAAAAATTAGTTCACGAGCCGTAACCAAGACAATAAAAAAAATTCTTGGAAATTTTTTGTAGGTAGACCAACTTAACTGTGAGGGTTTGTGGCGTTACGATTTTCTTACCGAATCTGCATTCGAGCATTAATTCATATCCGGAAATTATTTTCGTGCATTCCAACAACGTCCTAATTTGCCCTCGCGTCCCGCTCGGGCAAATTAATACGACGTTGTTGGACCGCACTCAAAAAAATTTCCGGAAAGAATTAATGCTCTTATGACTATTTTTTCACAAACCATTCAAATCGTTCTTCTGCTGTAACACAACTAGCTAAAAGTGGAGTAGGTGAACAACAGTTGTTAAAAATAACAGGACACTCATCTGGAAGCTCCATCAAACCCTATCTACAACTTGAACTGTTTAAAAAATAATCTCACCGAATTACATTCGTGATAATATTTTTTTTAAATAATTTTAACTAGATTAGCACTCATTTTTGTTGCTATTAAGAAATCCCACTCGTGGACTTCGTTCACTCGTGAGATTTATTAATAGCAACAAAGATTCGCGAATCTAGGTAAAATTATTTAAAAAATTATCACCACTTATGTAATTACTGTTGACTATTCAACTCACCCCTTTCATGTTAACTATTAACCAATCATAATTTAGTATTGCTTCCTTTTACGATAAATGAAGTATTGGATTCGCCCCAAAAACTCGAAAATGCGTTTTCAACAGATGTTCACATTTTAGAGTCCCCTGAACCCAAAAACCATGTTTTTGTTCATTGATCTGTCTGTCTGTCTGTCCGTGTGTCTGTCTGTATGTCTGTCTGTGTGTCTGTGAACAGAATATCTCAAAAACGAAAAGAAGTATGGCATTGAAACTTCAAATATAAGTTTTGTGTACTATCTAGATGCGACAGCAAGTTTTTAAAGAAAATCGCATAACCGGAAGTAGCGTGTGATTTTTAAGTTTTTTTTCGATTTTTTCAAAAACGGCTTTAACGATTTTTTTTCTAACTTTACATTTTTATTACATTTTTAATGTTGATGTGAGATAGGTAATTTTCCAGTTGAATATCTCTAAAATGGATTTCTTTTGTTTTCTTTCCTATTTTTTTTATTAACTCCTATTTTAAATAGAACACCCGGTATATTGTTAGATTTTTGAATTCAGCTTAAAATTTTAGAGAAAATTTGTTGCGTGAACTAACGCTCTATTTTGTACGGTTTCTGTAGAATTTGCAATTTTTGAAAACTTTTGAGTAATGCTTAAAAATTGAAAATAAAATTTTTGGTTCATTATCAGATCACTGTAAAAGGAAGTTGTGTGCGTGTATCACACCAGATTTTTTTGTTATTATGCTTCATTTATATCGAAGGAATAAACACTCATACACTTTGACAAAAATTTTCGGCAATTCGTCGACCGCTGGCGGTATTGTATATGTCAGTTTTTTTCTCTTCATGTGAAATTTATTTTTTCTACTCACTGTATAGAAGGTGGCTTCACCTTCACCATGGATATCACACCAAAGCTTTACAACGTTATGTTGATTTGGAAATTAGACAAAATGTCACTATAGAAATCTAGAGTCACTATAATGATTTGCTAAAGCAACATTTTTGAAATTTTGAGGTATAGAATATGCGTTCGAAGAAAAAATCATATATATATATATATATATATATTACTGGAGCAAAGGTTAATTTCCTCCCTTGTGTGTTTAATGCCCTCCGCTAACGCGTCGGGCATTAAATTCACAAGCGGGAGGAAATGAACACCTTTGCTCCCTAGATATATAAATAGCTATTAGTTACTAGTAACATGATATTGTACATTTTCGTCATAGAAACAAAATATGAAAAGCTACTCATAACTCCCAAGGTAGTTGTCAAATTATTTCTCCCTCAAACACATGGTAACTATGCAACTACAAATAACTTTTTAGCAACCATGCAATGACGCAATCCTTGATGTTACATAAAGTCTACACATTACTCTGCATGCCTAGACCTTGTCCATTAACAAACAAACAACATTACCCTTTTTCTGTGACGTCAGAAATAACAAAACATACCGTTTAAAACGTATGTCTTATATTGCATTGACATTCAAAAAGATCAATTAGATCGCAGGTAGTAGACTTTAGAAAGAATTTGACATATACCTAACCTTTAATGTAAGGAATGCTCTAAATAGCACATTATTTAAACCAAGACATTCTTGACTTATGTAATCCGACGTTTCTCCTCTTTGAAGGAGTCCCTAACGCTTAAAATAAGATTTTAGGCTTGCTCGCTTGCTTGTTGTTGCACGTTATTTTACTGTCATTTTGGACAAATGTCACATTGACAGTATTATAAAACACGCCATACTTAAAGCGGACCTGACCAAAAACTGCAGATTTTTTGTTTCGTCCAGTTCCTTATAGTTAAATAAAGAGAGAAAATTGTTAAGTCACAGCAAAAGGGTAATGTGTAGACCTTACTTCCATATTCTAATTTTAAATGTCATTATGACATTTTGAAATTTCATACTATTCTTACGAATATGCTAGTAAATAAAATATTGTATGCACCACGGGAGATATTCATGTTCTTTACCTTCGGTCAGAGGCCCTCGGTCTGTAACACATGTCAACCTCAGGAAAAAACATATTCATATCTCCCTTAATGCATAAATATCTCTAACTTCCTGTAAAAGTCATCAAGTATGATATAAGCAATGTCAGATTTTTATTTACAATGAGGACGTGATATAATTTATTAATTACTAAGAAATGTTAATTTTCTTCGTTGAATAGTCCTTCAAATACCGCTTGTAGCCGACGAATTGCATAAATTTTTGTCAAAGTGTTTATTCGTGTTTATTGCTTCAAAATTGGTCTCGTGCTGTCGTACTCGACCAATTTATATCGAAGGAATAAACACTCCTATACTTTGACAAAAGTTTTCGGCAATTCATCGACCGCTCACAGTATTGTATATGACAACCCCAATAAACGTCAAATGTGTCACTTCAAATCATGTACATGGAATATCAATTGCAAATACCCCCTTGTTACAATACCTGTCATTTAATAAACCTCAAATAGTAAATAGTCCTTTTATTTTTTTTATCACACTACTTAATTACTGTTTATTTTAGTTTGCTCAATAAATACCTGGGATTGCAGTTCGTTCAAAGAAACTTAATCCGCCTTTTAAGAGATTCAAATGTATACCAACTACTGAGTAACCCCAGTACCAGCTCACCCTACGACCAAGAACTGCAAACAGCTTCGGAAATGCCTCCTTCCAACTCTCAATCAGTACGCGATTCAGCAACACGAACGCCAACAAAATCCTCCAGCAGTGAAGACACCATCCCTTCCAAACAAGATGTTAACAATCCAAATCATGTGAATCACGATCTGTCAGAAACCACAGGACGTCACCTCAACTAGTGTCATTCTCAAAATGTCACTCCAACAAAAGTGCAGCCCAGTTCAACTCCTTTAGATGAAAAACCATTTCCAATTTCCCAAGGCTCTTACTCCAAGAATCCTGCCATGTCCTATTCCCAGTAAATACAGTTGAAGCTATCCAAGTCACAAGATGTAATTATTCGACAATAAACTAAGTTCAATATCCAATTCTAGAAATTATTTCAATTGCCTGTAGTATTTTAAATTATGTTCCTCCTACCATACACGTCTTTTCCATATCTTATTTATTACTTCCCTCGTCTAAAAGACGAAGGAAGTATTGTAATCGCGAAAAAATCATCTTTCGAGATTTCTTCAGATATTCACGTTTCAGGGTCCCTAGATGACGAAAATCAGGTTTTCTCAATTCGGTCTGTCTGTCTGTCTGTCTGTCCGTCTCAAAAACTATTAGTCGGGGAAGACAATATTTTGCATACACATTATATATCTATATGGCATGAAACCGAGAAAATTTCAGACAAATATATACAGAGCGAGCACCATGAAAATAAAATTTTGTTGAAAACTGAGCCCCAATAGATACAGAATAAAAATGTTGTACGATACAAAAAGGAGCAACAAATTAGTGCATTACTTAATACAGCTGCAACGCAGGAATTCGAGGGTTGGTGCTCCGTAGCTCAGGTAGAAATAGCCCGTTTCCTTGCAATATCCCACAAAACGTTGGGACTGCATACGCGGTCCGCCTGTCCTTCGAATTCGACCACCGGTAAGGTTTTTTTTATTTGAAAATTTATTTAATTTATTAGAAACGTGAAGATTTGATTTCATTTTTAAAATTCTTTAGTGTCACAATGCCGACGAGGGAAGTTCTGGGTAAAGTCTTTTCCAGATTTTATTCTTTAAGTTTTTAAATTTTCATTTATTAGTTTCTCTCTAATTTAATCCTAAGTAGACCCTTTTTACACCAAAATAGATTAAATTCACCCTAGAAAAAGGATTTATTTTCCAAAATTTCAGTTTTACAAAATTATTACGTTTATTTTTCAAAAATTTCTATTATGTACATAAAAATGTGATAGATAGATAGTGATAGATTTTGCATACTTTTTTACAGTCCAACACTTTATATTTTATTATCACATATAGTAACACTCGTTATATTGAATAACATTTCTCAAGTACGTATTTGCTATTAATCTTCCACTATATTTTAGGTAACTTTTACATAATTTTATAACCTTCTGTCCTTATTTTTCATTGTTCAACTGAATTTAAATTATTCCGTAATTTTACAATATACATGTTAATAAATCTGATATCATTTTATTACTTAAATTCATCTTTGTAATTTAATACTGTATTCTTTTAACTTTTTTTTATAATCTGATATCAAACCCTCACACTAAAAACCATTACAATAGATAAATACGAAAGTAGCGCATTTCACTCAAATACCGTAAAACGCTTTCTCATGACCTGCAAAGATGCTTCAATTGAGGCAAAAATAAATAGTCATATGTATGTTCCTAAGATAAAATGTGAAGAAACTATCCACGTATTAAGTCGTGATAAACTAATAGCACGGCAATCTTTGCTGGGGAACAGAAGCAAATGAAACTTTCATTGTTTAATAGGTATTTCGCTACCCTACAAAATTAAAATTATTAAAAATCGAACGTTACGGGGAACAATACGTCCTCGTTATCAACGAATTAACAACTAAAACTAAAAATAAACACGAAAAACTTAGCTTTTCAGCTACAGTAAAAACCTAAATTTTCCTTGTTAATTTGTAGTTTTAAATATTTAATTGCTAATTTGTTGTTAATGAGGACGGATTGTGCCTCGAAACGAAACGTTCGATTTTTAATTATTTAAATTTTGTACAGTAGTGAAATATTCTTTACACTGCATGAATTATATTACGTCACAAAAAGGTGACAGTTTATTTAAAATTCACAAAATCGAAACAAATAATAATCATGGGAACTTGTTCGACATAATAAAGTTGGTTGTCAAAAGTGGCTTAATTTTAAATATCAATTGGGAGCTGCTATTGGAAATAGAAGCCACCACCAAACACAAGAGGCGAAAAGACAAAACCCCAGTAGTAGAGCTTAGTCTGCTAACTCTCTTATTGAAAACCACCGTATATAAGGTAATAGCATTTACACTGGAGGCAATGAGAGAAAAATTGTAAACAAACTAAACAAGAGATGTTTTAGCCTCAAAATAGATACCCAGAATATAAGCGTTAAAGACTATCATGTTGCACACGTCGCCGATGGGAAAGTGTTTGCTGTGATTACAGAGAATGATTCACCTAAAGTAGCTGTTAACAGATTGTTTCAAGAAACACGCGGTAAAGTCCGAAAACATTGCTGGCCAGTGGTTTGAGAGAAGTTCTAAAGTGCAAAAACAAATTCAGGAAGTAGTGAACGATAATGTCCACGTATACGGAAAGGGCCATAATTATATAACAGCAATAAGATAACATGAACAACAAAATAAAATGCTTGAGTAAGAAAGGGATGAACATACGATAAAATTATTTTAGTAGGCATGTTTAGTTGACTTACGTCATAATTAAAATAAGCGTCATGCCTACTCGAATATTTACTACTATGTTTATCTCTTTCTTACTCATTGCTGTTATTATAAATATATAATTGTGGCCCCATCAGTATTTTAAATTGACGTATATTAGACAAATGTGATAATTTGCAAGGCAAATAGTCATTTGTACAACTACTTTTAAAAGTCATACTGTTTTTCACGAAGCTCGAGTTTATCAAGCGAATGAGTAAAAAAAAGTTGCTTTCATACGTGTTGTACACGCTATTTTTTTGTATTGTGATCAGGTAAAGCAACCTGAAGAAAATCTGTAAAGTGCTTTAACCGCAACTTCCCTCGCAAATAGCGTTTTTAAATAAAAATTTTTGGAAATATCAATGAAAACAATATTTAGGCCACTTTTACTTCCTTTTACAATAAAGGAAGTATTGGATTCACCCCAAAAATTCAAAATTGAGTTTTCAACAGATCTTCACGTTTTAGAGTCCCCTGATCTCAAAAAACATATTTTTTTTCATTGGTCTGTCTGTCTGTGTGTCCGTGTGTCTGTGTGTCTGTGTGTCTGTGTGTCTGTCTGTGTGTCTGTCTGTGAACAGAATATCTCAAAAACGGAAAGAGGTATGGCGTTGAAACTTCATATATAAGTTTTGTGTACTATATAGATGCGACAGCAAGCTTTTTAAGACAATCGCATGACCGAAAGTAGCTGTTTACTCTTGTAATTTTTCAGATTTTTTCGATTTTTTCAAAAACGGCTCTAACGATTTTTTATATATCAAATGCAGCCTAATACTAATAGTAGTAGTAGTAGTAGTAGTTGTGGGGAGACCGAAGTCTAGGAAGTAGTCCACCATAGGCCGTTCACCCCCAAAATTTTGTAAGACTCATTCTGAAAAATCTCTCTTCCATTATTCCATCACCTTGCAATTTGATAAATTCTTCTTGTAATTCGGCTGAGTCATTTTCAGTGCCATGAACATTACTTTCAATTTGGATAATTTGTGGAAGATCTTTCCAATTCATTTTCAAGGTTTATTAAATGTTCTGAAAAAAGGCATGGACTCCGCAGTCACACAAATAAAAATAATTTTAGAGAATCGAAAGTCGTTTGCTTCTTTAAGTTTCGCGAAGACATGTTGCGGCCCATCAAAAAGGCGGTCGCACGACCCGAGGTTAAGGACCGCTGCTTTAGTGATTATTATTAAAATATTGATTTAGTCAACTTTGTAATATATCATTTACGTTGCACACTCTACTCTACTTGCTTGCTGCGCCGAGTATAGTGGGGAGTTGTAAACCCGAAAAACTGCCATATTGGGACGCAAATTTCTCTTAAACCATTAGATTGATGGACAAAATAATAAGGCACAATTTTGTATACAATATTATGTACAACCTTTTAAACTCGAAATGTTTTCCTTTGACGCTTCTCATTTTTGAGTTCCATTAGAAAAACTATTTTTTCACTTTTGCCGCCAATGAAACGGGAGAAGGGAGGGGTCGACTTACCTTCGAAATGAAGCGATGTTCCCCAAGAATTCTTGATCTAACAAACCACTAAATTGCTCAAATCGTAACAAAAGACAACATTAAACTGATATTCAAGATCGATTAAATGATTATAACCTACATAAACTTTCCCAAATAACTGTAGAATGTAACAAGTCTAGTCTAGCATTCATGTACCTGCATTTATACAGGGTCCGGCAGAATGACCGACCCTATTTAAATTGTTAATAACTGTTTTAAATTTTAAACAATTTTTTAAAAAATAAAAAAATGTGAAGTAAAAACTTGCCAATTTTAGTTACAATATAATTTATTTGTTTAAAAATATTAGGTTTACAAAATAATATCACTCAAACTCAAACTTCATTTTCACACTAATACAGATTAATCTAATCCTTAATTTGATTAATTCAACAAGTTGGGCCTATCAGACAGAACTCTTCGTCGTATATTAAAAGATTTAAAATTTCCTCCTTACAAAGTTTTAGTCGTGCACCAATTACTACCACGAGATATAGAAGTTCAGGTTACGTTTTGTGAAGAATTCCTTTAACGACTAAATAATAAGCAAATTAATTTGGAGGAACTGCTAATATTTTTAATAAATAAATTATATTGCAACTAAAATTTGCAAGTGTTTACTTTGCATTTATGAAAAAAAAATAAAAATATTTTAAAATTTGAAACTGTTATTAACAATTTAAATAGGGTCGGTCAAGTACTGACGTAGTATCCCACCCTGCAAATTTGTTAACTAGTGAACTAACTTGGGACCGCTTGTAAAATTATTCAGTTACTCTCTCAGCTCTCAGCTTGTTAGATTTACTCCTGAAAATATCACTCAGCATCAGCTAGCGAAAAAATATAGTTTAACACAGAATATAGGTTTAAACAAATTTTGAACATATGACCAAACGCTATCATGAGTTGTAAATCACACATATGGATTCACACCTACTATAACTTAGTAACGTAGTAATTATGTAATCGACCTATGGACCGTTATTTTTAAATTAAAAATTAAAAAAAAATTTAACTAATGCTGAAAATATTTCCAATTCATTTATAAACACTCTATATATGCCTTCAAATTTATAAAGTGTTTTGTAATAGCTCACTTTGCTTATTTTAAAAATTCAAAACTTGGAGTAACATAGTCAGATTGTAATTATTTCATCGTCCACCACACACGTTGTCTATGTATTATTGGGGCCACGGAATAGTGTCTAGCTGTATTTATCTAGTTACCAAGTTTTTCAATTTTACTGTGCAAAATTTAAAAAACTTGTTAACTAGATAAATACAACTGAAAACTATTCCGTAGCACCAATATAGTACCTACATGGAATTCAAGAATTTAATAGTATATTAAAGTATGAGTGGATAACAAGGTCTTTAAAACACGCGCGAGTTTTCGAGCCCGACGGCGTAGCCGGAGTGCTCGAAATAGAGCAAGTGTTTTAAAGACCAGTTATCCACGAATACTTTACGCTATTTTTTATTATACCTGCAATACTGGAAATAAATTACGCACTAAAAACTTAGAAATAATTTTTGTCGTGATAAATCGAGAGGCCATAATAATATTGCTACTATAGTTACGAGAATTGTTTACGTTCTTGTCGCGTCCATGTCCGTTGTTGCATTCAGTAGTATCCTTGACAACCTTTAAAGCTCGGCGTGCTTTAATCGCCTGTATTCGCACGCTCAGGCGTGCTTTAAACGGCGATTCTGATGCAGGTATAATAAAAAATATATTATAGGAAACTGACCAAACAAAACAAGTCATTTGTCCAATTACAAAAACTACATAATTTGCAATATCACTTTTAATGTGTGATGTAGCCTCCCTGAACGAGCCACCATTGATTATCTAAGTTTAGAATTTCAAGAAATTCGTTCACTTGCTGGTAAAGTGTAAAAAACTTGCGCTCGTTGCTATAACCTTGCTGTAAATTTAGATTAGAGCTCTTATCAGTTATCTACTACTTGATCAAATATTTTTATCGTTCACCTGCCTGTTGTGCAGCTTATGGCTAGAAGCTTTCTGTGTGTACATGAAAAGATAGAATTCGTTGAAAAACAAATAACGAAACGTTCCAACATTAATCACACCTTAGTTATACATATTTTTGGTAGATTTAGAGATTGCAGATGATCTATATAGCGAAAAATATACTTTGATTTTTGATATGTTAGTCAGTAGTACGGTACCAATGTTATAGGAATGTCAATAATTGTTTATTTTATCTTTTAAAATGTGTTTCTAGACCTAATATAAGCAATGTTTAATTTTAAAGCTTAAATTTTTAGAAATCCAATGAAAATCTGTTTTTAAAATCCCTTTTCATGCAGATATAGTTAGTTATGTAACTTTAGCTGAGATTTTAGAAATTATTAGTACGCCACTGACTGATTACACATAGAAATCACATTATGCTCGCTTATCTAGCAAGCCCACCACAATCTATATCATTTTTCCTTATAATTCCAAATGTGTCTAGAAACACAAAACAAAGGAAAAGCCTAACATGTCACGGTTTTATTTATCTTCATCGTTTGTGATTATGACTAATTTTTTAGTATAAAAATAAAAACTTGTTGATTAGCACCTGGTACTTAGACATGAATTACCTTATTTACATTAAAACTAAAATCAGATCGATGTACTATAATGACGTGTTCCATTATTACACAAATTCAACAACCTTTCATTATAGTTCTGTACATTCTAATTTGTGCAGAATGTTTAAATAAAAATCTGGTGTGATACACTCACACAACTTCCTTTTACAGTGATCTTATAATAAGTAAAAAATTTCATTTTTAATTTTTAACCATTTGTTAAAAATTTTCAAAAATTACAAAT
Organism: Agriotes lineatus; assembly: GCA_940337035.1. NCBI lineage: Eukaryota > Metazoa > Arthropoda > Insecta > Coleoptera > Elateridae > Agriotes > Agriotes lineatus. The sequence goes on along the minus strand of OW679197.1, from coordinate 24,625,482 downwards.
TCTACAAAAACGATACAAAATCGAGTGTTAGTTGAAGAGACAAATTTTCTCTAGAATTTTAAGGTGAATTCAAAAATGTAATAATATACCGGGTGTTTTATTTAAAATAAGAGTTAATAAAAAAAAAAGAAAAAAAACAAAAGAAACCCACTTTAGAAGTATTCAACTGGAAAATCGCCTATCTCACATCAATACACATTAAAAATGTAAGAAAAATGTAAAATTTAAAAAAAATTGTTAGAGCCGTTTTTGAAAAAATCGAAAAAAACTGAAAAATCACAAGAGTAAACACCTACTTACGGTTATGCGATTTTCTTCAAAAGCTTGCTGTCTCATCAACATAGTACACAAAACTTATATATGAAGTTTCAATGCCAACCTCTTTTCGTTTTTGAGATATTCTGTTCACAGACAGACAGACACACACACAGACAGACACACAGACAGACAGACCAATGAAAAAAATATGTTTTTTGGGATCAGGGGACTCTAAAACGTGAAGATCTGTTGAAAACTCAATTTCGAATTTTTGGGGTGAATCCAATACTTCCTTTATAGTAGTAAAAGAAAGTAAAAATATAGTTGAGGTTTTATGTGAATAACAGGTGTCATTTCATGTTTTAGAACTTATTAATTTGTCACTACCTTGTCATTTCCAAGACATTCGATTGCATTATTATATTAGTATCCGTTACCAGCCATTATGTATCTTTTATTTGAGCATCCTGTATACTATATTAAGGCAAATAACAACTATTAGCTACGTTTTCCACGAAATCAAATAAATTCGTTTCCACCGAAGAAGGTTGACTTGCTGGAAAGGAATGCAACTCATTCGTGCCATATCTAAGCGAAATGCCGATTTTGAAACTGGTGAGATTAAAGTAAGTATAAATTTAAATCTAGCCGACTTAGTCACTCATTCACAGCTACTCAAAATTGCAGATGAGGCTCAGCACTCGCGATCTTGTGTTAGCCAGGGTTGTATTAAGGGTATGGAGTATGGATATATGGAGACTAGAGGCATACAAGTAAAATGTTTCTAAGACAAAAGTGAATATAAATCGATAAGTGTAATAAGTGTGAATTTACTGATAAACTATAAGAACGAATAACAATAACAGAGTTTGCTGTTGCTCCATCAAATTATAAGAAATATTTAAGAATTTTCGAGTCCAAAAGCCGAAACTGTATACTTTTTTACTTCCTTTTACAACAATGGAAGTATTGCAGTCTCCCCAAAAATTCGAAATTGAGATCTTCAAGTTTTAAAGAGTCCTGAAAGCAAAAAAAACAAGATTTTCTTCATTGTTCTGACTGTCAGTACGTGTGTCTGCGAACAGAATATCTCAAAAACGAAAAAAGTTACGGCGTTGAAACTTCATATATACGTTTGGTATACTATCTAGATGCGACACCAAGCATTTGAAGAAAATCTCATAACCGGAAGTATGGTTTTTACTCTTATGATTTCAAGTTTTTTTCGATTTCTTCAAAAACGGCTCTAAGGATTTTCTTCAAACTTTACATTTTTATTGCATTTTTAATGTGTATCGATGTGAGATAGGTGATTTTCTAATTGAATATCTCTAAAATGGGTTTATTTTTTTATATAATGTAGTAGTAGGGAAGCTAAAACCAAAATTTTTAACTAATAATATCACTCTAAAAGGAACTTGTGTGCGTGTATCGCGCTGGATTTTACTTCTATATTTTTAAAGAATTTGTATTTAAATGGTTTTATTGCATTTTTATATAGAGTTGAAATTCAAAGTACGGAATCACATGCCGATACGCGATGTATTATGGGGAATGGGACGTCATCCTTCACACTCAACAACTAACGTGATTTAAAAAACCGCACAACAAATTACAAACGCGAGGAGATCAAAGAAATACTGAGACGTACTGTTTTTAAAATATTAATATAAGACGCCAGAGGTAGCAGAAAAATAAACACTTAATACAAGAGATTTAATAAAAGAACCGAATTAGTAAAAAATTCATGGCATCTAAAAAAATATTAAAGCTATATATTATACAAAAGCAATTGATAGATACATTTGCTAATATTTATGCTGTATTAAAAGTCGACTTAACAATACTAATTGTTAATTTTAGCCTTCATTAGAAATAAATTGCACAATGGATGAAGAACGACTTTCGGACTTACAATAATGTCCATTTTATTTTTGTTTATTCTAAAAGTCTTTCAGATTCAGCCAGTTCTGCATCGTACGTGTCTCAAATGTATCTGTGTGTGGGTTAATACTGGGTTAATACGGCCCTGGTTCTAGCATTGTAAAATTAAAGTAGGACATATTTTATAGCCGTACATTTAACTCGAGATAAGGGTAAATACACATTTATGTATACGCTATTGTTAGAAATTCTAATAAGCATTGTCCTACGATTAGAAATGTCAAGATCAGGTATTGATTAGGGTATTACATACTGCACGACAAAATGCATTACCGATAATAATGCCTTTGAATTGATCTAGTTCTATATTGAAGACACTAAAAGTATGTGAACTTTATTCGATTGAATAATATGGGTTAACGTTAACAACTTCAAATTCACCTATTTTGGTGTAGAAAAATCCAGCGTTAAAATGTAAAGAATGCAAACATTTAAAAAAAGGCAAAATGTAAAAAATATAAATGACTGAAAATGCATTCAATCACTCAAATTTTAAACTATGTAATATAATTAATACTGCAATGGAAGACTATTGTCTTGATATAGTAGTGGGAGAAGAGTATTCTGTACGAACTATAAGGATTGATATACCTCTTTTTACGTTAGTTGGAGCAACAACACGCCTTGGCTTGCTTTCTGGTCTTAACAAATTACTATTTCAAAATAGAAATGATTTCTTCCACACGCAAATTGACAAATACAAATTTATAAAAATAGTATACTAGATTACAAGGAAAGTAAGTAAGATTTACTCCACCGAGCATGCTTTGAACCCCAAGCGTAGCGAGGGTACTAAAGGCACGATAGAGTAAATCTTAATTCGTATGTAAGGTATGTTTTCACTACCGATATAAAACGTTTTTAAAAATTGGAATTACAACGAAAACCTTCGATAATAGTCGTAGACTGGATTTAGTCATAACTATCTCAAATTGTACTAACTGCAGCTTTACAATTAAAATAAATTAATTAAATTACTTACTTCAGGAGAAGTAATAGTAATTTATACACGACGCAAGTAAATTACTATTTAATCCTGAGATTATAGGTAATTCCCGAGACGACCGAAGGAAGCCGAAATTTACTCCAGAAGAGCATACAAATGTTTTGTCCTAACCGTGAAGAGCTATTATTATTTGTTAAGCCATAATAAAGTTAATTGTGTATCACGAGTTAGACATATCAACTTCATTTTATTTGCGGCCAGGAAAGAATGTACTTCCCTATCATCATGACAACCATAAGTTATGTCGTAAACTCAACCTACATTCCTCAAAGGTGGCATGGTAAATGTCACTTACTTGATTGGTAGTGAAAAAAATAGTTTACATAGTCTTGTTTTAAAAAACAAAATTATCGTTAGTTGGGTCTTACATTAAAGATCAGTTTTAGTTCGCCTTCTACTTTTAAGGTAAGACTGTACGTTTTTTTCTAAAAGAGATACCACAAAAAGTCAATTTCATAGAGAAAAGAAATTATTTTTTTCTAGGCTTTCTCAGAGTCTTATATTGTAATTGTTAGGTTTTTAAAACCTGGTTTCTGGAGTCTCGGCACACAAAATATTATCTTCAGCAGTTTGCATGCAAACGTTATTAAGGCTTGTTAAAATATTTTTATTATTTATATTCCTTAACTATAATTTGAGTTTTGTGCTACTGAATGTAGACCCTAACCATTAGTCCCACTCATTTCGCACATTAACCGATCCCTCCACCAACTCGCCAACCCGCGTGGCGTTTTAATATCCTAAAACTCTCCAACATGGCGAATTTTAAGAGGCAAAGAAATGACCCCAGGTGGGTGAATCACAACGTGACCGTAAGCCCCACACTTCCAAAATGGGAGTCAGCCTCGTGGAATCTGGGGGAGGCAAAAATTCGCTAGCTAAACCACGACATCGTCAACATCCAAAAACAATTACTATAGCAACATATAATGTACAAACGCTGCAAAAACATTGCTGAAGTTGGTTTCCTAATTCTCAAACAAATAGCAGAAGAAATAGTTGAAATCCGCACTATATCAGTTAGACTGGCATACGTAATAACACAAATAACAACAAGATATAAATTAAAAATAATACAAGTATACTTCAAGCTACGACGACGAAGAAATATATAGCTTTTATGAAGATCTATCAATGGCAATAGAAAGAAACAAAACGCACCACTACATAATTATCGAACTTTATGCCAAAGTAGGGAAGAAGGAGGATGATGAAATATCAGTTGCCAACTTCGGAATAAGCACTAGAAATGAGAGACGTCAAGCGCTAGTCAACTACGCAGAAAGTCGAAACTTGGCAAGTATGAATACGCTCTTCAAACAGAAAGAGGGAAAAAATGGGCATGGGTCAGTCCAAATGGAAAAACAAGAAACGAAATCGATTTTGTCATATCCTCCCACAAACACATAATTATTGACGTAACAGTAATTAACAAACGTGTATCAGGAAGCGACCACAGGTAGGTAAGAAGACAATTCAGAATAGACGCTCAAGACGAACGAAGAAAGCTTATAAGAACGAACTTCTATAGAATAGACAGAGACTCTATCACAGAGAACCAAGAACAATAAAAAAATAAAAGAAGAAGACACACTAGACAACATAAACAATACAACTTCAAATGCAATTATACAGGCTGGAACAACTGTATCAAATCAGTCAATACAAACAAGAAAGGAAGGAAAGTAACTAATTAAACGAAGGATTTGATAGAGAAAAGAAACCAACTGGCCAGCAGAAACAAACGAAATACAACAAAGATTACAACCGAATGGAATCCATGGGCAAGGAAACGCATGTAAGACGTCCAATAAACAGATGATACGATAACATAAGAAAAATAGCAGGAAAACGATGGATGCTGATAGCACAAGATCGCGAAAGATGGAAGGAGATGGAGGAGGCGTATGTCCGCATGCGGACGGTAGATGCTGTTTAAAAAAGAAGAGGAAGAATGTAGACATTTTTAAACATAAAAAAACGTTTTCGAGAATTACTGATGCTTTAATTCTGGAATTCTTAGCACATCTTAAGTCTTTTCTCTGTAGTCTCTTGTCACATGGACGCACTTGGCCACCGATTTTTTACTTCCATAATCTTCTCCTTATAAAAGTCTGCATTTTGACCATCTAACCACAGAGGTGACCTTTCAATTTCCCGAATAGAAAAAATCGAAGGTGCGAGATGCGGTGATTAGGCTGGGCGTGAAAGGATTTCGAACCCAAGTTCAAAGGCTTTTGACGTCGCTGCAATATATTTGTGCGAAGACGCATTGTCGTGCTGTAGGAACATTCCTTTTCGCAGTTATCTACGGCGTTTTATCTTGATTTTGTCCCTCAATTTGGTCAGAAGATCGCGTTGATGGTACTAGTTCTTTGGCGACAGAGGCCTAACATCTATTAGTTAACTGATCTGTTGTTAGGAAAACAAGTTATTTATGTTATGAAAAAAAATTTTCATTTATAAAGAGCTATTATTTCTTAACCCATAATAAAGTTAATTGTGTATCACGAGTTAGAAATATCAACTTCATTTTATTCGCGGTCAGGAAAGAATGTAATTCCCTATTATCATGACAACTATAAATCATGTCGTAAACTCAACCTACATTCCTCAAAGGTGGTATGGTAAATTGCACTTACTTGTTTGGTAGTGAAAAAATTGTTTACATAGTCTTGTTTCAAAAAACAAAATTATCGTTAGTTGAGTCTTACATTAAAGATCAGTTTTAGTTCGCTTTCTACTTTTAAGGTAAGACTACGTTTTTTTCTAAAAGAGCTACCACAAAAAAATAATTTCATAAAGAAAAGAAACTACTTTTTTCTAGTCTTCCCCAGAGTCTTATATTATAATTGTCAGGTTTTTTAAACCTGGTTTCTATGAGTCCCAGCACACAAAATATTATCTTCAATAGTTTGCATATAAACGTTATTAATACTTGTTAAAGCCTTAGTCCCACTCATTCCCTACATTAACCGCACCTATCCCTCCACCAACTTGCCAACCCGCAGTAGGATAGCGTGGCGTTTTAATATCTTAAAGCCCTCCAACATGGCGAATTTTAAGAGGCAAATAAAGGACCCCATGTGGGTGAATCACAACGTGACCGTTGGAAAATGAGCTATTTCCAACTTGTAACTTTCCAACTGGTCGGAAAAGTGATTCCCGTCGCAGCGGTTGGAAATGAATCCATTTCCGACCGCTGTGTAGGTAGCGACACTGATGCTTTAATTCTGGAATTCTTAGCACATCTTAAGTCTTTTTCTCTGTAATCTCCTGTCACATGGACGCACTTGGCCACCGATTTTTCACTTCCATAATCTTCTCCTTATAAAAGTCTGCATTTTGACCATCTAACCATAGAGGTGACCTTTCAATTTCCCGAATAGAAAAAAATGGAAGGTGCGAGATGCGGTGATTAGGCTGGGCGTGAAAGGATTTCGAACCCAAGTTCAGAGGCTTTTGACGTCGCTGCAATATATTTGTGCGAAGACGCATTGTCGTACTGTAGAAACATTCATTTTCGCAGTTATCTACGGCGTTTTATCTTAATTTTGTCCCTCAATTTGGTCAGAAGATCGCGTTGATGGTACTAGTTCTTTGGCAGCGGAGAGTTAGAATGCCGCCACTCCATGCTGGCTTATTTGGTGACAGGGTCATAGGAGTGCACCCAACTTTCGTCCACAGTGACGATTCTGTTAAAAAAAGTTGTTCGAATCTGCATTGGCACGGACCAGAAGCTTGCGACAAATTTTCACTCGATCCGTTTGAGCAACGGTGTCAATATTTGATGAACCCATAGGGCTGAGATCTTATTCATATGCGAAATGTAATAAAGTATCGATTTAACTCTACCGATTTCTCGGCAATCTTTAGAATCTTGGCTACCGTTTAAAAAGTAAGTCACCTATATTCCATCACCCATCACTAACTTCTCTTATTTAGTCACATTACTTTAAAAGATTCTATCGTCCGTGAATGTATGTAAAAATGTAAATGTATCCCAATGTTCGTCCTATGTTTGTTTTAGGTTTTTTATTAGTTCTTTATATGTTTCTTTGGCTGTTTCTGATTGTTGTTATAGCCAGTTTAAACGTGCTGTCTTTTTCTGCTCCACTGCTTGTTGCAGTTCGTCGCTCCATGGGATTCTTTTCCTTTTTTGTAAATGTTTCTGGAAACCAAGTACTTCGTTCACTGTTTTATTGATGATACTTAATTGATTAGTCTTGTAGTAGATTTAGCTTCCATCGATGTATTGAATTTTTTTTTTTGGGGTTTTCTTAATCCATCGGACCAAGATATTGATTTCCATTTTGGTTACATACACATTCACCGGTGACTCCATTTCTAGCATTAAAGTCGTCTCCTATAACGAGGTGGTCGTTTTTTGTTAATTTTGTTAATTATTGATTGGAGGCGTTTATAGAATTCTTCATTGTCTAATTTCCTGCCCTCGTCAGATGCGTATATATTGAAATGGTTTTAAGCCCACAATTTCGCTCTGTTTGCAGTGCGAAATATTTAACCAAGTTAATAAAGCACAGAGTTAAGATATTTTATCTACGACAGTGCGTAAAATTGCCTTTTAGTTGGCAGTTTTAAGTTTGTAAAACGACTGTTTAATAACAGTGTTTACGTCGTTAGTAGTAACGTGTTTAAAAAATTTCATTAGGCACGTTGTCAGTAGCAACGTGTTTTAAAATTTTTAAAACACGCAAAATTACGACCGGTTGCTGGTAATCCTAATTTACATTTAATTTTTTTTTATATTTAGGTGTTTTCTAGACTCTACCGTAGATAAAATATTGTACGATACACATGCGTAAAGCATCTTTAGTACTTTAGTCACTCGCCGGGCTTAAAATGCTCGCTCACTCGCGTTTTAACTCTACCCCACTGGTGCCTAAAGAGTAGCTTTACGCACTTGTATCGTAAATTACTATTATGTAATTGCAATTTAAACAGTAATAATAAATTTATTATACAAGACGATAAAGTTAAATTTTATCCACGAGTCGAGACCAAGTCGAGACGTTAATGATTCAAGAGCGGATAGAAATAATTTTATCGTCGTACATAATACAATATTTTTTTCTATAGCAAGAACTTTAATAATTTCAAAAGAAAATAAGGACAGTCAATCACATTTCAAAATGTCAGTAGCTAGATTGGGTTGCTACGATAATACGAAGCTGTCATATTTAATTTAAACAAACTTACTTTATCTATCCTTGATGTTAAAGTGCTGCTTTATCTACCTTTGCTGTTAAAGTAAAACTTCACCTTTTGTTTTGAGTTGATAAAAGCACACTTTAAAATGTGCTATAGAAAAAAAGTATTAAATCATTGGTAATAAGATGCGAGAAGCAGTAATTAGACGGATGAAGACACGCATAAGCAAAGCATATTTCAGAGGATTGGAATTTGAAGTTTCAGTAAAGTAATATAATTAAAATGATAGGTTTGTGCATATTTAAAGTCAGACCAAACGAAATTAATTGACACGAAAGGTTTGTTATGTGCATACTGAATAAGCGTAGTTATTAATAAAAGTAAGGCTAGTGAAAACGGCAAGCAATCTGAAAGGCAGATGAAAGCAAGATAAGGATAAAATAAAAATTGCAAAGAGCAGTCCAGAATTAAGCAACGGAAGAGAAGAAAAGCAAGTGACGTGTAAAAATTGTGAACTCGAATACCAGTGCATTAATAAAAACAAAGTGCAAAAGCAGAGCAGTGATTTCTAAAACTTGTGTGTGTCACGAGAAAGAACAATGTTAGCTATAAGCAATAAAGAAAATTTTTAGATTTAACAAAAATGTTAATATTAAGAATCATATAATCAAACTTTACTCCGTTTATGTGTATTTGTTATCAAAATTTATTTTCATTTAACTTAAGCAGATCACGGTATCATAGCAACGTGATGCCGTTTTGTTAATAATAATGGAGAACAATTGAAATAAATTAAAAGCTTGTTGCCCCAAAATGTGTGCCCCATAAAATTAATGTTTTATACCAAAAAGTGTTATACCCATAAAAAAACTATACAGTTGTTTTATAGTCATCACCGTACATCTGTGATATCATTTGTGGCAAGTTCCGCAACAAAAATTTCATAAATGTTTCTAATCCGATCTCCGAGTGTGAACGGCAGCGAGCACCTGAAAATGTCGACCTTTGTTTCCGGCCCGATTAAGTTGTGGATCCCAGAGGTCAGTTTTTCAGCACATCAGAGGGGTCTGCAAGAGCATCCCGATCAACATCTGCGGCCAGCGAAGCGGAGCCAGAAGCAGAAAACCGGCAGCGTCATCTGCGACCAGCATCGGTTCCAGTTCGACGAGAATGTTTTGAGGTACGATCTAGCTATAATTGAGTGTTGAGAGCTTGGGAAAGTTGTTGAACTCCAAGAATAAAATCCAAGAGTCCAGCTACGTCGTGATTTTCATAATCAGCAAAGCGTCATCATATTTTGCGAAATTGGCGGATTTTCAAGCAGTCCAAACAATTGAATGGTTGGCGTCTATCTACGTCACACCTATAAACAAATTCGTGGCGGTTTTTTGCTAAGCGCGATAATTAAATCAATTTACCTGAGGTATCCTTGCTTCCTGTCACGAGTTAAAGTATTCAAATAAACGCTGGTTTGCATTTATAATGTTCTGTGTTAAATGTCAATTTAAGAGGTTGTGAATAATATGAACTAGAATCGCACATATAAACTACTAACTTTTGAATATAGTCAAATTCTGATCCCACCTGAGAAAAGAGTTTTTGTGTTTTGCCATGAGCTAGTATAAAATATTGCAGTTAAATAAAATATAAAGAGGAGCAATTAACCATTTTATTTGAATAGTAATTAATACATGTCAATTTTAATTAGCCTATAAATTACTGAAAGGCAAAGGTATGACAATATAAATTAACCTAAGAATTGTTGTGATTTGCCCTATTTTAACTTATTAAATTTTGTCCAAAAATAAACAAACAGGCAGTTTATCGCAATATATACCATACTCAAATATCCACGGTAGGTTAGTGGTTAGCACGTGTGCTTAGCATTCGGCAGGTTGTGGGTTTGATTCCCGCTACCGTCTGCTCTGATTCAGGATTTTAAATGGTTTTCCTCACTCAACAAAGTACCTTTTCTGAGGCGAATGCCAGGGCAGTACTTTTCCACTTTTCCTGGTCTTTCTTCCATTCTCCACCCCTCGTTTCTCTCACCCATCCTATAATTCCCGTTCTTGGCTGAAGAGGGACGCAAGGTCCCTATAGCAGCCCGCCCCCAGTTGGGGGAATTGAAATTATCTTGAACCACATCCACGTGGTATACGAAATCTAGTTTTTATTATCCTTTCTCTTACCCATTCTTAAGATTCAATAACTTGTGTCCAGTTTTTATTTATTAATATAGCAACTCCTGCAACGGCTTTCACGTGTATGTCTACCCCGCTGTATATCAGAGTGTCTTTACAAATATTGGGAGCTTTGAAGCTTTTTCTTAGTTTCTGTTATTAGTGCTATATCAATTTGCTGTTCTTGTAAGTTTTCTTCGAGTACATATTTGAGTTTTGTAAGTTAGTTCGCAAACATTCCATGTGCCAACATTTCAATAGTCAGTTATACCGAATTGCTTATCACTGTTTCTTAAGCGGTTGTCTACTATATTTTCCGTCTGATTATCGGAGGCATGTTTTCTTTGTTGTGTAGCCATAATTTATTATTTCATTCAATCGATTGTTCTAAGCGTCTTTTATTAAGTCACTCCTGCTCATTTATCTGTAGGGAAAGCTATGGTTATATCCTAATAATAAGTGTGGGTCTTCTTGTTTCCCTAGATGAGTGACCAGGATTTAGACATACTGTTACTATTCGTTCATTAATGAATTCTTAACTTTTTACATTGTTTCTCAATGTGTTCTCTATGAAGATAGCTACTTCTTTACTTGATGTTCTTTCTGCAACTAGTCCATATAAATTCTCCCACTTCGTTCCTTGTAAAGTATGATCAAAAATTATTTTCATTTAGTATGGCTATGGAATAGTTCCTAATTTATGAATGGTCAAATTTTGACAGTAAGTATAATCGTAGTTGCATTCATAAATTAGGAACTATTCCATAGCCATACCAGATCAAAATAGTTTTTGGTCATACTGTATAAACATATTAATTGCTTTAATAAATTAGGAACTATGCCATAGTCATACTAGATGAAAATAATTTTTGATCATACTACATTTAAATGTCAAACGTGACAGTTGATTTTTACATGAATTATAGTTGCATTCATAAATTCGTAACTATTTCATAGCCATTCTAGATGAAAATAATTTTTGATCATACTATATTTTTTTTAGTTATAACTGTTATATTAATTTTCCTATCCTTGAGATGTTTCTCTAGTGCTCCTTCTTTGCTATACAACCCTCTACCATTCCATGTGACACTTGTCAATTCGTTCGCTATTCCAATTCCTTGTTCGTTGCTTTGGTCGCTGCATTAGTAAGGTCCGTCCAGTGTGCGCTCCTAGATGGAGTTTTTATCGACCTTCTCTGGTCTAGGTCCATCATATTTTGTATAAACAGGATTACCTCGAGTATGATGTAGCTCTTCACTACGTAGGACGGTCTTGGGTAGGGATAAGCTATGTATTCACGCTACACCTACACCTGGGTTTTACCCCTCAACACGTATTTGGTTGTTTGAAGTTTTTAATGTAACTACAACAATTACCTAATTCTTTCTTATACATATTTTATTAAGTTTTAATAACGTCAGTAGATTTGTTAATTCCTTATAGAGCAGTGTGTAGCTTTGGTAGGGTACAATTTCGCTTCTTCTTTGTTTCAGAGATAGTACAAAAATCTATTGTGGCTCTTTCTAGTTCCACGATTATTTCTTGTTCTCTTTGGATCTATGACCGTATATTTCAGGTTCTTAGTCTGAAGTGATTATTTATCCATTCTCGTTTTTCCGCTGCCTTACCTTTGTGGTCATCGTTGATCCGTCCTCTCGAAACTTCGCACTGGTTCTAAAAGCATTAGCAGTGGCGTATTATCCCAGAAGCCTAAAAATCCCGGGCTTCTGGCTCAAAATTTTAGGGGGGACCAAAGTGGAATAGATATATAACGACATATAATTTTCATCTTTCTCATAAAATGAAAAAGGCGTCTGCTCCAGCAAACCCTGCCTTGTGAATCTCATAGGAATTGCAAACAGCAACTTATTTAGTGCTAGACTTTAGAAGCCGTCTGTATTTACTTCGCTCTTTGTATGGCGAAATTCACTTCTCCGCCGACCTCGCACCAGAAGATGGGCGCGTACGCACTCGGCCAAGGGTTAAGACTGCTTTCATCCTGTGGACAGGTTTTAGATTAGCGTTTAACGCTACACACGCAAATTAGGTTTCACAATGCGTTTACTGCACAGAGACGGTTCTACGCACTTTACTTTCTCGCATCCGGTAGTATAGAGAAAGTATTGTAATCGTCAAAAAAATCGACTTCGAGATTTTGACGAATCTTGACGTTTTAGACCTCCTAGAGTCCGAAAAAACCATTTTTCGAATTATGTCTGTGTGTGTGTGTGTGTATGCGCGTGTGTGTGTGTGTGTGAACACGATAACTTAAAAACGAAATAAGCTAGACCCTTGAAATTATGTACATAGTCATTATTTAAAATTTGTAGATTCCTGTCAAATTTTGAGCGAAATCAGTTAACCGGAAGTGGCACTTTACCTAAACAGGAAGCGGTACCTATTCAAGTAAAGTACCAGTTTGCTTCGAGATATTTGAACAGAATTTTGTACATGCATTTCTTATGTAGAAAAACTACCAGATATTACATTTTAGCATGATCGATTAACCGGAAGTGGCATTTTACCTAAACAGGTAGCGGTATCCATTCAAGTCAAGTACCAGTTTGCTTCAAGGTATTTGTACGAAATTTTGCACATACATTTATTATTGAGAAAAACTCCCAGATATAAAATTTCAGTATGATAGGTTAACCTAAAGCGGCACTTTACCTAAACAGGTAGTGGTTACCTGAAAATGTAATTTTATCGCTGTATGTATATACATTGCAATAAACTTTTCAAATTTGCTAGAAAACAAGGCGAATGCGAGAAAGTCTAGGGGAGCACACTCCCGATTTTATTATTAGAGAATACACTGCTCAAATCTTATTTACAATAATAAAATATAGAAAATACAACTTGACTTATCGTCTAAGTATAAAAACAAGTATAACAGGTAAGGGAGGCGAGATGGCCCGTTTCATCTAATATTCTGTTAACACTAAGTCAAATATGAGTTAATACACCACTGAGCATATGAGCAAAGAGCATATGCTCTTTGATATGAGTTAATTTGTCTATCGTAGGATGCTAACCTGGCTCTGATACTCGTATATTTCTTTCGGCTTCGGCTTTCTCTAGTCTAGATCAGTCGTGTTTTACGTTAACACGGCAGTCTTGTAGAGAAGCTTGGCGTCTTCAGGCGTCTGTACTTACCTTCCACATACCCCTACAACTATCCGTTGTCTCTAGTATTTTAACTTAAGAAATTTATTATAAAAATATTATTATTAAATCTATGTCGCTCGAAAATAACGACTTGGCCGCTTTTGATAGGCACTTAAAGAGGAAAGATAAATACATGAAAATTTAAAAATATATAAAACATTTGAATCAAGATTTTTATATTAAAAATCTGTGTGAAAATAACCTCAAGTAAATATTGCTACGCTGTTTCGAATTACAACCGAATTAACTATACATACAGGGTCCGGCAACGAAGCTGGGGTGAAAGATATTTCTAAAATTATGAGAGTTACATGAATATTATGTATATAAAAGTTGTCGATACGAAGGTGATGCCCATTAATAAAATAGTTTTGATTATACAGGGTGTCTCAAAAAAGTGTGGCAAATCAATATCCTTTTTTTTTAATGGAATGCCCTATATTTGGGTAGCTTAAAAGTTTTGCATTGAAATACTCATCATTTCTATATAAAATTGTATGGTTCTAACGTCAACTGTTTTGGAGATATTCACGATTTTTTGCAACAAAATTTTGAACTTCTGGCGGCTGCTGTAAGCAGCACAATTGAATGAAGGAAAACGCTACCAAAAAATTATGATTTTCGTGAACTACCTTTCAAGCATAAAATGGTAGATCTAGGTATTAATGATTTCGATTTTTTTCAAATGGAACGCCCTGTATATTTTTGTATTTTTGAAAATCCCTTTTAATGATATTTTTTTTATATGTTACTTCGTACCTCTAATTTGAACTGTTTTTCAGATATGCGTGTTTGAACATAAAAAGCAATTTAAGCCCCTTAAGATGCTTTATTTCGAGGGATAAAAAACAAACGCCGTTAAAATAATGATTTAAACACTTAAGTTCTCCAGACAAAAGATAAAACCAAGTTTAGAAAACAAAAATCCAGCCACTACTCAAAACTAAAAATAACAAATTCGAAAAAAAAATGAAAAAAAGCAGGAGAAAATTAAATCTGAAACGTGATTGAATTTTGGGATGAAATGTCAAATTAATAGTAATTTACTTTACAAGACCGGAAACTAGTGTTTTGCAGGTCAAACCAAGTAGATTACAGGGCTAGCCTGCGGTTCGCCCTGGAAGTTTGAGAAGACCTGCAAAACATTTTCCGGTCATGTATCGTACAATATTTTTACCGGCATCCGAGTCTATACTTTCAAACTTGCAAATTCGCTTTCGAAAACTCAAAAAAATTATCTATTATTTGACTTATCTAAACAATAACACAAACGTGTTTCCATAGTAACCAAGGCATCAGGAACCTGCAAAAGCTTTTATATCATCTTGACTTGTTAAACGGTCATTACTGTCGCCTGAACTGACTCTATAAATGAGTCTTTACAGGCCAGGTGCCTGTAAAGTGTTACTGTCGTCTGAACTAACCTGCAAAAGAGTCTTTACAGGCCAGGTGCCTGTAAAATGCTGCCATCACGACTTTACAAGCACCTTGTTTTCTATTAATCACATCCTTCATTAATCACTAATATTAATTTTTAGGATGTTCCCCAAGAGGAAATAAAACGTTGTACGCGGCTCGCTTGCAATTAGCCTTTATTGGGGCTCACTGGATTACAGGGCTCGCTCCTACGTCGCTCTCCCTGCAAGTTATCCGGCTCGCCCATAAAGGCTTATTTACTAAGCTGGCCACGTAAATAACTATTACCGGTCCAATCTTGATCGGCAAAACGTTACTTTCTGACGAAAATATTCTGCAGAAACTGCATATTTTCTGGTCGGTTGTAAAGAAAGTACTTTTCAAAAATACAGGGGTATACAGGGTGTACTCTGTAAATAAATCAAAATAATTATATTTGCTGATTATGAGTTCTCTGTACAGCTTTAATACACAGAGCAGGAAAGGAGAACTATTTCAACATTTAATGTAATTAGTAATTACGTATAAGCTTTTCTTTTTTTTTAATATGACTTTATTTGACCTTGGAATTAATTTATTCCAGCATTTATGATTTTTCCGTGTTTATTATTCATTGTATGAACACTGACTGAATTTATATTTTCTAAATTTGGTTTTCTGTTTTTATTTTTGGAGAGCTCAAGTGTTTGAATAATTGTTTTAACGGCGTTTGTTTGTTATCCCTGGAAAGAAAGCATCTTAAGGGGCTTAAATTGTTTTTATGTTCAAACACGCATATCTGAAAAACACTTGAACTTAGAGGTATGGAGTAACATATCAAAAGAAAGCTCATTAAAAGGGATTTTCAAAAAAATAAAAATATACAGGGCGTTCCATTTGAAAAAATATCGAAATCATTAAATTTGCAAATATTGAGCACTCTGTATAGCATTAATACCCAGATCCACCATTTTACACATGAAAGGTAGTTGCCGAAAATCATAACTTTTTGGTAGCGTGTTCCTTCATTCAATTGTTTTCTGTTGCTTACAGCAGCCGCATTTTTTTGAGTAAAATCATTAATATCTCCAAAACAGTTGACGTTAGACTCATACAACGTTGTATAAAAATGATTTTTTTATTATTATTTTTTATTTCAATGCAAAACTTTTAAGCTACCCAAATATAGGGCAAAAAAAGTAAGATTGATTTCCCACACTTTTTTGAGACACCCTGTATGATCAAAACGATTTTAAAAATGTGCACCACCTTTGTACCTACAACTTTTATATATGTTACGGTTAAAGTGTTGACTTGGCTTGTTTATAAGCTAGCTGGATAGTATACAAACAATCCAAATGTCTGGCTATTTTGATGAAAAATCATATTTTTACTAAAATAGCTATTAATATTGGCTGGTTTGTATACTATCCAGCTAGTTTACAAACGATGCAAGATTTATCGCCAAAGTACAAACCACAAGAAAAGTACATAAATTAACCGTTGTTTTTGGCTAGTTTACAAACTATCCACAGTATTTGGATAAAGTGTGAACGTAATAGTCGTAGTAATACATAATAACCAACTCGTTGGTTAGTATGTAAACTAACCTATTCCATTTGGTTAATTTAGTTTAGGATAGCAAAATAATTCTTGGTCAAAAGTAAAGTTTATTTATAGGTACAACATAACATTGCTATTGCTACTTAAAAATAAGTAAAAAAAAACAAAAGTGACATACAGGTACTATTTGTGTGACAGTTTCGCGTATTCTCCTTATACGTTGCAAAAGTTCACTATAATCACTGTCATTCATTAATTTTGAATTCTGCGACTTTTACTCGTAAACTTACAAAAGCAGTTTTTCAAATTGTTGCTGTTGATTCATTTTTAATAACCAGATACCTATCCTTAAACTAATTTCACAAGACACGACAGTAAACAATAACAACACACAGCACTTGCCGTAAACATAACCTCACTTTTCTAATAAATTAGCCAAATGGAATTGGTTAGTTTACATACTAACCAACGAGTTGGTTATTAGTAGCTTCAGCGTACTTATGCGAACGTTTTGTCCGTCTGTCTGGATCGCCTGTAACTTTCGAACGGCTACAGATATCGAAATTTTGAAAGGGGGCAAAGTTGTTGCTAAGGTCCCGAGCACCTTCATGCGCTATTTGGTTTTGGCGAAAGGTGGCGATTTTCCACTTTGCAAAATTTCCAAGCATTGTAGCACAGTGGCGGCTTGTCCACTTGGCGCCATCTACAGAAGTTCGGTGGTCACGTTTTGAACTACACATTCTGGGTGCACTATAATACTTATAATGTTTTCGCAGTGCTGAAGCTACTCTTTAGACCTGTAGTTGAGCAGTTTATTATGTATTACTACTAATATTAAGTTCGCACTTTATCCAAATACTGTGGATAGTTTGTAAACTAGCCAAAAACAACGGTTAATTTGTGTACTTTTCTTGTGGTTTGTACTTTGGCGATAAATCTTTTATAGTTTGTAAACTAGCTGGATAGTATACAAACCAGCCAATATGCATAGCTATTTTAGTAGAAATATGATTTTCCATCAAAATAGCCAGACATTTGGATAGTTTGTATACTATCCAGCTATTCTATAAACTAGCCAAGTAAACACTTTAACCGTAACATACACAATATTCATGTAACTCTCGTAGTTTTAGATATATCTTCCACCCCCGCTTCGTTGCCGTACCCTGTACAGTGTACACTAAAACTGTAGATACTTTTCAGTTTTTCCAACTAATCTAAGTTAAAGAAATTCTGGTATTTCCAGGTCAATCGCAATAGCATCCATATTCATTAGCGTTTACAAAATACCCTTAAAAATATTATCACGTAATTTTTGCAATTGTATTTTATGTGCCTGGTGTTGTTCTGTTACAATACTTTTTTCGTAAGGCTAATTCGCTTTGCTGTAAATAAACATTTTACAGAAATTGAGTTTCTTAGAAATTTATTTTTATTAAACGTTTGAAGAGATATGTTTTACTTATATGTCAATTTATATATAATGTTCAAATTTCTAAGCCATGACTGAAATCATCCCAAACTGCACAGCATTTACACTTTGAGTCATCGTTTTTCTTACAGTTTGATTAAAGCTCGATGGCAGGCGCGTAGGAGCCGCGGGGGCCACGGGGGCCAATGGCCCCCTCAAATAATTTTCAGAGGGGCCTGGCCCCCTCGAAAATATCTTTTTCTAGTTTCATCATAATTTATAATTTTACCTATTTCTTATAACCACTAACCTGAACATATATGAACTTGAAGTGTAATGAAAACCCCCGCCTGTAAATCGTCTTATTTTTTATCGCCGCCGAGTGAGCGATATTTAATTTCACTATTCCAGAAAGTAATCGGTGTTGTCGGATACTTTTTACAATATATAATTGAATCAAGAAAAATCTACTTATTTAGACAACTGTAAAAAAAACCTTTACAGGTTTTTTGTAACAGTAATTCATTAACAGGGCTAGATTAGTGTTTCTAGAAACCATTTAAATATATATTAATTAGAATTGAGAAATATTTCTCCTAAAAAGCACCTTGCATAAAAAACGTAAAAATTATGCAAACGTCTAATTTTTGGTAAATAATAAAAATCTAAAGAAGTAGTTAACATTTTATATTATTTTTGCCAATTATAAATCTTTAAAGTTTTCACATAAAAAAATTGAATTTTAATATTAAGTCTTGGTCTCTGAAATTTTGAAATAATATTTAAAAGATTTAAAAATTAATTTTTAGCTAAAGTTTACAAAATCGGTGTTTTCTGGCCTTGAGATTGTTCAGTTAACTAAAAATAACAAACTCTAGAAAAATCTCATTGAAATCTTACTTAATTTCCGAAAAATAGCACTTTTTAGATTTTGACAATTTCGAAAAATTCTATTTTCTAAATAAGTAAAAAGCGCTCGGTATATATGATAGGGGTTTTTAGACAAGCACAAATCATTGACGTAAAAAGTTTTTTTGAAAAATCAAAAATAAAAATGTTTCCCAGATTATGTTGACTTTTTGGCGGACACTGTAGAGGAGGTAGAACATGTAGATCTAGACGATCTTGTAAACGATTTCGTAGGTGCTTTACCAACTAGAATTTCTGTTTTTGGTAGAGGTTCCTAAATGATAGTTTCTTAATTGCATTTATTTTTGCATTTGTGTTTTATATACACTTATATTTCTGTTTTATATACATTTATGATATTTCTAATCTTTATTTACGCTCTTTTTATTTTTTGAAAACTAGTTGTATACTCATTTAAGTTTGCTTATTCATGTGTATTCTTTGCTTATGTGAAAATCTGATAAACATTGTTCATTGTTTAATTAATTTTTTATGGTACAGTGTTTTTTTAAATAAAATAGTACTTATTAAGTAACCAGTGACTAAAATATACTATTATAGTATTAAACTAAAAATTTATAATCAGAAAATCAGAAATATTATAGCATAGCTCGTATTAATGGATCAAGTTAGAAGCCTTTATTGAAATTATAGTGGCCCCCGCAGTCTAGAAAACGCTCCTACGCGCCTGCTCGATGGGATATATTTACACCAAAAATGTTATAGCTGCTAAAAACAATACTATGCGTCATTATGAGACGCACCTTACCGTTATCAGCTTTATCTGCTGCGATAACAAACAAAGTACAGGTAGATCATCATATATGTTTAAATACGTCTCAAATTCCGTAGGGAACGCCGCTCTACTTCGCATGTATTTTAACTAATTTGTGAAAACGTGCACGGCTTAGTGCCAGCCAAGATGAAGAGACTTGGACTTTTAGCAGTGATTTCCTTAATACTTTGTGCCGCGAGTGCTCAAGATGGGGATCTACCGCACGGATCTGCAGAACAGCTCTCTCCAGAAGGCGACGACAGAGCTGAAGAAGTGCCTACAGACCATGACGAACCAGGACCTTCCGTTCAGGATATTGAAGGTTGTTCAAATTTTAGTTTCGTTTTGTAATAGAAAATAGAGCTAGCGCTTTATCTAATTTTGAATGCCTTCGCGTAGGAGGCACTTAAACTAAGCAAACTTAATAAAAGTGTATGAGAGTTTATCGCGCTCTCTATCGTAATATAAATAATATCAACCTAGTTATGGGGCAAAAGTTAATACAGGATTTGAAAATAACTGTAAATAGGTACTTGAGTCTTCTACACTAACAAATTTTCCATGGCAAAACTAAAACTACTAACACCTGTTTCCCTACGTTATTTTCAGAAGAATCCGCTCCCGCTCACGACGATGATGCTCCACCAAACCCATTCCCCGTCCCTCCCATGGTGAGGACTATCCCTGGTGCTGGGGGTGCATTCATCAATTCGAATGAAAAATACATTGACTATACTAATTGGGGTAAGTCAGGTGTTGGTTTCGCCCAATGCGTTTCATAATGGCGCAATAATACGGAGAATTTTTAGTCATTTTTATACTTAACCCTTATCTAACAAATAAATTGGTTTCCACTGATTAACTTATCTTGTTTGTGTAACATCGATGACGAATTCCTTAATTCTGCAGCAGCCATGTTTGATTTGCTTAGGCGTGGCAGTTTTGATTTTTTAGAAGGAACAGTTGTATAATACTATACAACTAAATACATGTTTGTATTATTAAAGTCGCTTATGGGGTTTTCAAATTTATTGCATTATTTAAATTCAACTGCATCTATTTATATACTTTAGCAAATCTACAGGTTTTTAAACCTTTCTTTGTGAAACTCTTTTGTCTCTCTAACATTAAGTTAGGTATTAAGAGCATCGGTGGGTACTTTGTAAGGGTTATGGCCATTAAGCTTTATTTCGCATCAATGATTTTTCAATAATCACCTGTTAAGAGAAACAACTTGAAGTACCTGTAGGAAATGTTCAAACAAATGTGATAACAAATCAGTCGGCGTTATATTTCAGTAAACACGTTATCTGTGCTTACCTTGCACATAACTGTGTTACAAATGCGATACGAAATACAAATCAACTAAAATTATAAAAAATTGTAGTACTATCATGTTCCTGATATATGTAGATGCAAAAATTACTATTAAAGAACGAATTTTAATGTCAATAGTACGGTTGTTCAGAACTTTCTTGCACACTTGCATTCTTCTTCTTCAACATCTTCTTAATATAGATGGCCTGTTTTTAATCATCCAAAACTAGCTCCCATTATTCAGCTTACCAAATCTAGTAAATAGCAGTTTGCTGATAAATGCTCTTCCTTTCTAGACTCTTTAACATCAGAATATGCTCCTCCCCAAGACAGCCAGAGAGGCGGTGTGCCATATCACATAACAGAGGCTCGGCTTAAAGAAATTCGAAGCCACTTTATGTATTGGTACTTCGACAAGGGGGGTGGCGGCGACAACGAGGGCGACTGGCAGAAAACCATTCAAAGCTCTAGTCCACAAGTTCATAAGAACTTGAACTTCCAGTTGCCGTTTTTCGGGTTTCGGTTTAACTACACGAGGGTATCCATCAACGGTTACTTGGAGTTCAGCGACCCTCCAGAACACTACGCAGCCTACCCCCTAGTCTTTCCAGTAAAAGATTGGCCCAAACAAAATGACCCCTCCTTTATCGGGATTTTCTTCAGTAAATGCCGAACAGGTGTGCTACGCACGGAAGATCTTAATAGAAGGCGGCCTGGTGTGTATTTCCGCCTGGAGAGAGATCTTCAGACCCGTGTCGATCAGCTTGGGGTGGAGATGAGAGAAAGGGTGAAATGGGACGTCAGGGAAGGCATTATTGGAGCCGAAGCGTTCGTACCCAAACACGCCATTACTGTCACCTGGAAGAACATTTCCTTTGCTGGTGGTATCCCGTCTTCTTTATATACGGTACTCATATTAGTACTTATTTGGAATGCATAATTTTTATTTTAATCATGTTCATTTTCAGACCAACACCTTCCAGCTTGTTCTAGCAACAGATGAAGTCTTCACATACGCCATCTTCAACTACTTGGATCTTCAATGGACCAGTCATACAGAAGCGTTGGGAGACACTTTGAAGGGCGAGGGTGGTACTCCAGCTTATATCGGTTTTAATGCCGGAAACGGTACGAGAAGCTATGAATACCAACCCTACAGTCAGGCATCTGTAATTCGTGACTTAAGTGGTAGAGGTTGGGGTAATGGGTTCAAAGGCAGGCATATCTTTAGAATTGATGAAAATATAATACTTGGGAGCTGTAACAAAGATATAGGTACGTTTCAGATTGCCGCTTCTTGATTTGTTTTAATTCTGTTAACGCTGTGCTTAGATGGAGCCAACTTGCCTCTCTTCTTTGCCCCCGAAAGTGGTAACATGCTAGGTGGTACCATGGTGAACATCACAGGACCTTGTTTTGAACCCGACGATAAAGTGATATGCAAGTTCGATGTTGAAGATGAGGTTTATGGAACAGTAGTGGACAGAAATAGAGCAGTTTGTGTGCAACCCCGTCTGTATGTTGAAGGATATGTAAGGCTTGAAATAGCAATAGGTCCCGGAAAGTACAAGTGGAAAGGAAAATATTTCGTAGGTACGTTAAGTTTCCACAATTGACCATATTGTCATATTAGATATTAATGACATTTATATTCAATATTATTTGATTTTAGAAACTCCAGACACTGCAACTGAGAAAATTTTCTTCGACGACTACTCAGTACACGAAAAATATCCGGCCGAAGTTAGAATATCTTGGGTAAAACACAATTTGACAACTAACGAAAATGCCAACATTCGCATTTCTCTTTGGGGCTATCGGGAAACAACCATTAGACCAGAATTCTTATACATCGATGAGATAGCCACTGGTATCATGAACAGTGGAGCGCACACGATTTCCCCCGCAGCATTCCGCAATCGGGACAATAGAAATGTATCGGACATTAAATTTGGATTCCTACAAATTAATTTGACCGATCCCATACCTATTGAGGGAACCCAAACGAGGATAACTCCGGTAATTTGGAGCAGACCCATTCCTTTGGGGTGGTATTTTGCACCACAGTGGGAACGAGAACACGGTAGTCGCTGGACGGAACGACTTTGTGACAACTGGATAAGAAACGACAGATATCTTAGAAATTTCGCTTATGAACTGCCACAGTGTCCCTGTACGCTAGAGCATGCCCTCTCAGACAAGGGTCGATATTTACCGGACTTTAACTGCGACAAAGATGCGAATCCTAAATGTCAATATAACCGAGGAGCTTTACACTGTGTTCGAACTGGATCACCAGCGTATGTAGCAAATTTATTATTTTTCTATGTTAAACTGTAAAGTACAGAATTTACTTTCTTAAAAAATATTACCTTCAATTAACACTTTAATTATCAATTGTAATATTATCTTCAACGCAATATTTTTTAAAAGCCTCCTATTGAATAAATGTGCCAAAAACTATTTCGTCCAACACAGTAACCCTATTATAAATGCTAGGTTGGAAGGTTCAGAACAGCAATGTTGCTACGACAAGAATAAACTCCTGATGCTGTCTTACGATCAGCAATGGGGCTCCAGTCCACGTCGCTCTCATAATCTTGGCTATCTTCCGTGGAACGAAGCTAACAAGGTAATAGTAGTAGTAATAGCCCCATTGCATGGATTTATGTTTACATTTCTTACATAAGGTGCCCACCCTATCCCACTGGTATCACGACATGGTCCCCAAGTACCTTTGCTGCATGTGGCAACACGAACAAGCTGTAGGCTGTGAAACAGTTCGTTTTGAGAGACGGCCTAGTCAAGATTGTGTAGCATACCAAGCCCCAGCTGTAGCTGGGGTGTTTGGCGACCCCCATATTATAACGTTCGATGATGTAATATACACGTTTAATGGTAAAGGCGAGTTTGTCTTGGTACGGACAAATACCAAAAACAACCGACTGGATGTCCAGGCCCGATTTGAGCAAATGCCTATAAATATCTATGGTGAAGTGAGGGCTACACAAATGACTTCCGTCGTTGCCCGAGGAAATTCTTCTACGGTCGTCGAGGTGCGAGTTAGACCCCAAGAATCGCAATGGCGCTATCGCCTCGACGTGTTCGCTGATGGAAAAAGAGTCTATTTCGACCGGCCATCACTGAAATTCCAACATTTCCCAGGTGAAGAGTCGAAATTGTAGGCAAATTGCATCTGTTATCGAAATTTTATTTTCAGGAGTAACCGTATATACCCCAACATATATTCTTAACCAGTCAGAAGTACTCGTTATGTTTGATTCCGGTGCGGGTCTTGAAGTTGTAGAAAATAAAGGATACATGACTGCTAGAGTTTATCTTCCTTGGACGTTCATTGTAATTATATAACACCATGCAATATTGTTTCTATTTTAATTTCGTTTCTTATTGTAGAATCAAACCCGTGGTCTCTTCGGAAACTGGAGCTTCAACATGATGGACGACCTTACTGATCCTGATGGTAATCAGGTTGGAGTGCCAACTGGCGTCAGTGATTATGAACGAATATATACCGACTTTGGACTTAAATGGATGATAGAGGACAAAGACGACGCCAAAAAAGGAAACGCCCTATTTTTAAGAGAATTTGCAAGAACGTCCGCTTACTTTAACAATAAGACTTTCAAACCGGAGTTCAAAATGTTACCAGAAGATATAATTCCACAAAACCGTTCTCTTGAAATAAAAGATGCCCACGCCTTTTGCAATACGGATGCAGAATGTCTTTACGATTACTCAATGACATTGAATAGAGATTTGGCACATTTCACACTAAATTATAAAAGTTCTATAATAAACCTTAAGCAAATCAATAAAGATAGGACAATTTCGTGTGGCGTTTTAGAAACACCCAGGTTCGGGAGAAAATCAAACTTCTTTTTCACACCAGGAACGAAGGTATCGTTTGAATGCAATCAGGATTTCATCCTGATAGGCGACCCTAGGCGAGAATGTATGTCAGATGGTCGATGGGACGTACCAACTTACGGATACACAGAATGCTTGCGTAAGTATCAATTATTTTTTTTAAGTTGGAGATTTCGATCATCTGTTAATAATGATTTACAATAGGCCAACAGGAGTATTCTTCCCGAAAGGCAGGAATAACTAGTGGTATAGTGTTAGCGATAGTGATACCATTACTTCTGGTCCTATTATATGTGGCCTACAGACTTTTCAAAAACTACAATAAAAAGGAGACTAACTCGTGGCTCTTTAATCCCCCATCACGATCTGCTAGTCGCTTGCAGTTAAACGAAAAAGAACCAATGGTGGCCAGTTCGCGTACTGTGAGTCCAACGACTCCGCCTGATGAGGAATTCAATGATTATACATATCGCAGTCCAGTAGGAAGCGATCGTAGCAGTGGAAGCAGCACCAACAGCAAAAAAAGAAGAAGCTACGACAAAACTTATCGAACGCACGAACCATTGGAGGGGGTTCCTGAAATAGAATTCGAAGATAAACAGTGGGATTTAGATTCTTCCTTGGTTGGGCCAGAGTATGAACCTGAAAATAAACCAAAGACGCAGACTACTACCACGCCACCATTTAATAGAAGCGAAAGTGTTGGACCTGAATATTCATTGCCATTCATTCATTCCCCTCCTGAACCACCAACTACCAACAAACTTAATGTCGCTCCGCTTAGCTCATCTAATCCAAATTTAGTCGACAATAACTTACCCTACGGCTCAGATGATTATGCTGCTGTGAACAAATATAAAGCCGAAACCCTGCCATATAATCGAGCAAGAAGTCAGAGCAGTATCATCACAGAAGTATAAACGCAAATGAGCTTAGGCATGTGGAATAGGTTTTATAAATTGTTCTTTTTTTAATTTTGTATAATAAGTATTAATATATTGTATTGTGTTCTTAGAATAATAAAATTTTGTAAAATCATTTTTGACAAAATAGAAAGTGGTCTATTCCACATGCCAAGAAGAAGCTGCAAAGAAGTATTGGTATCACTGCTTTCTCTTATTGTGGAATGGATCATTTGCTATTTTATTTTTTCAAATTCCAAATATCCATTCTACACCCTGTAAAAAATATCGCGCTGGCGCACAAATGATCTTGCAACATATATTTTTAATATAGGGCAGCAAGAGTATTCATCTCGAAAAGCTGGAATCACGGCTGGAATAGTGTTGGCAGTCATGATCCCATTAGTTCTTGGACTTGTGTATATCGCTTATAAGTTGGTTCAGAGCAGAAAACGAAGACTTGAGGATGATGACAGAGATGATCTAGCCTATGAAGATCAAAAAAGGTTTGTTATAATTATAAGCTACTTATACTTTTTATCGATGCTGATAAAAATATAGGGGGTCCATAAGTTATTGCTTGTACCATAAAAACAAACGGCTAGGTAAAACAAAGCAATATTATTTTTTCAAATAATCGCCTATAAATTCTACACACTTGGTGTAAGTCCACACTTTTGCCTTTATATTTCAGTTTAAATCTACAGCTACAAATCGTGTCATGAAGTCATTAAACTGTTAAAATAATTTAAATTGCCTTATATATATCTTACAGATACCTTTTTCAAACCCAAACCATTTTGAAAATTGCACAATGTTTCGCACTTATTGAAGATCTCACATTTAGTACTTGTACCTTTAAAATTCTCTAAACTAATTTTTATCCATCGAGTAAAATAGCTCATCTTCTTTTTAAGACTTGCATATATCTATACGTATGGGTCATTCAACACTATGTCAGAATCATTGAATCATTACAACTGCTCCCGCCGTATTTTTTTCTATTAAAAACACACTCAATATTTATATTGATATTTACTGAACGAAGGAAAGATTCGCACTTCAAACTCGACAATTACTGAGACTGAGAATATATATTTGTCGTCAAGGCATACTATGTTAAAAACAATAATTAGAAACCACCCTAATAAGTGATATCTGCAATTTCTTTATTTTACTGTTGTACCAACCAATTATGGTAAATACATTTTATTCGTTCCTCACTAAACATCAATTTATCAAGTCACTGTATTAATCAAGAAAGTTTATTTTAATAAGTTACTAACTCCGACAGAAGATCAATTCGGTTTTAGAAGAAACACTGGTACAAAGGGGTAAATTTTAGCTTTAAGAATAATAATAGAAAAGATAATAAAAGGAAAAGATCTAGAAATAGCATTTATTGATGCGCAAAAGGCTTTTGATAGAGTAAGCTCGAAGAATATGTTTATTTGTTCCTCACTTGTAAACATCAATTTATCAAGTCACTGTATTAATCAAGAAAGTGTATTTTAACGAGTTACTAACTTGTAAAATCTTTACAAGTTAACTGTCAGTTTTACAAGCGTGCTCATAGATAAATGCTGGCGTGCAAAGCCAGAGTTGTCTTCCTTAGTATGTGTCATATTGATGAATTTAGTTGCTTGTCAGTTTGACATTTTGAATAAATGGTAAATTTCTAGTTATTTACAAGTGAAGAACAAATAAAATATTCAACAATACATGCAAGGTAACAGGTTTTACTGGCTCAAGAAGGCGACTGTCTCGCCAGTCATATCCTTCTATTCGCCAGTAAAACCCTCTTACCAAGCTAGTAATGTTAAATACTATTAATAAAAATTAACAGTCGCGATTAAAAATGTATCATAAAACTGTATTTTCTTTGACGTTAATGTTTGATACTAAAGAGCACCTATAAAGTTTTTTTGCAGAGTGATCATGAAAGGCGTCTTTTTTAACGAAATATCGTAAAAAAGTACTTTTTAAACTATTTTTATTGAAATTATGAATTGTCAATTTGACAGCTGTAAATTTTTCGACTAAATTTCGAGTTACAAGGGATTAATATGCAAAAAAATAACATGTGTAACACGTATGGAAGCAACTTCTTTTTAACCATTTGCTTGATAAACTCGGACTTGGTCCTCGTTAATCGAACTGCAAATTCGTGAAAAAATATTAATTTCATAACTAGTTGTATAATATACTATTATCGTACATTGATTCAGTTCAAGCACTTATTGTTTGGTGTTTCTAGACGAGCACAGGAAGCTGCTGCAGCGAAATTAAGAGCCTCCGAGCCAGAAGATGACGATGAATCCAGCAGTTTGACACTAAGGAAAGACACCATAAGCAGTTTTAATACCCAAGGAAAGGATAGCAATAGCCTAAACTTCAATCAACCAAGAGAAACAACAGTATATTAAAAACTGCCTTCAAAATATCTCGTTTAGTGTTTTTTTTTCATATTAAATAATTTAATTTAAGAAACATAATATAATTTTTGTTGTAATTCGTAACAGATGGTAAGTAGTTCTTATTTTCCATATCACCAAGTAGTAAGTAGGTATTATTGTGGTATAGAATATAAATTATAAAAATATAAGTGCAGTACAAATTTTAAGTTTTGTTTTTTATGATTTTTGATAATATGTAATAAAACTGTAAAAATTACCTTTATTTCTATGATTTTAAGTTGAAATTAACACGTAATATAAGTAATAAATAGTTTTAAAAATTTAAAAAATTGCTCTTTAAATTTATATACAGCAATATGCCAATAAAGTCCGACAGCCGGCATACGAACTTCAACAAGGAAGAAATGTTGATGATGACCTAGAAGCTAGAACAATATATACGCGAAGCGATAGCCTGGGAATCTTTGCAATCCCAGAAGCTATAGCTATATATTTTCTCATCAATGTGAGTGAAGGCTAACTACGCTGCCACAGAATAATAATAACCAGAAGGATATCTTCCACACAACCGCATTGATGTCGACGCCGACAACGGGTGACCTCGAACCTTTGTATTCCATGGGCTCTCCCCAAAGCCGCTACCTACACTGGCCGTTTCAGGGTAGAATTTCAGGGTAGAAACGTCTCAAGGCTATGAGGGGCCGGCGGTCAGGTAATACGAGATATCCTTCTGGTTATTATTATTCTGTGACGCTGCAGTCGAGAACTGGCTTATTTACAGACATAGTGCTCCCGAAATGTAATGCAATCCGAGAGTAAAAGAAACCGCCGATAAGCAAATGTGGTGCAATCTTTGACATTGAAAATGAATGTATTCGAGCTTCGAGCACTGTTTTGGTAATAAATTAGTTATTATCGGTACAACTGCTTGCTGAACCGTCAGAAGTGAAGTCAGGCCTTCACAGATCTGATACTTTTCACGGGTTAGGTACTCGTATAGCTTGCATAACTACGTATTCTCAACATTAATTTTAAAAGCCTATAATGTTAGCTGAAAAGTTTAAAATAAAAAACTTGGATTAAATTTCAACTTGCAAAATAAAATTGAAACTCGCAATTATACAAGACATTTTTCTGTGGACATTTACAAAAAAAATGAATTTGTGGATGTGACGCATGCTGTGTTTTTCCCATTATTAAATGAATTCGTGTTTCACTTTTTAACACTTATGTACATTTAGAGGATTATTAAAATTAAAAATCATTGCTATATTTGAATTAAAACATCGTCGGAATATAGGTGAATTATTAATTATTATAGTTTGCTTAGTAATTGTTAAAAATTTAGACCCCCCCCCCCCCTACATGCAATTATCACAAACCGCCACTGAATTTTTCCGAAAATAATCAAAATAGATAGGCAAACATCACAAATTCTTCACTCAGGGAAGACGCAACCTATTTGTTAAATAACGACGCAGTTCTTATATGCGACAATAGATACAAAATTTGCTCAGACAGATCAAGAGCTAGAAGTATTGTTATTTTGCGTTTTGCCTTTATTGCCAGTCCTCGAAATACGTTGCAAAATTACCAGAATGCAGAGACAATTGTTATAAAACTTGGTAACCCAGCATCACTTTTACTTGCAACGAATCATGGTCAGAAATTGTTAATAGTATTTGCCCCCGCCCTTATAAAACTCCAAATAATAAACCTGATGCAGTCGTCTGTGTTTTCAAGCAAATGTGAAGAAACTATTGTATTTAATTAATAAAAAGCAAATTTTGGTGAGGTACATACAAACTTTTCTGTACATACTTTCAAAAACGAGATTTATCTTAGATTATTGTCTTCGAGACAAATTTCGTGAAATTTTAGATATTGATAAGGCTTTGTGAAACAATGCCAACCCCTTCAAATAAAATGTTATATGTGCGACAATCTCAAATCTTCAATCGATCTGCATTGAAAACGTAACTGAAAAAAATAATTTCCAAAAAACTTTATTTCAGAGACAAAGAAGAATATGTATGGATATCATAGAAGAACTGTGTACAAGTAACAAATGTGGAAATTGACATTTGTTTTATTGTTCTATATAATCAGTTTTGTTAACTTTCTTTCAGGCCCATATCAACGCTGAAATGTTGGCAAGTGTACACAATATAAAATATATCCATCAACATGTTTATAAAGGGCACAATTACACTAATTTGCAAATTACACCAAACGCTGGTTTGATTCATCATCATGGTGAACTATTTAGGTGTTTTAGTACAAAATATATCGATGCAACTGTAACAGGCTAAAACGACAATTACGACAACGCGCCAATTTGTAACGGTACGACACTGTATTTACTAAAATCCAAAATAAAACTAGACGAGTAGCGCGTACAATAACTCACAAAATCGGGAATGTACCTCACATAGGACCGCTGCCCAGCCCATTACAAGAGTATTTCCGGCTAAACTTCAGTGAAGCGAGAAGTGGTCCAACACGGTAAACAGGTCTAAGATGATACGGCTCCACCATAATTCCTATACGAGAAACATATGCACAGGTGAACCCACTGGCAAAAAGTAGAAGCATATGAATTTACCTTTCAACTTTAAGCTTGTCAGTAATTTGGTCAGCAAGCTGATTCAGCACCATCGGACCTACCTTTCGAAAATCCACTTGAATGGCCGACCAAATGTTTCTTACACTGTAAAATATAATACG
Source organism: Agriotes lineatus (assembly GCA_940337035.1). Lineage (NCBI taxonomy): Eukaryota > Metazoa > Arthropoda > Insecta > Coleoptera > Elateridae > Agriotes > Agriotes lineatus. Next base: position 24,594,447 of record OW679197.1, on the reverse strand, counting down.
CAAATCGCATGCACAATAACACAGACAACCACAATTAAATTAACATGAAATATATTGACAAAATATTGGAGTATATATAAAAATGCACATACAAATATGAAATTAGTTAGTATACGGCAGTTAGATAAGTTGCGTAACGCCTAAAACTATTAAAAATATTCGGTAAACTGACATCATGTATAACACTTACTGAAAACGATATGAACATCAAACTATGTATAATCAAATAGCCGTAATAAAGGGCGAAATTAATAGTAGATTATGTTATTAGGAGTCAAAGTGATACTTTATGTGGCGAAGCTGAAGTTGATTTAGCTGAACGTCAGTGAGGGAAATAATTCAGCTAAACCACATAAAGTCACTTTTACTCCGAATAACATATACTATTTTATCCGCAAACGTATTCAGATAAACTAAAAATTTGATAAAGAATAACACTAATTATTAGCAAGTAAATGAATAATAGTAATTACTGTATTTAGAGGGGTAACCCAGTCTTAACATTCGAGCATATTTTTACCACTCGAGCGAGAGTAGCGAAGCAAGAGTGGTAATTTATGTGAGAAATGTTAAGACGGTTACCCCTCGAAATGCGTTCATTAGTTTATTGTTCATTGAAGCAATAATTTTGAATCAACAATAATTACTAAAAACTGCTAAATCGAAATCGGACTATCATGAATATGTGTGATGTTGCTATAGTGCCTGTCGTAAACAAAATAAAAATCTTAAAATGGAAACGCAAAACGAGTTTCTTGTTATCCCGGATGAAATTAAAAAGATTGCCGCCTCCGCCACGGAAGAAATTGTCCCTTCGAGGGGATGCATGTTAAATGTATCTTAACATTCAAGGACGCGATCATGTTAAACACTGTTTAACATTTCAATGAACAATAATAGCTATTTAAGTAACAAGGAATGTAAGGACCTATTAACATTTGAGGTAGGTAGGCAAGTACAGGCCAAGGCATGTTGCCTGCCGAAAATGTTAATAGGCGATACATTCCGAGTTATCTTATTATATTTTTCCCGCTGCTTATCAAAATTTTCCTAGATTATTGAAAAAATCGTTTGGTTTGTCACCTGACACCAGGATTAATATTCGTGAGTCGTGTTACCTGTGAGTGTCACATGTCACATAATAGCTATTTAAGTAACAAGGAATGTAAGGACCTATTCACATTTGAGGTAGGCAAGTATAAGCCAAGACGAAGTCGCGGCTTGTTGCCTGCCGAAAATATTAATAGGCGATACATTCCGAGTTATCTTATTATATTTTTCCCGCTGCTTATCAAAATGTTCCTAGATTATTGAAAAAATCGTTTGGTTTGTCACCTGACACCAGGATTAATATTCGTGAGTCGTGTTACCTGTGAGTGTCACATGTCACATAATAGCTATTTAAGTAACAAGGAATGTAAGGACCTATTCACATTTGAGGTAGGCAAGTATAAGCCAAGACGAAGTCGCGGCTTGTTGCCTGCCGAAAATATTAATAGGCGATACATTCCGAGTTATCTTATTATATTTTTCCCGCTGCTTATCAAAATTTTCCTAGATTATTGAAAAAATCGTTTGGTTTGTCACCTGACACCAGGATTAATATTCGTGAGTCGTGTTACCTGTGAGTGTCACATGTCACATAATAGCTATTTAAGTAACAAGGAATGTAAGGACCTATTCACATTTGAGGTAGGCAAGTATAAGCCAAGACGAAGTCGCGGCTTGTTGCCTGCCGAAAATATTAATAGGCGATACATTCCGAGTTATCTTATTATATTTTTCCCGCTGCTTATCAAAATTTTCCTAGATTATTGAAAAAATCGTTTGGTTTGTCACCTGACACCAGGATTAATATTCGTGAGTCGTGTTACCTGTGAGTGTCACATGTCACATAATAGCTATTTAAGTAACAAGGAATGTAAGGACCTATTCACATTTGAGGTAGGCAAGTATAAGCCAAGACGAAGTCGCGGCTTGTTGCCTGCCGAAAATATTAATAGGCGATACATTCCGAGTTATCTTATTATATTTTTCCCGCTGCTTATCAAAATTTTCCTAGATTATTGAAAAAATCGTTTGGTTTGTCACCTGACACCAGGATTAATATTCGTGAGTCGTGTTACCTGTGAGTGTCACATGTCACATAATAGCTATTTAAGTAACAAGGAATGTAAGGACCTATTCACATTTGCGGTAGGGAAGTATAAGCCAAGACGAAGTCGCGGCTTGTTGCCTGCCGAAAATATTAATAGGCGATACATTCCGAGTTATCTTATTATATTTTTCCCGCTGCTTATCAAAATTTTCCTAGATTATTGAAAAAATCGTTTGGTTTGTCACCTGACACCAGGATTAATATTCGTGAGTCGTGTTACCTGTGAGTGTCACATGTCACATAATAGCTATTTAAGTAACAAGGAATGTAAGGACCTATTCACATTTGAGGTAGGCAAGTATAAGCCAAGACGAAGTCGCGGCTTGTTGCCTGCCGAAAATATTAATAGGCCATACATTCCGAGTTATCTTATTATATTTTTCCCGCTGCTTATCGAAATTTTCCTAGATTTTTGAAAAAATCGTTTGATTTGTCGCCTGTCACCAGGATTAGTTTTCGTGAGTCGTGTTACCTATGAGTGGCACATAACCACAGTTTGTACACTTAAAAAATACATGCAAAATATATTATAATAGTGTGTAGTGCCCGATTTCTAAGGCGTCGACCGTACATTATGTGTTATGTATTGGAAATTAAGAGGTATTTATTAAGAAGTGTAGAAAGAAAGAAATATGCTGGACTGCTTGCTAATCGTGGTAAAACGTTTATCTTTATCGATCGGGCGGGTTAAAGGCCCTTTGGAAATGTAAGCAAATAAAAAATTGTTTTATAGCTTGATGCGTTTGCAGTTTTTAGACGTTCAGGTTTCAGGTCCCCAGAATTTGATATTTTTATGATAGGAGGTAGTTACGCGATAACCAAATGGTGTTTTCAATACAACCTGCTTTGTTTTTGAGTTATGACGTATTTATATTTACAGAATTTTGAGCACTGCGTAGGTCGCTGAGATACGGCACGTAGTACCTTTGAATAGAGGTTTTATATTCAAAGCGTAGTACGTATCAGCATGAGGTTATTTTTCATTCAAATACTTGGAACGAAAACAGAGTTACATAGGTTATTTCAATAACCGGATAACCGGTTATTTTTCATTCGAATAAGCCCATCACCACTAATTTTATTATCCTAGGAACTTAATAATAATATTAAGTTCCGTTGTCAAGGGAAAGCAGCAAACAAATATAATCACTGACTTACACGTTTTGTTACTAAGGCTGTATCACTGACTTACATGAACAGCAGCGGGAAAAATAATATAATACCTAATACAATCTTTCCGTGGTTACGATGTAAACATTTCGCTGAAATGTTTGAGTTTTGTATTTTGTGTGATTAGGCACATAAAGTACGGAAAAGTTGCTATTTTATCTGCTTAATCCGATAAAGTGACACTTTTACCTTGTCAATAAAGACACATAAGTTGTCATTTTTATGACGTTTGCGGATAATAGTAGATTATGTTATTAGGAGTAAAAGTGAGACTTTATGTGGCGCAGCTGAAGTTTATTTAGCCGAACATCAGTGAGGCAAATAATTCAGCTAAGCCACATAAAGTCACTTTTACTCCGCATAACATATACTATTTTATCCGCAAACGTATTCAGGTAAATTTCATTAATATAAATTTAAAAAAAAAAGAATGCATCGGCCGGGAATCGAATCCAGGCCACCCGCGTAATAGGCGAGCACTGTACCCCTGCGCCAACCTCTCTTGTTCAAATAACGCGCTACTGTAATGCTATATGACCATACTGAATCACCCAAACTAATAGCACACGGCCACAGCAGCTGTCACACCATAACCCACGGCGACAGATGTTCCGATCTGCTGCTTAAAGGTTTATTTAAATTAAAACTTTTTCGTACTCTTTTTGAAAATAACAACCGGCCTATGATCTAAGTCTAAAAATTTGCAAAATTTTAAGCCATCATACAATTTAATCGGTCCAGTATCTTCGGCGATCAGACCCGTGGTAACCTTCGGGAGTGAGACGTGGGTACTTACAAAGGAAAATGAAAAAAGTTTGGAAATCTGGGAAAGAAAAGTATTGCGTAGAATACTGGGAGGAATAAGAAAACGGGACACATGGAGAAGACGAACAAACATGGATCTAAGTGAAATCTATAAAGAACCCAGTATAACAACGATAGTGAGGCAAAATAGACTGAGATGGCTAGGCCATATAGAAAGAATGAAGGATGACGATTGGACAAAAAAGCATTAAACAAAGAGGCGGAAGAAAGTAATAGAAAAGGTAGACCCAAGAAATCCTGGTGGAGTGAAGTACAAGAAGATATCAAAAGTTTTGGACTCACAAACTGGAAAGAGAAGACAAAAGACAGAAGAGTATGGAAGAAAGAAATAGAAGCCATAGGCCTCAAGGCCTGAAGTGCTGTGTTATATATATATATATATATATATATATATATATATATATATATATATATATATATATACAGTGTGTTTCACTTTACATGGAAGCACCCCTGTATTTTCTTTGTTTTTGTATGAATCGATTTGAATTTTTTACCAGTTGTACAACTCACCAAGAGGCATCTATTCATGTCCTTGAGCGCAAATGACGTTATTAGCCTGGCCTACTATGATGAAGAACATGAGTCGTATTGTCAATATTTTGCATCGCGTTAGAGTTACAGCAAAAAGTTATTAATAAAAGTTGGTTAGAATCAAAAGAATACCCCAGATACCGATTTTCGTTTAATTATTCGAATTTTTAATTTTTATCCATAAATTTGTCAAAGTCCCAAATTTCAACTTTTAATTTTGGTATCAAATGGTGCCATGAAGAAACAACATTTTTATTATTGTTGCAAACGACATTAGCTATTAATAATGGCTGAATTACGTTTAACTGTAGCTGAGAAAGTAGAAATAATTAGAATTACTGGTGAAAATGCAAGATCCAATAGAGTAGTAGCTAGAATATTTAATGGAAGGCATCCAGGGCGTGCACCTATTTAACCTGGAACTGTTTAAAAAATTAATCAACTTTTTAATTTGTGTCAGGATAAATAGGTGCACGCCCTGGATGCCTTCCATTAAATATTCTAGTTACTTCTCTATTGGATATTGCATTTTCACCAGTAATTCTAATTATTTCTACTTTCTCAGCTACAGTTAAACGTAATTCAGCCATTATTAAAAGCTAATGTCGTTTGCAACAATAATAAAAATGTTGTTTCTTCATGGCACCATTTGATACCAAAATTAAAAGTTGAAATTTGGGACTGACAAATTTATGGATAAAAATTAAAAATTCGAATTATTAAACGAAAATCGGTATCTGGGGTATTCTTTTGATTCTAAACAACTTTTCTTAATAACTTTTTGTTGTAACTCTAACGCGATGCAAAATATTGACAATACGACCCATGTTCTTCATCGTAGTAGGCCAGGCTAATAACGTCATTTGCGCTCAAGGACATGAATAGATGCCTCTTGGTGAGTTGTACAACTGGTAAAAAATTCAAATCGATTCATACAAAAACAAAGAAAATACAGGGGTGCTTCCATGTAAAGTGAAACACACTGTATATATATATATATATATATATATATAAGGTGAGCGGATGGCCCCGCGAGCAAATGCTCGCCTCTCAGGCGGCCAGCCCGGGTTCGAATCCCGGCGACTCTAGAGTTTAAAAATCGTACGCTCCCCGGTTACCACGCTAACACCTGCGGTAGTCGTTAACCCCTAAACAAGGGAACTCTTCCTCACTTTCGACGGACAAGGCTAGCCACCTACCCGGCCTAAGGGCAAAGAGGGCTCATAGAACCACTTTGTGGTTAAAACAAGCCACTGGCCTATAATAAGAGGAAGAAGAAGAAGAATATATATATATATATATATATATATATATCTTCGGAGGAGATAGCAAACAAACATAGAAAGAAAGAAAGAAAGCAACGATTTTGTGTGCTTAGGGAGATAAAGTACGCAAAAGTCGCTATTTTATATGCTTAGGCAGATAAAGTGACACTTTTACCTTGTCAATAAAGACAAATAAGTTGTCACTTTTGTGACGTTTGCGGATAAAATAAGTTTTTCTTCAAACGGCAGTAAAATATGGCATTATACTGCTGGATTGATGATGCTAAACTGTCACTTTATTGCCAAACGGCAGATAATATTATCTGCCGCTGACGAGATCAAGTAATTTTCTTCGAATTTTGTTCGCAAAGTTGTAAATAATTTGTTATAAAAACGTTTGAAGAAAAAATACTATATGTTATTCGGAGCAAAAGTATCTTTATGTGGCTCGGATTTATTTATCTGCCTCGCAAGCTCGGCAGATAACCCGTCCAGCCTCGCCACATAAAATATAACTTTTGCTCCTAATAACATAATATACTATTTCATTTATTCCCTCGAGATAAAAACATTTGCCAAAAATTAATTGAATTCTGTAGTCGCGATCGTCTATTCAACGCAAAAACTTGGCGGATACCGAGTGACAATGAGAGAGAACAGGGCCATGCTTATATCTTCTTTATTTATGAATCGATTTAGATAAAATTTTATATGAAGATATTAGAGATAATTTCTGATTGACCGATAAATATACTTAGTCAAAAAGGCCGACTTCCGATTTCACCCGAAATCATACAAACTTTGATTTTTCAAATAAATCATTCTGTATATTTTATGTTTTTCGGAATCTAAAAGTCAAATTACATGAACTTATCTCGCCAAATATTCATTTTTCAAACAAAACAAAATTTTTTCAACTTTTATTTTTTACGATAGACGGCTGTGACTTGGGAAAATATGCTCGAATTGACTCTAGCAACTAATAATAATAGCTATTTTATCAATGAAGTCAATAACAAACCCTTAATAAAAGAACAAAATTTGCTAAACACGTTTTTTAAAAAATATTTCTGTGTAATACCTAAGCAAATTCGGCAGCACTGTTGTATGTAATATGAGTCGTAGATTGCGAAAAACATAAAATATATAGAATGATCCATTTAAAAATTAAAGTTAGTGTTATTTCCGGTGAAACCGGAAGTCGGCCATTTTGATTATACTTTTATGTCACTTCGAAATTATGTCTAAACTTCAACCAAGATAGAAAGGCGTTCTGTGGTTGTTATATAACCCTTTTTGAACGATTATTACAATTAGTAAATTGGATATCTACCCTATTGCTTAGTTAACAGAAGTAGAATCGAGAATAATGTATTAAACACTTACCTTGTTGCTTTTGAATCATTTTCAAAATTGACATTACTCACTTATGAAAATATATGATTGAAATTATGTCACTTGACTATTATTTAAAATTACCTCGGCTAGTCAGTTTATTGAGCAAATAAGAATCTATCTTCCTCAGCTGAATGAGTAAAGGTTATAATAATGAATCTCTTTATAATTGAATACTGAATTACAAAATTATTATTGTATTGACTTCTTTGTCAATCACACTCCTTAGTACTTTTAATAGAACCTTCTTTTAAGTTAGATTGTATTATTATGCTTGGATTGACATTACAATCAATCAAAACTAAATGTTGCAAATTATTTAATCAAATAACTTTTTCCAAATTGAGGTTAAAATTAATTACAGATAACTAGACCAAAATGATATCATTTCTACTTATAATGGCCGAAAACGTCGAGTACCCGAATCAAAACAAATTTAGAAAACTTAATATTCTAAATTGTGCTCTAAACCTAAATTACAATGCTTTCCACTAATTTTGTCGTACCAAACTTGTTAATAAAAATACACTAACCTTCACGAAGACTCACTTGTACCTTGAGTGTATTTTCTATCAGCTCCTAACTAATTGGCAGTCGTCAAACACCTCCCTTGAGTTGTTGAAGACCCAAAATAGCTCGTTATAGCTCTCGTACCTCTTAATACCTTGATAAACGGTAGTAGAACATGCCACAATCACTCTCACTTTCACTTACTGATGGTTTAGGTACCAATTACCACTTCAAATGGTTTCAAACAATCTTGAAATTATAATATGAATAATAATTGTGACCTTTGGTCAAATTTTATGGTGAAGAAGGCTATCTTGCTATCACGTACCAAATATACAATATTACTCTCACAATTAAAGGAAAGTTAGCCCTTTAACGTGACTTATTAAACATAGATTATTCAAAATTAAAGAAGTGTTTTCACTTGCAGTAAACAACCCCCTTGTTGCCTATTGCTACTACCACCAGTAACCTATCACCAACTGTTATCACATGATACCCTTTAGAATCTGGATATTAATATTGAATTAATTAAGCATCCACACCACATGCTACATTACCTGGTTGGCCGTTTCGAAGAGAACGTTGAACACCGTTTATACGCGTCGTTACACTAGAGGAGGAATGAGCGTTGTTTTGTTGTGCATAATTTCTTTTACGGCAACATGCGACGGAAGTTTACGTAAAATGCGCACAGTGTGAAACTGGTTTAGCGTGCACCGAGAACTGTCAGAATCTTTGTTTACATCGCTCGCCTTCGTAACTTGGCTCAAGTATAGTATCCTTGTATCAAATTTCATCCAAATGCATTCATAAGTAACGGAGATAGAGGCATGGCCCTGGTCTCGTTGTCACCCGATATATAGGATGATCAAAAATTATTTTCATTAGTATGGCCATGGAATACTTCCTAATTAATGAATGCAACTACAACTCACTTACAAAGCAAAAGTCAAATTTTGACATCAAGTATAAACGTAGTTGCATTCATAAATTAGGAACTATTCCATGGTCATACTAGATGAAAATAATTTTTGATCATTATTTGTTAGGTACACTTCAAGTAGGATGATTTTGAAAGGGACCTTCAGGCGGAATTATTAAATTATACACCGAAGGTAAAAAGGCTAAAACTAGAGACTATTCCAGTTTCTCTTCCTGATCAAGAAACTACTTTGGAAACCAATATCAATTTCTTGCAGATTTTAGAACCACAGGAACCCATGGAGATAGAAACTTCCTTTTTATTTTGTATTAATCAGGAAGAAAATATTACAGACTTAGAAAATACAATTAAAAAGTGATCCGTGTAGGAAGGATAAGCAAATACGAAAGATGATAGACTATTATTAGCGGGTTAAAAATCACTAATAGAAGAACATCAAAAGCTAGTTGAAAATATTCTCATACATATATTATCAAAAATGTTTACAACTGCACAAATTCTAAGACTGAAATGTGCCAAAAAATAAAATTGACAACAGATATAACCCGGTCCTTTACTTGACGATATTTGAGTCACATTGAATTATTCTTTACCAAGGCAATTACACATAGGTATTCAATTCTGAAGAAAATCACGCAAATGATTTGACAATACCATTGTGGGTAATACATGTCATATGGTAGACTCATGAAGTTTACAGACAATTTCTTCTTAATAATCCAAAAATTGAATGAGGAATTTAATAATTACATGTTTGAGGGCCTAAGTCATACCAGAAGATCTATAAAAAAACTATTTAACAAGCTCAAATTTAAATATCCTAAGTTGTCGTTATAATAATTACAATGTTTGTTAAACAGCCCTTATACATCAGAATGAAGTTTTTAAATTACAAATACGAAGAACTCACACATAAGTTAATGCAATACGCTGGTTCATTGAAAAATAAAATGAAAAGAATTTTGACTCAATGCAGTCTTTTTATTTTATTTAGGCAATTTGTCAAGATTTCTAAAATTAAATTTAAAAATACTCAAGGTATACATCAGTAATATTCAAACATTCAAAATATTTAAAATTCCCTGTTGTTTATGACGAGTTACTTTTCCCCCCTTACCGCATATTTTTTCGTAACGAGGCAACCTACCCTATACGATGTTAGGCCTTTTTAAATTAAATTCTGGACGATCTTCCAAGGAAACAAAAATGAGGTACACTTAGGTGCAAATGCCGGCCGCCAGCTCAGTGTTTTGGAGGTGTGTAGTTCTTAAGAACGAAAGTGAAACGGTAGAACGATAATTAACTGAATGCACAGAGCGCCAACAATTTTTGAAATAACGTCGAAATCTAACGAGAAATTGTAAATTCAATACCCAGGCTATATCACACTTCCTGAAAGATTTCTCCGAATAACTGCAATCAACCGTAACTAACTCACTCTGTATACTGGCAATAAAGATCATTTAATTTCGTGTAAATATCACAGTACAAGTTTACAATAGTTAACACACAAATAGCATAAATCGCAGTTGCAGGATCCCTCTGACCTAATTAATACATGCGCTAATATACTCACAGCTTTCTGACACAAACAGCAATTTACAACACGTTAATATAGAGCAGCTTTGCACGCTACTTAGCCGCAAAAAGTCCTGGGGCTCAGTTTTGGAGAAAGCTAAACGCAGTTTTCGAGCTCTCGACCGAGAAGTTCCTGCGGCAGTAGGTGGTGTTTTCTCAGCGCAAAACGGCACTGCGGCAGCGGGGTTGAGGTGCCAAAACCCGGAGGTCAAATACACCCCCCAATACGGGTCCTTCTAGTGCCCTAATTGGGCGCTGGCGACCAGGGAGAGCGGCTCCGTGAAGGCTTAACATCGTCGACTTACACGACCTGCAGCAAGTCGCCGTGGAATGGAAACAAATGAGCGGCGCGCCGAATTCAGCGCGGCTAGTTAAAAACCGGCATTAATTCTGCCTGGTATTGCTTACTGTGAAAAGGGAAAGAGGTTCGAATAGAATACGCAAAGACAGGAGCCCTAACGCGTCTAGCTACTCGCCCCAGATGGTGGTTTTGGGCACATAACGTATGTCACATAAGTTTTGGGAAAATTTTCGTCTGCTTAAAAATAAATGTAAATGACTTGCAATCTCGTAACCATGGTAAACAAATATTCATTAATACTCAAACTTGTTATGACATTTCGTAGTTGTCAAATAATTTGCGCCGTTATGTCGTACAAACTTGAAATTCGAAAAAGTGTTTACAACCTGGTTGGTCACGTGCCTAAGCAAGAAATTTTAAACATTTTTCGCAATCAAAATATTTCAAAGACAACCATTTATAGAACAATTGCAGAATGTGAACAGGGTATACCATGCCTCAATTTACCGAAAAGTGGACTTCCGAAGTTGCTCACCGAAAATCGTGCCAACCGAATCTGTGAAAGTGCAACAGACCGAGTTGGAACATCATATCGAAAGTTATCCAGAAGATTTAATGTTTCTCATGAAACTGTAAGAAGGGTATTGCAGAAAAAAGGCTTAAAATTCCGTAAAAGACGTAAATGTCCACGTTATACAGAGGATCAGTTACGAAGAATTCCAATTTGTTGTCGTAGATTACGCCGAACTCATTTTGCAAACAATAAAGTGATCATAATGGACGATGAAAAATATTTCACATTATCTCACTCAGAAATGAAAGGCAATGATGGTTTTTATATGTAGAAAATGGTCCAGATAATGTTAAATACAAAGCCAAAAAAAATTTGAAGACAAAATTCTAGTTTAGTGTGCTATATCAGAGAGCGGAGTTTCACTTCCTTATATTGGGAAGGTGAGGGGTGAAGCAGTTAATGCCAACGTTTATACCGAGAGATGTCTACCGAAGTTGCTCCAATTTATTACTACGACTCCTCCACGTGATGAAATAATGTTTTGGCCAGATTTAGCAAGTTGCCATTATGCAAGAACGACTAGAACATGGTTAGAAGCTCAAAACATACATTTTGTGCCAAAAGCTGACAATCCGCCAAATGTACCACAGGCTCGACCCATTGAAAATGTTTGCGGACTATTGACCAGAAAAGTATATGATAATGGGTGGGAAGCACAAAATGAAGCTCAACTAAGATGTAGAATATATCAAAAGATAAGAGAAATTGATATAAACATCGTTCAAAACATGATGGGACAAGTTAGACAAAAGCTGCGTACCATTGAAGACCTTGGCCCTTTGTCATTATTTAGATGTAGATTTAATTAACTTAGATGTAAGGTAAAATGTTAGTAAAGTGGTCATTTAAATAAATTATGTTATACTTATTTAAAAGATTTTTTTTTCCAAAACTTATGTGACATACGTTAAAACAGCTCGTGGTTGCAATCACTAACAAAATCCGCCAAAGGCGTAGGAAAAAGCTTCCTTTAATGAGCTCGGGGCCTTAAAGCCACGAAAACGTGAGGACTTGCATAAAACCAACCAAAAACTCTATTAAAACATCCCCGAAGCTCGTGAATTGCTACGCCAGTAAACTGCTCATTTCAAGCTGCCAGCGAAGAACGAGTCGAAGCCCGGTAATCGGCTTTCCCCAGCTAAAGCACATCGAGGTTATCTCGGCCAAATGTCCCAGCCACGCGATGCGCGGGAAAATACCATTCGAATTCGAAATTAAGACAGGCGGCGTATTCTAAACGTAACAACGAATTGTCAGTTTTACCAACCTTAGTTCTGTTGAATCGTAGCACCACCTGAGTTTTTCGCTGGGCAAGTTTTGAACTAACCACAGCGCATGCTTCACTATATTCTGCAGGCTGCAGTAGTTATTTTTAGATTTTAAGAATTTTAGTTTTCTGAAAGGAAACGCCGATTTATCTCAGAGGGTTTATGATTATGATTCTGTTGTTACTTATTTTATTAGTTACTTCCACATCAGCAATATACGAATATTTCTACAGGTATAAGTGGTGAGTAGGTACTAATACTGAATACTGGTATTGTCTTGTAGTAACGGTACAGATTTCTTTTATAACCGGTTATTGGAACTTATTACCAAGGCGGAACTATTACACAAAAATAACAGTTTAGCAGTATACTGAATTCAGACCTTTTACCCCGAAACGGGTATTTTTTTTAAATTAATATATTTGCCATATGACTCCACAATGCACTGATTTGCAGATTGCACCTGATTGGATGTTAGGTTACATGAACAAAAAACGAGGGAACATGGGACATATGAGTATACAGTATTGATACTGACCGGTGCGCTGCTACCAGTAGTAGTTTTTCCCCCTCAACAAACGTCTCTCATGTAGTTTACGTGGTTTTTGTTCTTGAATGCAGCTAACTGATAAGTCACTAATTAATCACACCATAACCAACTAGCCACTAGTCAGAATCAGATGCCAAAAATTGGGTCGTCAAATCACCAAATCTAGACACCGACTAGCAGACCACCACCTGAACAGAGTCCACAAGCTTAAGTTTACAGTCACCTATCCAGAAGCTGTTGTGCATAATCACTTTGCAAGTTGCACTTTATTATAATATGTGACCATCCACCCATTCTTTGAAAATATTTTGTAGTACTAATGCATATTAAAAAACAAATCTGTGATAGTCTATCTGAGAGGAAATTCTGTACGGTTCAAGGAGAATTTCCCTCACAGTCATTCCCTAGGATTCAACACTGCTTTCTAGTGTATTATTGTTTTATAGGATAGAAGACATAATAGGGCACATAATACCCTGGCAGGCATTATGAGTTACTATGGTACGTCAATGGTCAGAAAGGGCAAGTGTCAAATTTCTGACCAATCACGTACCTCCATGTGGTCACAGTAATAGTTGATCATCCAATATAAGCTTTCTAATCCATTATTTATGTTATTAAGAAACACTAGTAACACAACATTTTGTATGCACCACGGGCCTTACTCGATGTTTATATGCTCGTGCGACTTTCAAACCCTCGGGCTTGTAAACTTGTCGCCCTCAAGCGAGCATAAACATCTTTATAATGCCCTTGGTACATAAATAACGAATGCGACAGAAAAACCAGTTTGTTATTAGTATAATTTTAACAATCGCCGTATTTTTGAGGATTATTATCCTTTATCTAATAGACTTGTCTGTCCGGGACGCTGTTTCAGCAGCCAAACCGTAAGAGATAGAGAAAAAAGTTATTAAAGTTATATGTTTGGAATGGTCATGTCAGGCACCGGAACCGAATTTCAGTCACTTGACACTTCCGGTTTTCGAGAAATCACGTGATTTCCGTCCGTCCGGAACGCTGTTTCAGCAGCCAAACCGTAAGAGATAGAGAAAAAAGTTATGAAAGTTATATGTTTGGAATGGTCATGTCAGGTCAGGAAACGAATTTCAGTCACGTGACACTTCCGGTTTTCGAGAAAAAAGTTATTAAATGAGACATTTGTCTCACTGGTTGCTAGTCATATATAATGCAACTAGTGAGTTCTTGATTATCAAATAGTCATTTCTGTTTACAAGAGATATACAATATACCGAATGGAAACAGAAACGATTTGATAATCAAGAAGACAAGAGTTGCATTCAGCTAACGGGTGTTCATAAACAGTCGTCATCCCAGTAGGTTTTGACTTCAGAAAAGTATGTCTATTAAAATTGAGAAAAAATGCGCTATGACAGTACTCAATGACGTTTCATTGTGTTGCACGAATTAATCAGACATAACATTTTGTTTTTCAAAGCAACTGGGATGACGACTGTTTATGAACACCCGTTAGATTATATCACGAATCAATAAACAATGTTTGAACAGTTTATTTAGAAATATTAAAAGTACAGTTGTGTGGTTGCTATGACGATTGTACTTTCAGCAGACAACGTGATGTTTGTGAACGCATTTGACTATCAGTTATTAGTCAGGACGGTATATGATTATCACCGTTGCTATGTAAATTATCAAAAGTTAGTACATGCGTAACTATGCATTTTTACAGTTTTTCATTAGTTGATGTTAAAGAGAGTGTTATAATCGTTTCAGCGACGTTTACACTCTAAGTATGTTTGGAATGGTTACTATGACAAGTGTTCAAAAATCTAGTATTTTGATTGGTATGGGGTTTTCAGATTGCTTTTCACTATGACTAGGGTGTGATGGCGGAACTGGCTAAGCAGTCTGCTGCAAGTGTAGAAGCTTTAGCGAATAATTGTGGTGTTTGCAAGGCGAAAACAGCGTTCAAAAGAGCGCAGTGTGTCTCATGTTTAGTGTTTTTCCACAAAAGTTGTATTTCAAAACTGAAGAATGTGTCTGTAATTGACAGTGACAAAATAGTGTGTTGTAAATCGCTAGACATAAGCCATGGACAAGTGCACGAGAGCGACCTCGAACTCGAACGCGGGGCAGATTTAAAAAATTTAGAACCATTAGATACGTGTTCCGTTCTCGACACTGATAAAGCAGATGTACATAAACATACAGAGGCACTTCTGCTAAAAGAAATTATAAATGGGAAAAATACCCTAATAAAAGAACTATATGAAAAAATTGATCTCTTAAAAGTAAAGATCGGTTTCTTGGAGGGAAATAGTGCAAAATCAGTGCGCAGAAACTGTACGAACGAAGAAAGTAGAAAAGAAAATCCCCCATCAAGCAGTGCTAAAAAAATTGAGGAAACTAAGCCAACAGCTACTAAGGGAAAAACATTTAGTGCGGTGGTAGCAGATAAAAGCAATATCAACAAATGTAATATTAACAAAGACATATTGTCGGCAACTCTAATAACTAAAAAAAACGTCAGCGAAGCGTGCGAACTCGCTGTTGCAAACCAAGGTACCAACAACATTTTATCGATTAATGTGCAACAACAAAACCAGAGTAAATCGCTGAAACAAGGACAATCTGGGCATTTTCGAAAACCCGGGAAAGCAACTGTAATCATCGGTCGTGGTTCGGCAAACAACACTGGCTCTGGTATAGTTGGAGTCCCAAAAAGAATCTGGCTTCACCTTGGGCGTATAAAAAAAGACAACAAATCCGATGTGACCGAAGAGTATGTTAAAAGTTTTATAGGCAAAGACTCTGAAAAAATAGTTGTGTATAAACTGAATACCGGTAGAAACTATAGCACTTTTAAGATAGGAATTCCTCCCGAGCTCTACTCCCAATTTTCAAACCCCGACTTCTGGCCTTACGGTGCCACGGTAAGAAAATTTGTGTTCAATCAATCCAACAATCACAAGGAAAAGTCTGGCCAAAGAAATATGCTTCCGAAGGAATCTTCAAAAATGGAAGAAAACAATTTTTTATAGAAGAATTAAAAGACACTACGGGTGCTAAAAAAACTACTAGTGTTGTGCCTAAACACGTTGAAGTGTTTCATTTAAACATTCAATCGATTAAGAATAAAATTGACGAAATTGAAGCGCTTATCATCCAACAAAACTTCTGTTATGACGTTTTGTGTTTTAGTGAACATCACTGCACTACCTCAGAAGCGGAAGGCTTGCGAATGTGTGATTACGTAGTGGCGGCCAAATTTTGTAGGAAAATTTTGTCATGTGGCGGTACCCTAATTTTAGTTAAAGCTGCGCATAAGTATAAAACTATACAAGACATCTGCGACCTTTCGGAAGAGCTGCATTGCGAATTATCGGCGATCGAAATGGTCGACGAAAATACCATCATTGTTACGGTTTATCGCGCACCCAGCGGCAACTTCGAAAAATTTGTCCGAATATTCGAAAAACTCTTATATATTGTTACAAAAACAAATAAGAAAATACTCATAAACGGCGACTTTAATATTAGATTTAATGATAACTATTGCCATAAAACAAATTTTTGTAATCTAATCAACTCTTTTGGGCTACGTGTAACAATAAAAGAAAGCACTCGTGGAAAAAATTGCCTAGATAACGTAATTACAAATATCGAAGAAGGCTTATTTTCTAGTTATGCGCAGGATTGTAATCTATCCGACCACAAATGTGTCGTAGCAAAGTATGTAAAAAGCCAAGATGTCCCAGACAGGATAATAAAATATCGGCCTACCAGCCAAAGAGGATTGTTCAGTTTATACAATGACCTAGAAATCGCAGACTGGTCATTTATCAATAATCGCTACTTAAATACTGAAAATAAGTTCAATACGTTTGTAACTATCTTACAGCTATCAATACGTTCTGCTTTTCCTGAAAAAAACCTAAACCTATCAAAAAAGCAAAATTGCAACTGGTTTAACGATAATCTACAAAAAATGAGAGATCGTCTACAGTAGATAAGATAAGATAAATTTATTAGTAATATTACAAATATTATTTGTTTTTACACGTTAAAATGTTTAATAATACACAACTTATTTCTTACAATAACAGTTAATAAATAAAATTATAAAAACAGCCTATTTATTTTACAGATGCTAAGAATTTTTTAAACAACACTAACACTAACAAAATTTGTTACCTTAAGGTACCTATATCATTAAGGTTGCTTGTGAGGTATTCATCATGTGAGTAAAAAGCTCTCGACAATAGATATTCCTTTATTAGTTTTTTGAATTTTATAGCATCCAGGTTCTGAACCCTGGGTGGCAGTGCATTAAAGAACTTTAAACCAAAATAGCCAGCACCATCCCGGGTCCTCGAGAGTCGGTGAAATCGCGGGACTATGCTGTCTCCGTTTCTGGTAGAGTAGTTATGTATGTTTCTGTGGGTTTGATGACGGTGTAAGTTGTTCTTAGTATAGCAAAGACAGTGGTAAATGTACAAGAACGGTAAGGTTAAGATGTTGAATTGAACGAAATACATCCTGCAACATTTCTGATAGCCAATTCCAGCCATTACTCGTAGACATCTTCTCTGTAAACCAAATATTTTCTTAGCATGAGAAGAGTGTCCCCATACTAGAAGAGCATATGTAATATTAGAAGCAAAACATCCGTGATAAGCAGTTAAAACAGTTTTAAGGGAGACCGTCTTGGTCAGGTTCCTAATTAAGAAAATTATTTTTGATAGTTTCCTTCCAAGCTCTGCTATATGCTCAACCCAAGTCATTCCGGGATCAAGATAGACACCCAAGAATTTAACCGCTGATTGATTTTGATCCTGAACATGATTATTATTTCGAAGGGAAAAATACATGTTCTGGGTTTTACTACTATTTAAGCTGAGTTTGTTTGCGGTAAACCAGTTTTCGATTTTCATGTGGATGTCAGATATTGTGACTATGATAGATGGTGAGGGTTTGTATTGGAAGTAGACGGTAGTATCATCAGCAAATAATAACAGGTTTATATTGTCCACAGCATTTGTGAGGTCGTTCACATAGATTAAGAAAAGGGTTGGTCCCAGTACCGACCCCTGAGGAATGCCATGTTCCAAGGTTGCCCGATTAGAAACACCACCCTTGTATACCACAAATTGCTGACGATTATCAAGATAGGATCTAATCAAAGCTACACTGCTAGGTTTAAAGTTGTAAAAAGATAATTTGTCTAACAGTATAGGGTGAGAAACGCAATCGAATGCCTTTGTGAGGTCAAAGAATGATGCATACGTATCACAGCCCGCCTCAAAACCTTCATATATATTTGATGACAAGGAGCTAATAGCAAGTGTGGTAGATTTTTTACTGCGGAAGCCAAACTGGCTTTGGAAAAAAAGGTTGTTTGATTCAAAATAGTTTTTAATTTGATTGTTGAGAATTTTTTCAAAAATTTTTGAAAATATAGGAAGTATTTAAGGCTCCGTTATAATCAAACTCCGACGGGGGAATTGCTGCAAGCTTATAAATCTTATAAACAATTGTATAGATCGGAGATAAAATCTCAAAACGCGCTGTTTCTGACCAGTACCTGAGTAAACACAGGTATTCTCCTAAATCCATGTGGAATGTAATTAACTCAGTAAGGACAATACAAAATTATGCTCCTGACTCGATTAACTTATCCGCAAACACCTTTAATAATTACTTTGCAGAAGTTGCAGAAAAACTCCTGCATGAGTTAAAAAGCTCAAATGCTAACTCAATAAAAAATTGTGCGCCTTTAAAAACAGACACGGAATTTAAAATTCAAAATGTGTCATATAACGACATCAGAGACGTTATTAACGGACTAAAAAGTAAAGAAAGCAAAGACTGCTACGACATAAACACAGAAATTATTAACAACGTAAAATATGTTATAATATTGCCTTTGACAAAACTTATCAATGAGTGTATCGACTTCGCGGTTTTCCCGACTGCATTAAAGGTGGCGAAAATAATTCCGGTGTATAAAAAAGACTCACCGACGAAGTGTCAAACTATAGACCAATTTCTTTGGTTCCAGTAATTGGTAAAATTTTCGAAACGGTTATTTATAACCAAATGATAAATTACCTTGAAAAAAACTCTATCCTCAATCCGCAAAAATATGGATTTAGAAAAGGTTTTTCTACTTCTAAAGTCATCACGGATCTTTCAATTCGTATCACAAAAAATTTCAAAAGCGGCAATTACTTAGGATGCTTATTCTGTGACCTGAGTAAGGCATTCGATTGTGTGTGCTACGAACTATTGATAGACAAACTGACATTTTACGGGTTTAGCAAGAATACTATAAGCCTGATAAACTCTTTTCTTACAGACAGAGTTCACTTTGTTCAATTCAAAACCAATACATCCGACGTCCGCTCTGTTCGGCATGGAATCCCGCAGGGGTCAGTTTTAGGCCCCATAATTTTTTTATTATATATTAATGAATTGCCAAATTATGTGCCCTCCGCAAGTTTTATATTATTTGAGGACGATACAACACAAATTCTAGTAAAACACTTCCGGACCTGCACAGGGCCATGGAGTACACGCAATCGAAGGCCTCAAAATGGTTCACTGCAAATAGACTTACGCTAAATGCTGCAAAGACGGAAAAAATGATCTTTAGTCTTCGTAACAGCACGGATTTTGAAAACCCAGAAAAAATTAAGTTTTTGGGTGTATATATTGACCCCACGCTAACATGGCGAACTCATGTTGAGTACTTAGCAAAAAAACTTTCGAAAAACATATTTGTCTTAAGAAACCTAGTAAAAATTGTCTCTTCAAAGGTAGTCGTTACTGCGTATCACTCGCTGTTTCAATCGCAAGTTAAATACTCTATATTAGCGTGGGGACACTGTGCCGATAGTGCCAGGATTTTTGGCCTGCAACGAAGGGCAATTCGAGTAATCGCCGGGCTTGGATTTCGGGAGGATTGCCGACGTGTTTTTCAAGACAGAAGAATACTTACTTTCCCGTGCATGTTTATATATGAATGTTTGGTATATGCAAGGGAGCACGTCGGCGGTTACCCCAAATTCAAGCATAGGTTTGATACTCGACATAAAGATAACATCTGCATTGAGTACCTGCGACTCAATAAAAGTTGAAACAGGCCATTGTACCACGCACCAAAGTTTTTTAATCTGTTACCCCCGAACATCCGAATGATGTCAATTAATAAATTTAAAGCAACAATAAAATTGTTCCTGGTAAAGCACGCTTTTTACAGCTACGAAGAGTTCTGCGCCCCGCATTGGCGACCTTGCACCTTTCTAGCGTTTAAGATTTGATTATTTTACCTGTTTTTACCTGTTTTGTCTTGTACGTATATTATATTTATATTATTCTGACTTGTGTAAATACTATGTATACCTAACACCAATAAATTAACATAACAGCGTGGCTCTGATGGTTAGAGCATCGGACTGCGGCGCGGAAGTCTGGAGTTCAAATCCCAGATCGATGCCTGGCGGGCGGCCTACCCAGTCGCTTTAAATAATTGGGAACCTGCGTTCGAAAGAACAAGGGGTAATAATGCGGTTGTCTAATGCGTGGTGCTCACCACATCACCACGTGTCATGAATTTGACACGCGACAGCCGGGTGTGAGAGCGAGGATACGGAAGCTCTAACTTTCCGCCTTGCAGGCCAAGCTCCTTCATGGGGTGTTAGTGCCTCACCATTATTATTATTAACATAACTCTTGTATGCTACTGTCAACCTAACAGCTTCCTGGTAAGTTTCCACTAACAGATGGTACCCAAACTAATCTTCTATTTTGCCCAGCTCCTACTTTGTAGTAATCAACCAAATAGAACAATCCAAATCAATCAGTTATATCAGCAACTCCCTTCAAATGACCGACTTGTCCTCCGTACAATCACCAATCCAGTAATTAATATAAATTATTCCTTGTATGTACTAAATCATCCAATTCCATTTAAATAGTATTATATTCTTCTTACTTGTATCTAATTAAACCATATCCCATAATCTCTTCAATGACTGCATACTTGTATTACTTCACAATTACATTCTCACCCATTTTCACCTCGTAGATTTATAATACCTTTTTATTTGTATTATACACCTCAAATTTTGATTGTAATAATCTTCCAAATTTATCAATTTTATATTTTTATTTTGCAACTACCCTTAGTGTATCATAACAATATATAAAGTGGCATTTTGCTCCATAGCAACCATTACAGCAGAGCAACGGCAATTTGTGTAACGTTTGGCAATGCTCAAGTGTATTGTCGGTAGCACTGTCAGTCTATGTCATATTCGAAGTTAGCAGGTTAGGTTTTGCGTCACGATATAGACTGACACAAAACCTAGCATCCAACCGTCGAAGACTTACAGTCCCACCAACAATACACTTCAATACTGCCAAATGCATAACATTCACTGGAACTGCTTATTGTGCTTCACTACACAGACACTAGTTCTGCTCAGCTTGGTTATGTTTTGGACATTTAGTGTCACTTTTATATAAAAATGTAATATTTCACATTTCTTATGAAATGCGATAAAATAATATATGGACAGTGGTTTTACTAAAGTCATAGAGCCATAAATACTCGTCGATTCTTGTACTAAAACCAGCAATACTTGTTAGGTGGGGAAAATATCACTTTTCTAAACTAGTTGCATGGTGTACTATTATAGTTTCGGTACCATGCAGTAAAAATATTATTATTAGAACATGCGTGACGCTCTTTGCGACCCCCCGATTGAAAAACCTTGATTTAAACAATATGCGAAAAGAAATTTTGTAACAAACTAAAACAATATAACAAATCTAAGCTCCTGCTAAAAATACCCTATAATATCAACCTTCTATGTTGTGTGTGGAGTTGTGTGAGTTAAATTAATTAGTTGTAACAAAGGTATTTACAAATTATGTACAACAAAACTTTTCTTAAACTGTAAATCCTAGTCCCATTAGCAGATCAGTACCCCAATGTTCAAATAAATCTACTTACGGTGAAGACAATAACTCCCATCAAAATCTCGCATCTCCAATAAACCAAGAGAATAATTTGCTACGTACAATTCCTCCAAATAATCCAAGAACGATGCTTGTTTTAATATTTCATTCATTTCCACAACATTCTAAGCACAAGGGTAAAACACATTTAACTTATTCAAAAGTTGGAATTTGAATGGCCAGCAAGACGAACAACTACAAAAAAGGAATTAGTAACATAGAAAGACTTATCTTATCAAGACACTCTCATTCCATTGAAATGCATAAACCAGAATGTTACACAAACTATGATGTAATATGGGTGGCCTGTACATCAGGCGTTTTGAATTCCATTAACCAAAATACTATATAACACTTTATTTTTTAATGCCGCGGACAAGGTTATGCACCTCAAAATACTATTTCCAATGCAATCTAGATTCAAGAATTTTAATTGTAACGAATGTAATCCAAGAAGAAATTGAAATGAAATTCCATTGGCCAAATTACTACTTATTCATGTACACAAGGTAGTGTTATTTTTTGGTAGCGATGTAGTAACCACTGAGCTACACTGGCGATGATAATTCTTTATACATTCATAAAAAACAACCTCCAAGATCCAAAAATATTGTTATCATGAAGGAACGTACTAATTATGTCGCTTCATCTTTACAGCATGCATCTACACCAAATACAGTGTAATTCACAGAAAAGTAGACCAATCCAAAAATACGCAACACAAAATACATATCACAGTATACTCTCATATCTAAAATTTTATATTACGATTATAAATCCGAGATGCCTGTTTGAGATGCTTGACAGTTTACTGACTTAACTAAAGCACATTCAACTCACAGTTTGAAGACTATGTATTTGAGTGCAAAAAAAAAGACATAATATATGGTTAAAGATATCTACCGTAACGCTGCCTTATTGCTGATATCTCATCTATAATACCCCAAATAAAAACTTAGATTTCACAGTATCATGTAATATACATTTTGGGTTGTCTATTTTTGGAATGGCAAGCTTGTACATTCCCGTCAATTAATCTGTATAACGGAGGAAATTGTATACGAGCAACATTATTAATTCCTTGGTAGGATTTTGATATAATAAAAAGAAGTGAAGAAAATAAAGTAATAAAGTCATCAATAGCTGCTACATGTTCAGATAATAAAGAAATAAATACTCAAAGACAAATTTTCCCCACAATATATGGTTGTTTTTTTCTTAGGTTGGCACTGTTTATGTTGGTGCCACAAACATAAACAGTGCCAACCTAAGAAAAAAAATCACAACCATTTATGGTCACCCGGTACAAACAAGGTCACATCTAAATCTGTAAGTTTCAAAACTAGTAGTATGACAGTTTACTTAGTGTTACAATAGTTTCTATGATGCAACTGTCAATTATTTGACATCCCACAAAAAGTGAATTCACACACCCTCGCCCCTACATTAACCACTGCATCGTGGAAGTACACCAAGTCACAACTACTCTATTTATCTATCTAATTAAGGGGAATTGTTCACAAAATCTATACAAAAAAATCACACAACAATAAAATTGCTTCCCAACAGTTTTCAGAATCAATTCCAGATTTTCTGTTCTCCAAGATCAATAAATAATTGAAAAGAAATTGTAATAAGGCAGTTTCTGATCACATTTTCATCTATTAGTACCAAAACAAAACAAAAAAGGAAAGATTACAAAACTTTCAGCCAGTATTTGTTAATGAAATCGAAGTCAAACGAATTTAATTCTAAGCAAAACTGAAATTATGACTATATTCGATGTCTTGATCACATAAATACTTCAGAAAACTGTATGAAACAGAAAACACATGCAAAAGGTAAGCGTTACATTCTTTTGTCTTATAATTTGGTGTATTTCCACGACTATAATCATAAAAAGATATGCAACGATTTCTGTCTTGAATTATGTCAAGTTTGTAATAAAATGCTGTGCGTTGCTCAGTGGGTCTATTTTAATAACCGATCTTCAGAAGTTCTGTGTTATTTTCATTTATGTTAGATAATCACAACTCTACTTCATTTAATTAAAATCTCTCATATACTATCAGAGACAGAAATTTGCCAAATATTTACTTTAATTTAACAAATCTCTATTTCTTAACATTTACGTGATCCTCCCACAATGGGAGCTTTTCGCTCATTCTAAATGCTTAAACTCGCCAAGACAACAAGGGATATGTGCAGAGACAAGACATTAATGCTTCAGTGCCGGTTCTACAGAATTGGAACTTGCTTGGAGTAGCGTGGAGGGTATTTTCACCATATTTTGGAAAATTATTTTAGTTATTAATATAATTAAAAGCTAGGTGCCTTTGCCTTCGCAACAGACAGAAACTATCAACTCTGGTCCCCTATTTTGCTGAGCGTACAAGCCATAAATAGCCGTCTACTGGAGATGGAGGCACACCATAAATTAAACTTAGACTCGTATATATCTACCTTGATGACTCTGCTAAAATCGTCCAAGCTGTGGGGCATCTTCTTGTTAAAATTGTAAGTTTTGAACGCCACTCCGACCCCTGCACAGTTGACGACGTTGTTGAGCTTGCCAAACTTGTCCTTTGCGAGCTTCACGGCGTTTTGGACGTCAGCCTCGTTGCTTACCTACAATAAAAGGCCGTTCAATAATAGGTCACATTGTCGTGGTTTCACATTACGTCTACTGGAGCGTAGATGCACTTGTCCTCCCCGAGTTCTTTGGCAACTTCGCTGCCTTTTGATACGGGCAGATCGCACAGGATCACGCGGCTGCCTTGCTGCACCAGGCGCTCCACGGTCGCTCTCCCCAGGCCCGAAGCGCCTCCGGTTACTAAACTTACTGCACCCTACAATCATTTTTGGACTTAATGCACGTTTGTGTGAATCAAAAGTTTGCTATGGAACTTTTGTTTAGACTGCTGTAAATTTCGCTTATTTGAGTAGTTGCTGCAGTGTGATTGATCTTTTTAAATAAGAAGAACATAACCTCACAAATGCAAGTGCAGGTGTTGTACATAAGAAGCTGTAATAACTGTAGGTACTTACTTTTAACATCGTTGTAGTAACTTAAGCTTGTGGCGGCAGCCGAAAAAGTGCAAATCACTGAGTTGACGGTTTATTAATTGTCTCCGGGTCAAAGTCCAAAGATAAGCTTCAAAATCATATTCACACATTGCTCAAAAATAGGGGATCCATGAACTTGAACCTTGTATATGCTAGGCTACTTACTTATACCTATCTATTTAAATTTGTAATGTATGCATGTATTATCTGTAACCTCATTTACCTTGCGGTGTAGAGGCTGGTGCTTTATTCGCATGCATCTGGCGGTACAATGCTCAACCTGCCCCGGATTCGGGTTACAGAGTTGGAGCGCTCTTTTTGTGCTTGTGCAGCAACCATTGTGTGAGGTGTGTGCCTTCGGGATGTGTTGACCTTGATACTCTATATCTTAGATCTGTGGTTCTGAGCACAGTTAATTTGGTGTCCAACTGTGAATGGTCTCACCGAGCTCGATTCCAATCGCCAAGGCTGCGGCAATTCGAACCGAGGACTTGCTTATTGCAAACCTAGCGCATTTCCAACTGCGCTACACGGCTTCTTTCAAATTAATTTTGGTTTTAATTTTTACACACAGTATTTACGTAAAAGAATTTATAAATTTAGAAGTGCTCCGATCGTCGACAATTTTAGTCTCAAAGTTATTAATAATTCTGTCCATTTCTGAGTTTTTTACACATTCATGTTCTATGCTTTTCACAGATAAGTCTGAGAGGAACTGTTGTCCCATAGTATTACGTAAATAGGATATTATCAATTTCAGTTTTGAAAAGAAAGTTAGTTGCAAGATACATTAACGGGTATAGTTAAAAACAGAACGTAACATACATTGTTTATATGTGGTAAATTGAATGCAATACAGCTGTCTTCAATTGACGAATGATATGCAAGTTGCAATATTGTCTCTAAGGGATAGCGCGCACGATGGACTTTTTGTTGTCCAACAGTTTTGTCGGCCGAGTGAGGTATGTTGCAACATATGGGGATGCGCGCATTACCGACAAAACAGTTTACTGAACTTTTCTGTTGGGTCTTGTCATAAACCAGAATACGACTAAACTGTTGGCCGACACACCTGTAACATACGATTTGAATTACTCTACGCGCACTAGACGACTAAAACTGCCCCAGAACTTCACCCAGACACTCTTTTTTCAGTTGTGTTTGAAAATCTCTGTGAACATCAGGAATAAGGTCGTATCATATATTCATATGTTATATTCTACCAAACTGCTGAACAAAAAAAAAACTTTTTCCAGTACAACATAATTCAATATTATGTTTGCTGCAATCTAATATTTTAGAATATAATGGCTTTTTATAATCTAAATAACTGTTCCTGTGCCAAGATTATTCCAAGTAGTAAGATCTTCTCAAGGGAAACTAAACAAAGTATCTTCAACTTGCACTCCATCTTTTTGTCTCACATAAATGTGCAGCACACCACAGACTTTGACTATATAATCACAAAACTAGAGGGCACATCAATCCGTCTATGAAAGATTCTCCACTTGTTAAGAAGTATTCCAAATGCACATTTGACCTTTCACCGAGCCTAATTGAAAAAACGTTTCTGGAAAATCAGTTTTTTTTGGCATATGGACGTAAGACATGTTCAGACAAACTAAATGCTACATCTTCTGAACAGAATTGCCTGGAGGTTGAGTCAGGTTTCCGTTACTTGCACTGGTTCTTGTCTCTAGCGTTCTGAGCACAAGGGTGAGACTTCACCCTTGTTTTAAGACAATGTAGTCATGTCACTCAGAGATACGAGGATATTTGGCAGCTACCCTTAAGCGCAGCCTCACGCTTCATAAGTTTAGGCTTAGAAGGGTAGCATCGATGTAAATGAACCAAACAGTAAATGTCGATTCTTTTATTACAAAAATAAAGGTTCTATTTATACAAACATAAGTGCTTAGTCACTACGATTTCAAAGTGCAAAATATATTTACAGTGACGATATAACGTTTCATAATATGTGTCAGCGTTAAGCCAGTTTATTTCGGCTATATCTGCAAGTATGTTACACTGAACTCTGATGCTAGGTCGTGTATTAACGAAATATGCTTACTTGCAGTTGCGGCATTTAAACTTGGTGTTTAGGAACCAAAACGTAATTTTAACTTTTAAATTAAATATGCATACATTTCGTAAGCTAACTATTACATGAGGAAATGCACAACAAATATGTCAACATTTCTGTCAGCATTGCTCGAATGACCCGGTGAACAAACTGCAATTATGCAGACTTGCTATCACTGTTTGTTATGAAATTAAACACGCAAGTGCAAATGCGATCTGCACTGGGGCAAATAAAGTGAACCTTGTAATTTACGTCATAGTTTTATGTATATAAAGTGGAAATTTCTAGTCAATAAAATAATACAGTTTGACATCTATTTCTGTATTCAAACCTCTGCCCAACGAAACTAAGTCTATTAAATTATCTCGTTTGAGACCGCATGAGACCGTTGGTTTGCATCCCTTTTTAATTCCTGCACCCTTAAGACGTATCCTGTAATTGTCCAAATTATAAATCATACAGTCCACTATAAGCTCCACCCTGAACACTTGGTGCTTATGAAACTGCATTTTAAACTTATGAACTGGATTCCTAAATTTTGAAACTAAAATTTAGTCTGTTTAATTCGAGATTAAACATCTTCTATAGTGCAGGGAACCTCTGTTAGAGGGCTGCTTCATTTTAATATACTTGCCATCGATGGCGCCTATGTAGTTTGGAAAATGTGTTTTCTAAATAAATTTATCCACTATTTTTACCCAGTCATTTTGTGATTTTCTCGCCATGGATAATGGTCGCAAGTAGTTCCACAATTTGTCGCAAGTATTGTTGAGGTTACCAATCATCATCATCATCATTGCCAGCGCTTAGGTGCTCATCTCTGGATATACGCCTTCCCCGTTCTCTGTCATTCTTTACTCTCCAGTTATTTTCCTGATGTCATTTCTCCATCTTGCCCTGGGTCTGCCTCAGCTTCTTTTATTAGTTTGTAGCCTCAATTTTGTTGTTCTTCTGCCTTCAA
Organism: Agriotes lineatus; assembly: GCA_940337035.1. NCBI lineage: Eukaryota > Metazoa > Arthropoda > Insecta > Coleoptera > Elateridae > Agriotes > Agriotes lineatus. The sequence goes on along the minus strand of OW679197.1, from coordinate 24,566,257 downwards.
AATTGCAATGCATTGAGCGGCATCTTCAACACTTATCATTTTCTTATTCTTTCGTTAGGCATTTCATCTTGTAGTCTGATACCTAACATTGCACGCTCCATATTTCTTTAAGCTCTTTTTAATTTTTCTATGTCGGTGTCCCTTAGGGACCATGTTTCTGCGGGGTAAGTCATAACCGCTAGCACACATTGGATGAACACCCTGGTTTTCAGATATTGTGTATATGTTTGGTTGAAAACATCTTTCATTCCCAATAGAAATTCAAAATGCAGAGAATGAAAATTGTTCCCCTTTGCTAGATTTTAACCTTAATGTAACACATACTCTTTCTTTACATGGGACGCAGTTTCTCTTGGTATCTCATTGAGGGTCGAACAATCTTTAATAGTTTGAGGGTCCAATAATCTTTAATAGCTCGTCAAATCTTGTGACGCTCATTCTATGGTAGCTAAAGAACTTTCAGGGATACGTCCTCAAATCTTCGTACAGTTTATTCAGCAAGCGTTGGTTGGTTCTTGGGTGAACCTAATATCTTCTTTTTATTTTTTTTCGGTATTTAAACTAACGCCGCAACGCAAGCTACTTCTACCAAATCCATTTTGAGACTAAACCCAGACAAAAATTACAACAGTTTTGTTTAGGTGCGCGCACAATTCGTGGATAAAACAGTTTAGTTCGTTAATGCGCGCAGATCCTACTTTCATCGACAAAACTGTATTTGAACAGTTCAGTTCATAGTGCGCGCTAGGCCTAATTTTGATATGCCGTCACTTGAAAAATCTAGGTTATGAATGGATTGTAATTTTCTTGATGTATACGGTATAATTCATCTTCATTTGCCGTAACATTTAGGTAGCTATATTGGTTACCATTTGATTTCGAAGCCAGCGTCCGAACTGCTTGTTAAAGTATGACGCAATCATGTGCTCTGCTCGAAGTATGTTGCTACTTAGCACTTGATGATGGATTTGATCAAATACATTGGTCATAAACTAACTGGGTTTTACCTTTTCTGCCTGTGAGACAGTGAATATCAGCCCCTTAATGGCGTCGCTGTTCAGATTTGCATCTATCACACTCGGTACACAAGGCGGATGTTTTCACTTTAAAATCGCTATAGAAACTTTCAATTTATTTGCCAACACATATTTACAAATGTTGGCTGGTGCCCCGCCTTTCGGCATTACACCAGCTATAGAAACTTCCAGCTGTTAGCTATATGGGCCCCGGAGATGCTCCACGAGGGTATGAAACACTAAGAACCAAGCGTTGGCCGCTACACTCCGCTGGCACCCGACTGCTGCCACAATTCAACCACTAATGTCTTCAGCTTTTCACAAAGCATTGCGAAACGGCGTTCTACCGGTTTATTTAGCCACATTCGGCGTTGATTGGCGCTAAGCGCGGGAATTAACATAGGTGAGATGTCAATTGCATAAATAACTTAATTAATTAGCACAAAGGTTACAGGTTAACTTTATGCTAGCGGGTTTGAAAAGCTCTGGTGCAACGAATCAGGCACGTTACAAGTTGCAACAACGTGTATAAGTAATTTAATTTTGAATTTTTATCTTTTAAATGAGATTGCAGTATAGGATCATACTTGGCTTCCAATTCTATGATAGTTAAAAAACACCTCTTTTTGATGTCTCCTTGAAATATATAACACAAACTGCTAGAGTAATAATAACATCTATTATTACTTTAATTATATCTCCCCGTTTATTAAAAACTTTCCTGTGATCAAGTTATTTTGCAATTCCCTTTCCTCCCTTCCAGGAATAATATTTTTTAGAAACTCCTTGCTAATCTTTTACTCGTCTATGCGCCTTTAAAATTTTTATCACTTCGGCCAGCATAAGCCAATACGCTACATTAAGTTTTGGAGTAGTATTTTAAATTATTTCGATCTCAAATCCAGTTTTACATGCATAACAATAGTGAGGAGAACAAAATGAACATCTTCTTTCATCTTTGAACAAGTTGCTTATTTTTTTTAAATTTCTTTGTTTAAATAAATAAATACTTCACGAGAAAAGCTTAGCTTTGATTTTCCTGCACCTCTTACCAAGCAACTTACAGTAGATTTAACAATTTTACTCTATATCACTTCTAAAAAAGGTATACATTTTTGTGAGTTTTCTTGTTGCATTTGCAGTAAATCTCGATGGTGCTGTAGCTTCTGTGGGAATGGTGTTTTCATTGGTAGAAACTATTCCATTCTTTCTGAACGAATTTTCAATATGTTGTTTGCGAAAAAGCTTTAATTAAAAATCCTGTTGTTCCCATGACCGTTCTAAGGGTATTCATCTTGGTTGTTCTCAATAATGGTTTCATCTTTACCGTATCGGTTGTAGTCTCAGCTTCGTAGGTAATAATCGACCTGACAATTATCTTATAGATTTTGGATTTAATGTTTCTCAATCCCAGTGGAAAGCTAAGTTTTCTTTATTCATTTTTAGTTTTAATTTATAATCGTTGATAACAACGCAGATTGTCCCTTAAAAAGTTGGATATTTAATATTTTATTGTTTCCAGAGTGACGAAATACCCATACATTAATTATATCACGCCACAAAAAGGTTTTAGAAATCAAAAAAAAAAATTTAAAAAAGCACTTTATCTGAATTATTGCTTTTGTATAATACACTTAGTGGAAATAGTTTGTTATATTGTACTAAATATCTGCATGTGCAAATTGTAAGGGAACGTGCTTAGAATTTAAGGGTCAATTCATTTAGTAAGCAATGAAATTAAGGTCTGTATACACTATTATAAAGAGCATATTTTCCTCTGAAGTGATAAGTGTTAATAAAATCAATTTCTTACCTTGAGTATTCTCGAATTAATACTAACCCCAACGAACCACTCCCAAAACACATGCCAAAATATGTTCCATTTGACACATTCAGTATTAAAGTTTTGTTGAGCATAATTCACGTGGAAGAAAGTTCTCAAAATGTATATTCAATCAGTTTGTAACGTTAGCACCTAAAAGAATTCAATTAATTTATAAATACCTCGCTTGGAAGTTGTACGGCGCTAATACGTTACAATCAAGGCACACAGAGACGCGCGTCGCCACGTGAGCCAGAGCCCAGCGCATTCACACTCAGCCTTCCTCCCAAAAATTGATCCAGATAGCGAGGTCTAGAAAGGTATATAACCAGAATGATTGGCCTGCTGAAGACACTTCGATCCAGCGACCCGCCCAGCAGCTCTAACTGAAAGAGCCCCCAGCTCCAGACTTTTTCTGGGCTTATCGGAGCCGTCCAGAATCGTAAGACACTTGAGTCGATGGATTCAACTTCTCCTAGTACCCAGAGGCTTCCTGAAACCGTTTCTCTGGCTACCGATGTCTACCGGTATCAGGAAGCAATTCTACATATTCTCTGTATCAGCGAATATTTCCCTGAAACCGTAGGAGTCATATCTCTAGTTGCCAATAATCCAGTATCGAGATACGACGCTCAAATCCGCTGCTAACCTTGCATCCTATTTGGGTCAGCACTTCGGCACTATGTCAGGAGAAGCGATAAGGAATTCTCCCCCAACGAGGTTGCAATGTACGTACCCTATGCGACCTGTGATGCATCCCTGAGGTCATTCCTGGCAGGAAGGAAGCAAAGGCACGACGTACCTGTTATAAAAGCATTTTTCTGTCCATCGGTGAAGTATTGCTGCACCGCCAGAAGCAAATTCCAGCTCCCGCTCAGACCCCGAGGCAAACACAGATTCCTCGCCCGCAGCTGGCCAGATTTGCCGTATACCGCTGGGCATATGGCGAAGAAAGAATTTTTCTTTTGCATTACTCTGGGTACCCTCAAATGTAGCCGCGGAGGTTTTTGAGCGCCAGTACTGTCCGATTCACAAGCTGAAGAGAACCACAACCCAGGTATTTGTCGAGATTTAGTAACATTAGTTTCACACCGAATATAAACAAACGCAGCCATTCTGTCGTTTTTAATCCTTTAGTTACAGGAGCTGCCGCAAAATCAACACGCCTTCTTAGGTAATTTTTTATCGGTATTTTGTGCTATACCAAGACCTGGTCCGTGTATGGTGGGTTGCAGATCTTCCAGGGCCAGTTTTACATCCCCCGTCCAGAATGAATTTGTATTTATGATTTAAACATTGTACATACGTTACTAAATTGATTCTAGTTTAAGACCTGACTTGTACTTTTACAAACCAATAGAAACTTTATATCTAATGTGTTCTCTGTCTATGAAGTTGAGTTATGAAGCGGACCTTGTCGTAAGAACAACCCATGGTAACGTTACAAGTTGAAGCTGGTTGCTGAACATCTTAAATAATTACATGCATTCTGACTAATTGGAGTGTTACTGGAATTGTTGTAAAATATATTACCAAATTACCTTTATTCGCAGAATTCCTCGCCGTACCCTATTATCAATAAAAATAACAAATAATACAGGGCTTAGGTAAGATCCTCGTGGAACACCAAATAGAACTGTCAGTAACTGCCGAGATGAAATTCTTATATTTAACAAATTGAATTCTTCCACACAAATAATTAATACATCATTCCAGAATTAGTCCTACTGATAAAGGATTTTTGGAGAAAAATCACTATTTCAATAAAGAGGTGTATTTTGATGGAAATGTTGGTACAAAATGTTCCCGTTAGCATTTTACATCGGAACACATAAATACATATGACCGCATACATTTCTGAAATGCAATACAAGAGTAATAGTAACAGCTAAATATAGTTTGGCCAGCTGAAGGCTAGCCTTCTAGAAAATATTCTGTAACAATCGGCCATCCTGTCTTGATTGCGTCCTTGTGATCTACGTTAGGTCGGCAGGTTAGTACAGTGAATCTATCTATCTGAAAATAAACATTCTTACAGCATCAAGTCTTTATATTGAGGATGCGTCCGTGCACAATTTGAAATGCTGCCCCCTTGCTCTTCTTTCAATATCTTTTTGAGTAGGATTCTCAGTTCCCAACAGCAAGCCAGACATGACAACCGACAGGTGCGTCTGGTTAGAGTGAGTCCGTCGTCATTCAATGCCTCACCAACGAAAATAAATAGTTCACTCGCCACTTGTGGAACATTCCATAAAAGATGGTTCCTTAGTATCGCAATAACTCTTTTAACCCTAAAGGTTAAAGGTGAACTGTTATCAGCACAACCATAAAATATTGCATGTACCATCACCCAGCCGTACCGACGTGTATTTCATTACAGTAGCGCATCAAGTTCTTTCAGATTTCACGTTTCAACGTGTCCCTTCAACTTTCTAACAGGTCAAGTAAATCGTCCCTATCTCTAACTTCATCTTCACTATCTGTATCACATTCCACAGTGCTGTGATAAGGTCTCAGTGCGTCAATCACTACAATCTTGGTAAAATTTGTATATCCCCTCAATCCCTTCTAATTTTGTAGCGGTCTTCCTCAAAAAGCTTTGTAACTCTATAAGGACCAGAAAACTTTTTGTACAACTTTTTGCTAGTAACTTTTGTACTGCCAGATACTCCATGTTTCCACAAAACTAAATCGCCCTTCTTGTAGTTCGTAACGACTTTTCTCTTTTTATTGAATCTAAGATTCATTTCATCAGCTTCTGCGTCCAAATTTTCATGAACCTTTTTTCTTTTTCCTGCTGTGCTGGGCCCAGTTTTATGTTGCTCTAAATTTTGAAGCAAATTACCTTTGTTTTTAAACATCAGTTCATATGGTGTCCGTTTCATACTACTATTTCGTGTATTATTCATACCCCAAACAAATTCGGGGATACAAACATCCCAAAGATATTCCTCTTTAGTTCAAGTTCGTGTTATATCTAATAAGGGTCGGTGATAGGTACCTTTCTATTTTCTCATTTGCTCCAGGTGTCGCTACGGCTGTTAAAACATGATTAATTTGTTTTTCACTAGTGAATGCTTTGAAATGACGGCTAATAAGCAAAAGCCCATTGTCGTTAATGATACGTCTATAATAGCCTAAAAACATTCCGAAGATTTTTAATACATTCTGCAGACGCTAGATCTTTCGATGACTTGGTGACAATATATTTTGCAAATGAATCAATAAGGGTTAAAAGATAACTATTACCTGATTTACTTTTAATGAAAGGCTCCACGTGATCGATATACACAGTGTCCATTGGAATACTAGTCTTAGGGATCAGGTGTAATACTCCTGGTTGTTTTCCATAATTACATTTGCTATACGCGCATTTCAAACATGCACTAACATATTTTTTTATAAAACATATAATTTTCTTTTATAATAGCCGCGCACCTTTCGAACCCAAAAGGCCCTATTTCATCTTGATATTTCTGCAAGGGTTTCCACCTCACGGATCTAGGTACTACCAGTTGATTTCCGTTGAGTGATCTTCAGTATAAAAGAATATGCTTAAAGCTCAAGTTTTTTGCCAAATCGGAATTCGGGTGCTGCTGTAGCTGATGTACTGTATTGTAGCATTGAATGTTTTTATGTCCCTATGAGGGGCGACATGAATTCATATCACGGGTAACTCAAATCGGAGACAGGGTTCGCTCAAACTCAAATATATACAGTAAAGAAAAACACCATGTAATTACCAAAAATATATTGTGTTTACCTATAATTAAACAATAAGAAGAAATTCTTAAATAAGTTGTTTGTACATTAATAAAATTAAGTGATCTCCTCTGGGGATGTTTCGTGGTTTCTGGTTATTCTGCAACTCATTTGACACGCAAGTTAGGGTCATCCGCCTTCGCTTGAAACTATCTCGCGTCCGCCTCGGACGTCACTACTGCGATAAGTGGCGGCAAAATGTTGAAGTTTGTTACCGTTCCTCGCGCTGCCAAAATATCCGTAAAATATTGAGATTACACAATACCACTCAGTGGTTAGAGCATTGGAATGCGGTGTGGAAGTCTGGAGCTCAAATCCCAGAATCGATGCCTGGCGGGCGGCCTACCCAGTCGCTTTAAATAATTGGGGATCTGCTTTCAAAAGCACAAGTGGTAATAATGCGGTTGTCTAATGCGTGATGCTCACCACATCACGCGACAGCCTGGTGTAAGAGCGACGATACGGAAGCTCTGATCTTCAGCCTTGCAGGCCAAGCTCCTTCATGGGGTGTTAGTGCCTCACCACCAAGTTGTGGTGGTGCCTTATGATGTAATCCGGGACTCCTGGAGTAACGCAAACGCATAACTTTGCGTTTGTAATTAGACCGAGAACGGTCGTCAATTTTGATCGCTGGTGGCCGAGAGCTTTGACCGCGAAGGTGCTGGTATGTTGCGGGAGATTTCACCTTTTGCTGTAGCGGTACCATGGGCCTTCGGGCGGATGTTCCACCAAGTATCTGCAGGTTCTTACGTGAATTATTACAGGTATGTTAATAGATTTAGATTATGGTGCGGGTTAAACCATCACGGTGAAGTGTTTCTGGGCGTCGGTATTTGCGCTTAGGAACGGGGCGATGGGGATCGCTTTAAGCTGTTAATCCTGGAAGACAGGTCATGTGCCAAACTAGGATTTAGGTCTGGAGAATTCTCTTTTACAGGACAGGTCATCTGCCAAGTTAAACTCGAATTCTAGCGGCTTCGCTTTACAGATGAGGCATGGAAAGTTTTAGCTTAAGCGCTGACAGATCAACTGCCACTTTCCTTAAAGCCTGGACTGGTAAGGGTGGAAGGTCTACCCTGTTAAACAGATCAGCTGCCAGACAGGATTTGGGATCAGGAAAGGAAGCGGAGAGTTTAGGACTGGGGCTGGGCCCAGTGTTGCTGGTCAGGACCGGTGGACTCAAGTTCGAGGGACAGGATTAGGGGCTGAACCGCCACTGGGCCCAGTGTTGCTGGTCGGATTCCGTGGACTCAAGAGATGGATTTGAAATGGAAGTGCAATCTTCTTTTATATCCTTCTAGCGACTTTATCGGTGCAGCGGTTCTGGGTTCCCATGGAGTAGCGTTTAGCGCTACGTTGCGCATAGCGGGAACCTTCGTGTTACAGGAAAACCGAACGCCGGATAGATGTAAGGCTCGATAATGCTATGCATAAATTTAAATACAATTTTAATGTTTAATAAAATGTATACAGAAGCTTGCGTTACAGTATCGTCCTGCAGCTGCAGAGTTAGAAACCAGTTGCCACTATCAAGTTGTAAAAGGTTGCAGTCTTGAGGATGTCTGCTGAGGGCATCTATGTGTTGCATATGTTTCCCTGGCCTATGCTCAATATTGAAATCATATTCTTGAACATGCCATCTTAGGAAGAAGTAAATGACGTTTAGCAAAAGCACCTCGAACCACGGTGCAATCAGTAACAACTGTAAAACGATGTCCGATTAAGTATATTCTAAAACGTTACAAGTATTTTACCAACGCTATTGATTCAACTTCATAGCTGTGATAAACTTGTTTAAAAGTGGTGGTTACATGACTAAAATATGCTACCGTTTTTGTCCCTTTGTACTTGCTGCAATATATATAACATTGGCTTACTAATTAAAGCCCTATTAAAATTTATAAATGCTTGTTCTTGTGCTTCTCCCAAGACCAAAAGGTGTCTTTTTTTTGTAGGCTCCATTAACAGAAACACTATGGTAGCAAACACTCAATAAAATTTCTAAAATACTCGACAAGCCCGAGAAATTGATGAACTTTGTGTACATTTGGCGGACGTTTCAATTTATCAATTGCAGCTGTCTTTTGTACTCCCGAAGATATATTAAGAGCTGATCTCATGCCCTAAATAATTGTGTTTAAGAAAGAGAAATTCCGTAAATTTAATTTTAAACGAAGTTAGAGCAAAAAAAGTTTAGAAAGATAGGTAGTTACAGTTAAGTCTAGTTTATGAAATTTTTCATGTTAGTGCAGTACATGATAGTAACCATGTATACCAAAATTCAAATCGATATCTCTACATTTGTGGAAATTAACAAAAAAATAAGAAATTGAACTTTAAGACCCTATAACTTCTTACTGAAGGGACTTTGAAATAAGGTATATTGGGTTTAATCGATTTACTATGACGTAAGGAATCTATGACTAATTGGTGTCGCATTCTTTTTGGGACACCCTGTATATAGATTTACAATAATTACCATCAATTTGATAGACTAAATCTGGTTGCATGTTGATTAATGTTTTGTCTTTGGGGTTTGAGTATATTTGCTTTCCTATTGTATTGTAATTTTTGTAGGCTGTATTGATGTAATGTTTCTTTAATACTAGGTATGTAAGGTATTGATATTATTATGATACACCATACGTTGGTCGTAGATAAAATTTAAAAAAGTATAAACAACATTGGGATGCTAGTAGAATCCATATTAACTTATTAAAAAAGGTTGATGATGTTCATAAAAGTTTAATAAATAAATTTGAGTTAAAGCAAATTATTAATGAAATGATTGAACGTTTACAGGTGGTTTAAATATAAAAAGAATATTTAAGAGACGGTGGTATCAGTAATGACAAATGTGAAATTCTGATAAGAATAATTAAAGTAGGTAGATATCAAATAAGAATTATAATATAGGAGGCATTAAGAATGAAAATGTAGTACTTAAGAAGTTTGTTCCAATTATTAGAAAATAACAAGAAGAAAAAACATGTAAAGAAAATCGTTTTGATCTAATTAAAAACATATTAAATTCGATCCTCTTTTAATGTAAAATTTTTGGCTTATTTAAGAACGGTAGTCTAAATCTGCGTGGTGTATATAATAAAGTGAAATATTAAATAACAAATAACAGAAGTAATGGAGTAAATACAGAAGAGAATTGGTATTGGTAAACTTAATGGATACAAGAATGGTTATTTACAAGTCATTAATTGAGGAATTATATTAAAATAGTTTTATTGGAAGGAATACAGTTGACAAGTACCATAAATAAAATGGGATTTACATCAATCTAAGTGTTCATTTTGTTGACTGGTTGCTGTCGGGAATTTTGAGTTTTGGAGTGTTGGACGAAACGTGACACTGGTGATTCGTTCATGACAGCTGCATTGCAAAGAGCTGCTTAGAGAGGATCCATTCCGGAAGGTGACAGAGACAGGAGCAGATTTAGGATTGTTACATTGCTGGTTGCTGTCAAGGAATTTTTGGTTTCGTGGTATTGGACGGGGCTTGGCACTGGAGGTTTGTACGTGAAAGCTGCATTGCGGAAGGCTGCTTGAAGGAGTTGATTGTAGCTAAAGGATAAGTTGCAGTTTTGAACATTTTGGAAGTGCCATATACAAGGTGAGTAATTCCTTAGTTATACCAACCATAAAGCAAATAAAGAAATTTTAAAAGGTGCAATTCATTAAGAAACAATAACTTACCGTATTATACCGTGTGTCCACAGGGTTTCGCACCATGGAATCAGAGCAATGTTAATTTATCCCAAAGATCAGCTCTTGCTTTTACGAAAACAGCTTAATGACAAACCCTATTATATTTATTTTTCTATGCTAATAAACTTGACGTATGGTGTCAAATTCGACGTTAGCAGGTTAGGTTTTGAGTCAGTTTTGACACAAACTGATGCAAAACCTAACCTGCTAACCTGGAATTTGACATAGACTTACAGTGCTACCAACATATTATTCATCTATGCCTTCATTTCTAATTGCAGTTCCTGATTTTTTGAGTATCAATAATTCTAACTAAATTATCATTTATGTTGGTTAATAATTCATTAGTTTGATCTTCTTTCGCTTTGTTCTCTGAAATATGGTCCTTTAGAGAAGAAAGGAGAGTGGATCTTCGTAATTTCAAGGGTGGAGTTCCTTCGGAAGCTTCTATGCAACGCCTTTTATAATGGCGTGCAGGTGATACTGCCAAAGGCTGCTGCGTTTTGACCTGTACTTCGGCTTTAGAAGCTGGAGTTTCCACTTTTGATTGTTGTATTTCAAGAACACAGAAAACTACATTAATAACATTGATTATTACAGTTGAATTGATTACTATTTATACCATTTTTATGTAAGTTTATAAATAAATGTTATCTTACCGTTACTATTATCGACTCCCAATTCTGGTACATTTTGAATCCCATTAATTGTAATCGTACCAATGATGTCCAGTAAATTCGTTTCGAGGTCTGTTAATGGCTTCTCCGGTGGACCTCCTCCAGTTTGCGTAGCTGCAACTTTTATCAGTCGTGCCCTTTTGCGGACGCTGGACTTACTACGTTAAAGAAGTGAATGCGTATATTGTCATATTTTTAATTCTATTACGGTCAATTAATACTGCTTCAAACAATAGACAGCAATTACCTTTTTCCAAGACAACACGACTTTTTGAGGCCCCCCTACGCTGTTCAACGATTTTGTCAGCTGGTCCCAAGTCGTGGGTGTAAAGGGTGTCTCAGAATGTTTTTCGTTTTTGATAATTAAAAATGAAATACCAGAATTAGTTCAAACTTGTTTTAATTATTATTAAATTACAGAGCAGTTTTTGAATTTTTATTTATGAAAAACAACCATTTGTAAATGCGCACCATCCGCCTCATCACACTCATTTAGCTTTGAACTGAAATTTTCAATCACTCGCAGGAGCATCATTCTTGGAATAGCGTTGATTTCGTCTGTGATTCCTTGCTTTAAAACATTTACGTTGGGTGGTAATGGGTTGAAAACTTTACTTTTTAAGTAGCCCCATAAGAAAAAGTCAGCAGGCGTTAAATCTGGATTTCTCGGTGGCCATTTGATGTCTCCTCGGCGACTAATTACTCTTTCAGGGAATAAATCGTGAAGAGCAGCTAACGAGTCATTTGTGCCGTGTAAAGTGGCTCCGTCTTGCTGGAAAAATGTGTTGCGGTTGTAGCCAATCTGGTTTTGCATTTCTGGAGCCAAAAAAGTCAAATTTAGAGAAGCTGCGCGCAACCGTATGACTGTCGTGGATCGTCCATAACAGACTGGCGAACGCGCTCGACATTCATGTTCGTTGTTGATGTCCTTTTTCGCCCAATTGATTTATCTGGCATTGTGTTGCCAGTCTCTTCAAACTTGCGCACCCAGTGCTTGATTAAATTCGCATCTGGAACATTTCTCATAGCCGTTAAATTAAAATGTGTCCTGTAAAGGCATCGAACAACAGTGTAACAATCGTTTTTTTGCAAAACGCTCGTACGCAAAATGCGCGCTGCGGTCCCGTGAAACGATCCATTCCTACTGAAACTAAACCAGCCTGCCAAGCGTTTGACACCACTCCCCTCCCCCTGCTACATATGTTTGGCGCGTAACAGTAAAAACAAAAACGAAAAACATTCTGAGACACCCTTTATATTATTAAAGGTTTTTAAAAAAATATTTATTAATTGGAGCTGTTGCCATGATTATGTCGTCAACATATCTTTGATAAAGAGTATAATTAGGATTCTGTTTTAATATTTCAGTCTCTATATCTTTTAAAACTAGATTGGTAATTGTGGATGATATCGTTGAACCCGCGGCACATCCAAAAGTTTGTGAATGATTTCATTTTTGAAAGAAAAATAAGTAGTTAAATTCACCATTGAAAATGAAAACACAAAACATTCAATACATTTTTTAGATCTAACATTATATAGACAACCTAACGGAAAAATACATACCAACTGGTACAGAAAAAATATAAAATCAAACAGATATCTAAATTTTAATTCTATTACTAATTTAAAATACAAAAAAGGTTTTCTAAATAGTTTGGTACACCGAGCAATTAAACTTTCATCCAAACAATTTCATAAACATAATTTAAAATTAATAACTAATATCCTTAAAAATTACTATTACCCACTAAAATTCATTAATAAACAAATCAAATACTAACTTAACAATTAATTTGGTATTCGTGTTTATTGCCTCGCTGGTTCACGTATCTCGCCCTAATGGGCTCGACAGTGATGTTACCAGCTACCGGCCTAATGTTCTAAATAACTATTCTAAGATGTACACAAAAAGTACCTTCATGAAGCAATTCATTAGGTACAGATTCAAAGTACATCAGGTAACTTGAGTTACTTTTAAAATAAATGAATTACTTTTGGGTTAGTTAAGTGACTGTAGCCGGCAGTACGACTGAGTGGTGTTGCACATCTCACGACACTTGTAAAAGTTAAGCGCTAGTCTGCTTGGTCAGTACTTGGTTGGGTGAACATCTGGAGAGCGGGCATAGTGTTCTAGCCAGACAGGCTCAACTACCTCAAGTACCTCTGCTATGTATAAATTACTGTATGACACAAGTGAATAAAGAGGCATAAGAGGCATTTTATCCATAAGGGGAAAATTTTAGCTCACGAGGCAAAACCGAGTGAGATAACTTCCCCGAATGGATAATATATATTTATGCGACTAGTGAATAAAGTTCAATTTTATCCATAAGGAGAAAAGTTAACTCACGAGGCGATAGCCGAGTGAGATAATTTCCCCGAATGGATAAAAAGTCTTTATTCACGTGTCGCATACAATATTTTATCCAACACCTCGTTATAAAACATTTTCAAAAGTATTAGGTTATTTAAAATTAGGTAAGTGAATTTTTATAGTAGGCAGTCGTGAAGTTTATGGTATTATGGTTGCTAGGCTAGGTATGGTTAGATCACGGCCTTCTCGATTAGCGTGCCTGCCGGCTCTCCGCGGCCTGTTCATTTGCGACAAATAGCATTACAAAGTTGTGAGTCGGCATATCCCGCATATCCGGGGAGTGAAGTTCAGAACCACGCCAGCCGGTTTGAAACTTAGCTTTTATCTGTCAGATTTATTGTTCTGTGACTGAAACGTTAAATTAGGTTAGTTTTACGACATCTTTGTAAGAAAAAAATACAAAATGGATTTTCACAGAAGCAACAAACTAAATTTGCAAGAACGAAAATGCGTACGTGGAGCTCAAGAAATTTAAAAATGTTAAAATTTTACTATTGTTACAATAGGGTTTCATACATATGAATTGTTCTTTGGCCTTTTTTCCACTAGTGGAAAAAAATGCTTTTTCCGCTAATCGTACTAGAACTGACACATTATTGATAACATTTTGTGGAGCAAAGTCAAACATTCCATTACACCAGCCGTTGCTAGGTAATTTACAATAAAACTGTACAGGAATAATATTCCCGGCCTAGGCAGGGAATATTTTTTGAAAGTAATTATTGATGACTAGTGAGTCACCCGAACTACGCTTCGGTTCGCTAATTGAAGAGACATTTCATTAATATCAATTAAAGAAAGGTTGAGAGAGATTCCCTCTCCAAGGGGGCCCTTGGGGCTCCGACTCTCTCCAAGGAGGCCCTCGGGGCTCCGCCCCTCTCCAAAAGAACCCTCGGGTTCTCATTCTCTCCAAGGGGGCTCTCGGGGCTCCGACCCTCTCCAAGGGGGCCCGCGCGGCTCCGCCCCTTTCCAAGGGGGCCCTCGGGGCTCCGCCCCTCTCCAAGGGGGCCTCAGGGCTCCGACTCTCTCCAAGGGGGCCCTCGGGGCTCCAACCCTTTCCAAGGGGGCTCCGCCCCTCCCCAAGAAAACCCTCGGGGTTCTGACCCTCTCCAAGGGGGCCCCCGAGGCTCCGACTCTCTCCAAGGGGGCCCCCGAGGCTCCGACTCTCTCCAAGGGGGCCCGCGGGATCCGCCCTTTTCCAAGGGGGCCCTCGGGACTCCGCCCTTCCTCAAGAGGGCCTCTGGGCTTCGACTCTCTCCAAGGGGGCCCACGGGGCTCCGCCCCTTTCCAAGGAAGTCCTCGGGGTTCCGACCCTTTCCAAGAGGGCCCGTGGGGCACCGCCCCTTTCCAAGGGAGGCTTCGGGGCTCCGCCCCTCTCCAAGAAAGCCCTCGGAGCTCCGACCCTCTCCAAGGGTGCCCGCGGAGCTCCGCCCCTCTCCAAAGGGGCCCTTGGGGCTCCGCCCCTCAAGGCGCATTCACTCAATCAGGGACATGGTGTCTGTAATTGTCGTGTCGAACACACACGTTTGGATCGTTCTTCTTTATTATATAGAGGATTTAAAGACACGTTTTCTTAATTTTTTAATTACTCGTATCGATTGGCGGAAAAATAGTATGTGTATCTTGGACGAAAAGCAACATTCCCAGACTCCTGTGTTGTTGGGCTCGGCATTCGCCTCGCCCAACAATATTCACAGTCGTCTGGGAATGTTACGCTTTTCGTCCTAGATACACAATATACTATTATTCCACTGGTTTCCATTAGTAACAACAAGAGTAGATAAACAATAACTTTTGACGTTTCAAATTGACGTAAAAAAGTCATGTTTATTAGAAGGTGTTGGATAAAATCTCTTTATTCACGTGTAGAATATCATTTTTTTTCAATACCTATAGGCCAGTCACCGTAGACACAAAAATCGCGTTACGTCGCAAAAAATTGCACTGCGTTCATTTTTTGGTATGTTGTAAGGATAGATACCAATAGTGTAAAACCAAGTTTGCAGCTTCGAAAGACCTGTGCTAACTGCGTGGTGCTCGAAAAACCTTTTTTTTTTGGACTTTTTTCAGTTTTTGGCTACTTCTAAAAGCTGTATCTTACGAAAAAAGTCGTCCTGTACACTTTTAAAGTAGACAAAATTTTCTACAATTTGAGTGTGACAGCAGCTTCTTAGATCGAATATGTCCAGAGATACAGCGCTTCAAAGATTGGCTATTTTTTTCAAAAAGTTCGAAATTGTAGTTTTAGCCACCTTCCGAGCAGAATATCGGTTAAAATGCTTATCCTACGAGGAAAGTTATGCGAAATAAAGTTGTAGATCAGTTACTTACCTTTAATTCAAGTATAAGTGTAACCCTATAGGTCCAATAGTTCACTTGTTATCAGGAAAAAACTAAAAATTAAGGAAAACGGATTTTTCAAGAAATGGAGCTCCTGTTATTAATATTGCACAGTTACCTATAGAATGTTACAAAAATGACATTACATTTATAAATTTGATTTATTGTTATATACAGTGTACGCCAACATTTGCTACAATTTGAGCATTACAGCAGCTTCGTAAGTCCAATACGTCCCGAGATACAGCACTTCAAAAATTGTAGTTTTAGCCGTATTCGGTTAAAATACCCATCCTACGAGGAAATGAAATTATATAGCAGTTATTTAACTTTAATTTAAGCACAAGCGTAACCCTGTAGAACCAATAGTTCCCTTGTTATCAGGAAAAAACGAAAAATTAAGGAAAACGGATTTTTAAAGAAATATAGCCTGACGAATTGCAGAATTTTTGTAAAGGATAATAAAGACATAACTCAGTGGAAAATGGTTTATATCATGCAAAATTAAACTGAGTACAGTTAATAATAAGGTATAAAGTTATCAAAATTGTATAAAAATTATTTTGATGGTTTGGGGGACCTGGGACGTGAAATGCTGAACGTGGAGTGATGGCGGGACCTCAGCTCAATTTTATAATAAATTACAAGAAAGAAGTAGGTATGTAATATTAGGCTTACCTTTACGCACTTAACGAGACAGTCGTGTTCGTTTGGAAGGCCCAGGTTCGTCAGACGGCTTTTCTTGGGGCTCCGGAGACTCCTCTAATATCGGATTAGATCTACTACTAGATACTAGTGGTAAAACGTCGTCGACGTCGTCTTCTTCATCCGACTCAGCCATGGCTAAGGGAGGAGTATTCAGGCAGGTCTTCCCCTGACAAACTTTGCAGAGAGCAGAGCATTTCAGCCCTGCTCTCTGGCAGGAGCGGCTCCCTCTTCTGCACCCTTTCTGGCATCTGCATGACATGAATTTCAGCAGGGTTAGCGGCGCTGGTTCCTTGGTTGAGGTCACCGGTGTCAGTCTCTGCTGGTTCCTTGTCCACCCCCAGTTGGTGGGCTCTTTATCTACTCCTAACCACTTCTGCACCTGGTGGTAGGTTCTGTAGGAATGTTGGGCACCAGCCTCTTCGGTTGGGGGCAGACGAGAGAGGTGGACTTTGGCGTTGGCAGCAGATCGGACAAGTATCCCGTAATGCAGGGCATGGAGAGAGTCGTCTTCTCCCCCACCATACAGCGCCACGAGACATTTATTGCCAGCAGAGGCTATTTCCTCATGAGTGGCGTCATGGTTGAGAAACGTGGTAGCCGCGTCAAGAAGGTCTGGCTGTTTTGAAAGGACGCCTAACATCTTCGTTTTCCCTTGCCAGAAAAGGGCAGAGGTTGTGTCGCAACCAGTGAAGGTGTGAAGGAACAAGTCTATCCCAGGGGGTAATGAGAGCTCTCCTCGAATGAATGATGTTGAAGAGAACTGCTCACAACCGGTTCCACCCCTACCACTTTTTTGAAAGAAAACATTTTGTATGCTGGAGCCCAATCCATTAAAGAGCACCAAGAGATCGACATCCTCTCCAGCGATTATGACGTCCTCGTACTCCTCGCTCTTCTCCAATGCTGCCCTCACAATGAGGCAATCGGCGTCCTCTGGGGCTTGCTTTGTTTCGATCCCTTGGCTATCCAATCCAGTGCAGATGAAGTTGATCAAGCGCTGCTTGTTTTTTGGGTTGGACAATAACTTTTCTTGGGGCAGTTTTATCAGTGTCGATTCTTCAAAAATGATGTCGCTACACGCTGAGGCTGCGTAACGACGTAGCCGCTCTGCTGTCTTTGTGCTCCTAGCAGCCCTCTCTTCTGGGTAGCCATCGAATACAACTGACACATTTTTCCCAAAATGGTTGAACTTGTAGGTAATGTAAGCAGCTACTATTTCGCTCACTGAGCTGTTCCGTTGCCATATAACCTTGTGAAGCAAGTACCCTCCGTCCACTACAACAAACGTACTTTTTCCAACAGCGACGTTTTCTGGGAGGGGCGTGAAGGCAGAGTAGAATGATGATTTTGTTCCTTTTCGCATTCCCTCTTCGGAGAATAGAGCCATGGGATACGGGGCCAACTCGTATGTAAAGTGGAGTTTTAGGTCGGCATCAGACTGTTTCGTTATACATAACCGTTGAAATATTGTTAGAGGGTCTATAGCAACCTGCTTGTTGTGCACCTTGACGGTGGCTGCTGACAAGGTTCGTACTTTGTCTTTCCTTTTAAATGCAACATTTCCAAACGACATTCCAGTTATTTGTTTGACTCCATCACATCCCATTTCTCGTGCCATGTGG